>CM064339.1:19229754-20429754 GCA_032595735.1 Pelochelys cantorii
TGGGCAAAAGAATGGAAACTTGTACTTGTATATTTCTTTCCAAGAAAGTAAGTTATATCCTCTCTGAATTACAATTAATTAAAACTTGCTGTAGATAAAGAATGATAATAGATTATACATTCTTTGAGACAGGGACCATGGCTTCTGATCACTCCATGGAGCACTGAGCACATTGTCAACACATGCGGAATTCTCTCTCATTTCTCATGGTCTTCAGTGGGATTTGCTTACTAAGCACCCCACAGCATCTGGCTCTTTAAAATAAAAAATCCTCCTAATCTACTTTTTGGTTCTGTTTTAATCTTCGGTCTGCATGTCCTAATTCAGATGACCAATGTCTGCGCATTTCAACAACTGAAGAAAATATCTGATATCTTGTATGAAATAAATAAGTTTCAGAGTTTAAGAATAGCAGACTCTATTTCCATCTTGGAAAGCTGAAGGCCGCATATTTTTAGAGTAATAATTTGATTTTTCTTTGTCACTTTTGTTTTCATATTTCACACAGTAGTAGGAACTTGTATGCAACACATCAAGCTTAGTCCACTGTTATTATTTTTATAATAACTTTGCATTTATTCTAGACATACTGTCTGGCTGCACGCTGAACAATTCATTTAAAATAGTGGCTTTTTGCAATTAAACTCTTAGAATAGCTACATTTGAATGCTGAGGAATAAATTCTGTTCTCATTTATACTGGTGTAAGTCAAGACAAGTTACTCTGGATTTATATAGGTGTAACTGAGAGAGAAATGTGGTCCTGTGTCTGTTATCCTGTTAGCTGATCTCAAACAACATGTTAAAAGGAAATGTTTGTCTGACAAAACTGGATCATTTGATTTTCTCTTGTTATATCGCTGCTTTTGTTAATTGCTTTTAGCATCCTTGTATAAAGTATTCAATAGTCTGAATCACAGGAGCCAAATAGAAGGTGAAAAGTAAGCTTCATGTTCTGTCTTAACAAATGTTAAAAAGGAGAGTGGAAAAGCTGGTGGATCTTACCATCATAATTATATTCTTAATTATTAATAAAAATACTGCAGTAAGGTGTCATTTTACCCTACCCGTCTGTATTTAGATCTGCTAATGGAAGGTTGCAGGCTGAACATTGCTTGTTCCAGTCTCTCTGCCAAATTTCCTAACAGATTCTCTTTGTTGTGCAAGCTTGCCCAGTTGGCTTGATGCTTACATGCTGCACATGCTTTTGGTGCCACATTAAGTAATATAATCTCTTTGTAAAATACAGAATAACAGTGCAATTGTTTGTACCCTCTCAAAATTACTTGTGTTTTAATTTTCCTTGTGTATCATTTGTGATGCCATAGAACACAACCTTCCTTGTATGAACAAAACCTTGTCCTCTCTTGTGTAGATGCAGGGAGCCTTTTCTCAGTGCTGGACCCAATCAGGAACAAAGCATGATGCATTTGTCCTGGACATACGGGAAGAAACACAAGATTCAAGGGATGTAGCTTAACTAGTATGCAGATTTATTAACTTAACTCCTCTGGGAACTATCCTACACAACTCACACAGTGCATGTTATCATTCTTTCCATAGTCAATTCTACTAGGTAGGGGTCTGCCATCAGCCACTGTCCCCTACCTCCCTACAGCTGTTCCTAGCCCATTTCTGGGATCCAACTGCCCTCTCTTAATATGAGGGCTAGTAGGGCAAGAAAAGGGAGTGTTTCATCACTGAACCAGACATTAGGAGCCTCAATACTATCCCCCCAACTTTTTTATGTTATGCCTTCTCCTAAATCCACTCCCAGCCCTGATATATCAGGGAGCTGGGCCCCCTATCCAATGAGAACCTGCACTAGACACCTTTAAATTATGATGGTTGTGATCCATCACTTTCCTAAGATCTAGAAAAGGGCTCTATTGAACTCCTTGGCTCCTGAGTGCCTAGTGGTGTCTGGCAACAGACACTGGGGGTGGGGAAGCATACTTTGAGCCTTATTTGAGCAAATAAAAGTAATGTTGCTGAGTGTGCTATCCTAGGGTCCATAGAGCAGAGGACTAAGGGCTGGATTTTGCCCAAATTGCAAAATAGGTACTTGGGTTCTGGTTTGGGTTTTGAAGCTCCTGAAATTTGGTGGTGTTTCAGTTCTGAGATTTTAGCCTAGTGCTATCTATCTATAATCATAGTAATAAGAATAATATATAATAATAATAGATACTAAATCCCAGGATTTCCAGAAGCTCTGTAAACATTCCTGTGAGATAGGAAGGTATTAATAACCCAGATTTACAAATGAGAAAAACGAGGCACAGAGATAAAGTACAAAGTCACACAGGCAGTCTATGAAAGATCCAAAGACAAAGCCCATATTTCCTAACTCTTAGGGTGTGTGATTAAATCAGGAGTAAGCTGCCTGGATCACAAGTCAAGATGCTATATTGTAAATGAGCTTATATTGTACCATCTGAAGCCCGAAGAAGATTTCTCCAGTTGCAGTCTCCTCTGTCCCCTTCGCTTGCATTTTAAAAAAAGACCTGTATTCTGACATAGCTGAGCACATTTGAAAAACATTCCTAGCAAGGTCAAAATATAGACCATTTCAAGGCATGCAGTGGTTCTTTGAGCATGTTAAGCAACCCGGACCAGTTCATCCCTTGGTTTTAAGCACACAACTATCATTCCTTCACCTGTTCACTGCCCTGATGCTAAGGTGATTTTTTAATACAGTGAGATAACTAATGCACAATAGTTACCTCACTGGAAAATCCTAAGTAAAGACAAGATGCTTGTGGATTTTACCACAGGCTAGTTAGATGATTTCTACCACCTATGGTTGTCCTCATGATAAAAGTACAGTGCCTTTTCTCCACTATGTTTTTACAGCGGGATAGCTAACACTCATCAGTTATCCACAGTAAAACACGTCTTTTTTGTCAGTGAAGACATAGCCTGTGCTAATTCCAAAAGCTGCATTCAGTGACACTCATGCATCTCCACTGGAGTCACTAGCCCTAAGTGAAAGACTGTCACTTTGTTTATCAGGATCCTACTTTACTCTTTCCCCACGTAATCTAAGGCAAGTTGTTTCTTACAACATACTCATCCAACTGGAGTTAACTGTTTGCAAAGAGCTAAAACTATTAGTTACTATCATTTATTGCATTAACGGGAGGAAAAGGAAGCCACATCACAGAAGAGAATGAGAAGTAGAATTCAGTAATTACTTCTGCAGAACTTACTTCTCTTTTCAGGTCTTCTAATGCCTTTTTTTCTTTATATGAAAATGTGGCAGTAGAGGCATTTTAACATTTATGGGACAGTAATATCCATAGGCCCCATCAGGATCATTGGGCGGGCACTGTTCAAAAACATGAAAAAGACCTGGTCCCTTCTCCAAAAAACTTGCCATTTAAAATTTTATTAAATTCTTACTAAGACAAAATATAGGTGCAGTCATTTACTGGGGCCTAATACTGGGGATTCAGCCTGTGTGTATTAGTTTAAATGGACTTGTCACTTCAGTTTTGGGGAAAATTTTTAAATGAGCCTTTATGGGGCACCAGCTATGTGCACAAAATAGCGTGATGCACAGAGGACCATGCTTTATGGGTTCAATGCGCTTTAAATTGTTCATCACCTGTGTGCAATTCCATGTTAATTTATACCTGTAAAACCCATTGATCATGAGGGATTTTGCAGGTGCAAATTTATACTTGTCTGAGCACAGGTGTTAAATTATGGAAACCAGGTATGCAGGTGCATGTACCTGTGTGAGGAATTCTGTGAGTAATAGAGGTTAACCATTTACCCTTCTTTCCTCAAGTCCTATTGCATTGTTGCCTTCTAAAATCTGAGAGCAAAATGTTCACATATACTGATATAATCACAGTGATGTGAATGCTACATTAGTGGCCGTCACTGAATGTGGGAACAAAGCCAGTGAATGACAGTTGGAACCAAAATTGCATTTCTTAAATATATGAACAAAAAATTAAATTGGACATAAATAAGGGAGACAAATAACACTGACAGAAAAGTCTAGAGAAGACTCTTGACTGACTTCAAGTGATTTTGGCCATTGTTTTCTGCTGAGTTTGTTTCCGCTCTTATCGGTGATTCAGGAAATGAGCTGTAAGGATACAGATAGAACCTAGTACTACAGATAAGGAAGTGAAATGATTGAAATGCCTGGTGTAGTGTTAGATAAGATGAACTGCTTAGTTTATCACACACACAGAATTCTAGCAAGATCCAAGAAGGCTTTGCTAAATTCAGTAAAAGGCTTTAGGCTACCTGGGTTGCTGCCATACAGGAGAAAAAAATGGGAACTTTGTATCAGGAATCTTCACTGCACAGATCCCTTCGTTTGAGCATGGGAGGATTTTGTGTCTCTGATTACATAAAAAGATTTACGGTAAGGGACTTTTAAATTTTTTAAATTTAGTTTTGAAGTAACATTAGTCACCACCGGGACTGTCATTTTCTTAAGTACTGTGTAAGTCTGACACTATCTTCCAAACACTGCAATCGTTTTATAGGCATGACTCTCACTGAAGTCCATGGGAATAGCGCCTAGATATTGTATATGTTGCAAAGTTCTAAGTAACAAGCATATTGACTAGTATGCTGAGAAGCCATGAAATTATGTGGGTGTGATTTGTTTTAGAATGGATGTCAGAACTGTCTGAGATTTTAGAGTAAAGAAGTTTCTCATAAAACCTAAACACATTTGCAAAAAGTTACAAGAGCCTGACATAATTGCGTGAGGGAAAAGATAAACTAATCACAGACTTGATAGGCATCATGATTGAGGGTTTTCCCCCCTAAGTATTAGCTAAATACTCATAAATTGAGGGAAGCTTGTCAGTAACAGTGAGTGGACCTGGCCCCTTATTTCAGCTGAAATCAAAGAATGGTTTTACCTTGGAATTAAATAAGAGCACAATCAGGCTCTTACTGGGGCAATTTTACAAGCAGCCAGATTATGTCTGCTTATTTGTCATGCTGTTAAAAGGGCATGGTTAACTTGAACTTCGCATATTAAATGTCTGCAAAATGTGTACCTCTTATAATCACTTATATCGTGGTAACACCTAAGGGCCCTAACTGAGATCAGGGCCTCATTGTATTAGGTACTGTACGAACACTGTAGGAAGAAGCAGTTCCTGCCCCAAATAGCTTGCCATCTAAATAGGCAGGTCAGACCAAAGGTGAGAGGAGTGGGCAGTGTGTTGAAATGACTTGCCAAGGTCACACAGGAGGTTGGTGGTAGAGCTGGAAGTGGAACAAGGGTACCTGACTCCCAGTCCAATAAACTCTCCATTGGACTATGCTGCCTCTCAATACTAGCTCTACAGTTACATGTAACAGATTATTATAATAGAAGGAAGTGAATGGGAAAATTGTATTTTACTTTGCATGGGTTTTTGTACTTGAAACATTTTATAGTAAAAATGATTATATTGATAGTGCTATCTCCCTGCATAGTCAGTCAGTGTCTCTTTCACTGAAAATATCCTTATCATCCTCAGAATGGAAATAGAATGTACAGATTATATATATTTTTAAGAAACTCTCTAAAACATTGCAGGGTTTATTGTTTATATGGAAATCTAACAGAATCTAGAATCATTTTGGACATTTTTTCAGACTATTTGGAAGAAGTAATCCATTTATTTTGCCCAAATAACTTCCTTCAGAAAGCATTTTTAAAAATATTTAATGTATCTCAGTTAACTGTTTCAGCAGGTGCCATGACATTAGAGAGAATACCCTAATCTAAATACAGTAAATACTATAAATAGCATATATATGTTTAATACTGGAGGACAAATTACAACCCTATTTAAATCAATGGCAAAACTTCCATTGACTGTAATGGAGCCAAGATTTTACATGAAGATCTTAAGGGAATCCACTGACCATATATAACGAATAATGATTTTAATGTAGCAAGAGTTATTGTGAAACGTTTTTGTCATTGAATCACTTAATAATCAAAGAATGACAAAGAGGATTTGGTGTTCTTAATTGCTAAAGAGCCAGCAGAGTTACCCCGTGTAACTGAAAGTGGAATTTTGCCCTTTATTTTAATGGCATAAACCATCCAATTGTTTTTTCATGAGGAATGACTATCTTTAAGTTGTCCATGGTAATATTTGAAATCATTTTCTGTTAATAGTCGTGTTTTGATTTCTCTTTCAGTAAAATACATGTTGAACAATGACATTACATTAAACATACAGTGTTTTGAAAATTACTTCTGTCAAAAAGAAATGCAATTAAATTAACCTAGATTTTGGAGGAATTAATTTGTATGTTTCTGAAGTTAATATGTAATGTGAAATATGTTGGTGGAGGCTGGTATAATCTAGGTTTTTATTCATCGAAGGAAATTGCACATAGGTTTGTGCTGAGTAAAAGTTAATTCTGGAGATGCAGTGATACGCTTTCCTGAGATTTTTTTGTTGCTTGGATTTTTGTTGCTTATAGGCGGTGTGGACAAATCACTAGGCTTGGATTCAGGATACCTGCATTCTATTCCCAGTTGTGGCACTGGACTGCTGGGTGATCTTCACCACTCCTGTGCCTTAGTTTCCCCATCTCTAGAACTGGGATAATAATAGTGACCTCTGTTTTAAAATTCATTGAATGCTGCAGATGGAAAAACTATATCAGTGCTAGGTATTGTTATCATGCCTTTCATGAGTCCTAAACTGAACCAAGAATAAAGTGAATTGATTTTTTTGTCTGTAGAAGACTTGACTACATCACTCAGGACCACTAGTAATCTAAAGTCATACTCCCCTACAGTCATTGATTTAAGGACTTTCACACTTGAATTCATGAGATGCTATAGAGGTGTTTCTGCATATGGGGAAAGGTTAATAGACTCCATCCCCCCCCCAGCAAACCTAAGTGGGAAACACAGTGCCAGCCTCTGCCCTTGGATTTATGCACACAGGTTTTATTACAGTGAATGAGAACTGATCTGAAGGTAGGATTTGACCCATAGATTGATATTAATGTTAACCGGATCTCAGCCAATACAATACACAGTAGCTTGTAACTTTTGGGTCTGATCCGACACATGTTGAAGCCAGTGCGGGTTTTGCAACTGACTTCAGTGGTTACAGGATCAAGCTTACTGTTGGTGTCTAACTGTCAAAAGACTGTCTCTTTCTAGCTTAGTGTGTTGTAGTTTGCCTGACTGCAGGTCAAATAAGTGGACAGCTCAGGTGACTGTTGTGACCAATGTGTTATGATAGGATTTACAGCACCAGACAACTCCACATGTGATCCAGAGTGTGTTTACAAAGCACCTGCAAATTCTTGCTACTGCACATAGATATGCAGTGAAAAATGTTTTTATGTACTGCCAGCAAGGTAATAACATGAGAACTCCAGGTTCCTAACACTGAACTATTCTTTATAAAGAATAGTTGGGTTTGGGCTTCCTTGCCTTTTCCCCAAGGCTCTGCCCCTGCCCTGCCCCTTCTCTGAGGCCCTGCCCTTAGGCACCAACTTCCCCTCTAGATGTGACCCCTTCTCTGCTCCAGCCCTGGAGCAGCCATGGATAGGTGCTTATGCCCTGCCTCCTGCTCTCTTCATCCCTGCTCCCTCTGTTCTTACTCTCCCCTCATTTGTACTGGATGGTGGCTGAGGGGCTGCTATGTGAGATTAAGGGCTCCAGCTGGGGGTGCAGACTCTGGGGTGGGGCCAGGGATGAGGAGTTTGGGGTGCAGAAGAAGGTTCTAGGCTGAGGGGGGTGGTGAAGTGGGGGAGGAGGTATGGGTGCTGGGCTGGGGATGAGTAGTTTGGGGTGCAAAAGGGGGCTGTAGACTAGGGCAGGAGTTGGAGTGTGGGATGAGGTTTCCAACCAGGGCCAGGGATGAGGGGTTTGGGGTGCAGGAGGCAGTTTCAGGCTCAAGGGTGGGGCTGAGGGGTTCAGAGTGTATGAGGGGGCTCTGGGCTGAGGCAGGGAATTGGGGTTTGAGAAGGGGTACAGGCTGAGCTGGGGATGTGGCTCTGGGGTGGGGCTGAAAATGAGGGGCTCAGGGTGCAGAAGGAGTCTCCAGGCTGGGACTGGGGCTTGGGGCAGAGGGGGTTGGTTTGTGGCTGGAGGCTACAGGCTCTGGGATGGGATGAGGGGTTTGGAATGTAAGAAGGGCTCCAGGCTGAGCCTGGGGCATGGTGTGGCTCTGAGAGGGAGTTTGCGTGCAGGAGGGGGCTCAGAGCTGGGGCATTTGGGGTGGGGTGTGGGAGTGATATGGGTTCCAGGCAGAACTTACCTCAGGCAGCTCTTGGGAAGTAGAGATATGTCCCTCCAGCTCCTAAGCAGAGGCATGGCCAATTGGGTCTGAGGCATGAGTGCTGCTTCCACCTGCAGGAGTTGCTCCTGCAGCTCCCATTGGCCATAAACCCCCATTAGTACTTGGGGTGGAGGCATTGCACAAAGCCCCTCTGCCTAGGAGCCGAGGGATGTGTTACTGCTTCCGTGAGCTGTACAGAGCCAGGTAGAGAGCCTGCCAGCCCTGCCCCAATAGCACTTTTAACAGCCCAGTCAGCAGTGCTGACCAGAGCTGCCAGGGTCCCTTTTTGATCAGGTGTACTAGTTGTAAACTAGAAACCTGACAACTCTAGCTTCCACCATGCCACTGCTCTTGTTCTGTTGGATGACATCATACTCGGAGCTGGTCTTAGAGAAGATGGCACCTTGGGGAAAATTATATTTTGGTTTCTTCTCTGGTCCTTTTTGCCTCTCTAGGCTCTGCACCCATCACTTCATTGTCTGTGGCCCTCATTGCTTCCCCATCTATTCCACCATCTTCTTAGGCCTCCACTGTCACCCCAGGCGGTGCTGCCTTCTTGGCTTCCCACTCACTGCCCCAGGCCCTCACTGCCTCCTTGGGGGTCCCCAGCCATTACCTCTTGCCCTCACTTCCCACTGCTTCCCTGGTGTCCACACCCATCACCCCGGGCCCTGCTACCTCACCTTCACCCCCTTGTCCCAAGCTCTCTTCTGCAGCCTCACACCCCAGACCTGTCCTGCTCTTTGCCTCTTGACTGTGGCATCCTCCTGATCAAAAAGCCCTCAGCAGTTGCTCACCTTGGACACCCATAAGGCAGGCTCTGGGGGCTCTGCTTCAACCTAAATCCCATCTTGCACCCATAGCTCATCCCTCACCTGGTGAACTGGCTAACAGGAGCATGATGTGTGTGCAACTAGTAGTACTCAATCCTGGTTCCCTGGAGCCTCCCATTAGAGATGAAAAGATACTGTAGCATGTTGATAGGCTCTACCTCCTGCTCCATACAGCAGCCTGTGTGGTATTCTGGAAGGCATGCACTGCTCATTGTATCTGCCTCCTGCTCCCAGGACTTTAGCCTTACATCATAACCCTGGAGTGCCTGTAACATGCATGCTAATCTCAGCTGCAGTTTGTTCATGATGCTGTCTCATGGCTTGTGACCTGACTGCATCTCCACCTTGTGCTCACAAGCAAATTAATGGAATCACTCATTCGAAAGAGCACAGCCAGTTGCAACTTTTCTATCTGAGTGTATCCTCTTTCTGAGTCTGTCAGGACTGTATGTGCAAATACAATTAGCTGATAGCTGGCCATCACTGTAAATTGCTGGACTCTCTTCACATCCTTTGGTCTGGGCATTTCCTTTGTTTCTTACAATCTGGCTGGCATCCCTCAGAGGTCACCAGATGTGTGTTGTGGGGACCTCAGTCCTCCTCTGCTTCAACTGAAATGTTTAGCCTAATATTCCATTCCTGGTACCTGGTTAGCAGGTTGGCATCATAGTCGTGGATTGCCTCTTCATTGTCATTTTCTCCTACAATAAGAGTGTCATCAGCTATAATTGTGATACCTATTATCCCTCTCTAGTGCTTGATTTAGTTTACACAGAACAGGATGGACGCTGCAGGCAGTAAAATGGTTCATGCTCCAGGGATAGAGAGATTGCAAGGATCAAATGCCATAGAGAAACATCTCTGGGTCTGGACTGATGGCCAGGGACATTTGTATCTGGCTGTCCTGGTGAAAGGTGTAGCCAGGATTGTCAGATGCCTGGATAAATCAATCTCCCAGAACCTCTGTCCTGACACCACAGATAGTAAACACTCGCCCTTGACATGTTCTCAGTTGCTTGTAATAGGTAATAATTAATTTTCACTGCTCTTGTTAAGTGGTTTTGGGTCAGTGTAGGTGCTCATTTTACCTGAAGATTTTCTCACCAGCAATAGGCTGCTGAGCCATTCTGTTCTAGTTTCAGTGGGTGTAATGATGCCTTCTCTTCACAGGCTTGGCAGGTTCTTCTTCAGTGGATCCACCAGAGCTAATGGAACCCTTCTTTGGCAGTCTCGTAGGCTGCGCCGGATGGTCTATTTCCTACTGTGGCTTGACCGTTGAGGGTATATCTATACTACGGGATAAGGTTCAATTAAGATATGCAACTTCAGCTACGTTAATTGCGTAGCTGAAGTAAAAATACCTTAACTCGACTTTTGGTTCTGTCCACACTGCAGAAAGTTGTAGGGAGAGCACTCTCCCTTTGACTTCCTGTACTCCTCATGGAAGCAGGACTAACGGCATCGATAGAAGTGCCCCTCTCATTTCAAATTAGTGTGTCTTCACTAGACCTGCTAATTTGAACACTGGAAGATCGACAGCAGCAGCTTTGATCTTCTCTGTAGTGTAGACATACCCTATACATCCATCTCCTTGAAATATCTTATATTCTGCTAGAGTGCTGCACAGGGCCCCTGGTGGCTGTTCTTCCTCTCCTACACTGAGAATATTCAGGTGTTGTACTGTGATCAAATCCATGGTCTGCACTGCCCTGTTGCCTAGCAGTGCATTTTACTTCTCTGTGTTAACTGCTATAAACTCCATGTGATTGTAGCTCTTGTGTTTCATGGGTTTCTTATCAGTAGCCTGCATTTGTGAGTAAACCTCCATTCCCACTCCAAACCCTGTCCCTTCTGCCCAGGCTCTGCCTCCTCTGCACCATGGGGAAGGGGAGGGGTGGTACACAGCATCTGCCCCCACCTCAGCACCACGGAGAGGACGGGCAGTGCATGGTACCAGCCTCCCTGGCTCTGCAGCACAAGGAGGGAAGACGGCGTGTGGCCCCAGCCACCCCAGCCCCAGAGCATGGGTAGGGTGGGCACTGGGAGCAGCAACACTCCACCCCAATAAGCCTACAGTAGGCTTTGTGAGGGTAAAAAGTTAGTAGGTCCATGCCTGGCAGTTTAGGAAGGCAATGTGTTCCCCTGCCTATGATATCTGGTGCCCCTGCTCTAGTCTGTTTTCCAGTGTGTCTGAGATTATATTGTGGCTGGCCCCACAACTCATCTGGAACTGAATTGGCCATTGATCTGTAGTGCAGCTATAGCATTTGAATGGCTGACAGACTTCTTCTGCAGTGTGTTTATGCTGAGTGTTTTTGGATCTGCTAGAGTTACACTGCAGAAATTTTTCTCTTCACTGGAAGCATCTGTGTCCTTCATCACTGGATGTACTGCTGTTTTTTCCTTTCTGGCTTTGTCTACACTGCAAGGTTTTTGCTCAAGAAGCTTTTTGAGGAAGAGATCTTGCGCAAAAGCATGTCCACACCTCAGAAGCGCATCGCAAAAGCAATGTGCTTTTGCGCAAGAGAGCATCCACACTGCATGGACACTCTTGTGCAAGAAAGTTCTGATTGCCATTCACAGAATAGCCATGAGCGCACTTGTGCTTTTTCTGATAGGCTCTTTTTGCTCAAGAAACCCCTGTTGAGCATCCACACACACCTTTTTGCTCAAGAACTCATGCGCAAAAAGGAGTTATTCCTCGTAGAAAGATGTATACCTACACCGCAAAAGCCCTCTGTTCTGCCGTTTTACTGTACATTTTCTTGCTCAAAAACATGCTTGAGGTGTGGATGCTCCGCGGGTTTTTGCACAAAAACAGCTGTTTTTGCGCAAAAACCCTGTAGTGTATACATAGCCTCTGGGAGAGCTTCAATACTTCAAAATAGTTCTGTTTTCCCCCACTCCTCATACCACTGCTGGCATATTTCTTATGTCTTTCATGTTGCATATGCACTAGACTATGATACCTGCACTCTCAGTCACTCTGTTTCTGTCCTACTTCCTGGTTCCCTGAACTTGACCCTGTGTTCTTGGTTGCACCAGTGGCCATTCTTGTTTTGATCCATTCTGAAGACAGTTCAGCTGCCCTTGTTATTTAGAGGCATTTCTGTAGGGTTAGCACTGTGTGTCTCAATATTCTCGCCTGTAAACTGTGATAATATGTCCCACAATGACCCATCTTTAATAGAGAATCTTTAATATCTCCAAAGTTACTAGAGTTCTCAGCTGTGTCATGTAAATAAATTTCCGCTTCCTGGTTTCAGCATAACCTCCCACTCCTACCCTCCAATATTTATCTACAGTCTCTTTCTGTCTGGGGTAACAGTACTTATCCATCTCTTTAAGCAGCTGTACCAATGTTTCAGTCATTATTCATGGAAGTAGTGTCTCATTCACTTTTCACCCTCCTCTTTCCCCCACTGAAATAGTAAAAAAGCTTTTGCCTTCACTTTCTCCTTTTTATTCCACATGGTCAGGTCTGGATGCAGATTCAGTTCATGCTTCCACTGCTTTTGTGCTTCTGCAAATTTTTTATTTGAAAATTCAACATTTCCAGTGGACCTAGTCCCTCCATGCTGCCTACTGGCTCTATTTCTCAGTGCTGATATGTCTTCTTGTTAAATGTATGCTCTCCTACAACTCTTGCAAGACTGACATCTGCCACTTTGTTTCCTTTACTGCATTCTGGGTAATAATGTCATGTTTCTAAAACTATAGGGGCTCTAGAGCTATTTATCTAGATAGTATGCAGCGAGTATTCATGCCTTGTGTATGTAGATTGACTTTGTGTGCCTCTTCCAGTCTCCTCCCTTCTGTAGCCTGTGCTCCTCCCTCCAACTTCTGTGCAGGTAGCACAGACTGGACACAGAGAGCAGTAATGTCAACTTTGCCCACACTGAATGGTAATATATGATTGCAATGCATCATGATGGCAAAAGAAGCCAATGTGATTTTGGGTTACAAAGGCACCATATTAGTGCTTCCTCCGTGACACTAATGAGACTACACTTGCATATCTAATTTAAAAATAGACTAGCACATGTATCGAGAGCAGTATTAGAAGTTGGATTATGATAGCATGATGTAGTGGGTTGAGTAATAGTTAGGAACCAGAAATTCATGCATGCTAATCACAGCTCTGATGACTTTGTTTTAGCCCTTCTGTACCTACCTCTCCACCTGTAAAAAAAGAGGGATGTTAACACTATCGTATGTCAGAGGGAAGTTGTAAGGAGTGATTAGTATGTACACAGTGTTTTGAAAATGTAAAGCACTGCACAAGTACTAAGAACTGCTGTTGCTTAGGGGTTTCTGTTTTAACTGATAGTATTTGTTGTTTAACTTCAGTCAGGTAATAACGTCAAATGGGAATGAATAAAAGAATTGTGATGCTCTGACACACATCACTGGAGCTCTAATTCAAAGCCCATTTCATGGCCAAAGGTTTTTAGAGCATCTGAGCAACACCATAGGCACTGCCTTCCTGCTGTTGGTATGGTAAGGGTAGGAGACTGGTGGATGTGTTTGTTTTTTTCTAAAGATACCATTGTTATATTTTCTATGACTTTATTCTTTTTGTTTTTACTTGCTCAAAATGATTGTGAAATTAACTCCAGAACTTTTCCCGATCCTCAGGAATAGATACAGCATTTTGTATTTCAAAGCAGATACAATACCAGACTTTTTAACCTGATGGTGATAGTCAGTGGCTCAAGGGTTTTTTCTCTGTGCTAGGGAGAAGCTTGCAAAATCCACCCGTGTTAAGCCTCTTACTCCCAACCCTCTTTACAGTTTGTTACTCATGCACTATTGAGACTAAGCCCCAATCGATCAAGTATTCCTGTACTTGTGAATGATGTCTCATCAAATTGCTATGAAGCTCTAAGCCAGAATATGAACATGCCACAGAATTAAAAAAAAATCATTATAGAAGAGATGACAAGTAAGAGACACTTCCTCTGCAGTTTCAGTAGTATATAGATAGTCTGGTTATTAGGGAGAAGAGTAAAATTCATGCATTTCTGTATCAAAGACTCATGTTAAAATAAAAAAAGCTACAGTAGTAATGCCAAATGGTACTTCTATGTGCAGGATGGAAATTGAAGAAGAGGCAATCCAATACAAGATTGCTCAACTTATGGTGCAGCTTGGAATTAACCTCCATATTAAAATGAGTCTATTGGGAAGCTTTTCCAGAACCATGCACTAGCACTCCCAAGTCTAGTCCAATTATGAGAAGTAACCATTTGAATACGCCCACCATTTTATGGGTGATATTGAGCACATTATTAACCTAATAGGATGTGGAGTCTGGCATTAGAGTGGTCTGATACTGGAGTTTACACCATGAATTGAAGTATAAAATTTTCAAGTTTTCAAAATTGGGCACTAACTTTGGGAGCTTCCATTTTTAGTGCTCAACTTGAGACACATAATGAACCTGATTTGGAGGTCAGTAGAAGTGGTCAGTGTTGGTTATTATTTTTGAAAATCAGGCCCTGAATGTACCCAGAATGCATGTACACTTCAGAAAATTAAACTTACATCAAATTGTGTACCGAAGTGGTTACAGAAATTTCTCAGGAACTGTAGTTGGAAGAGGATCTGGTGATGCTGTGGCAATTCCTTCTACCTTTACTAAAAAAACCCCAAATGGATAAGAAAGAATCATCATTCAGATATTGTATTCCCATATTAATGTGTCAACAGCTGTCTTGGAACCGATAAAACCTGCCTGTAGTGTAGAGTTTGCTAAATATTGGAAACATTGCCACAAACAGATTAACAGAAGATTGTGTAGAATGGGCTACTGTGGTTGCATACATCCTGTAATGGAGATATCACATAAGACTATCCATGTCACTTTCTAGAAAACTTGCATAGAGCAGTATTAAATTCAAACACTAAAGAGCTTGATTTTAAAATTTCTGAATTTAAATGTGCATATAAGATGAAATGCAGATACCTAGTTGTTTTCTCCAGATAAGAAGGTAAAAATGGCATAATACCAAATGCAATACAAATCTGGTTGTTTCTAGCCATTTTAGTGATGAATATGTTGCTGGCAATTTGGAGACCTTTCTCAGTGATCTGATCCAAAGTTTGTTTAAGTCTGTGAAAGTCTTTGCATTAACTTCCATGGGCTTGGAGCAACATAAAGGGTGCATCTAGACTACAGAGGTTGTTTTTGAAAAACGGCCATTTTTCCAAAAAAAACTTCAACTACGTCCACACTGCAATTGCGTTCTTTCTAAAGAAAATTGAAAGAACGGCGTGGTTTTTCCGATATTGATAACCTCATTCTACGAGGAAGAATGCCTTTTCTGAAAGAGCTCTTTCAGAAAAAGGTGTGTGTGGACACAGAAGAGGGAGTTTTTTCGAAAGAAGAGGCCTCCAGGAAAAAGCACAAATACCCTGGTGGCCATTCCGCCCATAGTAATCACAGCTTACGTGCGAGAGAGTGTCCAATCAGTGTGGATGCTCTCTTTTGAAAAAGCAGATTGCTTTTTTGATGCACTTTTGAAGTGTGGACGCTCTCTTTTGGAAGAAGTTTTTTCGGAAGATCTCTTCCGAAAAAGCTTCTTTTGAAAGAAGCCTGTAGTCTAGATGTACCCTTAGATATTTAAGTGTTTATTGTATTCTGAAAAGTGACCATCTAAATATAACTAACCTTCTTACTCAACACACGTGCTCTCTGTGTGCATGCAAGGCCTTCAGTGACCAGCATAAGCTTTCACTGCTTTTTACTTTGTTGGCCTTACTGCAGAGTGACTGGATTGAGAAGTATCATATTTCTTCTTGTGCATGACCAGTAGCAGTGTTTAATGGCTTCCAATTAGTTACACCTGTGCAAACCCGCAAAGGCACAACAGGTCGTCATAGAGGTGACAGAGGCCTTAATGTAGCTGGCAGAATTCTTATTAGTTATGAGATAGAAAAGAACCCAGATCACCTTCCAAATCCCAGATTGAATTTGCATGGCTGCCAGTGTGATTAGGTATTTTTTTGATAGAAACTGTAAACTGACCACATCTGATATGGAGTCACTGGAAAATAATAAATGCTGGAACCCAGCAGTGTCATTTTTACATTCCCGTTTCAGAGGAGATTCACTTGAATGACAATATAACTGAAATGTGAAAATGCAGGGGAATAGAAATGTATCCAACTGAAAAAGAACATTACATGCTATCTTGAATTTTTTCAGTGAATATTAGTGCAGCTGTCTGGAAAAAAATGAAAAAGCTGAAAATGAAAGATACATTAATCCTCCAGCTTGCTGTTGATATTGGACTCCTGTGTGAGAATAACCTCTAGAGCAAAGTCAGTGAATATGACCCAGGAACAGGTGTTCTGTCGGTCGGTCTGCCTTCTGAGAGCAAAATGACCTAGAGGAAAGCATTAGAATATCTTTTTCAGTCATGCGTGAAAAATGCTAAACAGTGTTATTTAGAAATATCTAATCACCTCCTGTAGATTTATGTGTAGTCAAGACATCATAAATCAACTGTTAAGATAATCTTAATTTTCAGGAGCTTCCAAATAATGCATTTATTTTAAAATATTGTTAATGATTCTGAGATAATATATGTACCTAGGTGGGCCAGCACCGAATATCATTACACTTAAGGTTCATTTGTTTGGAAAGGCATAACAATGGCCAGAGCTGATAGAAATGGAACTGAAAGCTATTAAAATGACATAGGTAGAAGCTAAGACTTCAAAGATGCGAGCCAGCAGTGAAGGCTTTGTGTTCCACATAGATTAAAGAGACATAACTAGAGAAAGTCAGACTTCACCTTATGTATGAGTGCATTACAAAATACTTAGGCTACGTCTAGACTACATCCCTTTTTCGGAAAAGGGATGTAAATTAGATGTATCGCAATTGCTAATGAAGCGGGGATTTAAATCTCCCCCGCTTCATTAGCATAAAAATGGCTGCCGCTTTTTTTCCGCACGGAGCTTTGCCGGAAAAAAGCGCCAGTCTAGACGCTGATCTTGTGGAAAATAAAGCCTTTTCCGAAAGAATCCTTGTCCCTCTATGAAATAAGGGGTAAGGGATCTTTTGGAAAAGGCTTTATTTTCCGCAAGATCAGCGTCTAGACTGGCCCTTTTTTCCGGCAAAGCTCCATGCGGAAAAAAAGCAGCAGCCATTTTTATGCTAATGAAGCGGGGGAGATTTAAATCCCCGCTTCATTAGCAATTGCGATACGTCTAATTTACATCCCTTTTCTGAAAAAGGGATGTAGTCTAGACGTAGCCTTAGAGTCTATCATACCAGGATGGCTCTGATGCAGCAGTAGGAAACAAAAGCTAGTGAGTGGGCCCCATGAGTGGTCCTCCTTCATCTTGCTGGGCTTCAAGATTGAAATTGGGCACGTGCACTAACTATGACCCCAAGAACAAGATTAAATACATTGCACTTGTTTCTCCTTCTTTATCATGCCTTTTCCACACAAAGTGAGCCATTACTGGGGGCAAATTTAAATTGCTGGCAAAAGTAACATAAATAATCAGAGAGAGCCCATGGCTTTCACAATGTTGTACGCAATTAGCATGCACCTCACATGTACCTTTGCTTTATTTGTCAAGGGCTCCTTGACCCTCCTCTGTACTACAGGGCCCACCCCCGCTCCACCCTGTCCCTCAAACCCCACCTGGACTTTTCCCTGCTTCCTTACCCAAGCATGCCCCATCCCTTCTCCTCCCTGCCTACCCAGCATTTCTGGAGTGCTGGGAATCAGATGATTCACAGAACCTTGGAAATTCTGGGAGGTGTAGGTAAGTGCAGGGGCCTCAGTGTACAAGAAGTGCGAGGGGAGGGAGCAAAGGAGGGTTGTGTGGGATGCATATAGAACCTCGATGGGCTGCAGGTTGTCCACTACAGCTCTGATGATTGGTAATGTCATAAAAATCCTTTTATTGATAGACTGTTGGTTTAAATCCAGCCCCTGTCAATAATGAATTAAAGTTAAAATAATCCGATGGCTGCTCATTGGTCTCTGTTGGGGCTGAATTTTTCCTCTGTCTACATATGACCCTGTTCATTCCTTATTGGAAGGCTTAGTTTAGTGTATGGCCAAAACCAAAATGGCACAGATTCTGATACCCCCTAGAGAACAGGAATATCTTTGGTATCCTCAGGCTCATGGTTTCTTCCCATTCAGTTGTTCTACCTGTCTGCCACTTCCAAGAAAGTGGTTTTGGCGTGGAAATCTTTAGAAAGTACTGTAAAGGTCTTTTTAGTTCAGCTTTTAATGGAAGGAGGTCAGAGGCTACTCTGCAATATCATGGTGCTCACTTGTTGTCTTTCAGGACAATGTCATTAGAGGCCGATCAGTATAGCAGGTACAAGCAGGAAGTTAAATAGTTCTTCTGGGTTAAGGTACAGCACACTGGTGAAGCAGTTTGGTTCACTGCTGGTCATATACTTGGCTTGCAGGTAAGCAGGGAACTACAATACACAAGTACTGGATTCTTCATCATTGTTAATCATTAGTATGTCACTTTAAAATGAGTCACTTTGTGGGAGGGTTGTCATCATATAATGGCATGTTTTAAATGAAAAATATTATTTCTATTAGCAGTGGACCCTGCCAATGGCAAAGTGAGTTTTTAATTAACTATAACTCAGCCTTTGATAGTAACTGCACTTTCCAAAAAATGGTCATATAATGCTTTACAATATGAAGTCCAGTGATTTAATTTTATCTTTAAAAAATGTGTTGAAGTGTTTTTTAATGTCTGCACTAGTGAGTTGACAAATGACACAGCTGTACCAATGCAGGTGTGCCTCTGTGAGATTGCTTGTGTAGCTACTCTATGCTAGTGGGAGAGAGCTCTCCCACTGACATAAAACCACGACTACAAGTGGCAGCAGCTGTGTTGGCAAGAGAAGCTTGCCTATTGACCTAGCACTGTCCACACTGGCACTTCTGTCTGTGTAACTTGCATTGCTCATGGGTCTGTATTTTCACATTCCTGAGCGACAAGAGGTATTCTGACAAAAGTGTACTGTACACATGGCCTTAGTGGAAGTGAGTGCTTCCTAGCTGAACTGAAGCCACATGCAAAATTCAGCACTGAACCGAATTTCTGAATAAAAAATATTGTCATTCTGATTGAAAGAATGAAGGAGTCCTACCTGTGCCTGAACATGCTGTCCTTCCAAAGACAAAATAGCCAGCCAAATCCATTGGTTCAATTCATTTTCTTTTTTCATAAATTTTTAATTCATTTTGTGTGTATAGTTTTTTGAAAAATAACTTTAGACCTGGATGTGCTGTTACCTACTGAATCTACTGCACGTATGATGCTCTTACATTGATCGACTGAGCTGAATTCAATAGCTCTGACATGACAGACATTTTAAATTTCTCACTGTAGGGTAGAAATTCTGCTTTCACTCTCAAGTTGTCCAACAAATTCTGCTTTTGCCCCATGTTGTCCAACCTCCTCCCCTATCAGCAGTCTGTGATAATGCAAGTATGCGTTTTTGTGCACTTATGTGTATGCAATTATGTGTACTTATGCAAAAAGGCAGGTATGTAATGGCACATGTCTGGATCCCCTTAGACCTCCATTTTTTAGTGTTACCTCA
Source organism: Pelochelys cantorii (assembly GCA_032595735.1). Taxonomy (NCBI): domain Eukaryota; kingdom Metazoa; phylum Chordata; order Testudines; family Trionychidae; genus Pelochelys; species Pelochelys cantorii. The sequence goes on from CM064339.1 coordinate 19,249,475, forward strand.
GGGACAAAGGCAACTATAAAAATGAAGCAAACCCTGAATCTGGGTTATCCCTGTCTCAGAAGTGCAAGCCTCCTGGCCAATACCATATCAATCACAGGCAAGGCTCTTACCCAATTAGTGTAAATTAAAAACAGACTCTAAAATAAGTTAACATGTATTGAGGGATAATTAACAATAATTAGGGAAAATGGGGAAAATGATTAAACAATCAATAATAAACAGCCAACATCCATAAAGTATAACACCTTAAGTCACAGTACAGGAACTATTAGTCAGGCATGAAGCCTAGAGCACACAATATCCCAGGTGGTAAAAGGAAGAAAAGAGCGATAGTACAGACCCCGGGCAATAAGGAAGTTTATATTATGGTGTCGATGGAAGTGAAGTACAATGTGAGGCCTGGGACCTCAAAGGTTGAGCTATTTGAAAGCTCATTAGGAGGAACACTAGGGAAGATCCCAGTAGAGAGAGAGGTGAGAACTGGATCCTGTGATGGTAAGTATCTGCACCTTCCTTCACTATAGCACTGATGGAATTCCTCAGTGCTAGAGGCCGGGGCTGCCTGAGGAGTCAGATGGATTGAGGGGCAGAGACACTGAGTTTGACTGACAGGTGCAGGGCTTTTATTAACTCAGTGGCATGAAAGTTCCTATGATTGACAGCCCTGTGGCGCACAATTCCTGAGGTAAAAGAATGTTTGAGGAGCTTGTGGCGGCAAAATCCAGTTACAGCCGGATTGACCCAGCTCTGCCTAAGCTGATGTTATCAGGCACCTTTCAAAATGGAATCTGTTCTCTCAAAATGGAGTCTTATGATTTAAAATCCATTCACTTCCAAATAACAATACATAACTACAATTCTTACAAAAATCCCTCACAACACAAGTATTACTGTCTGAGTTAAATATATTAAAACAATGGCATGCTGAAAGCTTTAGTGTTTTCTTACGTAATAGTACAGTGTTAAGTGTTGTCTGTAAAGAAATTTCTAATCAAAACTGTACACTGGATAGAATATAATCTGGAAATGTATTTTGCTGGAAGTCTGCTGCATAAATGTGTTTAATTCATGGTGTCTAAAATATTTAACACACGGGCAGAGTTACTGGGCTGGATAGAATTTTTATGTTCAAAATCTCATATATGTTTAAATGAAGTTGGGACTGCTTTACTGAATAAATAAATGATTGGATTACAGAAATAGCATTTTATATTTGGTCTCAGTCATTTTAATTATTCAGTCAGAGTATGTCTACACAGCAGCATAGTTTTGGAATAAAAACTCCAAAATAGCTTATTTTGAGTAGCTTATTTCGAAATAGCTTATTTCAAAATGCCCATCAAAATAGCGCGGACCCATTTTGAAATAGATCATCCACACTGATTGGCGCCTCAATTGCATTTAAAGCCCCCTGGAAGCACTTTGGGCAGGTCATCAAGACAGCACACATTTCCCGTAGCTGTGCTTAAAGGCCCTGAGGCTCGTGCTTAAAGGCCCTGTACAGTTGTGACTCAGGCGCCTCTCCTTTGCTTACTTCTTTGAGGGACAGCAAAGCCTTTTCACTGCCTGTTCTGGTTGCTCTTGCGGATATCACAACACGTCTGCCATGGAACCAGACCTGCCTCCAACCAGTCTCCAGCTCATGCACCTCATGATGCACCTACTGGTGCACTTTTTTCAGGCTGCCCTTGTAGCACTGCAGAATCTGGACCCTCAGCTCCCTGTGGGACACAACCTCTCCTCTCTCCACGTGCTGCTCATACAGCACAGCCCTTCCCTCCGTCCCCCGCACACTGCTGCTTCTGGTGATTGGACACCAGTGCCGACTGGTGGACCGGATTATCATGGAGTGGTGGGATGACCAGAAGTGGCTCCAGAACTTCTGCATGCAGAAGGACACCTTCCTGGAGCTGTGTGAGTGGCTCATCCCTGCCCTGAGGCAATGGGACACCCACATGCGACCTGCCATCCCCCTCCAGAAGCAGGTCACTATTGCTATGTGGAAGCTCGCCATGCTGGACAGCTACCACTCCATTAGGAACCAGTTCAGCGTGGGGAGATCAACCGTCATGGCTGTGGTCATGCAGGTATGACTTTCTTACTATGTTATTGGGAGGGTGGTAAACTGCTGGAATGGAGTTCCCTAGGGAAGAAGTGGTGGTGGAAGCTCTCTCCCTGGGAGGTTTTCCAGTCTCACCTTCACAAAGCCTTGCCAGGGGATGGGGTAAGTAGGGGTTGGTCCTGGAGTGTGGGGGAACAGGGGTTGGGCTCAGGGACCTCCTGAGGGCTCTGGTAACCCTGTGATTCTTTGTCTCCTTCTCCAGGTGGTGAGAGCCATCAACACCATCCTACTGTGCCAGCTCATCCTGCTGAACGATGTGGACTCCATCATCACCTGTTTTGCTGTCATTGGCTTCCCCAACTATGGGGGAGGGGCAATTGATGGCACCCATGTCCCCATCTGGGTCCCCGACCACCAGACATCTGACTATATCAACTGGAAAGGGTACTTTTCTATGGTACTGCAGGCCATTGTTGACCACCAAGGCCGCTTCACAGACATCGACGTTGGGTGGTCGGGGAAGGCACATGATGCCTGCAGCCTCAGGAACTCCTGTATCTTCCAGAAGATGCACGCTGGCACTTTTTCCCCCAACTGCACCATCAGGGTTAGGGAAGTGGACATGCTGAAGTCCATTGTGGAGACTCTGCCTACTCTCTGCTCCCCTGGCTTATGAAGCTCTATAGTCTACACCTTGACCAAAACAAGGAACCGTTTAATGCCGGGCTCAGTAGAGCCTACGTTGTGGTGGAGGGCACCTTTGAGCATCTCAAAGGGAGCTTCCATTGTTTCCTCATCCGCCTAGACCTCAGGGAGCAGAACATCCTCCAAGTGGTGGTGACGTGCTGTGTCCTGCACAATATTTGTGAGAAAAAGGGGGAGATGTTTCTGCCAGAGTGGGGGGCAGCGTCCGAACAGCTCACCAGGGCTTTTGGGCAGCCGCAAATGTCTGCCATACAGCAGGCTCATCAGGGGGCTGTGAACATGTGGGAGGCCCTGAGGGAGAGTTTCAACCAAGGACATCTGTGAGTCTCTCCCCTGGGTCTCCCCACAAGGGGCCTTTGAAGTGCCCCAGTGTGCCTTTCTTCCATCACTCCTTCCTCCCCCTGCTCTCTTATCCCCCTTCCTTCCACCTCCCTCTCTCCACCCCTGCAGATAAAATACCTCAGACTTTTTGCTTTGGAACAGTGACTTTTTGCTTTTTGAACAATATTGTTTTTATTTGGGACAAAGAAAACTGGGGAGGAACTTGGGAAAGAACCTGGGGGGAAGGAGGTAGAAGGAGGTGGAGGGGGAGGAGAGGCTCAGGGATGTGGCTGGGACTGGTGCCTGCCTCGGATGGTTCCCCCGCCTCTTGTGCAGGGCCCTCAGCAACCACGGGGCAGGGGGAGGAGCTGGGGGAAAGCTGGAGGGGTGGGACTGGGACCAGGAGTGGGATCTGGAGCGGGGTCGGGGGCAGCTGCTGGACCGTTCAATAGCAGCAAGCATGAGATAAGCCGTGCACATGCTGCGGGTCTCTTGGGCCAGCTCCCACCACGTGGTGCAGTGCAGCTCCTGGTACACTTCCCATTGCTGGTCCTGCCTCTTTAGAGACTGCTGGAGTCCATGCAGACAGGTGACATGTTCCCGCTCCAGGTTCTCAAGGGCTTATCTGCAGTGGTGGTGGCTCCTACGGGGTTGGGAGGCTGACACAGGAGGTGTTGTGGGTGCCTCACTCACAGCTGGTCCAGCTGTGAAGAGCAGAGAGAAGGGCAGTCATCCCAGGAGACAGGGTGCATGAAGCCTAGCCCTCATCTCAGAGGCAACACCGAAAGGTATTGGGTCAGATGAAGGTGGTGTGCTTGGGTCAACGCCATCTGTGGCTTACACAGCAGGCCCCTTCTTGCAGGGGCACAGATGTCCTTGGGGGGAGCCTTGCTACTCTCATGTCCCAGGAACAAGCAGGCATGGGAAAGTGCCAGCCAGGCCCAGAGCCTGTGGGCAGGAGAGGGGCAATGAGGCAGCTTGGCTTCCCTCTATGCTGTGCACACGCCAGGTCTGGCAGTGGCATCATCATGCAGGGAGAGACATGTATCCCTGCCTGCTGGAAGTGGGGAGAGTGTTGAGGGATGTGTGTATGAGCGGCAGATGCCACTTGCCCGGGAGGGTGCTACTGGGGTCCCCTCCACTTCCTTCCTCTCCCAGCAGGCTCCCTGAGAAGGGGCTTGGTGTCCTCTGCCTTGCCATGCCTGCCCAGGAGCACATGCTGCCCCAAGGAAGCGGGCATGCCTGTGTGCTGTGTGCAGCACTGCTGCGTGTGTGTCCGTCCCTGACCCCATCCTCCTTAGTGGTGGCTTGTGGTGGGAAGGTGTCCCACCATGGAGTTGAGAGTAAAGCAGGCCTCTCCAGAAACCCTGTGAGCAGGAGCACCAGGGTCCTCAAGCTCTGGACTGGCACTCCACGTGCACCCATGTGTACAGGCTGCAATGGGAAGGTGGAACAAGGAGCATGCAGCCCTCGCTGCCTGCCGCCTCCCCTCGTGTATGTCTAGAGAAAGTAATGGAGCTCACCTGATGGGCCTTCTCTGGCTTCGTCCGATCCATGAGCAACATCCTGGGAGGGTGGTACTGGCTCCAGGGACTGGCTGAGCTTTCTGGCTGGTGGGCATTGTGGCTTCACTGGCCTTCTCTTCCTCCTCCTCCTCCTCGGCCACAGGCCTGCCCTCCGGGAGGGTGACACTGGGTATTTCCAGCCCACAGTCCGCAACAAGGGAGGGGAGGGACTGACACCCCTCCCAGCATGCAGTGGAGCTGGTCAAAGTAGGGGCAAGTCTGGAGTGCTAACCCTGAGCTAGAGCTGCGCTCCCTGGCCTTAGTATAGGCTTGCCTGAGCAACTTGACTTTCATGTACACCTGCTCCTGAGTGTGAATGTGGCCCCTTTGGCCCAGCTGTTGGCCATCTGGCCATAGATCTTGGTGTTCCTGCACCTGGTATGGAGATCATGGAGGTTGACCTCATATCTCAATGAGATCCAGAATCTCTGCACCGGTCTAGGATGGGACCTGCCTCCTTTGCCCCTGGGCTTGGGGCTTGGGAGCTGCCTGCAGCAGTGCTAGCAGCTGTGGAGGGCTCAGGAGGTGTGCTGGGGTCTGCCTTGGCAGGAGGGAAAGCAGAGCTGGGTGCTGCCATGTGGCACAGGGTTAGGAGGACCTGCTGTGTGCCATAAGCCCTTTCCCCTGTGGCTGCGGCTTTCAGAGCTGCAGGGGAAGGGGAATTATAGGTGAGTTCGGATGCATATGGGCACCTGTGGGAATCCCTGGAGGCCACTTATTCCAAAATAACCACAGCTTCCCTGTCTACACACACCCAATTTTGAAATAATTATTTCAAAATAGGCATTATTCCTCGTAAAAGCAGGGTTACAGAATTCGAAATAAGATGCCTGTTATTTCAAAATTATTTTGAAATAATGCTGCTGTGCAGACGTGCCCTCACTGTTTTGGAACCTCCATAATTTTCTGAGACACCGTATGTGTTGTGATAGGGTCAGGCCAGATGGCTACAGGAAAGTAATCTTTATAGGCTCTGGGAAGTGGGTGGGCATAAACCCACCCACAGTAAAGGAACCTCCCCAGCCTATGGGGAGGATAAACTGAGCCCAGGAATTCACGTGACTACATGGGACAAAATAAAAGAAAACAGGGGAAGGTGTGATAATCAAAGGGTCAAAACAAGGGGACTAGAAGTGGACACCAGGCAGAGAGCCCTGGGCAGCACCCACTGCTCCTTGAAGGCATTGAGGGATACAGGAAAGTAGTCCTATCGGACATCAGGAAGCACCCGCCCAAATCTGAAGGACCCTCCCCTAGCCTACGGAGAGAATCCACTGAACCATGGAATCCAATTGATTACAGGAGACAAATAGAAAGAAAAACAGGGCTAGGTGTGAAGGTCAAAGAGCCAAAACAAAGGAACCGGAAGGGGACACTGAGCAGAGAGCCCTGGACAGTGCCCACTAGGAAGGCATTGAGGGACATAGGAGAGTAGTGGAAGGCAAAGATATTAGTTCCAGATTAAATGAGTCTCCTTTTCCTGGGTAAAATAAAAAGGGCTAATCCAGCAGGAATTTGCCAGAATCAATTAAGGCAGACAGGCCAATTAAGACACCTGAAGTCAATCAGGAACTTTCTACAACCACTTCAGACAGGCTGATCAGGACACGTGGAGCCAATTAAGAACCAGCTGGTATTGGTTAAAAATGTTTCCCTTCTGCTAGTACAATCCACACACCTACTGGGTGTGCTTCACTGTATCATGTGGTAGCATTGAGACCACTTACAGGCTACGGCTACACTGTAGTCTTCTTCCAGAAAAGCTTATGCAAATGAAGTGCGGTGTGGAATATCGCCACGCTTCATTTGCATAATTAATTAGCAGCCGCTTTTGCACAAGAGGCTTTTGCTCAAAAAGGAGCTGTGTAGACAGCTTCTTTTTGCTCAAAACCCACCTCTTGTGCAAGAGCCATTCTTCAGGAAGAGAGAAAGAATGAGTATGCTCTACAGCCTTAGCTGAAAGCTGCCTGGCTTTATGGCTCCACTGGCAGACGCTCATGTGCTAAGCTCAAGGTCCCTAGTTTGGTTCTGCCTGTCAGTGTTACATTAGCTCACTGTGTGCTTAGGGGCTGGAGATGGTGATGAGAAGATGCCATGGAAAGCCTTGGAGGAACAAACACTGTTGGATACCAGGAAAAAAGGCCCATGGCTGGGAAAATGGCCCAGGGAATTGTAGCTGTCATGCAGCTGATACTGGTGACATTACAGATAGCTGCTATCACAGGGTCCATAGGCTGGAACCCAGAGTAGAGGACAGGACTGGCTTTCCTCCATCTCCAACTCCCTATTCACCATGGGAGAGTTGATCTGGATAGTGGGATGCACCATTGGAGAAGAACCAATTTGGAAAAGGGTCTGTTCTGTCCCCAAACCACAGTGAGGGGCAGTAGAGATTATGGAGTTTGTTCTCCTCTCTCTCCCCTGTGCTGTGATGGCTAATGGTGAAAGTAGCTAAATAAGTGTATAGTTTGTACCCTAAGGAAAGAGTCTAAACCAAGAGCTGCTGTGAGCCTCTGAGATGACCAATCTACCCAAAAGCGTGGAACCCACCATCATGGATAAAGAGCTTTGTCACAGTATTTACTTTAGATTGGAGCTAAATCATACTTCTATTGGTAACTTTAATGTCACCTCAGTTAAAGGAACTATAGCAACCCCTTATCTGAACAAAAGAAGAAGCTTTTCTTACTTCTGTGTGTTTTTATCTAGTAACAGTAAAAATGTCTGCGGGGAGTATGGTATTGAATTTAATTGCTTTTTTCTTTGACCTGTGAACAAAACAACTTTGTTCATTAATCATTATGTTCTCTTTCCGGTCTTTGGTTATTTAAAAATAAATAAATAAAGACACAAAAATAAATATGACAACATTTAAATGTGATGATTAAGTTACGGTTTGGGCTTTGATTTTCTGAGGCTCTGTTGCTTGAACAACATGATTACATTAACAAATAGAATTGTAAACTCTTTTGTTATGTAACTTCAGTTAATGGCATTGGGAGTTCATGGTGTATATGCCTGTAATTCCTATTTTTGTTTTTTTCCCCATAGAATAAAATTTTCTTGAACTATCACTAAATTAAAACAATCTCATAATTAGATTTGTAGGTACTTTATAGTGTATCATTTTAAACATCCATTTTAATTGCTCTTGGAAACTGACTTGACTCATCTTGGGAGATGAAATTTTCACATCATAAATATCAAAAGTGAATTCAAAAGGTGGCTTTGATCGGAAAGTAGGTGATTCTGGAATCTGACTGATTAGTCATAGAAAAATGTACCATAGTCAGTAAAATTCCAACTTCCTCTGCAGTTATTTCACTCTAATTATTACCCTGATTTTAAATTGTAAAGGTGCATCTACACTGCGCCTGTAGATCGAAATAAACTATGCAATTTGAACTATGCAAATTGCGTAGCTTATGTCAAGTGCCAAGCACTGCTGTGGTGGAGTGGGGGGTGCTATCCATGAACCTAAGCAGATGTTTCTCTTCTAATTGCTGGTTTTGTGATGTCAACACAGAAAAAAAAATGCATCAATAGCAAACACTTTATAAAGCACTACTGACTAATTATTTTGCTGCCAATTATAAAAGCAATTGTGACATGCCTCACTGTAGGTTTTTTTTACACTATGCACTTTCATGGCACTATAGAAAGAATTTAATTTTAGATGTTTCAGTTGACAGAGACGTGCTGGTGCCAGATACGTATTTCAGATCATTGTCATTGTGCTCTATTTTTAAGTCCAAGCGCCAGCCAACCTAAAGAGCACAACTTGCGTCTGTGCAGGGTGTTATGCACAAGCACTACCCGGCTAAAATCTCCCCAACCTTAGCACAACACAGCTAATTTCACTTTTATACTTCTCTGCTGCAGCAAAAGAGAAATATTTTAAAGGGTATTTTTCAACAGCATAAAACAAAGTTTGGCATAAAATCCTTGCTCCCTGCTCCCCCACCCTCCCCAAAGAGGTCTGCTGTGGGCGTCGTCAATTGTTAAGAAGCTTGCTTATCAACAGCCTCTCAAGAAAGAATTTTAAATGGTTTTGTGACGTCAAGGGGGCCCAAGAAAAAACAGTCCCTTGCCAAATTAACTCCCTCTTTGAAAGCACATAGTAAGGAACAGATAACGCAAAAATGAAACCTTTTCACACAATGGCTGACCAATGAGCGCTCCTCTCATCTCTAATAAGCCAAAGAATTCATCCTTGGTTGTAGGGTAAGGAGGTGACTAAGGAAGAGGAGCTTTCAGAGAATCATCCTCTAATTTACACCTTTAATGAGGAGCCAATCAAATTTGTGCTGCCATTGACTTGTTGTCTGGGCAGAATGTCTGAGGATAACATGGAACATGCAGAGGGGGCTGGAAATGCAGTGGCTAGGTTGCAGCCTGCAAGACGGAACAACTTAAGCACGTTGGACAAAAAATTGAATCTTTTGAATGAAAAGGTAGATAAATTGTTGAGTTTCCAAGAAGGCCTGAATGGCACGCTACAAAAAGTGAACCGAGGCATTGATGACATTGGAAAGAACATTGACAAGCTAACAGCATCCCAAGCAACCACTGATCAGACTGAGACAACAAAAAGAGGCCTAAAACCTGGGGGCAGTATTCACCCATCTGAGACCCAAAGTGTGTGCTCAGAAATGTTGAAGCTGATGAGAGCTGCACAACAAGATGCTTTAAAACATAGGGAGAGGCTGGAAGAGATAGAAAAAATGTTTGATACTGTGGATAAAGTCATTGCATTTGTGGGAGAGACATTAAAAAATTCTCAAGTAGTGGATTTCATTCTGAGAGGCATTGTACCTTGGAAGAAAGGGAGTCTGGTTGAAATCCTAGTGGAGGTTGGTTTTATTTTATTGTTCATGATCCTTGTCTTGTTAAGGAGAAGGGCTCCATGCTTTCCCATTAATTTCTTACATAATGCATGTGTGTATTCAGGCTTTCTTCTCTTAGCATTAGGCATAAGAATGAATGGTATAGTGTAGAAAACATGCTAGGAAGATTTCAAACAGATGTAAAGACTAGATCTCTGCACTGAGAAGTTGACAATTTAAGGGCCAAAATTTGCTGTCTGTTACGCTCAGGTCAATGACATTCAAGATGCTTTTGGAATCTAGCTCTAGAAGAGAATAAAAAATAATTAACATACTGTGAAGTGACTAGGGTTGACAGGTGTCCGGCACTGGCCCGGACAGTCTGGTATTTGCGGCTTCTGTCTGGTAAAAAAACCCAGAAAATACTGGACATGTAAAATGTCCGGTATTTTCTGTTTTTCTCGGATGGAAGGCCACTTGGGACATTCTTCCCCTGCTGCATCTGGTGGGGGCAGGAGGAGCGTGGGGATTTAAAGGCGCTGTGACTCTTTTTTTTGTGCGGGTTTTTTTTTCTGCTCAACCAATTTCTTCCCACCCTCCCCCGCCATGTTCGGTATTTTTTGTGAAACTATGTGGCAACCCTAGAAGTGACTGGGATTCTGTTTTATGGTGGACCAAGACAATTTAGGCATTGAGGGACAAAATCTTCCCTCATTTATGTTCAGACAGTTTCAATGACTTCAATGGAACAAGGGCCCAATTACATCTCTGCAACTTTATTGATTTCATCCAGCCATCGGAGCAATAGGGCTGTGAGTGCGGGACATGAACTCATAACCATTTCTTAATTATGAAGGATAATGTGTGGGAAATGGTTTGTAGTGTCAGCAGGTTATTTTTAAAGTCATTGGCTTTTTTTAAAAAATGAGCTGGCATCTATAATGACTATCTGCTGTTGTAATGTTGAGTCTTGTTTGCCATCATTCATTACTGTTTGTGTCCAATCAAGGGAAACAAAGAATAAGTTACACAATGAGGCATATGTGAAACATTGTCTCATATCAAGGGAGGGGAAAGAAGAGGGGTGTAAATCATTATTTCATTAGGAATTACTTTACTTGCAAAGGACTTATTTTAGTACTCTTTGAATGATATATTGGCACACAAATCAAAATAACTTGAAAAAAACAATAACTAATATATATGGGTGGAATGTGCATTTGACTTCTTCCAAAAACAAGACTGTAATACATCTCAGCATAGATCAGGAGGCTGTTGTGCAGATTTTCAGATACAACTGTAACAGTCCCTCTCTGTACAGATATGCAGAACCACTGTTCTTTCGGAGACTGACATTTGAACCAGATTTCGAGATCTGTGTGTGCCTATTAAATTTCTAATGGGAACTGGGTTGAGATCACTGAAAATCCCTGTCAGACATTAATATGGTATTGTACTTGCAATCTGTTCCATCTTAAATGTGTTACAATAGTAGCAGACATGAAAAAAGCTTTCTAAATATTGATGTGCTTTAAAGATATGATTATTACCATCAACTGCAATACTATGTGATACCTGGAGACAGCTAGATCCTGCCTCATAGGCCTTACTCTACAAATTGGACAGACAGGTACATAGTACGCTAGATAACCAGGTAAAGAACAACTTCAAAATAGTAAACTATTTTTAAAATTTCTTTATTTGCTAGATTCTCTGAAAGAGATTGTTTAGGAGGGATTTGTAAAAAGGCAGTGAGGATGTGTGATGCAGAAGAGACAGCTCATATGTGGTTATAATGGACTATAGGAAAGCAAATACATGTTGGCCAGGCGGGTAGCTTAATGACTAACAATTAACCAACAATATCCATTCATTTATTTGTTGCTGTAAACTTTATAAAACTGGCACATAAAGAATTTAATTTAAAATCTAAAGGGTTCCAGAAGGCTTTATTACATTATAGTTGCAAATAAAAAGAACCAATTACTTGCTTGTTTCTGCTTCCTGCCCATCTTGTTATGATAGTGCTCTTATACCAGAGCAGTGGTTCTAGCAATCTAGCCAGTATGGTACATGTTCAGGACTGATGTTGAAAAATAGGAGGGGGTTCAGAGAAGAGCCAAAAGAATGATTAAAGGATTAGAAATCTTGCCTTCTAATGATGAATTCAGTGAGCTCAACCTAGTTAGTATCTTCCCTCCCAGTACATGTCTTTTCACTACTTTTTGTGATTTTCCTATGTTCTGCATAATCATTTTCTAAATATTACAGATAGGATGAACATGGATGTGGACGTGGTTCCAATGAGTCATTTGATACAGAAAGGATTGTGTATCACCCAGAAAGCATTCAACACACATTCCCCACTTGAGATTGGTATCTCTTCAACCAGGGAAAGAGATGAACCCAAGCCAAAAAAGATTTGGATCCAGATTTGTTAGTACCCAGAATTCAGGTCAATGGGATGGAGCACATCGGAGAATGTTTGGCAAGACTGGCACCCAATAGGATAGCCACCTGTCTATGTGAATTCACTGTGGCTCAATGAATGGAAGATTCTTTTAGATGTTACTGGGTAAAACAACATGAAATATGTAAAGCTGTGCTGTTGTCTCTCCACAAGTAGCCAGGAGAGATGAACATTTCCTTCATCTTGTGCCTCCCCTGTCTTAAATTTAAAAATATGTGGTAGAACTGTGCATTGAAGAAAAAAATCACCCTGGACATAGTCTTGGGAAGTAACATGTTTTGAGACCTATGAGTTAATTTGTTATTCTACAAGATTTTGCTTTAGAAAACAGATTTAAAAAAAATTTGTGGCTGTGACTCAGGGAGCCCTTGATGTCAACTAGCAGAGGACACAGGAGGTATATAATAGAGTCAGATATATTCATAATACTTTACAGCAGTGGTCTCCAACCTTTTTAAGCATGAGATCACTTTTTGAATTTAAGTGCAATCCAGGATCTACCGCAAATATAAACACCCTTGCCCCGCCTCCTTTCCGCCCCTTCTCTGAAGCCACGCCCCTACTCACTCCATCTTCCCTCTCTTGCTCATCCTCACTCACTCTCATCAGGCTGGGGCAGAGGGTTGGGGTGCAGGCTCTGGTCTTGGATTAAGGCATCCGGAGTGTGAGAGGGACTCTGAGCTGCTCTTGGGGCGGCTAGTTGGGATGTAGGAGGGGTTCTTGGTGCAAGCTCTGGGAGGGTGTTTGGATGCAGGAGTGCTTGGGGTTGGGGCAGGAGCTTGGGGTGCAGAAGGGGATTCATGACTGGGGTAGGAGTTTGGGATGTGGGCTCCAGCTGGGCACTGCTAGTGGCTCCTGGGTGGTGGTGCAGTGGGGCTAAGGCAGGCTCACCCCTGCCCTGGCTCTGGACCACTCCCTAAAGCAGCCAGCAAACTCCATCCCAGGTCCTGTTGTGCCCCCTCTCTGCTCTGTGGAGAAAGGATACAGAGTGGGAGGGGCACCTTGACATCAGCGTCCTCCTCTCCCTCCCCTGCCCTGCACAGAAAGCAGGAGGCTCCCCTCAGGAAGGGGCAGCTCCAAGGTAAAGGGCAGGAGATGAGCAGCAGTGAGAGGAGGAGTAGCTGAAGTGCTGGCACTTGATAGCCTTTTGGCCAAGTCAAGGATCACCTGTCAGAGGTTCCAAGATCTACCAGTAGATCCCGATCTATTGGTTGGTGACCACTGCTTTACAGGATGGTGGCATATGTGGTGTCTACTGAAAGCAATCATTGGTAACGTATGCATGGATAATATTGAGGAATTATGTGTCCTCACTAAAACATGCTGTCTGTAGGTCTTGGGATTTAGGCAGGTCTTCAGGAGGTGACATATTTTGGAACTGTTCCTTTCAGGCAAGAGGCAATGGACACTTGTTTCCCTATCTGGTTGTTTGTGTAGCGTATAACAATGCATCACAATGTATACCTATTTGTATACTGAGCCACAGGGGAAATAAGAGACTAAAACTGTAAGATGAAACCCAACAGCAGGAGAGTGCGCTGTTTATGAAAAAAGAAAAAGGACTGTTCACACTGAATCCTTCACTTAGAAAGCAAGCTCACAGCATGTTGGTTTCCCAAAAGAAGGGTCATTTGTCAAAAAGAGACGATGTGGCAGTAAAGTATGGTGTTCCTTTTGAGGAGCCAAATCTAAATTCTGTGAATGTCCAGTGGACTGGGGCTGGACACTCAAGGGAGACATTCAGAGGGCATTAGTGTTGGAGTGTAGCAATTGCTAACTTGTAGCCTGACAATAGGGCCTGCGAAAACTAGAGGGGATTGCCAGCAGAGTTGGAAAGTTGACCCAAGCAAGACTTCCTCATGCAAAGGGCAGATTGTAGAGAAATGCCTCATAACCCTGGAACCCCCAGGAAGCCTCGCAGTGGGGGAAATAGAGAAGCAGCAACACACTGAGAATGCAATGAAGCTGAGTTGTTACTGCCAGATTCATAGCATGTAACTGCCTCCACTGGCACAGAATTAGACAGACCCAATGAGAAATGGACATATTTAATCTTGACAATTAATTGTGCATTCAACTGTATTTTTAGACGAAAGATAAGCCTGAAGAGAAGGGTGCAAAACCAAAGCATGTTCCTAGCAACAGAGGAGCCCAGACTGAAAGCAAGAAGTCTTTGGAAGGTATATGTAAGCCTGTATGTATGATAAACATATCTGCTGGGAATGTGAAATAGTTTGGAAAGAAAAGATCAAATATTTTCCTATATGTGTAGGTTCTATTGAATTAGCCAGTTGTAACTAAGTACCAGGATCTATCAAGTACTCAGAAAAATGTTTGTTGGATGTTTAATACCAGCACAAAAAAACCAACAAACTACATCCTACCCCCAAACCAAATCCAACAGTAGCACTTTATTAAAATGAATAGCAACCATTACTTTTGTTTGGTAATGCTGTATTTCTTTGCTTTTGCAATTGTATTTAGTTTAATTAAAAGAGCAATATCTGTTTGGAAAACACTAAGGATACAATTGCAAGAACACATAAAAAATTTGTAGAATCAAAGAGGAAAAAGGCACATGAAGAAGCAGAAATACAGATTTGGTTTTGAACTGGGAATGTCTCATGTGACCAGTGAAGATATCAAGAAGTCAGAGGGGGTGGGGTTAGAAAACAGATTCAGATCTCATACCTTTCTGTCATCCATTGTATCCATTGCCATCAATGGAGTTCACGGGTGGTGAATGTGACTGGGAACAGAAGTCAGGTAGAGTCTTCTCCACATCCATCACCAGAGACTCCTTTCAAGCAAGACCAAAAATTGCCTTGATTTCTTGGCTTAAAAATTAACGAATACTAAAGAACATGCTGTTCAGAATTCTCACTCAAAAGCACCCCCAGCATGCTTGGGCTGAGTGTTAAATAGACTGAAAATTGAACAAAAATCACATTGATTTCCAGGGCCTGCACAAGTAAAACTTGGAGGAAATGGAAGTAATTTCTTTTCTACACTGCCCTTACTTTATATGCACCATCATTAAAAATTAAAAACAGTTGCTATTATTGGAATAGCTCCAATGGGACCAAGAAACTCCAGGAAGAGAGGGAGGGCTCTGAATCAGTGTCTCCCAGAGCCCCCCTGTTCCACTTTGCAACATCAGTGCTTCTCCCTAGAGGATGGATCCTAGGATGGGTGAGCCTATTGGGATTTCAGAGTCTGAACCACGTGTCATGTTGACCCACATGTCAGTCTTGAATGTCCTTCAATTGACTCTTACAATGTTCTGTTTGTAGTGTTGCTGTGATTCTCTTGGTACCAGGGTCTGAGGGAGACAGGGCAGGTGAAATAATGTCTTTTTTTGCATCAACTCCTGTTGGTGGAAGGGTGACTTTTTGATCTTTGCAGAGTTCTTCCTCAGGTCAGTCAGGTGGCCCTAGGGCTGCAGAAGTGGTAATTACCTACGTCATTTTAAGTCATCCCCCACAACATGTGTATGCTTAACAACCTGTCCTACCTCGTGTTTAGCTTGGACACTGGTTACCTTCCCCAGAGCTGAGAAAGGGCTCTGCGAAGTTCCAAAGCACCAACTGAAGGTGGGCCAATAAAATATATTAATCTCCTCACCCACTTTGTCTCTCTTTAATCGACTTGTTTTTTTAGTTATTCAGAAATCCAGCTTCTGTTTTTACTGTTGCTGAAAAGCTAGCAATGCAAGTACGTAATGTATTAATTTGCATGTGCCGGTGTCAGAAATGTCAAATATGCTTCTAATAAGCTTAAGTCTTTTTTGTGTGACTTGTAGCACTCTCACATGCGCATCATTTCCTAGTTTTACTATGATGGTAGGTTTTTGATACCCAATATCCCCAGCAACTTCCCTATTTTTTGCAACCTACCACTATGCAATATTTTTTCTTGTATCAAAGGAAGGCTGTGACATTATGAATAATACTATTTCTTATTTAGAGCCCAAAAGAGAAGGAAAGTTGGATGAAAAAAATGGAGCATGTGAAACTGTAAACTCTTTCAATGCTGTAGTCTCCAAAGTTGACTCCAGTCTGCAAGTTAAAGAAAGGACAACGCAGCTGCAAACAATGGCAGGTTCTGGCAAAACAAATAGTGCTAAGAATCACCAACCACAAAAAGACACTGGAATGAAAGCTTTGATTCCAAACAGCAGTCTTCCCTTCATAAATCATGGCTCTATGGGGCACAAGAATGTTACTGCTGAAGCAACTGATATGGACAGAGCACCAGGACTGGAAGAACATCACAGAAAATCTATTAATCAGAAATCAAAAGACAGTGAAAACGAACCCTCCGCACTCACCGCTATACCCATGGAAGCTGTGCCATCAACGTCAAAGTCTGTATCCAGAACAGAGCGTGAAGCGATATGCACAAGGTAATGATCTAGTTAGTAATTGACTATGTGATTTGAAACATTTCATGTGTTAAAAATAGGCAAATTATTAACAGAGCTATTCAGTCTTGCTCTTATGTGATACTGCAGAAAAAAAGCCTTGTTAGAAAAGGAGCATAGGGAACTATGTAAACAGTCAATCTGAGGAAGAATTGGAGCCTGCTTAGTGGCTTATAAATGTATGCAAAGATAATGTTTGTAGATAGAAAGTGCTAGGTAAGTGCTAATCATTAATCTTACATATCTGTTCTGAGTCAAGAAGTTTTGAAATGGGTTTGCTCTAATTGTGTCTCATTTCATTGAACCTTGTAAATGGCCGACTTCTTTCTAAATGGATATTTCTATAAATATCACATACGAGGCTTAATAGGTCTGCAACTGACTGAGGATAGAATTGATAAAATTTCAGGGCTCAGGCCGCTTGTTCAATCCAATGTGTAATAGTCCGTTGCCCACCTCAGAACAAGTCAATATTTTTGGTTAGGTCTGTAAGCACATGACCCAACCTATTTTAAATATTGGCCATCCAAAGATGTAAGCAGACATTTATCTTTCTAATGTAGCTTTTTATCTTTTTAACATATGATATATTTAGTATCTGACAACTTTTTTATCCTTTTTTTTAAGTTAGGACTTTAGAAAAGTTCTGTGATTTAACCTGCAATTATATTGTGGAAAATAATGAAAATGGAGGTCCAATTATTAAAACATGTCCGTGCATGACCATTCATCTGAAGAAGTGGGTTATGCCCACGAAAGCTCATGATACCATCTACATTTTTGTTAGTCTCTAAGGTGCTGCAAGACTATTTGTTGTTTTTTAAGTTTTTCCAATTACAGACTAACTCGGCTATCCCTCTGAAAGTTTCGTGCATGTTCAGTGTAGGCTCCTATGTATTTTTGTGAATACACAATTATTCCAATGTGCAGGTGCACAAATCAGCATTTGAACACAGACAAAAAAATGCCTGCTTTTTTGTATGTGTGCATTTGCATATGTTCCTTTTAACATAAAGGATTTGAATGCATTCTGGTGCCTTAAATAAAAGACATGCACTTTATTCTCTAGGTAGTCTTCAGTAATTTGTGCAATTTACAGGTATTTTGAGGTACTGGAGTATTCCCAGATGAATGTAATACAAGCATATGGGGACTGAAGAACCACATTAACAAACTGAATGGAAGTGGTCTTGGTCTATTTCTCACTACATACAGCTCCACCTGTGAAAAACCACCACTGCAAATGGCAGTAATTGCCACCCTTAGAAGAAAGGTTGAGCTGTGGTCCAGAGTAAGGATGTAGCAGGGAAGAATAGGGGAAGCTTGCATTGTCATAACCAGTTGTGTGGCTAAGTAAAAGAATATTCCAGAGACATTATTCCAGCACAATTCCAAAGCAGGACCCACCCCTCCCTTGAACAAAATAACTGTCTGAAGTGCATAGGAACTGTATTGGTTTGATATAAAAAGTCACACAAAATTTATTTATAATCAGTTTTAAAACTTATTCTGCATTTTTATTCGTAAATAACAATGTGAAAAGAACATGAATCTTCCTATACTTTGTTCATGGAGTTGTTCGGTCAGAGTGCCTATATAGATATTTTTTGTATGTGAAGTCTGAATAAGTGGGCCAGGTTCCATGCTCAGTTACACGAGTGCAGTTCTCACCAACATCAATAGGCCCATACAAAAACATAAAAAGGACAGAGTTCCAATGCCTGGAATTGTTAGAGAAATGCCCAGAATTCCCTGCCAAGTTTAGACTTCTCTAGATAGTCATAGCAGTGTTTGGTCTAAGCTGGCATCTGCCAACTTCTTAGCTCAATACCACTGAACGACAGATTCTTAATACATTATAAAGGGATCATGCTTCTAATGACAGTGAGATGCTAAAAGTGAGAACAGAATTACAGACTAGGTAGGCAAAAGGTAGAAAAAGGTTTTTTTTCCCAACATTTTTGTTACAGAAGGTACAACGCATTTGAGGACACTAGATAGGTGTTTCCTTTTCTGAACACCAGAGACATTCTCTGCTTTTAACTTTATAGTCCTTAGGGCCCAACTTCACAGTTCTTACTGATGTCCAGAAGCCCCATTAAAGTCAATAGCAGTACTCATAGAAATGTATGGCAGGAAGGGACCATCAGAGGGCATCTAAACTGCACCCCTGTGGTGAGGAAGGATTAAGTATACCTAACCCATTTCTGACAGGTGTTTGTCCAAGGTATTCTTAAAAAAACCCAATTACAGGGATTCCAAAATTTCCCTGGAAGAGCCTGATCTAGCTGCTGTTACTAAGTTTATTATTTATATGAATATCTCTGCCAGAACTTAGCAGGTTCTTTATAATCCAATTATCTCCAGACAACATAAACTTAATGAAAATGTTTAAAAGTTCCCAGTGGCAGGAATGCTAAAGGAAATAATATTAACAAAACAGAGGAGTGAAAACATAGGTTTAAAACATAACATTTTCAATAGCAGACTATTAGAAGAGTAATATTCTATCATGCCCGAGGAAGGCAGATTAGGGATGCTAAGAAGCGTGTAATTCATTAATCATGTAATCGACAAAATTTTTGACTATACGATTAATCGATAAGGGTTAGCACTGCAAGCACTCAGTCCCGGCTTGTGCCAGGTCCGGGAGCTAACCCTGCTGCGGCTCTGAACGCAAAGTCATTTAAGAGCCTGTCGGCAGGCAGCCTGACTCAGTCCTGATCCACAGAGGTGGTGGCTTGTGGGACTCAGCATGAGCTGGGACTGAGCGAGGCTGCCAGCCAGCCCACTAAAAAATTTACTGGCAGAGCCGTGGGGGCAGAGGTTTGCATGTAGCCAGTAGGATTAACAGATAAGCATCGACTTATCGGTTAATCGTTTAACTGGGTACACTTATTACATTCCTAATGCAGATTCTCATACTTCAGCTCTCAGCTAATGGCAGAGGGCCTAGAACATACCCTCCCTGGTTTTTAAGAACTAGCACATAATTCTAAAAATCTAGCCACAATGTTTAATACTAAATACAAAGCCTTCCCACCAGTGACACTGGTTAATGCTGGAGTAGGTATGATTAAGGCTAAAATGATGTCAAGGAGATAACAGAGACCGCTGGGGCTTTTTGTGCCCCACGGCTGGAACTGTCAGCATGCAGCCTAACGGCAGGCCCCCAGCAGCTCCCAGCCCCCGACTGCAGCAGAGGGACCCTGGAGTTCTCAGCCCCCACAGATGGCAGGGGGACCTCAAGCTCCCAGCCATGGTGGACCTCAAGGGGATTCCATAGCTTCCCAGCCTCCTTTGCACAACTGCCCAGCCATGGCAGGTGGCAAGGGGACTCCAGAGCCTCCAGCAGCTGTGGCTGCTGGACTCTCCTCCCCCACCATTTGTCAGAGATATTTTTAGTAATAGTCATGGACAGGTCACAGGCTTCTGTGAATTTTTGTTTATTGCCCAAGATCTGTCTGTGATTTTTTTTTTAAATATCCATGACAAAATTTGAGCCTTGGGTATGAAATATTTGTGTCCAGCAGAGGGCAGACATCTGTACAAACTAGCCTGTTAAAATAACTATTCAAGTAAGATTTTTCTGGGAATGGAGGCTCTTCAATATGTTGTAGATGTGTATGTTCAATATACTATCCCGGAAGTATTGCTGAAGTATTGCATTTGCTTATTATTCATAGCAATGCCAGTATCTGACATTTTTAGTAGGGAAATTATTACAGACATGGAATTTAAACAAAGTGTATGAACGTTTTCTGCTAATCTAGCAAGGCTATTGATCTGCATAAAAGGGAAATGTTTGTTCTGCAGGATTTCCATCAATGTGCAGATGACTGACACCCAAGAAAAGATTGCAGTGGCCAACGAAGGAAGCCTACGTGATCACGGAGGTACAAGTTCCAAAGTAAAATCTGCTTTCTCGTCACCATTGGAAGCTGAAAGAGTTAAACATCTGACTGACAAATTTAAACATAACCCATGCCACCCAAATGCCAGAACTGACCCTATTCAAGAAGTAAAAGGGGTGAAGCTTGTTAATAAACAAAACGAACAGACACCCAAACTAGGGAAGCCACAGATGCTGCTGAATAAAGTCTCGACTGATAAAAAGTCCCTTGAGAGATCAGAGCTAAATTGCAAGTCCATGTCCTCTCAAAGTACAACTGAAAAGGATACCAGAAAAGATGTTGGAGCCACAGTGAAAAGCCAGGAAGAAACAGCAAGGGCAATGAAAGAATCTACAAAGGATGATAGATCTGAATTAGAATGTGCGAAATTAGAAAGCACATATGCAGGACACAAAGGAAACCATGCAAATCAATGTATGGGAGAGACTCCAGAAAACAGTACATCAGTAGAAGCCAGCAAAGCATTTGTCAAGCAGGATGAAGTAATTATTGGTAAGTAGCTCACAATTATACCTGAAGACTTTTACACCAAGAATTCTAGTCTACCTCTATATATAATGTTCTATAATAGATGAAATAATGCTCATTAATGCTATTATCATAGTTTGAGAGCTTTTATTCAGGAACCAACCATACACTTGACTGCATCAGACAACAATTGTATTCAAATTCATGGGACTTTTTATTCTAATGTTCCTGTTCAGTGGCAGTCTCAGAATAAATGTTCTTTTAGATTCTACTTAAAGGCAGTCTGGGAATAATAATCTGTTTAAAATAAAATGAGATGAAATGTATGTATTTGAGAAAGGAGAGATACTTTTAAAGCTTGTTTCTTTGAATAAAAGTTTTTATTAGCACGTTAGATAAGGGGTGTGCAAACCAGGCATTAATATTAACAGGCAAAGAGCGTGTAAAATATTGCAGCAAAGGTCTCATTTTGGCCCTCACTATACCCACTGG
Source organism: Pelochelys cantorii (assembly GCA_032595735.1). Taxonomy (NCBI): domain Eukaryota; kingdom Metazoa; phylum Chordata; order Testudines; family Trionychidae; genus Pelochelys; species Pelochelys cantorii. The sequence goes on from CM064339.1 coordinate 19,270,721, forward strand.
CCATAAGCCTCTTTCTGGGCAGCACATGTTGAGTTGCTGCATGAACAGGAGTAGTCTTTGCCTGCAATGGATGGCGCATGCCCCCACAGACATGCTGATCAAGATCTGGGTTCTACAGTAATGGCTGATGGATGAAATCTGCACAAATATGCACAAATGGAATTGAAGGTGTAATATGCACTGTGCAGCTGTTTTACCATGAGCATGTATTAAATTAATCAGTGCTACCTATGGCCCAGACTCTCCCTGGATTTGCACAAAGAACAAATTGATGACCTAGTGATGTCAAAAGGTGTTCTACACATGAATTGAATTCAGGATTTGGCCTTTATTTGGGTCAGGCAAATTGGAGGAGCAATTTTATTGGGACAGCTCCCCTGGAACTGATTCCACCTACTGATAATGGCAGTAACTGTGGCTACTCAGAGAGGCATTTGCCTGATACTAAATGAGTACTGGTTGTGAGTCGATAGATAGGTGCCTTACTCCTACTACTCTGGAGACAGTGAGGCTATTCATACACTCAAGTGCTTTGCTGGATGGGCAAAAGTGACAAGGAGTCCTGTGGCACCTTATAGACTAACAGATGTATTGGAGCATAAGCTTTCGTGGGCGAAGACCGCATGACGTCGACATGCACCTGACGTAGTGGGTCTTTGCCCACGAAAGCTTATGCTCCAATACATCTGTTAATCTATAAGGTGCCACAGGACTCCTTGTTGTTTTTGCAGATCCAGACTAACATGGCTACCCCTCTGATACTTGCTGGATGGGGGATGTAATAAAGAGAAGAGGTGAAAGATGGGAGCCTTATTCAATTCCAGGCATTTTGTTGTGAATGTTGGTAAAAGCAAATTGTTAACAATTGCCTGGCTAGACCTAAGTTATCCTGAGTGCTTGGGCTTCCCTCTAATACTTCCCCATCCACGCTGCTTCCCCACAGCTGTGCTGAACAACTCTATTACGGGAGAGAATCACATTTGTGTTTGCACCTGCTCCAGAAAGCAGTTTGTTACTGTGATGGTTGTGCCGTTCTCAGTGGTCAGATTGGTTTTGGGGGACTCTCTGAGCGACAGTGATATCTGAGGTGGTGGGTTCATGATGAATGTTACTTTTGTCGAAATGTAGAATGAGAGAGGTGTCAAAAGACGCACACCCACTTCCAAGGTACTACTGGTCTGTTTGTAGTTAGCTATCCTATTTGATTGCCCTTGGCTGACATCTTGATACAGCTGTATCCTAGGAAGTGAAAACAATGGGGGTGGGGATGCTGAAAGTAATGTGCAGTGATTTGTGGAAAACCAAATCAATGAATGAACTGTCTCCTGTATAGATGACAGCCCTCCCCCTCCTGCTCCTTTCGAACATCGCATAGTGAGCATCAGACAAACAGATGTGACCACGTGCTACTCGGTGTGTCGGCATGAAGTGTTAGGAGGGTAAGCCTGTCACTCTGTAATGCTGTGCTGTGAATGGTGCAATTAGCAACGACTCTGCAGGAGCTGAAATACACAGAAAAAGAGATTAGGATGTTTATAGTTATCAATTGCCCACAGAATATCTACAAATACATAGTTGTCATTGGATGCTCTTGGCAACATCTGTAGTGTGCAGCTCATAGGTGACCAGGTAAATGCATAGATTCATAAAGTTTAAGGCCAGAACAGATTATGAGATAATCAGCTCCCATCTGTATACCACAGGCCTTTCATTTCACCCAGGTACCCCTATATGGAGTGCAGTAACTGTTGTTTGACTAAAGCATATCTTCCAGAGAGACATCCAGTCTTGATCTAAAGCTATCAAGAGATGTAGAAGCCGCCACTTCCCTTGGTATTTTGTTTCAATGATTAATCACCCTCACAGTTCAAATGGTGTGCCTTTTTTTCTAATTGGAATGTGTCCAGTTTTAGCTTCCAGACACTGTATTTTGTTATTCCATTTTCTGCTAGCCCAATCTGCCCAATGTTTTCTTCTTGTGAAGGTAGCTATGCACTGTAATCAAATCACCCCTCAATGTTCTGTTTGATAAGCTTCAACAGATCGAACTCCTAAGCCTTTATTCTCCAATTTTTTTCACATCTTTTAAAAAACATGGACACCAGAACTGTATGCAGTATTTCAGCACTGATCTCATCAGTGCTATAGATAGTGGTGAAATCACCTCCGTCCTCACAACTCCCATGTTTATACACCAAAGGATCACATTAGCTCTTTTTGACATTGAATCACATTGGGCACTCAAGTTGAGTTGCTTGTTCACTAGAACTCCTAACTCCTTTTCAATCACTCCTTTCCAGTATACAGTCCCCTATTCAGTGCATATGGCCTGCCTTCCTTGTTCCTGGATGTGTAACTTTGCATTTGGATATATCAAAATGCATTTGTTTGACTGGACACCAGTGATCCAGACAGTGTGTCTGTGTGAGTGCTGTGCTCTCGTTGTTATTTACCACCCCACCAATCTTTGCCATCCAAACATTTTATGAGCAGCGATTTTTCTATTTGCTTCAAGATTATTGATGAAAATATTGAATAGTGTTGGCCTACTACTGAATTCCTCTAGAAAAGCTCGGGAGTTAGCTAGGTCTCACTCCATTGAAAGTGTGAACTATTAGTATTGCAAGGAACTAATTTTTTAATCAGCATGTCATGCAGTGCTAAGTCATTTGCCTTATAAAAGTCTAACTGTATTACATCTAAACAGTTACCAAATTTAGAATCTCAAAGAATGAAATAAGCTTTGTTTGACAAAGCCTGTTTTCATAAAACCATGTTGTCTGGCAATTATATTTTTGTCCATTAATTTTTATTACTTGAATCATGTACCAGCTTTTTTATTGTTTTACCAAGGACTGATATCAGGTTAATTTGCATGTAATTACCTGAGCCATCCTGTTTGCTTTTTCTTGGATAATGGCACAGCTATTATCACCCTTCTAGCCTTCAGGAATTTCCCACTATTCCAAAATTTATTAAACATTAATGGCATGGGCTGGAGATCTCCTGTGTCAACTATTTTAGGACTTTTGTGCAAATTATCCAGATCTGCTGATTTAAAAATGTCTATTTTAATTGCTGTTGTCCAACATCCTCCTTAGTTACTGATGGACTGAAAGATACTTTATGATCATTATGTGAAAGAGTACATCATCTTGCTTCTTTCTAAATACCACAGAAATATTTATCAAATACTTCTATCTTTTCTGCATCATTATTAAGAATTTTACCCTCTGCACCTAGTAATGGGTCTATATTATTGCTAGGATTTTTTGTGTTAATAAAAAACTCCTGCAACTGGTCCTTAGCCCTGCCACCCATCGATTCTGGCATTTGTGGCTTCCTTATTAATTTTCTATATTTCATAACTTATAATTTATATTTAGTGCTATCTGTTTCTCCTCTTTTACACTTGTTTTACATTGCTTTTTTATTTATAACTGTGGCCCTTACTTCATCATGGAACCTGGACGAGCTTCTAGCCAAAGTTCTCCCCTTACTTGATTGTGGAATCATGGATTCTTGGCCATCCAGTAAAATAAACTCTTCCTAAAGAACTTCCAGTTTTCATTCCCATTTGTGTGTCTAAACTTTTCCTCCTGATCAATTTCATTAATCATTTTCTCAACTTTGGGAAAACTTCCCTTTTGAAGCACCAGACTATTCTTTGTCTTCTTTTAATGAATATAATCAGGTCGTGATCACTAGTCCCAAGTCTGCCATCAGCTTCAAATGCAGTGATTGATTCATCTTTATCCCGCAGAATGATATCCAACTTAGAATTACCTTGTGGAGGGTGCAATATCTGTTATGTCAGAAAATAATCATCTATTAATTTTGGAAATTCTAATGATGACTTTTTACTTCTAGGCATAGGTGCGAGAAGTAGGAGTGCAGGGAAGAGGGTGCTACAGAAACCCCTGGCTTGAAGTGGTTTCCATTATATACAGGGTTTACAGTTTGGGTCAGTGGTTGTCAGCACCCCCACTATAAACATTGTTCCAGTGTCCCTGCACATGAGATGTCCAGAATATTCTGCCAAATTGATGTTCCCCATAACAACATGATGTTTCTTTCTACACATTATGGACAAGTACTTAAGCAGTAACTTATCCTCAGGCCTGCTGACGGGTGGGGAGGGGGAGAAGGAGGCAGTTTCCCCAAGGCCTGGTGATTCTAAGGGGCCTGGGGTTCCCAGCTGCTGCCACAGTTAACTGTGGCAGCAGCCAGAACCCTGGGCCCCTTTGAATTGCCGCTGGAGCACCATAGTGCTGCTCCACGTGGCTCTGAGGGCTGGGGAGGAGGATGCGCCATGGTCTGGGTGGTGCTGAAGGCTGCCTCCCCCAGCTCTGCCCCTTCCACACAAGGCCCTGCCCCTTCCAGGGGGTGTGGTGTTCTCTCCCCCCCCCACCTTGCCCTAGGGCCCACAGTGGCTGTCAGCCTTGGTGCTTATCCTGTTCTCTGGTTCGGCTTGGTGGTTTATAACAGATCTCCACCAGTAATTCTTCCTGGGTTTTGTTAATTAGCATATTGATCCATATGCATTCAAGATCCTGTACTTCTGCTTTATCAGTAACTTTGATAATGGTGTCTTCAGTCTAGAGAGCCAGCCACCTGCCCTCTTTTGCCCACTCTATCCTTCCTATAGAGCAGTGATTCCCAACCTTTTTTATACTGCGGACTGGCAAACCCATTCACAAACTTTTGGTGGACCAATAACATTTTATTTGCATATCTGCATATCATTATGTTAATTAATTGTAAGAGGTCGTGTGTTATTTTACATTGCATCTGTACACACACAATACATGTCATAACGGATCAGAGTTTGCAGATATCTACAACACTAAAAAAAAATTCACAGAAAGAATTCCCCTCTGGCTGCTGCGTAGGGCAGCCCTTCTCCCAGGGGCGACTGGTGCCTGCACGGGGGCAGGGGCAGGAGGTATGTGAGGCACCCTATTTAGCAACTGAAATTTTGTCTAGGGCATAGGAGCTGGTGCCCCCAAGTGCTATTACCAGTCACTTCTGCCCTCTCCTCCTCCTGCCCCATGCTGTGGGGGAGCTGCCATTGTATCTCTCTCTTCCCTTCTGTACAACTCCTGCCCTGTGTCTCTCCTTTCCCCCAACAGTATGCTCTTGCTCCCACAGTCTCCCCCCAGCACCTCCTTATATCCCCCCTTTCCTTCCCTGTAATCCCTCTCAGAGTTTCCCTCCATTGCACCCCTGTTCCCATCTGCCTCATAAGTCTCCCCTGAATCCCCACAACCTCCCATCAGTGCCTCCTGCATCCCCCTCCTGCCCCCCTTACACATCTCTGTTCCTCCTCACCCCCCTTATCTGCCCCTGCCCCTCTTCAGCCCCCTGCCGATCCCCTTCCAGGGCTGGCTCCCCTTGCCCCCCACATGCTGGGAGTTAGCAGCAGCTTCCCAGGGTCCCTGGCAGAGATCACAGCCACTTCCACTGGGAACAGCCTGGGTACAAACCCTCCCCCGGAGGTGCAAGGGGTCTCTCTTACCTTCTCCCCAAGTGCTGCCCACACTGGGGTAGAGGCTGGGCCAAGCAGGGGCTTGCCAGGTTGGGGGTGCTGCCCTTGGAGAGGCTCCTAGTGAGCAGCAGGACTGGACCTGCTGGAGATTCCCCCTCCTGGCTGCAGCCTGGGTTCTGGGAGCCCAACAGCAGCCCCAACCAGGACTCGGGGTTCTGGCCCAGAGTCTGGCCCTAGCGTCACCACGAGCAGTGGCTGCAGGTCGCTTCCTGCTGTGGGGGTCGAGCCCAGCACTGGCTCCCAGAACCCCTGCCTGCTGCTGCTGCTGGGTCCTAGCAAGCAACCCACCATGCTGCAGGCCCTGCCCTTGGGGGCCCTCCTGCTCCTGGGCTTGGGCAGCATCCCCTGCATCAAGGCAGTGTCATGCAGAGAAGCCAACACAGCGCTGGGTGCAGGGAGAAGAGACAATCTCCCTGGGGAGAGGAGAAGGGGGGTTTCTGGACAGACTGGGCCTTGCTCCGGAGTCCTGCTGAGCCAATCATCAAGGCATGGGTGTGGCTAGGCAGCGTGCCAGAGGTTCGTGGCCCAGCACCAGTCCATGGCCCAGCGGTTGGGAACCACTGTTATTACCAGTGTTCCTTGTAAGCTATGCCCTTGAGTGGCTATTCAGCAGAGATTCAAATGCTGCCTAGCTGATTAGCAGAGTGCCCACAGCTAGTTTTTTCTTTTCTACTGGTGATGCACATTTGCACATGCCTCACTGCACATAAAAAATGTGTTCCGCACATGGATGGAAAAGTTTAAAGTGATTATTGGTTATAACCTGTGATTTGTACCATTGTCTCCCTGCGAATCAGTAATGGCAGTTATATGACATTTCTTCACATCACTGAGAATTTCCCATTGCTCTTGCTTGTAATCGTGTCTCCAGCAGTGGTATCTAAGCACCTGAAAATTTTCTTCTCTTCACATTCTTTGTGTCAGTAGTTCAATTGTTCACAACTCACTGAGTTTAAATTTGTAATGTATTTGCCGCCATAGCGCCTCCATTGTGGTGTTTAACATCTTTCTTGCTGCTCCAGTTGGTTTCCATCCATGAAGATTATAATGCCTTCTCTCTGGGAAATGCAGGACATCCCATTCATAGGGCCCTTCTTTCCCTCTGGAAAGTGGCCCAATGTTTAACAAAAACAAAACTGTCAGTGTCCTATCAGGCTTGCAAATAACAGTTTACCTCATTTTTGGCTTCTATTGCTTGTGGGACCAGATTTTCAAAGAAAATCTCTTGGGCTCTTTTCTCTTTTTCAGCTCTCTTTCATGATCACTGAAGTTTTCTATAATTTGTGTAGTTCTACCTACTCTGTATAGTCACTATTTCAGATGTGGCAGATAACTTCATAATCCTGTCCAGTCTTGCAGTTTGACCAATGGAGAAAACTTCCCAGGGATGTGTGAGAATCACTAACTGGCTAGTCTTCAAAATACAGGTTGAACCTCTCTAGTCTGGTACCCTCAAGACCTGATGGGTGCTGAACCAGAGATTTTGCTGAACCATGGGAGGTCAATATTGTCTAGCAGCATTACTAACACTTCCACTGCTTACTGGGCTCTTAGCAGATATTTAGGGCTAAATTAGAGCTAAATAACAGTACAGAACACTGAGGGTATGTCTACCCTGCAGAGTTTTTCTGGAAAAACTACACTTACGTCCACACTGCAATTGCGTTCTTTTGACAGAAAGTCGAAACAATGCAGGGGTTTTTCCAACAGTGGTAAACCTCTTTCTACGAGGAAGAAGCCTTTTTCCGAAAGAGCTCTTTTGGAAAAAGGCATGTGTGGATGGGGAAGAGGGGTTTTTTTCCAAAAGAAGAGGCCTCCAGGAAAAAGCACAGGTGCCCTGATAGCACTTCATCCAAAGTAATCACATCTTAAATGCGAGATAGCATCTAATCAATGTGGACGGTATCTTTAGAAAAAGCAGATCGCTTTTTCGATGTGCTTTTGCTGTGTGGACACTCTTTTTCGAAAGAAGTTTTTCCGGAAGATCTCTTCCAGAAAAGCTTCTTCCAAAAGAAGCCTGCAGTCTAGACATAGCTTGAGAGACAGGACTGGTGACTGTAAACAAACTCTATGGGATCACAGGAAACTTGGCCATCCCCATGATAAGTGGACATCTGGCTACCTAAAATCATGCCAGACCACAGATGTTGCTGGACCAGAGAGTGCCAGATGAAAGAGGTTCAATTTGTACTGTATTTTAAATCACCGAACAAAAATCTCCTTGTGGCATTATGAACTTTAACAGCTACCAACAAGAGTTCATTTTTCATTTATTTTGTAAAGTGCAGTTGTGGTGAGAAAAGTCACTGTAATAAAGTCACTGCACCTTGTTACTTGGTGGATTTGCATATATGCTCATTTGCATATTGATTGAACAAGTGTTTACTTCTTTCTGTTCCTGTTAGCCCTGCAGAACACTGCAGCTATGAGCGAATGAGCTGGATTCTTTTCTGGCCTATGCATCATCAGCAGAGTTGGCAGCCATGTTCTAACTGCAGCCTTCATTGCTGGTGACATGTGAACCTAGTACAAAATGACTCGGCTTTCAGATTCCACTCTGATTTTGTGCAGTTGGAGTTTAGGAAAAAGCATCTGTTATTGGTACAATGGTTAGATTTGACATAGAGTTTCTGAATGCAGAACAACTTTATGTTGTTCCTAGAATTGTTCTTCAGAGCTGAACAACACCTTACAGGTCATTAATGGCTGAGTTTTCAAATTACCCTTATGTTGACTTTGCATCTGGGTTTCACTCATGAGGTCAGCACTTCTCTTCAGTCTTTACACCTTTCTGCCCTTATTGGTTATTTGGGAGACTATGATTTCCAGATGGAGTTAGGTACAAATATGGCCTAATAGGCTTAGGCCTGATGGTGATGCAATTGCAGAAGAGATGGTGCTTAAAAATCATTTCTAGGGATCTCAGCATGTATGGGTGAGGCAAGAGACAATTTACATCATGCTCTGTACTTATTGGCTTTAACGTTATTTAAAAAGTTATGAGATCAGACCAGAAATATCTTTGTTAATATTCTCCACTAATGTATCACTGAAGGACAACAGCAGTGTACAGTTACAGAACCGACAAAGAATATCAGCAAGTTACCACGTCATTGTGTAATGTAGTAATACAAATGGGGCATATTATTTTAATATAAGAATTGAACAACTGGCTGGAAAGATTAAACTAATCCTTTATAAGCTGGAAGCAAGAGGAGATTCATGCTACTGACCATCTGATTCTGTTCACTTTGTACCAGGCTATTTTTAATCAATGATAAGAATAGTTGCTTGAAAGTTGTCTACAGCAAGTTACTCTAACCCATTTTACCATGTATTTCTCTGTACCAACAGGGGGCGCTTTGGTCAAGTTCACAAGTGCACAGAGTTGTCAACGGGTCTTAATCTGGCAGCCAAAATAATAAAAGTGAAAGGAGCAAAGGAAAGGGTAACTATCATTTTATGAACCTCTATGGGTAGACACTGTAAATCTGGCTAATTACAAACACCCACATTTCCCTTTCTTTGGTAAAGTATTTTCCCATTCAACATTGTATCAAATATAACAAAATCATCCTGAGCAAATATTTGATTGTACCCTATATGATTGTTTGAGCTGACTATTTTTGTGATAGCCTGTTATTTGGTGTTCATTAGAGTGTTCAGGGAATTGGTTGGCATGAATGCTTGGGGAAATGGCTACCCTTTGTGTGTATTTGAATGTGCACAAAAGTGTTCATGATTATGCTCCAATAGGAGCATTTGCTTTTTGCTATTTACAGCTTTATCTTCCTGTTTGTGATGTTTCAGGAGGAAGTGAAAAATGAAATAAACATAATGAATCAGTTAAACCATGTGAATCTGATCCAGCTTTATGACGCTTTTGAATGCAAGAACAACCTCACCTTGATCATGGAATAGTAAGTTAAAATGATATGGGGAATTGTCAGTTCTTTTGAACTCAGTGGTTGCTCAAGCCAGTAGTAGAAATGGGACGAGAGGGGGGGAATACGAGTGTTTTGTAACTTGAATGAAAGATTCTTTCATTTTCTAAAGAAAAAAATGTGCATTTAGAAACAAACTCTCTTTAAGAATTAATGAAATATTTGACAATATTAAACCAGTGGTAAGATTACTAGCTGTATCCCAGAGAGCACAAGGATTTCATATTGGTCTGTTTTTAAGAGAAAAGTGTCAGTATGTTTTACTTTTCACTAGTGGGGGTCTGGCCCATACATACAACACAGCTGCATTTCTGTATAAAATGTATCTAGCACATTATACAAAGGTACAAGAGTTAAATAAAAAATAGCTGAGAGAGAAGGAACCCGAGAGAAGCAGAAGAGAGAAACAGTGTGGGTTTTGGAGAAGTTAGAAATGAAAAGGACTAATTTTGATGGAAAGGTTCATTAATGCTCCTCCAAAAGTCAGGAGCTGCCTCTGCACCACTAGCAGTGAGCACCACTAGTAATTTGGAGACACTCACAGGCTGATTGAACAAGAGATAGTGTGGAAAAGAGTAGCAGGACAGAGATCTTCTTCTTCTTTGCCCTTAGCTCCTATGAGAGCATAGGCCATCAATAATTTCTTTCCAAGTCTCTCTGTCTTGTGCCACCTTTTCTAATTCTCTCCAGCTTTTGCCCGTTTTCCTCACATTCACATCCAGGTCTCTTCTCCAACTATTCTTCCTTTCAGGTTTGGCTGCCCTGCATCATAATCCCTCTTCAAGGGCCTTTTTTTAGTCAAGGAAGGCTGGCTTTCTATTCATTGAAATTGTTGATGTTTTTGTAGCATATGTTTATTTTTACAGGATGGGGTTGCTAGCCCCATGCCCAGCCCTCCTTAGTCACCTCTTACAACATGCTTGGAAGGGTACAGAGCTCCTATTCTTACTTCCCCATAAGGCCCGGGAACCTCATGGGGTCAGGACAGAGGTAAAGGGCCATATTTCTAAAGATGCAGATAGGGACCTAGAGGGATTTTCCAATGTACCTTGATACCTAATTCCCAATCTAATGAGGAATATGTGTATTTTATTCACATTTCTTTGTCAATATGTTAGTGTTGATGGTGGTGAATTATTTGACCGAATCACAGATGAAAATTACCATCTGACTGAGATGGATGCAATCCTTTTCACCAAACAAATATGTGAAGGACTCCACTACATACATCAGCAGTATATTCTCCATTTAGACCTGAAGGTAAGTAATTACAGATCTCAAGTCTGATTTGGCTAAACTATACTTTGTACTGTATGGAGAGTCTGTATGTAAGGGAGCTGGAGATAATGGGTAATTTCTTTCCCTCTTACTGTATCTCGTAACGAAACAAATTTAGTTCAGTGGCCACAGAGAATTAACCCTTGAAAATTTATTTTTTTCTTTAAAGTTTAATCTTTTCTCTGTCCCTCTATATTTGTATTACTGTATTACTTTTGCTTCTTCTCATGTTCATCCTTGTCTGTGTCTCCTGCTGACTGCCTGGAGCTGATCCATTGTAAAATAACATGCATTGGGGTCAATTCTCCACTATTTCTTTGTGCGTAGGGACTGTCATTTTCTACAGGTTTATAAAGTGTCGAGCACAATGATAGCCGGCCTTATGTGGTTGGTGCACAGTTGTTACTGTAATTGTAGCTGGTTGGAAAGTATTGTGGGTGTTTTGCTTTGTGGAAAAATGTGTGTTTTTTTGTTGAAAACCCCCAAACTTGAAAATCTTTTACATTGTTTTTGGTATTTTAGTAAAAAGCTGATTTTTAATTTTTTTTTTTTTGCAAAAAGGAGCCACTTCCATTGACAATTTTGTTTAATTGAAAATCCAATTTTCATTACAAAAGCTGCTTCAGTAGAAAATTTGCCAAATGCCTCAACCACATGTTAAATAACTGTAATATTTGTAATAATTATAATAATTAGATTGAGAACCTGGTTTTGTGAGGTACTCAGTCTTACATAGCTAGGTGATTTCTCAGTATCTCTTCCTTAATGCTCTGAAAAATGAAACTGAAATGTCTCAAAAAAGAACATAAAAAATTAATTTTGATGGAAAAGCAATTTAGCTGTAATAGGCTCATTTCTTGTTTGCATTCTGGTCTCTCAAATACCGCACTTTTTGGATAAACCCAGTATTACAGTGTCTGCCACTTGGCTTGCTAAACCATTCCACGCAAAGATGTCCATTCATTCCTCCCTTAAAAAGGACCCCTTTAAATTATGTTATGTGATACCTCTGCTACGGCTAAATTTGGGAAGAATAGTTACTCCCCATGGCAGCAGTAAGGAATGAAATCCCTGCAGGAGAAAGCCAGGCCCACACATTTTACTGAGCCAGTTAGGAGAATAATAGGGTCCCCCAAATCACCCTTACATAGTAATAACAAACTGAGGGAAAAAATGATCTCAATAGACCTCTGAATATTTCCCCCTGCTTCTTTTGCCACATGATTGATTTTCTCCTCTTAAAATGGGGGAAAATGACAGGAATATTTCAACAAGTGATCTATGGGTAGCATTCCCAACTAGATTTGTAGAATTGTTTTTCCAACACAAGTGCTCCATACACCCTTTTGTCCCCCGTTAGCATAACCAGACCATGGACTATGCTGACCTTCACAACAGTTGGTCTCAAATATATATTTGCAACCCTATAATGGAATTCTGCACATGGTACTAGGATAGAACAGAATGTTAGGAAATGAATGGGAAAAATACAACCACCATTGTAGTAAATCGCATGAAGGTGAGATTGATGTACTGTATGTGATTGATACGTCCACTGCTGTGAACCATCAAAGATGTAATCTAGCATTGTTTTAAAAATCTTTCCCTGAAACTGTCTATATCTTTGCACTTCAGGTAATACTTTTGGCTAATCTTCTTAGTGTGTTTCATGTGCAATTTCACTGTCATTTACTTAACTAAAAATATACTCTTTTCTTTTTCTAGCCTGAAAACATATTATGTATAAATCACACTGGAAACCAGATTAAAATTATTGACTTTGGTTTAGCGAGGAGGTAAGACGGTTCAATTATGAGCCACTCAGAATACATTGACTATTTTTCTTCCATTCTTGTGATATGTTTGTTCACACATTTCAGTGACTCTAAAGTGATTTTGAAATATGAATGAGCAAAGCAAATATACTCCTTCAGGCATGAATTTGCATCTTAGCATGCTAACAGTCATGTTGTCTTTTCTGAAGATATTTTTGCCGGCTAATGTTGTACTAGTTTTCTAGTTTACTCACAGTAATACCTCAAATAGAGGTTTTACTCTAGCGACTCCACGAAGTCCATTAGGGAGACATCACCTTTGCTATTGATTTTATATTGAAAATACTCAGATTCTACAGAGGTGGGCCTCAGTATAAAACCCCTGAGACAGATGGTTGTCCGCAAAATAAAATGCCTGACAAAACTGTCCCATTTGGAAGAGGAATACAGTGGATCAGCTCTCTCCCCATAGCCTCATCTGACATAGTATCTGCTTCTCGTGGATGAGGGTAAGGATGTGTGTGTATAGGAAATGAGCCACGAGTTTACAGTCTGAAATGGACACAATATGGAGAATGCAGTTTTGGCCTTTATGCACCAAGGTACAGGGATGCTGAAACAATGTTTATTGTGGAGGTGCTGTGAAACATGGGATCAAACTGTAAATCCTATATGTGATGGCAACCACTTCAGACCAGGGGATGCTGCAACCCCTCCCCGCCCCCCCCCCCCACAGCCTTAGTTCCAGCACCTTTACCAAGATATCACAGAGCAGGGCAGTAATTATTGTGTGATTGCACCTGGAATATTGTTTTCATATTTCCAGAAAGATGTTGTTTAATTGGTGGAAACTGAGAGTGGAGCAATAAAAAGGATCAGGGCGCTAAACTTAAGAAGAAAGGCGAAAAAGATTAATATGGACAACTTGACTAAAGGATAGCTAAGGGGAGGCATAACCACTTATGCATATTTAGAGTGTAAACAGCAAGGAAGGAATTAGCTGGTCTAGGAAACAGTGATGGAATCTGGAGTAATGGAATGCAATTAATGGGAGGAGAATGCATGCTCAGCCTGACCCAAACAGTGAGGAATACGAAGTTGTCGGAAAGCCACAGATTACTAGCAAATGCTTTAGAACACTCCTGCAAGAGCAGGGAGAGGAACTAACAGGAGAATTGACTAATGTTTTCTTTGTCGAACTCCCATGAATGTGAGTCGAGCAAGAGATGCACCAATGCTCACATTCTATTGCTCTGGTTTAACATGGTTCAGTATTTAAAGGCTGTGCAACATATAGACAGCATCATATGTGAGCCGGGGTCCAGCTTTTACATTGTTCATTTACATTGGCCAGATAGTACGGGATCTAGCAACTCTCATGTGGACATGAACAGAAGGAGGCCTGGTTGTTCCCGTGTCTGCCCACGTGTTTTACTTAATACTAGGCATGTGGGGGGAATATTCCCTGATCGTCATGTCACATACTTTCCTCAGGACTAGGAGGGGAGAGCAGAGCTGTTACTTATAATTTGTAAAGGGCCAGTGGTATCCTGGGTGTGAGTATGGGTCCCATACCATAGCGAAGGTCTCTGCAAAATAGCCATGTAATCTGGGAAAAAGTCTCTCTGTCCAGTTAATATGAAACAACATCTAAAAGAAGCAGAGCCCTTTGAGACTCGGGCATTACAATGTGAAGTGACCAAAAGTTTGTAATAACAGAATAATAGTTGAATCCTAAGGAAATATTAACTTGTTCCTATAGAGAGTGGTGATTTGATTAGGTAAAAACAGGTCATGGCTTACATCAGTTCTGTGCAGACCCAGTTCTCTTGCAGAACTGCTTATATTCTGACTACTCCAACTTAAATGAAAACTCAGACCCATCTTTCTTTGCAGGTCCTCAGGGGCTTGACAGACTTTGTTGTTACCATTGTAGCTATATTTTCCCGTTACTTGCACTAAATTGGAGGAAAGCCAGTAGGAAAAATCTTGGCTCCATTGCAATTAATGGCAAAATTTCCATCGACTTCAGTGGAACCAAGATTTCACTGAACAGTTATGAAATAAATTTTTGACCTTTTATGTTTCACTTTATGAAATATTATCAGCATTAGTCTTGCTTTGACCAGAGGACATGTAGCTGTGGTGCCAATGGAAATTTTATGAAAAAATTTATGAAAAATTACATCTCAATCCATGTGCTATTCTTTCATTTTTCAAGGATTTTGATTTCTTTTCAGACCCCCCCCCCCGAGTTTTCTGTAACTGGTTTAGTGATATAAACAATGTTTTCATCCTAGTGGGTTATGTCAAGAATTCATCTTTGTCCTCTTCATTATAACGTCATTATAACTATTGTTACATATTTACAATGACCAGAAACAAGGATACTGAGTTTTATATGCAGAAAAAATAAGAATATGGTGGGGGAAGCATAAGCAACTATCAAGTCTGATCCTCTGAGCTCATGGAAAAGGTAAAAGGGATATTTGAGTGAAAACAGGAGATACTGAGGTGTGAGCATGATGTTAGTCCCTCCAGAGAAGAAAAGCAACATCTTATGGTAGTATAATAATAATATTTAGCTAAAATTTATTTTCTAAGCATTGTCGGTCCTCATACAAACTAATGTATTTCAGCTCATGGAGCTTTTTTTAAAGGACTCTATAAAAATAATAATAAATATACACAAATAAAACTAGAGCTTTAGGGAAAGAGGTTCCCAATAGAAAAGTTTTATTAAAGGCAATAGCCCTGCAAGAAATAGTGTTTTAAAAACAACCACTATTTATAGCCTGATCTTACTCATTACATTGACAAAATTCCCATTAATTTTAATTGGAGTTATTCCTGAGAGATGCCTGCAAGACTGTGCCCTTCCTTATATCAAGTAGCAAATTATTAACATCTTTCACTTCCAGTAAAACCATCCTGCTGGTTACTGAAATCAAATAATGATCCATTCTCAGGATTACATCTAGGCATTTATACTGTGCTCTTAACTCTGTGATCCGAACATTTTTACACAATGAATTATGGTTTGGGATCCTGCTGAGCAAATTATCTACAAACTTGCTTTAAAACTGAAGTTGATTCAGTGCATCTGTTGGACAACATCTACTCATGAGTCTCCTCTGGAGCCCAGCAAGAGTTTAAAGCTGCCCTCTCTTTGTGGAGAGCTTGTTGCCACAGGGGGGCATGTAGGTTACACTCCCATGTACTTGAAACATGTATTAAGCTGTGTATCTACCAATTTGGGGATTGGGGTTGGAATTTCTTTCTCTCACCAACAGAAATTGGTCATGTGAAAGATAATACCCCACTCACCTTGTCTCTCTAGTTTGATGATTTGTTTAGAACGTGTGCCAGACATAGGTATTATGTTTGAGTGAGAAAAGTGATGGAAATTGGTTGTAACATGTGCCCTGAATGTTAGCTATTCCAATTGGGTTTTTTTCTACTATAATGCAGAAAACCAACTGTAGTGCCCCCAGCCTGTTGTTTCATCCACCCCTATTCCTGTGAGTTGGATTGATTTTATGAGCTAAATCACTGAAAGGGGGCATACTGGAGCTTGCAGAAAAAATGGCAGGTGATCCTAATCTCAGAGGGGTAGACATGCTAGTCTGTATCTGTGAAACAAGGAGGAATCCTGTGGCATTTTAAAGACTAACAGATTTATTTGGGCATAAGCTTTTGAGGGTAAAAGCCACTTTGTGAGATACATGGAGTAGAAATCACAGAGGTAGGGATCAGTGTTCCCTCTAAGCCGCTGGACAGCACAGCTTCACAGGTGATTAATCAGCCCCGCCCAGTCAGAGGCTCAGGGCTCTGTGCATGGAGCTGACTGACTAGGGCTGACTAATCACCTGTGAAGCTATACTGCCTGGCAGCTTAGAGGGAACACTGGTAGGGATATCTCTATCGCTATCCACACATACACACTAGGGGGCTGCTCCTCCTGCTTGCTACACTGGCCAACCCCTCTCCCTCCAGTCACTGAGGAGGGCCGGGCTGTGGCTGTGCCACCCTGGGCTCCTTCTCCCTCCCCCTCTGCCTCCAGCTGTGCCACCCTGGGTCCCTTCTCCCTTCCTCTCCTGCTAGCCCGGGCCCCTTCTCCCTCCCCTGGTCATGCCAGCCTGGGCCCTTTCTACTCCCTCCCCTGCCCCCCCCCCCCCCCAGCCCAGGCCCCTTCTCCTCTCCTCTCTGGCCCCACCAGCCTGGGCCTTTTTTCCTTCCCCACTCCCCTCTTCCCTCCCCCCCAGCGTGACCTAACCCTAATCTCCCCCCTCTCCCAGCTGCGGCATGTCAGGCCCGGCTCTGTCCCAGCTGCCCAGGAGGAGTGTCCTGAGGCCTTGTAAGCCTCATGCTCTCCTGCTGCCTGCCGGGTGAGGAGAGAGCCACTTTGATGTCTTGCAGGCTCCGTGCAGCAGCTGTGCACTGAGGAAAGCGGAGGGGGAAGAGAGAGGGGAGGCAGGTGGGATACAGAGTGATGTGATGATGTCACTCTGTTGTTCTGCAGGAAAAGTATTTTATATATAAATATACCTCCCTTCTTTATATAGATATATATATATATATATATATGCTAGTATATCTATAACTATGTGTCCAAGAAGGTAAACTGCTCTCCTACTGGTTTTTCTATGTTAGAGTTCTTGATGTCTAATATGTAATCATGCAACTTTTAGTGGCACCCATATTTTTATTATCATGAGTCTTTCACTGGCTTTTTCTAGGCACTTGTCTAATTTAGTAAAATTAAATGATGGATAATGGGCAGAATGCCAAAGTTAGACTATGCATCATGAGCGTGATTCACTAAATTCAAAAAGTCAAAACAAATAATTTAGTTTCTTTGATTCTGTTCAGATTTAAATGGCTGCTTCATTTAAGCATTTGGTCAAACTGAATGGAAGTGCTGTGAATGATACACATATATATGTATAAATCTCTCTGTGGGGATGCAAGGGCTGACATTCTGCATCTTTAAAGTCTTAGCTGTAGAATGTACCTGTCCAGTTTTGCTGCAGTATGGACAATGTGACTGTTCTTTTTGCGGGTGTGCAGTGCATGTTCTTAGTCGCTGCCAGTGCTGATGCCCCTTCTTGTTTCTGATGAAGGTACAAACCTCGTGAGAAGCTGAAAGTTAATTTTGGCACTCCTGAATTCTTGGCTCCCGAAGTGGTGAACTATGACTTTGTTTCGTTCCCAACTGACATGTGGAGTGTAGGCGTCATCACGTACATGCTGTGAGTAAGCCTCTGTGTGGGTCATGGCTCTGTAAGAAAGGCCAGTGGAAGGTATTTGCAGAGCTGGAATGCAGCCGACTCAGAGATTCCCATCTAGGGAGTGTGTCTTCCTTATTGCACTCACTTCATTTCCCAAAAGAGAGAGCCAATGAAAGGGAATATCACTGCCACACGACTTTAAATACCCCAAAAATAATGAATCTTTTCATCTAAATACTTAACCTCCTGTTTTCTCTTTTACCTTCTCGCTGTCCAGTTAGTTAATAAAAACAAAACAAATTAAGTTACATTTACTCAGACATGGTGTAATGACCTGAAACTTAACAGAACTTCTGCTTTCAGTGAGTTATTGAGTTTGTATTTAAATCAGGCTCTTGGGAACCTGATTGACCAGGATTGTTGCACTCAAAGCAGCGGAGTTATTCCTGCTTTGTATAGAGTTACTCTTTGGGCCTGAAAAATTCACTTCACAGCCACATCTGGGATGAAAATTTCTTACCTGGAATTTAGGTAGTGGGCCACGGGCGGCTCATCTTTACAAGCTGTCCACCTGCACAACATCGCAACATTTTTTGTAGTTGGCTTCCATGATCTAGGTCATTTTGTATTTAAGTTTACGTAGAAGCCAGAAAAAAACTGTACGTGAATCCAGTCATAAATTATAGAAGAAACAGATCTGGGCTTAGAGACTAATCGAAGAAAATATTGTATTGTTCAAATAGTATTTTAATCCTGAATAAATCTGGATTTAGGCCTCAATTTGGCAAAGCCCTTGGCTGTGTCTAGACTGGCCAGTTTTTGCGCAAAAGCGGCTGCTTTTGCGCAAAAACTTGCCAGCTGTCTACACTGACCGCTTGAATTTGTGCAAGAGCACTAACTTTCTAATGTAAGAAATCAGTGCTTCTTGCGCAAATACTTTGACGCTCCTGTTCGGGCAAAAGTCCTTTTTCGCAAAACCTTTTGCGCAAAAGGGCCAGTGTAGACAGCTCAGTTTTGTTTTGCGCAAAAAAGCCCCGATGGCTAAAATGGCGATTAGGGCTTTCTTGCGCAAAAGCGCGTCTAGATTGGCTATGGACGCTTTTGCGCAAAAAGTGCTTTTGCGCAAAAGCATCCGTGCCAATCTAGATGCTCTCTTGCGCAAATACTTTTAACGGAAAATTTTTCCGTTAAAAGCATTTGCGCAAATTCATGTCAGTCTAGACGCAGTCCTGGTGTGCATGCTTAGCTTTAGGCAGGTAAGTACGCAATTCTGTTCCTGTCTGATAAAACAGTTGAACATGAAGCAATTGAGCATCCTACTGAATTCAATTCCTTGGGCATCCATTAACTCTAACCCTGGTGTTAGCTGAGTGAGTTGCAAGTGGGCGATGTGAAGCATTCCTTCCCCATTGCTGAATTTTATTGCTCTTCCATGCTCCCAACCCCACTGGCCTGAGTAGTTACAGAATAAGCCAGGTACCCAAGCCCTACCACAGCAGATGTTGCGCTGGCTTTTGCAGTGCCGCCCTTACCCATACACAGAATATGCAGTTGTGTTGGGCACCTGAAAATATGGGGCACCACTAGGTCTTAATGACCACCTATCTGCCTCTTCCTATCCCTGTATTGTGGCTCTGCTTCCTTGGGAAAGGATCTAGTTGACTTAAAAGTGAAAAAGGTTGCTGGACCTATTAGCTCAACAATGAACCCGTGAAAGAGCCATTCAAGTGGCAATGAAGCCATGTAACAGGCATTTGCCAACCCCAGGTATATACTGTCAGTTTCTGAATTTGCTGTTTGTCAATAGGACCTTTGTTTAAAATGTGCTTTAAAAATATTTCATTAGTGTGTGCTGAAGATTATAAAATTGCAGCTCTAAAAAACTGCCCCCCCCAGCTGTCATTGGACATTGGGCCACCAGTATAATAGTACTGTGCAGGGCCCCCCAAATCCTAAGAATGGCACTGGGCCTTTGAGACAGTATCTAGCTGGAATCCACCTTTCTGTGTGACTGCTGTGATTCTAAATAGGGTTGCCAGGTGTCCGATTTTGAACCGGACAGTCTGGTATTTGAGCTTTCTGTCCGGGAAACAAATCGAGAAAATACCGGACATATAAATGTCCGGTATTTTCTAATTAAGTAAGTTTTATTATTATCATGAGTATCAGTCCGTAATTGCATACTGCGTGGCTGGTAGACATGCTCACACTGTGTGAGTGTGTCTATCAGCTAGGCAGTGTGCAACTACACAGTACAGAAGAGCGGGGCGGGACCAGGGTGGGATGGAATCCCTGGGGCCGGACTCGCCCGTGCACCTTGCCGGGACCATGTGCGGGACGGGACGGTTCCCACCCCCTGCTCCCCTCCCAGCCAGCCCCACTCCCCCCGACCTCCTCCCGGCCAGCCCCACTCCCCGTCGGCCGGTTTCCCCCGGCCAGCCCTGCTTCCCGCCGGCCGTTTCCCACCCCCCTGGATCTGAGATCAAGTGTGTCCAGTATTTTTTTTGAAACCATCTGGTAACCGTAATTCTAAAGCAGTGGGGAGCACAGTGAGGATACATAGGAAAAACACACATTTCCCATTATTAGCTGCCCACCTCTCTCTCTCTCTCTTTCTCTTAAAGGCTCAGTGGCTTATCACCGTTCCTAGGAGAAACAGATGCAGAGACAATGAATTACATAGTGAACTGCAGCTGGGATTTTGATGCAGAAGCATTTGAACAACTCTCAGAAGAGGCAAAAGACTTCATTTCCAAACTGCTTGTGAAGGAGAAGAGGTATTTTCTTCTATGTTTGCCACTGCAGTCCTACCACTTGGAATAAGTCCTTCCTGGCTAAATGTATGTATGGTAGCCCATGACTGAAGTTAGTACTATGACTTTTCTTTTTCCATGTTTGTGTGTACCAGGCAGTTCAGCAGTGACACAAACCTCATTTTAAAAATAAAAATGTCAGTGTATTTTAAACACGGTAAAGTATCTCCAAGTGACTGGGTCTGTTGCAGGGAAAGTGAAGTGCAGGAAATGTGGAATCATTTATATTATTTTAAGAAGAACCTTTCACATATGTCCAGGAGCTAGTTCTGTCTTCACTTTGGCTTTTTTATAAGCATTAATGCAAACTGCAAAAGTATCTCTCAAAATACAAAGAGCGATAAGTAGCAGTTGCAGTTTGGAATGCTACATAATTCCCAATCCAAATGCCATCTGTATACTAGACAGGTACAAAGAATCACTTGAGGCTTAATTCTACACTTGTAGCCATATGCTCAGCTCCCACTGAAGTCAAAGGGAGCTGTACCCATTGCTTTTCAGGACAGAATGTGGCCCAGCTTGTCAGATATTGATGCCAAATAAAGACACAGGGGCTTAGTCTTCCTTTGATGAACATGTGTTCAGTGACATCTCCTACCAGTAATGGGAATGATTCATACTGTTCTGGGGAAAATTGCCGACAGGAGCCCTTAGAACACTAGCTTTTTCCAGACTTCAGGGGGTAGCCGAGTTAGTCTGTTACAGAAAAAAAAAAAACCAATAAATGGTCTGGTAGCACTTTATAAACTAACAAACAAAACATGTAGATGGTATCATGAGCTTTCATGGGCACAGCCCACTTCTTCAGATGACCGGAGTTATGAGTTTAGGATGTGCATGCCCAAAATAAATAGGAGAGGGGAAGGAGAGGGGGGGAGAGAAGGAAAAGGAAGAGAGTGGGAGTCAGAGAGCAGAGGGAATCAGATACTTGTTGGATCTGCCAACTGCTCTTCAGCCACAGTGGCAGGCTGTAAGTCTCTCACTGTCTTGAAGGAAGAGGAGACACAGTCTATCTCCAGCAAACCCTGCCCTCTAGAGACAGCTGGGGATGTCCTGGTGCAATGGCTTGTCCTAACTCCTAACACATTTTTGTTCACTGGGAGGGTTTCTGGCTGGCTGCTCTCATTTTGTGCAAGGCTGCTAACCATCAGTTTTGTTAACATCTTTTTCTTTGAGTGGCAACTGAGCCAAAGGCAGGAC
The DNA here is from genome assembly GCA_032595735.1 of Pelochelys cantorii. Lineage (NCBI taxonomy): Eukaryota > Metazoa > Chordata > Testudines > Trionychidae > Pelochelys > Pelochelys cantorii. Next base: position 19,292,510 of record CM064339.1, read on the forward strand.
TTAGCTCTGTTTATTCACATGCAAGTCCAAATTTTGGGGGAGAAAAAAAAGCACAAATGACCCACAAAAAGACAAAACCCAGGATTTTCTTGCACTCTATAGGGTGCGTCTAGACTGGCAAGATTTTGTGCAAAAGCGGTCGCTTTTGTGCAAAAACTTGCCGCCTGTCTACACTGGCCGCGAGAATTTGCGCAAGAACACTGACTTTGTAATGTACAAAATCAGTGCTTCTTGCGCAAATACTTTGATGCTCCTGCTCAGGCATAAGCCCTCTTGCGCAAGAATACTTGCACAAGAGGGCCAATGTAGACAGGAACGTTAATGGCCATCGGAGCTTTCTTGCGCAAGAGAGCATCTATAATGGGCACGGATGCTTTTGCGCAAAAGCAAATCTTTTGCGCAAAGGCACATGCCAGTATAGACGCTCTCTTGCACAAATACTTTTAACAGAAAAACTTTTCCGTTAAAAGTATTTGCGCGAAATCATGCCAGTCTAGACGCAGCCTATGTGTTTTCAGAGGCCCATAGAAATGATCTATTGAGCACCTTATTGATTGTCTACATACTGTAGCTACTATATTGCAATTAAATTATGTTTCAGTTAAAAATCAGCCTTTTGGTTGTCACATCTCCAAAGTACTGATCCCAAAGGCAAGCTATGCGCAGCTAATTGAATCTGAAACAGAACCTATACATTTCTAGTCAGCTGAAAGAGGACGACTTTAAAGCCATACCTTTTGTTCATGCTTAGATGTTCTCATTAGTGTTAATTGATTTCTGTAGGCATTGGTGTGACTCCTTAAATAAACAGTAAGGAAGGTTCTTGCATTGTCAGGGGAGATGGACTAAAAGCACCACAAGTTAGTATCTGTGTTCTTTGATGATGTTGGCACAGACCTACAAAAATGTCTTGTGTTCTACCGTTCACATTCCAGAATGACTTCCAAATAATAGAGCAACAAGGCTACCCAATACTCAGGTGTAAACCCAAACACAGAGAACCTGACACTCCTCTAAAGCACCATTTAGTCCCTTCTGGAGAGAAGAAGTGAGAATTGCTCTTCATATAGCTTCTCTGCACTGAGCTTATTGGCAGCTTTAAAGGGCCTTCCTCCATCTTTTTTGTATGTTTACTTTTTATTTTCATTTAGAAAAAACAGCCTTTCACATGTGATATGAATGAAGAGCAGCTGAACTGTTCCACTGCAAGCAGACCAGGGGATTCTGTGTAAATAATAATACCAGCAGCAACAGTTACATCATAGCACTTTACAAATTTTATTTTCCAGTTGCAGGATGAGCGCAGCCCAGTGTCTGAAACACGAGTGGTTAAATGATCTACCGGGCAAAGCCAAGAAATCCAAGCTTCATCTGAAGTCACAGATGCTGCTACAGCATTACGTGGCTCATAGAAAATGGAAGGTAAATACACAAAGTCTGTCACCTTTATTTCCAAAGAAGAGTGATTGTACTAGTTTATCGGGGTGGGCAATAATTTTAGAAGGGGAGCCACTTCACAAATTTTTGAAGTGGCCCCAGGCCACAGCAGAAAGGGTAGGACCTCAGGCAGAAGGACCAGGGCCAGGATACTTCCGTGTTCCCCTATCCACAGACCGATTGGCTTGGGGACAGAGGGAGCACGTAAAGTCTTTGTTCCCCACCCCCCAGAGCCTAGAGATAACCACCAGCTGTTCTGAACAGCTGGAGGTTCACTCTAAATGTCGTGTGCCCCTTGCAGGGCAGCGGGAGATTTTGTGTGCTTCCCCCACCCCAGGTCAATCAGGCCTGGGAGTGGGAGAGCGTGCAAAGTCTCTTGCCCCTTGCCTCCACTCTGTAAGGGATGTGCAGCACCTAGAGTGAACCGCCAGCTGTACTCCCTTATTCCCAGGTCTTGATCTCCCTGGGGGTGGGGGAGTGGCAGGGTGGCAGCAGGGCAGATCAACCCATTTGGTGGGCCAGATTCAGCCCGTGGAAACTCTCTTGCCCACCCCTGTATTTAATGAGGCAGGGCCCTTATTCCTTCTTTGTCATGGTCTCTTCAAATGTGGAGATCTTTCTTGCAATTTGAAATTGGGAATTATTTTGGCAGTTATAGATTTGAGTATTCACTTCCCCTTTTAAGTCATGACATCTCTGAGTTTACGTACTGGGATCCTAAATTTTTATTCTCATTTCCGATTGTTCTTTCAAAAAAAGAACATGTGAAATTTCAGAGATTTAGAAACTTCAGACATTATTTGATATTAAACATGTAACCTTTCAAGCAAAAGCAATTACTTTTCAATTGACATAGTTGCATTAGCCTGTCTTCAATGTATAGGAAGTATTAGAGTGACATAACAGAAGGCTATTTAGTGTAGTATTCAATACAAAAGTCTAGGACTAAGAAAAATCTAGGTTCAAATTCATTTTGGGTCGCTCTTCCACTGTACAACCTTGGGGAAAATTACTTGACCTTGTATCACAATCCAGCCAGATGGAAAATGACATGCTTTCAGGACCACAGTTAAGCTCATGCTAATTCTGGAACCATTTTTAGTAAATATGGAGGAATTTCTATAAAAGGTGATCAATAATCATATTCTGCAAAGGAGGGACACAACAAGTCCAGAACATTTAACCTATAGGAAGAGGATGAAATCCAACCCAGCTTTTACTCACTAGTGAGGCTATGTCTAGACTGTCGACAAAGCCTCTGTTGAAAAAGAGCAGCTAGACTACAAATAGTTCTGTCAAAAAAGCAAGCCGCTTTTTCGAAAGAGCGTGTAGACGCTTTTTTGAAAAAGCTGTTTGCATGCAATAGCGCCTTTTTTCGAAAGAGTACTTTTGAAAAAAGGCGTTATTCCTCGTAAAACGAGGTTTACTGCAGTTGACAAAACTGCCACGTTCTGTCGACTTACTGTCGACAGAACGCGGCGGTAGTGTAGACACAGGTATAGTTTTGATGACAAAAGGCAACTTTTGTCGACAAAACCCTGTAGTCTAGATACACCCTGAGAGTAACAAAAATTTGCTAATGAGTTAGACCCTTTACTTGGCCAAGCTCCACAATTACTGTTATTTGTTGCATTTAAAAAATTTATTTATCTCAAGCTATTCTATTACACATTTGCTAACAGAGGCACACAGCCTTTTATTCATTATATAAACATGGTTTTAGAGCTAGAGAGTATTCTCTAGTTAGTACAAAGCATTTCATGATTCCCTATGGAGAAGATTCAAATAGCACTCCTCCAGCATTGTTAACACGACACTAATCATAGATAGCTGCTTTTCCTTTGATCATGTGGACACCTTGGGGTCCTAAAGTTCTGTAATTAATGTCTGTTGCATGTGAGCTGGTAATACATGAGCTATTATCCAGAAACAAGAGATTAACTTATTTGATTCATTATGGCTGTTCCTATGACTGTTTATTTACAGGACTCCCCTGTGAGGAAGGGGACTATATTATTATAAATTCAACCTTGACTTAATTAGGAGCTGCAGAAGAATGGAGGTGTACTTAGACCTAACTGGTTTTCCCAAGGCTGACAGGTGTGACAAAAAATGTGAGAACCGGTGCTGATTGGTTCCCCAATTTCACTACAGCTACAAATGTATCCCAAAAACTTCATGAACTTTCAACTCCACTAGTTTTCATTTGGCATAGTTGTATTACCCTGTCTTTATTTTGTGGAAAGTACTGGAGTGACACAACAGAAGGCTGTGTTGTGTAATATTCAGTGCAGAGGTCTGGGAGCTAGAAAAAAAATCAGCATTTACTGTTCAGAGTCCCTTATTGAAAAAATATTAGTATTAATCACAAAGTATGCTTGGGCTCAGTTATACTCACTTTTAAGTTTTTCTGTTTTGTTCACAGAAACATTTCTACGTGGTAGCTGCTGCCAATCGGCTGAGGAGGTTTCCAAGCATGTCTGTCAACCTTGCATAAGCTGTTGCAGAAGAGCTATAGGCCTTAGAGCTAGAGATGAAGCAGAGAGAAAAGAACTGGATGTTTTTCTCTCTTCCTCCGCCACTATTGCCATCCTCATGTTATGTATCATGAGTGTGTTTAGGTATCAGAACTGCCTCAGAGCACAACAACATAGAATGAATTTTATTAATCTTTATAAAACAGAGGTTTCCATAGTTCTATTCTGTTTTACCAGCTCTCAGCTAGTGGACATAGGGATACATAAATATTCCTGATAGAACTCCATTTATACTTTCAATATGCTCATAATTAGCAGCTAAGTTCTGTGAGTGGGCCCATTTCTTTCTGACATCTTTGATTATTCATATGAATCCAAAGCATGGATTATAGCAGCAACTACTTAGTGGGATACCTGAAGACTTTCTATGTTAATGAAGTGCTGTAGTATCAGGGCATTACCACAGTGATGATAGATTTGGAGGGATAATAGTGCTCCATTTCCCCCTGGAGATTATTGTTCTTCAAAGAAAAATACTGAGGGACAAAACTGAGGTTGAAGTTTTTCTACATTTCTTCTAAAAGAGTTCAATTTTTCTGCCTCCCCCTCCATCCACTTTTTTTTTTTTGGCACAAAAGCATCACAATAATGCATGGCAAGTAGTCAGAGTAGAAAGACAAAGTGTCTTCCACCTTATCCAATAAAACAAAACCTACTGCTTTTGGAAGTATATATAACCTGGTGCATATTGTCCCCTATTGCTATATCATTATAAGAGGTCAAATATGATTAAATAGCTCTTTACATTAGTATGAATCTAGGTTCAACTGCCACAAATGAGAAACAATTGCGATGACTATCAGGGGGATGCAATCCTGTAGAGTTGGTCGTCCCCTCCTCCTCAGGAACCAAAATTCCTTTATTTGCTCCTCCTGGGTGTGAGCTTCAGGGTGTTCATTTTAAACACATCAAGGCTTCTCTGTAGCTGGGACATGAACACTTAGTTTTCTGAGCTAGTAATTTAGTTCAACACTTTTTCCAAATGTCATGAAGTGTATCAGAAAAGCTACTGCTTTGCAACCGATAAACTGTTTTTCTGCTCGGCTGCTGCGAGGGGAGGATCAGTGAATTGCTAGCCTTTGACTTTGTTTTGTTCACATGGGAGCTGTTACCCCTTTTCTGATTGTTTAAAAACAAAAATAAGTTAGTATTGTGAAAAAAAGATTAATGTTTGAGAACCAAAGATTTTTTCCCCCGATTCTTCTGAAGCTACATTCACTTTGTATAATTCAGGCCCAGTACCAATCGTTTCTCCTTAGTGTTTATCAGGCACTTTTGTAGAGGTGGCTGGCACGGTTTCCTTTGTTAACCTAGAGGCCACACCACTCTGTGAGCTTATTAAAATAATTTATCACTAACTGTAGCTGCTTAAACCCACATAGTAAGAGCCTAATCAAATCACAATTATATTCCCATTTAGTCTTAGCTTAAAAATTGCCCAACAGGGTTGATGCTACCAGCCTTCAAAGATCTTAAAAATTGCTTACATTAGTTTAATATTAAGTTTGTCTAGCTTTAGAGTTCTAGAACTTCTTCCTTCATTTCCACATAGACTGGACTTGTGCAGCACTTTTGGCATTATGTCAGAGTGCAACAAAAGTTACATGAAAGAATCCTGACAATAGATCACCTTCTGTGAAGGCCCATGTTTGTTCACGTCCTCTCCCCAGTGACATTGCATGGTAAATAATTACTTTGTTAGTATGCACAGTTATGAAATTAATATTAATAAAGCTCAAATGTATGTAATTAGCCTCTCGAGTCTGAAATACAGTAATTGGTTTAATATATAAGGCATCATTGGTGAGCCCTTTACAACAGAATTTGGACTCTCCTTCCATATTATGAAATATGATTTAGAAAAGTTCTGGAATCTCATTTTACTGCTATTCTTAAGGAGTTGAGACTGCTCAGTGTATGCCCTGTTCTGGCATTTGTCTCCGAAGGCCTGTGAGAGTGAGGGATTGTTTTCCAGGATAGGTTGTAGATTGTCAATGATGCGCTGAAGGGGTTTGAGCTAGGAGCTGTAGGTGATGATCCGTGGTGTTCTCTTACTTTCCTTGTTGGGCCTGCCTTGTAGGCCAACTCTGTCCACACTAGCGACACCATCACAGGACCTAACCACATAAGCCACCACATCAGGGGCTCATACAGCTGCACATCCTCTAATGTGATGTATGCCATCAATGCCCCTCCACCATATATATTGGCCAAACTAGACAGTATTGACCTCTATATACAAAATTGACACCGTCTTATTTGGTTTGAACAAAGACTTGAATTGGTTAACATATATATATATTCAACACCCTATTGACATCAAAAGCTAAGTATGGGACACTTCAAGCCCACTCAATTAGCCTCATTAGCACCAGGTCTACAATTGACACGTAATTTTTTTTCCTCTCTCCCTTCTTATTCTGAGGGAATTTTTTTTTCTCCACTCAAGATCATTTCATCTGAAGAAGTGGGTTTTGCCCACAAAAGCTCATACTATACATATATTTTTGCTAGTCTCTAAGGTGCTAAAGATTTAGGTTTATTCTGTTAGAAGTGAACCCCATGCTTTGCCAGAGGATAAACTTGTGCTCTCTCATCAAAGCATAATCTATTGTAGGAGGGAAAAAAATGAAATATGTTGGCTGTGGAAGTGGAAATGTCAGGAGACCAGGCATTCTTCTGCTGTTGAGTCTGTTCCCAAGCTGCAAGCAGACTGAAGTATCTCTTGTCACAATCTGTAGACCTTATTACTTGATGAAAGGAAATATTTCAACTAAGTACAGGAAGTTTCTTTAAACCTATTCTGATTTTGATTCTGGTGGTATTTATATAATGAAAGTGATAATCAGGTCAAAGAAGCAATCCTAGAACCATGTAAAAATTCTTAAACCAAAGATCAAGATGTAGAAAAAGAATCTTTATTGTTTGTTAAAAAAATTTAGGTTCCATATAACAGTAAAAAACTTTATTTAATCAGATATACAGCTATAAAAAAGTTAAACAGTCTGACTCTCAGTTTTGTTTTGCTGATGACAAGTTGTTTCCTCCTGGGTAAACCCAGCCCCTAGACTTTAGTAACCACGACTTAAGCTTCAATTCAGAATTCAAGGCTGTGCAGCCTTCTCAGAGATCATTTAATACTGCACCATTACTTGGCCTGTTTGTTGCTTAAAAGTAGCGCACCTACTCCATGTCTTAGAGTTGAGGTCTGCACTGGTCGAGAGGAAGGCATCACAGGACCAACTTTTAAACTTCAGCCAACTATGTTCTTCTAGTGTATCACCATAATGCAGGTCCCACATAGTAAAATGACAGGCTTAACAATTTAAATCCTTTCCAGTCAGATAAATAAGAGTGCTGGTTACCATTCATCAATTCTCATGCTGAGTCGCACCAGTGTGAAGGAGAATTTAATGTTACAAATCAGAGGCACAGATGTTGCTTGGTGGCACTCCAGGGACTGAAGTCAGACACTAGCCACTTTTGCGTTAGCAGCATTTTCCAGGATTCTCTTTTTCCATTCTTCATAATCTTGTTTTGCTTCAGTTTCACTTTTCTTTCGCTTGCAAGGGGTTGCAACTTCATGTTCTATGGGAGCAGGAAAAAAAAGCTTTCAGGACACCCTCCCTCTCATGTTCAATATTTTGCTTAAGGAGACCACCTAATGTCAAGTCTCAGACCCCTGGAATGTACACATGCCAGTGTATTTCACGCACAGGCTATCAATTTTTTTTAAATCAAGCTGTAGTTTTGTTTAACACTGAGCTGTATTTATTTATCCTTGTTTGAGTGGCAAAGGCCCTTGTTTCAATAGACTTACTCCACAAACTGCACTAGTGCTTCCAATAGGGCAGTGATGCCCAAAGCTTCCCAAGTCATGCCCCCTTCCTTACCAGAAACAGAATTTCTCCATCCATGCCCACACCTCCATTGCTGCACAGTTAAAACTTCTTAAGCAGAGGAGCTTGGGCTTACGGCAGAGCTGGAGATGGGGAAGAAATATGGGACAGAGGCGGAGCTTGGCCTGGGGCAGAGAGGGAAGGGGGGCAGAGTTAGGCTGCGGGGCAGAGCACAGGGCAGAGTGGAGCTGTGTGTGGAGCGGAGGGCAGAGCAGAGGGAGGGGCAGGCTGGAGCAGAGCTGGTCTGGGAGCGGGGCAGGGGATGGAATGGAGCTGTGGCTAGGGGCGGAGCTGGCCTGGGGACAAGGTGGAGTGGAGTTGTGGCTGGGGTCAGAGAAGCGGGCAAAATGGGGTTGGGGCTGGGTAGAGTGGACAGGGTGGCCATCTTTCCCCGCGCCCCACCCTAGAGGGCTGGCCTGGGCACAAACATGTGCCATACTTAATACTCCTTTATGCCACAATTTGGGGACCACTGCAATAGGCCCTCTTAGAATTTCCAACATCTGGCCATATGTGGAAGGAGTGGATTGTTGAGAAAAGACCCTCAAGCCATACTGGACTATATATAACAAAGTTATCTAGCTAAAGCGTTATTAGGCAACTGCAGAAGAAAACAACTTAATTTCATAGTTAAGATACAACTTACCTTCTTCCTTTTGCATGTACCCCAACAAGGTCGTCTGACTTTGGGCTGGCTGAGGAGCCAATGAAGCACAGTCTCCTTTTAAAGAAGAGAAAGCTGCTTTATGTATTTAATTTTGGATGGACATTGGGGTAGTAGGGCACCTGACAGGTGACATGCATACCTTTATGATGTCCCCACCCCCATTTCCCTCTACCCTTGCTGATAACTCTGGCAGGACTCTCCCTTGTTTCCCATTTTTCCATCACTTCAATCAAAGTATTTGTATTACAGCAGCACCTGCAATGGGCTGGGCGCAAGCCACACAAACAAGAACAATGTCTTCCCTGGCAAGCTTCCCAGCTGAAGGTGGCAGCAACAGAGGGTGGTTTTAAAAGAATAATCTGAGCCATTCCTAGCTGTTTCAGCACTGGGCTAATTTCTTGTAGAAGCAGCAACAGATGTGGTTTGAAGGGGTTTCAAGGAGGAGAGGGCAGTGGCTTTATGGATGTGTTCAGGTTGGGCATTCTCTGCATGACGAGCACTATGGTAGGAGGTGCAATGGCAGAGTGTGGGCTTTGAAGGTATCAATGGTGGAGTATGAGGAAAGAGCGCAGAAACTGGGATGGGGCAGCATTGTGCAAGGAAGGTGAAGACACCAGCTTGATGACTGGAGAAGGATGAGACAGAGGGCTTCTAACAAGGGCTCTGTGACACACAAGAAAGGTGACCTTGGCGGTTGCATACTGCATAAAATGGAATGGGAGTCAGTCAGAGGTAGCAGCTGCACTATTCAAGGTAGGAGAAGAGGGTTTAGCTGTGAGGCAGTAAAGAAAAGGCCAGTGCTTGAGACATTACAGAGGAAGAGCCATCAGTCTGGACTGCTCCCATGTGTGGGGCAAGCACAAAAGGGAGGAGTCAGCGATGGCTCTTGTGTCAGGGAAGATAGATGACAGACTGACATGACATCCCTGAGGACTGAGACAGGCAGCGATCAGAGACTGGACTGAAGACGACAAGAGTGGGTAGAGCGGCCAGCACAAAGAGAATAGTTGAAATTAAATGAGCAGAGGAGACCACTATCAGAAAGGGTGCAAAGAGAGAAGGATGTTGCCCAGTGAGACCCAACAGTGTGGCTATTTCACCTGCCTTCCAGAGCATATGCTGAACACTTACTGCTGATCTGCTGGCCAATCACCTCCAGCTGGCCACAGAGCCGATCGAATATTGCCTTCTTCACTCCAGAGGTATCCACCATTTTCTTCTTATCCACTTTTAGTTTCAAGCACCTAAAACAGGAGGTTAGTTTATTTTCTGAAGGAAGGAACATTCAAACATACAGAATGCTGGTTGATCAACACATTTATATGTAGCGCTGCTTGGGGGGAATAAGCAGAAGGCAGGAACCTGGAATTCCAGAATTCTAAAACAACTCGGCGACAGTGTAATCTTCCTCAAGAGACTTCCTCCCTGCCTCAGTTTCCCCTGAAATAAGCCATGCCCATCTGCCTTACAGAGAAGCTGTGATGATCAATTAATCTTAAATGTATTTAACAATTTGACACAAAAAGTGAAAAATGTCACACCCTCCTGAAATTACGAGGGGAAATTTAAATGGGAAGAAAGTTGTAATTTGCCCAGGACACTGGATAAACAATCCTACTCTTGCAATAAGCCAAATGTGACTTTCACTCCACAGACAGGTGCTCATTTTGAAAGCTCATCTGACGAATTGCACATTACCCCCTAACACCACACTGGTTCATAAGGTTTCTAAATTGTACAACACATAGATTGGAAGAAGATTCATGTATTGGAAGAAGATTGGAAGAAGATTCCGGGCTTCCTGGAGTCAGCCACTGGTCAGTTTCAGCAGCGGCTGACTTGGGGACGCCTGGGGCAGAGCAGCTGGGGTGCTGCCGGGTTGGTCCCGCAGCCCCAAGGGGCAGCGCTACAGGACAAACCCGGCAGCACCCCAGCTGCTCTGCCCCCAGCTTCCCCGATTCAGCTGCTGGTCAGTTTCAGCAGCGGCTGAATCGGGGAAGCCAGGCGCAGAGCAGCTCCAATGGTCCGGCTGCCCGGAGCACTTCCAGGTTCCTGATGGTGCCGGACCATCAGGAGTGCCGGAGCATTGGATGCCGGACCAATGGAGTTTTACTGTACCGTAAATACTAATTGTTCATATTAGGCTACTGAAGCTATAGCATAAGGGGCATATATATCTGTTAAGAAAGGAAATATTATTAATAAAAAAATCAAAATAATTAAACAGATTAAATGCTTTAACTATATGTAAAATGAAATTTGGTAAACTAAAATGATAAAGTAAAATACTAATTTATATCCAAAACAAAAGGTTTCAACATTGTCTTTATTTATGGCAGGAGTGGGGAACCTTTTTTTGGTCGGGGGCCACTTATTCACAGGAAAAATCAGTTGGGGGGGGGGAGAGACACAAAAGTGAGAAGCAACCACCCCCAAAAAAACAAAAGCCCCAACCCTCACTGATGTGACCCCCTGCAGACACATATCACTCCCCTTGTACTCCAACCCCAAGGGAAGAGGTAGGGGTGGAATAGGGTTTAGGGAGGACCAAGGTTCAGGGCTTCCCACAGGCAGATTAACTCTTTTGGGGTTCTGGGGTTAGTAGATTTTTTTAGGCTCCCCCCCAGGCTCTTGGGTGAGGCCAAACATAAGAGGTTCAGCGTGCGGGATGGGGATGCCAGGGAGAGGGATATGGATGGAGGTGCAGGAAGGGTGAGTGTGGGGGGTCTGGGTGGGAGGTAGGGTAATGTGATATGTCCTTGGGCTACCAGTTTAGGTGTTTAACGTTTTCTTTCTCCAAGGCAAAACACAATCTAAGTTCAATACTTCATTACAAGGAAGACATTAGCCTTAGCAGGCTGTCAAGATTTTCTGGGGTTTTGAGAGTACTGCTACAAGATACATTGGACCACCTAGCGGTGCTTTGGGATATTAAAGAATTCTGGAGAATGGAGCAGCTGTTTATATTGTAACAGCAATTTCACACCTGTGAAAACTTTAACATCTCTAGCAAGCATGAGTGGGGGGAAATCCAAGTATATAATCTCACCCAGCATGTAACCGCATAAAGAGCATACCTGCAGGCTGTGAACAATGCAGCTGTTGTGAACAAGGGTTTTGATAAATCAAGATCCATCTGTTGCACTTCTGAGAGACTGGATTCATACCTAAAAGAAACCAGCAGTGTCACAGCTAGTTTGCTTCAAAACAAAGTCTGCGAACTTGATTATTGAAACAGCCTAACAGATCATTTATTTTAAATCTATAGTTGTCAGACAGAAAGATGTATTGTTTATACAAGGAAATATCTATAGATAAGTTTCAATAGCCTTAATCTTTAAATATGATGCAGCCATGAGAAGTGCCAGCGATATAAGTGAAGACTGTTCTATATAGCCCAGGATTCATAGATTCCAAGGCCTGATGGGATCACTGTGATTATTTAGTCCAAGGATGGACAAGATCTGTCCTGCAAAGCCTTTTAATCCAGCCTGCAGCCTGCTCCTGACTCACTTAGCAGCTCCGCACCATTCAAAGTGGCTGACTCCTCTCTGTGACTCACCGTGGGTGGGAGGGGACAAAGCTTCATGCGCTGCCCCCACCCCCAGCACAATCTCTCTGTTCCAGCCAACAGGAGCTGAAAGGTTGTGCTGGGAGTAGGGGCTATTCCCTGCCCGCCCTCCCCACCCCCGAGCAGAGAGCCACATGGAACAGCCAGCCACTTTGAGTGAAACCTGCCTAAGGATCTCACTGGGCTGCTGACTGGGAGCTGCTTAAGTAAGCACCTCCCAGCCAGAGCCTGCCTCAGGCACCCCAACCCCTTCCACACCCCAGCTTTCTCCCAGACCTTGCACCTCCTCCTACACTCCTCCAGGTCAGACTCCTCTCCTGCACCCATACTCCCTCCTGGACCCTGCCCCCCAAGTCCCTGTCTCAGGTCACAACCCCCTCCTTCACGCAAGCTTCCTCTCAGACCCCACCCCCTTTCGTGCATCCCAATCTCTTACCTCAAGTTCTCTTCTGCACCCAACCTCCATGCAGACCTAGGCTTACTGGTTAATCTATTGACTACATGCACTGTATCAGAGGCAGCATGGGGAGGGGGAGGAGGAGAGCCGGTGCCCATGAAGAGCTGGCTTCAAGCAGGCTCCCCATGAGCACCGGATCCACCTGCTCTCTGCCCCCTCCTATGATCGAGAGGGTGAGGGTGAGGGGGGCAGGCAGGTGCAAATATGCATGGGGAACAGGCTTTCAAGCCAGGTCCCCGCGCATATCAGCTCCTGTGGATCCGCCTGCCCTTCCCCCTTGCTGCCTCATACAAAGGCAGCGAGGGGGGGCAGGCAGGAGCCAGTGGTGGGGGGAGCCTGCTTAAAAGCTGGTTCCCTACAGCAACAGCTCCACCATGCCACTTGCCCTCCCCCACTGCTCTATCAGAGGCAGCAGCGCAGGGCCGGTGGGAGGGTTGGGGACACTGTCGTGAAGCAGCCTGTGTCCGCGGGGAGCTTGGACACCCCACGGACAGGGGCTGCTGCCTCTGTATTAGAGGCAGCACTGCAGGGCGGCAGGCAGCGGGTCCACGAGGAGAGCTGGTTTTTAAACTGACTCTCCTCGTGGACAAGCTTCCACCTGCCACTTTGCACTGCTGCCTCTGCTCCAGAGGATTATCGAATAGTCTTCTGATAATATTTTATGCGATTACATGACTGTTCAATTACATGACATCTAACATCCCTAGTCAAGATACCCTTTAACCTTCTTTTGTTAACTTAAATAGATTGAGCTCCACTAGAAGGCAGGCTTTCTAATTCTTTAATCAGTCTCACGGCTCTTCTTTGAGCACCAAATTTTGATCATCCTTTTTGAATTGTTGGCACCAGAACTGGGCACAGTGTTCCAGCAGCAGCTATACCAGTGCCAAATAAAGAGGTAAAATTTTCTCTCTATTCCTTTAAGCATCCAAAGATTGTATTAGTCCTTTTGGCCACAGTGTAATGCTGGGAACTCAGCTGACTAACCACCATGACCCATATGTCTTTTTCAGCATCACTGCTTCTCAGGACACAGTTCCCATCATGTAAGTCTTGCCTATTTTATTCCTAGACTTCTGCATTTACATTTAGCCTTATTAAAATGCGTGTGCTTGCACCCAGTTTACCAAGTGATCCAGATTGCTCTGTGTTACTGACTTATTCACCTCCTTATTTAACATTCCCTCTATCTGTGTCATCCGCACACTTTATCATTGATGATTTTGTTTTCTTCCAGGCCATTAATAAAAAAGTGATAAAGCAAAGGTAAAGAACAGATCCCTGTGGGACCTACTGAAAACCCACCTACCTGATAATGTTTCCCTGTTTACAATTACATATTGAAACCTATCAGTTAGCTAGCTGTTAATCCATTTAAAGTGTGACATGTTAATTCTACATTTTTTTAACAAAACGGTACGTGGTCCAGTCAGGGGATCAAATTTGGTGCTGAATTCTTGTTATATGCTACCTTTGGTGGCCACACATTTGGTATGCTGGTTGGATCAATAGTTTTTCTAGCTCAGGCCAGGTACTGATGGGGAGTGCAATATGAAACCTGATCCATGCCACTTTTGTCATGTCATATGAATAGGGCCCTATCAAATTCACAGCCATGCAAAACATGTCACAGACCGTGAAATCTGGTGTTCTCCTGTGAAATCTGGCCTTCTATGTGCTTTTACCATATACAATACAGATTTCATGGGGGAGACCAGTGTTTCTCCCACAGGAGATTCTGATCCAAAAGGGAGTTGCACGGGGATCACAAGGTTATTTTAGGAGAGTCACGGTATTGCTACCTGTACTTATGCGCTGCCTTCAGAGAGCAATAGCTGTAATTTTGGCGGGGTGCCCAGCTCTGAAGGCAGCGCCCTGCTAGAAACAGCACAGAAGTAGAGGTGGCAACAGCATACCCATCACCCTTACTTCTATACTGCTGCTTTCAGAGCTGGGTGGCCAGAGAATGGCAGCTGCTGCTGACTGAGGGCCAGCTCTGTAGCGTAGAAGTAAAGGTAGTAACACCATACTATGACATACCATCCTTATTTCTGTGCTGCTGCTGGCGATGGCCCTGCCTTCAGAGCTCAATTCCTGACGAGCAGCTGCCACTCTCCAGCTTCCCAGTTCTGAAGGCAATGCTGCCAATGCCAGCTGCACAGACATAAGGATAGCAATACCACAACTCTTTCCCCCCACCACAATAAACAAGCAACCCTTACATGACTCCTTTTTGTGTCAGGACCCCTACAATTAAAACACCATGACATTTCGGATTTAAATAGGCAAAATCATGAAATGTACCATTTTTATAATCCTATGAAAATGAACTGTGAATTTGGTAGGGCCCTATATATGATATAGCTTTCTATTCCACTAGTAGCTCAGCAAGAAGTTAAATACTGGCATGGAGCACATATGCTAAGTAGAAGGTATGACTACATAATCTGTTCCCACTTCCCAAATACAGAACAAATATTTATTGAACACTTCTGCCTTTTCTGCATTATTGTTGATGATTTTACCATTTTCCAGTGGACCAAACTCATAGTTAGGATTCCTTTTGTTCCTAATATATTTTAAAAAAACCTCCTTAACTCGGCTGGCAATAGATTTCTCCTTGTGTTCCTTGATCAATTTTCTAGTTCTATTTTCTGATAGATATTCATTAGTTTTGGCTTCCCCTTTTCTCCATTATTCTCCACTTTTCTCCATAATTGCTTACGTGGATATTATACAGGGAAAAAGGTTTTACGTGAAAGGACTCTTAACCTTGTGAAGTATTTTACTCAACAGCTTTTATTAAAAAAAAAAAAAGCAATAACTTTTGAATAGTTACATTCCTCTAGACATGTAGTTTCTTTTGCACAGTATGTATCTCATGGAATTGCAGAGTTGACTGAAGAAGGGCTACAGGTAGGATCAAATAAGAGTCAGCATAGGTAGGAAACTTAAATCGGAGCCAGGAATCCTGCAGTTCGTTCCCAGATAGTTTAAATTTTTCAAACATAGGTTTCTAAATAAGTGGTCTAATTTTCAGAAGTGTTTACCACTCAACACTCACTGAATAAATGGGAGCTCAGTAACTCTGAAAATCAGGCTTTTAACACTTAAAGAGCCGCCTTATTTAAACACAAAGAATGCATTTCCCCCTTAATAGAAATGGATAATAAACTGATGTCAATAAAAGGTTACATACCATACCTTTGCAGTATTGTTGAAGCGGTGTTCACTGCCTCCATACAGCAGAACTGTACCGCAAGATCTCGGATTCCCAGATTGGAGTTCAAACCTAGCAAACATTCAAAAGACTTCATACAGCTCTGGTAAGTCCTCTTGTTTAAACCGGAGAGTTTAACTAAGTAGTTCTTTGCAAAAACAAAACAAAACAAAACCACACGTGTAAGCAGAATTTCCCTTCTGGTATTTTATCAAAGTAGAATAGGTTAGTTAAGCCATCTTCTATTTTTGTTTTAAATAGTTTTGTTATTGTTTGCTCTTTGGTTACATCTGTTACAAATTTGAGCCTAAAAGGAAAAAAATACACATTGGCAAAGGAACTCCACATTTCAACAGAGAGTTACCTTCAGGTAGTTACAATGGTGCGGCAGTTTGGAAAATGACTTGGCCCTTTTAACTGCCTTTTAGAGAGCTAAGACACCAGGATCAGTGAGCATTTGTATGAAAAGTCAGTACTACTCATCAGAATCTAGCAATGGAAACTTCTCTCATGTACGGAGGAGAAACCTACTAAAGATTATATGAAAAATCAGCTATATCTTCTGTCCTTTTGGTTTTTGGTGATGGTGGGAACAATTGTCTTGCCTGACATTCCACAGGCTTCCAGGAGGCAGATGGATATATGTAAAATCATTGCTCTCTTTTGGTAGCTTTAAGAGCCCCATTGCATCACTTTGCACAATAAATGAGCATACAGACTTATGGTTTGCCACCCTTATAGAACCCTCAGTCAGGGGTAGCAGAAGTCAATTCACACCAGAATGTAAGGGAGACTCTAGTCTAATTTTCCCTTGTTAATCCATGATGAAAACTGGAACAACACTGGATTGTTGGAAGGACCCAGTTGTAGATTAGGCATGTTAAATATCGGTTAATTGAATAGTCCATTAACCTCATGAATTCTTATCAGTTACTCGACTTCTATAGTCCGCGGGGGTGGGGCAAGCAGCCAGTGCGCTCCGGCCCCACTCCCGAGAAGCCCCCGGCCACTCCAGGTGCCAGGCGGGAGCTGGTTTGTGAGTGGAGCCAGTTTAAAACCCAGCTCCCTTCACGGACCAGCTACTTGTCGCCCTGTGTTGCTGCCTCTGATACAGAAGCAGCAGTGCTGGGTGGCAGCAGCCCATGTCCGGGGGGGGGGGTGTGGGTGGGCTGAGCTCCCGGACCCAGTGCGAGCCAGAACTGAGCCAGCTGCCTGCCCGCCTGGATCCAAATACACTTTAAATGCAGAGCCGCAGCAGGGGTAGGTCCCAGACCCAGTGCAAGCTGAGATTGAACCAGGCTGCTGGCCAGCCTGCTAAAAATTTACTGGCAGGGGAGGATGCATGTAGTTTATAGTATTAACGGATAAACTTTTGCCTATTGGTTAATTGACTATACTGTTGCATCCGTATTGTAGACTGGTCCATATGGTGAAGAAATGGGAATTTAGTAGTGTTTCCTTGCTGCCTCATCATATACACCAGTGGCTCCCAACCTTTATGAGCATACGGACCCCTTTTCAATCTATTAAAATTTTATGGACCCCCCCCCCCAACAATATAGCTGTGTCTGCAGCCTGCACGTCCCTCAGCCCGCACTGCTTCTCGAGCCACGTCCCTCAGCCTGCACTGCTTCTCGAGCCATGTCCCTCAGCCCACTTAGGAAGCAGCTCGGGCTGAGGGACTTGCTAGCTGCTGGGACGGAACCTCTAAGCTGTGCTCCCATGGCTGGGAGCTCAGAGGCTCTGTGCTGGCAGCTAGTATGTCCCTCAGCCAGGACTGCTTCCCGAGCTGTAGGAAGCAATGTGAGTTGAAGGATTGCTAGCTGTGAAAAGCTCTGTACATTTATTTTAATTTTTGTTTTAAACTTTCCATAGACCTGGACCACAGGTTGGGAACCACTGATATACACCGAATACTGTGGGAGTTTTATTGGCATTGGCAAGGGTTAGGAAGAACAAACAAAGAACCGTGTCATGTATTGTATCCTACTTTGTCCACTGGATGTTGCATATAGCCAGCTGCTAAATCCAGGCACATCACCGCATTGCTTGTTGCTGTCATCTGAGCCAATAATCCTGTACACTTCACCTGCGACAGTCGCATATATTCTTCTGCTTTTCTGTAAAATATCCCCACATGAGCACACACAAAATGCCATTTGTTAATACCATCGAGGTTACAGATTTGTGGCATTTACATCTGCAAGAATTAAAACACACACATCCAGGTCTATCTGCTTTAAATCAAGATTGAGATAAATGGGATGTCAGTGAAATGTGTCTGGAAGCACTGGCAGCTTGGTTTGCATAACTGTAGCATCCTGTAGCCTATGGATAGCGGTAAACATTAGTTAAAATGATTTAAAAGTAATTTTGAGTAGCATTCAAAGTAATATGCCCCTTTACCTGGATTATGCAATGGAGGAAAGTTAAGAGACTGGGTTTAGTCATAGATCTTATGATAATCAAATGTTACAGGGGAATACACACACATTTTGATTTAACAATAATAACCATTACACACATGCAGAATGCTGAACCACTTCATGATAATTAAGCTAGAGCAACAATTCATCTATATTCTACCTCTGCCAGCTGGCTGTAATCTAAAGACGACAACCTTTTATTTTGAGGGAGGAGAGGGGGATATGAACAGACTAGACAGACTAGTCTACTCACAAACTGGAACTGAAGTAACTAAATCTGTTATAATTCATGTCCCTCGTTATTTCAGGGCCATTCTATGCATGAACCGTCTCATTTCAAATTAAATTGTATTGAATGTGTGAATTAAAACCTATTTAGTTATTTCAGTTCAAGTCTGTGACTAGACCAGCTATAAGAGACAAGTGCATCCCTATAAAGATTTCATAAAAGTAGTAAAGTTAAAGTAGATAACTGGAAGAATCATTTAGGCCAAGAATTTCTATACAAGATTTGTCTTTTTTTACGTGAAGGTATTCTGCCACTGCTATTATAGGGAGGCTTAGCAACAGTAGGAACCCTAGCATAAATCTGCTTGCCAGTATTTTAACTGATATAGTCCCAATACTGCAACAAGCTTACCACAGACGTACTCTTTCCTGCACTCACATGGAGCCCTGTCACAATGGATTGATTGAAACCACCAATTTTAAAATTATATTTGCATTTGTACTTCAGTTATTTTCTGATGGTTGGTAGTCTCTAAAATATGTTGATGTATAACTAGAGACAGCCTTCACCATTGGTAATTTGGTACTTTTATTTGCTAACCAAGAGGATTCACTACATCCAGTTTTCCCTGTAAGCTGAGCGTTTGGGCAGCTATCCAGGAGAGAGTCAGGCGTTGCCCAGATGATTAGCAGAGCACCCACAGCCAACTACTGCACTATTAACTATTTTGGTAGAAGAATCACACCACTACATGGAAGAGTTAAATCAAGACAAAACGTGTTCAGGCCAGGCCTTAGTCGTGCGTGGAGTAGCACTAGAACTTATGCTGAAGTTTAACATTTTTCTTTTGCCTCTGTCTTTAACTCATGTGAGGATGTATCTGTGTTTTTGTTGGTGGTGCACATCCACATATGCCTTGGTATACATAACAAAATTTATTCTATACATGGACGGAAAACAGAGGAAACACTGACTACATCTATACACATCTATTTAAGCAATTATATAGCTTAACTTTCATTTAATTTAAATGTATTTAGGTTCTTAATTTTTACAATTATTATATAAGAAATGATGAATGATCCATTTGTTATTTACCAGGTGATACATTTTTACTTGTGATTGGGTCAAATTATATTTGAACAGAAATTCAAAACAGCTAAAGTTGCACAAAACCAGCATTTTCCATGTTTTTATTAAGTAAACCTAACTTAAAAGTTCTGGACACAAAGAAACTTATCAAAACTGTTTTGCATTGAAAACTTATTTATTAAATAAAGGAGGTATTATCTGTAGTTACTTTAACTGATTGTTGCTGGTCACTATGTCCTTCAAGATTTTAGAATTACAAGACCTGATGTTCTCAGTTCATTTTCATTCAGAGATTGGAAGAGCAAAATAAGCTTTCCTGCTTAATTCCCAACTGGTGTCTTAGCTTTAAAATGCACTCATTATTGAATTAAACTAGTTCAATAAATGGAAATGAAGAAAACAGAAATTACAGCTGTGAAAAGCTGATTTAGCACTTCAACAAACTCCCATTCCATGTGCTTAGCCAATGACTTCCATCAGTTCAGCAGTATGACTTTCTTTAAAACTTGGCAGCAAACATTCTTTCCCAGGTATCTAGCTGGTGGGTCTTACCCACATGCTCAAGGTCTAACTTATCATCATATTCTGGGGGTCAGGAACAGTGTTCCTGCAAGCTGTGTGATTGTGCAGCTGCTCAGGAGAGATTAAAATACTGCCCAGCTGATTAGGAGAGCTCCACAACTAGGTTTTGTTTCTACTGGTGGTGCACATTCATATATACCTCGGTGCACATCAAAAACCTATTTTGCACATGGATGAAAAAAACAAAGGGAACATTGGTCAGAAAGGAATTCTCCGGGTCAGACTGGTAGAGACCCTGCTTTTTTCTTTTTCTGGGGGAGGGGAGGAGGCTCTCTCTGCAGCATGGGACACTGGTCACTTGAAGGTTTAAACTAGTGCAACTGGTTGACTCTTTGTAACTTGAAGTCTTTAAGCCATGATTTGAGGACTTCAGTAACTTAGCCAGAGGTTGGGGTCTATGAGTGGGTTAGTGAGGTTTTGTGGTCTGTTTAGACATAATGGCTACGTCTACACTGCCGGCTTCTTGCGCAAGAACTGTTTTGCGCAAGAGTTCTTGTGTAAAAGGTCTTGTGCAAGAGCGCGTCCACACTGTCATGTGCTTTTGCACAAGAGATGTGCTTTTATGCCAGAGCATCCATGGCAGTGTGGACGCTCTCTTGCACAAAAAAGCTTTGATGGCCATCTTAGCCATAGGGGTTTCTTGTGCAAGAAACCCCTATTGCCTGTCCACACTGCCTTTTTGCACAAGAGCTCTCTGGGAAGAGGAATAACTCTTGCGCAAGAAGCCCTCTCTTCTGATGCTTTACTATAAATTTATTTGCGCAAGAACACGCGTGCAGTGTAGATGCTCGGCAAGTTTTTGCGCAAGAATGGCTGTTCTTGCACAAAAAGCCTGCAGTGTAGACGTAGCCAACATGTTTATTGTCATAGTAGCATACTTCTTCCTCATTCTCACATGTTCTGACCAGTCAGATATTTTAAATTTCAACACTGTTATTCAGGGGTGGGCAATAAAACAACAGTGGTTCACCAGGGTTATCCCCTGGTGGGCTGCTGCTGCTATATTGACCAGAGCCTCCATGGGTACAGGCAATCACAGCTCCCATTGTCTGGAAGCAGAGATCTGTGGCCAGTGGAAGCTGTGGCAGGTAAATATGGTACTGTGGGGTCTTGCTATGGGCTAACCCTGGGAGACTGGATTGGCCTATGAGCTGGTATTTCCCCACCCCTGCTATTAGTCATCTCTAAGTTAGCATTCACTGAAATAAATAGACAGGACTATTCAGCACTTCAAAGACTAACAAGATGGTTTATTAGGTGATGAGCTTTCGTGGGCCAGACCCACTTCCTCAGATCAAATTGTGGAAGAAAATTGGCATGACCATATATACCAAAGGGATACAATCAAAAAAACTGAACACATATAAAATTTGACACTTTACGAATGGGCCTTAACAAAAATGCTAATTATCTTACCCATTACAAAGATAGCTTCCCCAATTATCACCTCTAATATCATTATCTCATAGACATTAACCTCCCCCCTCATCTCCCCTCTGTTCTAAAATCTGATTTGTCTATTTTATACGTGTTCACTTTTTTTTATTTTATCCCTTTGGTATATATGGTCATGCCAATTTTCTTCCACAATTTGATCTGAGGAAGTGGGTCTGGCCCATGAAAGCTCATCACCTAATAAACCATCTTGTTAGTCTTTAAAGTGCTGCGTAGTCCTGTCTTTTGTTTCAGCAAGACCAGACTAACATGGCTACATCTCTATTACTGAAATAAATAGGGCATTTGACACATCAGAGATATAAATACCAGGCTCTCTACAGACTCAGTCAGACATTACTCTGTCTTACTTTCCCATATGTAAAATGGAGATATTGAACCTTTATAAAGGACGTTGAGATCTACTAATCATAGAATCATAGGACTGGAAGGGATCTCAAGAGGTCATCAAGTCCTGTCCCTGGCATTCATGGAAGGGCCGGTCATGATGTAGACAATGAAAAGTGCTTATTTAAAAGCTAGGTGTTAAAACTGGGCTTGGGAAGGATTGCATTTTATTGGTAAACATTGATTTCACTTAGGGTGGATAAAGATCAATTTTAAAATAAAGATTTTTAGTGATTTTTAACATTTTTAAAGTGAAAACAGGTTTTGGTTTTTGTACACATGCAAATTGACTGAACACATTTCCTCCGACAATCAACATTTCAAGATGGCTGTATGAAAAATGTTGCTTGATAACTTCAGTTTGATTTATTTTGGATATTGTGATACGTGATGCTGACAACGTGTTTTCCAATGGTTACAAACGCTTTAACTTTTTGAATCATCTCCTCCTGTCATTAAGTGACTGTCTGACCCAGGTGATCCCAGCATAATTTCTTGCAACTGTGAAAACTTAAATAACCTAAACCAAGCTTAACACGCACACTTTTCCGCCACTGCCACAGCCTAAGCATTTTTATTTGAAAACAAACCCAGGACTGCTGACGTGATCAAGACAAATCGAATCGGGCCGCTCCGAATTACAGTACAGTGTAATTACAGTGTAAACACGCCAGGCTGACATCCCCGGTACTATTTAACAGGCTGGCTCCCGTCGGTCCCAAGGTACTTCCCATCACACAGGGACCTGTCCCCCCCCCCCCCACCACAACCCGGCCACCTCCGGGACGCAGCGCTAACCCGCCCTCCCCGCTGGGGACGACGGGAACGGGCTACAGCCCCGGGCCCCCATTCCAGCCCAGGACACTCAGGTGGCGCGCGGGGGCGGGTCCCATCGCGAGCGCGCGAGGCGCTGGGGCCGGGCCGGGCCGGGCCCTGGGATCACGTGCCCAGCGCCCGCTACCTGAGAACTCCAGGCTCAGCGATGCCCAGCTTGGGGGCCAGCCGCTGGATCACGCCGGGCTCCATGGGCTGCATGCCCGCGCACCGCTCGCCACAGCTGACCCCGCCCTTTCCGCTCGTGTCCGGAAAGCACGACGTGGGGGAGCCGCCGCCCCCTTGGCGGGGAGCGTTCCTGAAACGGATTGGCTGCCCCGCGCGTCAATCGTGGTTCATTGAGAACCAATCAGTCTTGATCCTTTGACTTCCTCGGAGGCGGCCAATGACTAGGGACGGCTGTGGTGGCGAGGCGGGGCTTCCAGAGGGGGGCTGCGGAGTCACATGACGGAGGGACGCTGGCTGGGCTAGGGCTGGTGCTGGCCACGGCTTGCGGGCGATCATGGTGAGCGGGGCTGGGCTGGGCTGGGCTGCGAGCCAGGGGATGGGGGTGGGAGGTGGCGGCTCGTGGCTCAGGCGGGCCGGGGGCTGACCCGTTCTGTGGCTGCAGGCGAGGGCTGCAACGCTGCGTGGGGCCGGGCCCGGCCCGGGGGAGGCGGTTGGCCTTGCTGCGCTGGGGTGAGGGGCCGGCGTCTTGTCGTTCAGGGCCCAGGCTCCCAGGTGGGAGGGGCAGCCTCGCCCACAGTCCCCCTCTCTGCGGGGTAGGTTTGCCCGGGAGGGGTCTGCGCCACGGGGAGTGGGGTAGGGCGGTTCCTGTGCATGGGCGGTCGGTGTCAGCGTGCGCTGGGCACTGGCAAGTGCCGTAAAACGTTATCCGTGCTCAGGCACCGGTGCTTGGTAAACCCGGCAAGGACTAGCTTGTAACTGTCCCACTTCTGCGGCAATGTCACTGTTGCATTAGGCAGTTCGTTCCCTTCACCGTGCTCTGCAGAGTCTGTAGCTGGAAGCGCTGACCTCACTTGTGTGGAGGCTGAGACCTTGTTTATGCTTTGCATGAGGCGCAATAATCTCTAAGCGTGGTGCTCTGTGTGTGGGGGTGGTGGTTTTGGTTAAGGCTGACGTTCCTTTATCTTGATGTTACTGGGTCTGGTTTAGTTCAATCTTTAGCTATATTGCTCTGGAAATGTAGGGAATCTCCTGAAACTACAGTGGCTGACTTTGATGCAAAGATGTTTAAGGAGAAAATGTGGCCCATAATTTCTTTGCCTATCTGTGAAACGGGCAGAAGAATGTTTGCTTTCCTCCTTGGGGTTAATGCATGTTCATAAATCTTTCTGAGTTTCTTGACTAACATGTACATTGTTAGTGCACATTATAACTGCTAATAATTATCTAGGTACTGTTGAATTTGACAAGAAAATATTTGAATGTATTTTGGATGTATGTATTTTATCATTGTGGTTCCCTAATAGTGCTTTTGTGGTCAAAGTTTTAAGTGCTGCTTTCTAGTAGCAGGAGTGGCACAGTAAAAGTATTAGTAATACTTAAGGTATGATTAGGATGGCACTACTGTTCCCATTCCAATGCTATCCACAATCACTCAGTTATTCCATAATTTTCATTATTTAGGTTGATCGCTTGCAGTCTAGGTCTCTAACTAAAATTGAATTTTCTTTGGGATAGTTTGAACAAAAACAGTTCAGCCTTTGGAGGACATGGATACTGAAAACATTATGCTAGGTTTAGTTTTGTTTTCAGTAGGGATGTTAAATTTCGATTAATCAGGTAATGAGTAGTGGATAAGGAGTGGGGTGGGGCGGGGCACTCTATCCCTGCTGTGCCTTTTAAATGTAGTAAGAGCTGCCTGCAGGGTTCTTACAGCATTTAAAAGGAAGAGGTGCAGTGGGGAACCTGGGGCGAGGGGGGGACTCAAGCAGTACCTGCTAGCCCCAGATCCTGACTGCTGCGCCTCAGGGCGGAGGCACAGCAGTTGTGACCCAGCGCAGTCCCCTCTCACCCCATATTCTTGGCTGTACCTCTGCCGTCCCTGCAGAGAGAATGCTGGGGGGCGCTGGCTTTTAAGCTGGCTCCCCTCCAGCATTAGCTCTTGCTTTCCCTCTTCTGTGCCCCCGGGTTCACCAATGCACAAGGGATGGGGGGAAGCAACTAGCTGAGTAGTAACTTGACTACCCGATAAGCCTAAGCTTATCGGGTAGTTGACTAGTCGCTTACAGCCCTAGTTTTCAGAGAGCCCCCCCCTGCTGCCTTTATGGGATAAAGAGGCAGCAGCATGGAATGAGGCAGGTGTGGCTTCATGTAACCATGAGCTCATTGGGTAATGCCCAGGCTCATTGGTTAATGGTGTACCATGGGTACACATTCCCATCCCTACTAGGAAGTGCCATGCTAGATCAGATCTAATTTTCATCTAGTCGAGTATACTATTTTAATAGGCTTCAGAGAAAGTGTAAGAATTCTGCAGTAGGCAGATATGGGATAATCTGCTCCCCTTTATGGTCCCCAATATTTGGAGGTTGGCTTAAGCCTTAAATCATATGGTTTACTATCCCTTCAGTAAAATTGTGTTTATTTGGCTATTAAGAATATCCATAGTTAATAACCAGTCATGTTTTGAATCTTGTTAGCTTCTTGGCATCAGTGACTTCTTGTGGCAGTGAATGCTACACTTAAAATTCCCCACTGAACATTCTCTTACTCTCGTGTTATATGGGAGAGAGAGCTGATGTTCCTGACCTACCTTTTCTGGATCATTCAGTAGCTCATCACACTTTCCACTAGTCTGCTTATGCCAAACAGTCTGCTAAAAATCAAGTACACAGTAAGTTGTCCTTAGACTTCATCTGTAGTGTGTTTGTGTAACCATTTATATCCTTCCTATTCAGGATGACTCTATAATTTGTTTGACTCCCTGAATGCTACCTGTAGTAGATGCAGGTTGAAAAGGTGGTTGTATTCTACGTCCTCAGTGACAAAATTAACAAAATACACACCAGTAATTTAGAAAGGAGAGAATGCTCATAACTTTCTTTTATAAATTCACTGGTTGATTTAGCTGGAATTGCTCTGATTCTTAAGTTAATTTGTTTTCCTTTCTTTAAATAATTGGTGGAGCTAGGAGGAAGGGTTCAGTATGCAGGCTTCCCCAGGGAAAGAGGGGGTTGGGGTAGTCCTTACCACAGCAGCTTGGGGCCAGGGAAGAAATGTCTCTCCATGACAGCTACATTGGTCACAGCTAGGGGAGGTGTGCATGGCACCTGGCTGGGGCAAATGCAGGTTTGTCTGACCGCCCTCTCCCCCCCCCCCCCCCCCCCCATGCTCCACAGCTGGAGTGAGGGAATCTACCAAACTGTGCACTTCCCCCTGGATGAACAGCCAGCAATGTTTCCATATGAATTGGGAGGGAAGAGGGAGCTTCAACTCTCCCTGAAGGGTGCCGGGGGGGAGGGAGGGGGGAGGGATGCCAGCCGCTTTCACCTGCCTCATCATTCTGTTTAGTTTTATGCAAAGCAAACCCATTCCAGGCACATCACAGTTTCCTGACATAACCAGAACCTGACCTTGCTTTGTTTTGATAAGAGGAAGCTGCCTACAAAATTTGGTGGTTCTAGCTCTTACCGTTGAGGAGTTCTTAATGGACAGACTGACGCTATCAGTCAAATATATACTAGATAGTGACCATTATGACAATCATGAACATGCAAGGACAAAAAAAATGCTACCTAGTCAGGCAGTAGAAAAATGTGTATGGAACTTGAGAAACGGTATGTGATCATTTGGAGACTAGTTCAAAATGCGTATTTAGGATATGTTCACCACAGGTGCTGCAGTTATGCTGCTGTAGAATAGACACTACAATAACAGAGGGAGTTGATCTGGAAGATGAATTGGAAGAGGGAGGGAGACTTTGCTTCACTCTGGTCTAGTGCTCGGAATTTTACATGATTGGAGAAGCTTGTCAGCTGCTGCTGGACATGGTGCTAGGAATGCTAGGAGCTGGGAGTCCTAGTACCATAGGTGAAGCACACAGAATGCACATTCATTACTCTGAGAACCAGAACCAAGCAAGAGAGAACCCTGGAAGATGCTATCCAGTGCCAGTACATAGAAAACCTGAAACAGAAGCTGGACCAGGACAAAAGGGTTTGTGATGACATGCAAGTGAGACACTGGCAACTACTTGCTCCCCAGGGGCAGCTTCACCTGATTTGCCAACTGGAGGTTTGTTCAACAGGCCTGGCTCAACTGCATCCTGCTGAACAGAGCCACCCACAATGGGAATTGGGACAAGTGATGCAAGAAGCGTGGTGATGCCAATGAGATGTGATGCCATATCTTGTGTAGCTGCAAGCCCCGCTCCAGAGCCTGGCTGCTGTGATACAGTGCCATCCAAGATCAACTTGTCAGAGCCATCCTACTACCTCTGGGGAAGATTGCTATGAACGCCAGCATTTCCAGAATGCACAGCCAACTGCAACCGGGCATAGTCATCACCAGTGAGGCTGGGAAGAAGATCATCATGGAGGATGTCACAGCAGTGCCCTTTGAGAGCAGGACCCAGTCATTCCGTGATGCCTGATCTCAAAAACTAGAGAAATACATCCTTGTGGTCAGTATCTTGAAAGCCAGGGCTACCATGCTCGTGCACTGATCGTCAGAGTCCTAGGTACTTGGGAGCTGAAACAAGTGAGGGTTGAGCAAATGTGGAATTGGTCAATACTATGTCAGCTGATGCAGCAACACATGTTTGATGCCATCAGGTGATCAAGGGACATCTATCTGGAATGCATCACTGGACATGGGCAATACAAAGAGGGATGAGCTTGGCTGAGAGAGTAACTCAAATACTTTCCTGATCGGCCGTATTTTCTTATGAACAACCTGCCCTAAATTCGCAATCTCTGAAGGACAGTCTCCACTCATCTGCTTTCCACAACCAACTCTCTCTCTAACTTTTCACTAGAAGACTTACCTGATGTTGCCCAGATCCTTCAGAGCAGGGGGCTGGCAATGTGGGGGGTGCAGGAGTCAGGGCAGGGACTTGGAGATGTGAGGGTTGGGTGGTGAGCAGGGGCTCAGGGTAGGGAATGGGAGTGGGAGTGCAGGAGTCAGGGCAGGAGGTTGGGAGAAGGGGGAGGCTTAGGGCATGCGACAGGGGTGGCGTCTGGCTTTTTCCCGGGGGCAGCCCAGGGCAGCAAGGGTTTTACACCCCACCCACCAGTTTGTCCCTGAGTGCCAGTGGGGGCTGTCTTCCTCTTCTCTGGCCCCTCCTGGTGAGGGCAACAGGCACTTTCTCTTGGGCAGGGGTTTCCCACTTACTCAGTCTGATGACAGGCATGATGGTGAAGCCCCAGCCCTACTGGTCACTCCCTTGGTGGTATGGCAGCTCCCAGTGGTTACTCTGCGTTACAGCTTTTCCCCTGGGGCCTCACTGTTCCCAGTGGCCACTGTGATTAGAGTGTCCCTCCGAACAGTTCCTCCCTTTCCATGTTAAGGAAAACAGTCCTATTCCCAGCACTTCTGGTTTTTCTGGTACAACCAAACCTTGACCTTGGTTGTGATTGTGAGCCAGCTCTTGGCCCCTCAGAAGGGGTGGGGGCTACAGAGAGACTTAGAGTGTGTGAGTATGAAAGAGTTGCTTTGTGTGTGAAACAGACTTTGTAACAAAGATTAAGTGTGTGTGGCAGAGATAGTGTGGTACAGACTGGGGGTGTATGACTGACACAGAGTGAGTGTGCTGGCTGCGCCTGGGTAAGGTTCTGAGAGGAGCCATGCTCTGTCTCTTCAAGGGAAATCTGACCTGCTCTGTTGTCTCCTCCCTCCTCTGTTCTGTGCACCTGAGTCACTTACCATCCATGCTTCAGATTGGAGCAGCTCTGCTGTGTGTGTTGTCTTCTCTCTGATCTCTGCTCTGCAAAATTCAGCACTTCCCTCTCCTTCCCCATTCTGCACAGCTAGCAGGAGAATCCTGGAAGCAGCTTGGCTGAAGGATGGGGCAAGGTGGTGGAAGAGCAGCTGGATACACTGTGTTGGTTGTAAGTCTGCTAATCAGCTGGACAGGCCGGAGAGAAATGCTTGGTGGGGTAGATAAGGCCTGGGGCCTGACTTTTGCCCATCCCTATCCTAGCTTTTACTGTTTAGGAAGAGTTCTTGAACAAACGGACTCACAGACAGATGAACATTTCTAAAATTTATAAAGGAGTGATATACTGACTATTTAGATGTAATATCTACACTGTATTAAATGTATTCACCTAAATGTGGCTTATTGCTGATTATGTACTTCATAAACTTTGACTCTTTAAAACACACTTTGTGGCTAATGTAAGCACTATAACCAGATGTGGGTACGTACTTTTCTTAACCTGTGTATAATGTAGGTAGTCTTAACATCTCACCCATCTGTCAGAGGCAGTAGCTGGGCAAATGGAAGAACCATCGACCTAACTATCTTTCATAGGACATGACATTTTTCAGAGGCTTCAGTGATGTAGATCAGACCTTCGGAAAGGAGCATAGTCAGAGTTACACATGAAAACCCTTCTTTGTCACTTCCTGACTTTTGTGCCCTACCATGAAATGCTAAAGTAATAAGATTTATTGGTATTACAGATCCCTTTTTCTGGGGCTTGTAACCTCATCCTTTTATTTTCTGTAATGCTGAAAGCTGCTACACAGGTACATATCTATATTTTTAAAATAAATTGCTTTATTTTGTGCACCATTTTGAAGGCTTCAACTTTACAATCTGTTTACAAGAAAAAATTTAATTTTACAAACTTTAAAATATTACATTTAACTAAGTTTGTCTAAATTG
Organism: Pelochelys cantorii; assembly: GCA_032595735.1. Classification (NCBI taxonomy): domain Eukaryota; kingdom Metazoa; phylum Chordata; order Testudines; family Trionychidae; genus Pelochelys; species Pelochelys cantorii. The sequence goes on from CM064339.1 coordinate 19,322,138, forward strand.
CAGAGCAGTAGACATGTTTTTCTTAAGTGTGTCATTCTAAAATCTGTCATCTTATGCATGGCTGTTGTGGTGCTATCCCCTCCCCCATCTGCAAAAAAAAAAAAAAATTAAATTTCTTAATGGAGTTGATCATCTGGGGGAGAATGGGAATAGGTGGTAATAGGGATGACCATATTTTTTCTGTTTAATTTAAACATCAGCTCTATTATATGAATCACTTTGTAATAATCTGTTCCTCACACAAGATACATATTGTCCAAAATGTAAAGGTTGTAGTTCTGTAAAACAATTAACACTCCAGTCTAATCATGCCCACTGTTCTTTTGCATTTGCCTGGAGATAGATCTCACTATCTGCTAACTTACTTAATTTTATCACTCAGCCAGCTAGTTTCCTTCAACTTATTCAAATTTAAGGCTCTTAAAAATTGGTAGTTCTGAATTCTCTGTACAGAAACTTCTATAATTTTTCACCATTTTGATGTAGCAGAATGTGATTAATCCCCCTTTTGCATTGTTAAACTGTAGAAGAGAAGGAAGAAACTCAGAAATATGTCCATGTAACTTCCTTTTCTTCCTTGTCTGAGGACAGCCTAAGGGTTTTGTTTTTGGAATCAGTCTGATAGACAAATGGAAAAGTTCGGTAATTTCTCTGAGGTATGGTCTTACATGGTACAGAACGTACATTTGTGCAGCCATATTTCAAGTGACACTGGAGTGTTTTCTGTGTGTCCATCTGAAGCCATCTTCAGTTGCTTTTATGAAATGACTGCTGTGTTGTGATCAAAGTCTGGGCAAATTTCACAAGATAGCTGGATATAAATGCAGGTAACCAATCTTTCAAACACTTCCAAAAAACTTTGGGGGAACTTTAGCTGCATGAAATAATATTTATGCTTCATCAGGATTCTGATGGCTGTAGAAACTCAATTCTTCTCTGTTGTACCTTAGGAATAGCTCTAAGTGGTACCTTCTTGAGGAGGTTTAAGTATTGTTAGATATTCATTTGCCAAAAGTTCTGGGTAGTTTTGTCAACTTCAAATCTTTACTGTTTATTGAGACAATAAATAAAAAAAGACCTCTTTTATATTCTAATAGCTACCATTGTAGAGCAAGCTTTTAATATATATACCATATGTATTTGTTGTTAGTCTCTAAGGTGCCACAGGACTACTCGTTGCTTTTAATATAGTGTTGTTGTCTTGAGTCTTTAGAAAGAGTTCCCAGGACTCTGCTCTAAGCAGTAGCTGGATGAAATTAATATTGACCCAACCTTGTTTTCAAGAATATTGTGGGTTGCTATCAAGAATCCTGGGAATTGTCAGTGTCTACTGCTGTTTGAAAAGCTAGTGATTGCATCAGAGGCAGGGTATGAGATTAGAGGAAGGCAAACCTCCAAAATGAAGATCGGGGGGCGGGGGGGGGGACTAGATCAGTGGAGACTTTCTTTTACTCGCTGTAGATGCCAGCCTCTTCTGGTGGAAAGGTCCTCCTTCCTTCTAGTAAATGGCGTGTGTGTGTTGAGAACGGAGCCTCGTGTCTTGCATCTTGGTTGGGAACTGTTACCCTTATATGTGCACAGTATATGTTGTATGTGGTTGGGTACGCCGCTATGAGTCTTCCTCCTTTCCAGCATTTGGGGATGGCCACTATAGTAAGGATGTTCAATATGGTTACTTCCCTAATTGAGTAGTCAACAGATCTTTTTTTTTTTTTTATCAACTACTCAATTAGTCAGTAAGGGTAGACAGTTCCAGTGCTCAGTCTGGCTCGTGCTGGGTGTCAGCACAACTTCCCCTGCTGCAGCTCTGCATTGTAAGGGACAGGGGAGCCTGCATGCGAAGCTGTCTCCCCTGTCCCTTACAATGCAGAGCAGCAGGGGGCAAGTTATGCAGACTGATCAGAGACCTGCGGGAACAGGGACTGAGCCAGCATCTTCGAACACTGTCTGCCCAGTCCCTTAATATTGCACAGCCGCGGGACGGGATTTGTGTGTGTGTGTGTGTGCGTGTGTGTGTTTACGACCAGTCAATAGTGCTAACCGATAAGCTCCTGCTTATTGGTTTGTTTGACTAGTCACTTACATGTCTGCACTAGAGTTGGGTTTCTTCTTGGGATGTTGTCCCTGGATTCCTCTGTTAGAGACCTTACCTCATCTTGAGTAGTTGATCACTACTGATATCTGTTGTGTCCTTCAAGTCCTGTCCCTCTAAGGTTAATATTATTGTTATTTTAAAAACAGGAATGTGTCTTCACAGACTTTCCTAAGACCGCACTAAGTCCCTGACCAGCCTGTAATTACATCGTGGAAATTGATGACTTCTCCAGGTCTCTTCCAGCCCTGCATTTCTATGATCTGCTAACATTAACCTCCTACCTCGCTATACCACTAAAACGTCCCATATTTAAACATAGTGATCGCTAGTACAGGTTTTCCTTCAGCATGAACAGGACCTAGGTGTTAATCATGCTAAAGAAGTGCCTTTCTTTAGTGCACTTGCTAGTACTACATCATCATCTTTCTTTAGTACTGGTGACTGCACTATGCCCTGAGGAGTAATCTCTGTTCTTCAGTTTGGGAATGGGCATAAAATGTGATGTGAATCTCTGACTCTAAATTAATTTTGATGACATTATAAGTTGAATAGTAGTAGTAGCTTGACTGTGCTGGGAAGTGATTTTCACCATGGTCTGTCTTTTAAAATAAAATAACTCATATGTGTTAGTATAAGAAAACTATAGAACTATAATGTTAGCACGAAATTGTGATGGCATCAAATATATACTTTTGAATGTGATTTGAATGTAGTTTTTCATGTGCATTCTTTTGTATAGGCAGCCACATCCTTCTGCAGCTGTTGTTTTAGCACTATATAGTTAAGCCCTATATTTTTGTAACTGGTACATGATTTGTTTTTTCCTTTTTCATCTGAAAGGCGTGAAGATAATTATGTGGTTTTTATACCCAAACACTTGAGTGAGGGAGTTAAATAGGAGTCCTTGCAATTACGTATGTCTTCTTCCTTAAACAAATTCCATTGTGTTTGTGTTTCATAGTTTGTGTCATGCTGCTTTGTTCAAGGGCCTGGACAGGACCGAGATATGGGTAGATGTTACACCAGCATACATTCTGGCCTAAAGATGGCAATGCCTTTTTTTAACTGTCTATAGGGCATAGAATTTGGGTAAAAATCTTACATAATCATAACTAAGGCTTACTCGTATGTGAATGAAATGAGACTTTATCCTAAAACAGGGATGGGGAATCTTTTTGGTCAGGTCCACCATCCCACAGAAAAATGAGTTGGGGCCACACAAGTGAGAGTCATGCACAGCTCCCCCTACCCCTCACTGACCTGGCCCTAAGTGAGAGAGAGAAACCCCTAACAGATGAGGTCCCCAATTGAGATGTAGAAAAAAGACACTCACTTCACTCCCCTTGCACTCCAGCCCATGAAGGAAGGGAGAGTGGGGGTGGTGAGTATCAAGGCTTAGAGCTGGATTAACTTTTCTGAGGAACTGGGGCTAGTAGATTGTGAGGCCCCCTCGAGGCTCAGAGGTGGGGCCCAAAAATGAGTTGTTCAGTGTGCTGGAGCAGACTGCCAGGGAATGGGCTGGGGGCATAGGGATGGGAGTCTAGGTGGGAGGTATTGGGAGTAGGGCACCTGCTTGGCACAGCTTCTGGGGATCACAGATGGCTCCACATCACCCTGCACTTGCAGGTACCATCCCTGCCACCACTTCCATTGGCTAGGAATAGTGGACAATTGGAGCGACAGGGTTGACCTCTGCAAGCGAGCACAGGGATGGAACTTCTCTGTGCTGCCTTGCTGAGCTGCTTCCTCCCGCTGTCAGGCAGAGCTCATGGGCTGGATGAGGCCTGCGGCTTACCTTGATCTGGCCTGTGGGACTAGGGGTGTGTTGGCACTTTAGCTTCATTGCAAGTCTCCTAGCCTTGCAGCTTACTTGTGGCTGGAGTGGTGTCTCCAGCCCCTGCTTAGTGTGTGGGCAAAGAAAAAGACTTTATTTGGGGTAGAGTTAGGGAGTACTTGTACCTGTTTCCTTGCGATATTGTAATTTAAGTGTGTCATCTTGACTGCACACTACTGATACAGTGAATTTCTGTGTCTCCATGGATATGGCATGATCCTATTAGTGTTGGGGTCAGTGAAAAGATCATTTGTTCTCTGCTTAGACTGTGACGGTTTCTGAAGGCTGTCTGGCATCTAAATCAATGAGAAGGACCTAAATTAGTTAAAAGCTGAAGCTTACTGGATTCATCAGGGCTAAGAGCTATAAAGCAGGAGAACAGAAGTAATAGAACACAGGAGAAACATATTTTGGGGTCACTTACTGAAGGAGCTGAACATTCTAATGACACCTGTAACCTCACCCTTTATGGTGAGGCTTGCCTGTTACTGTTAACAGGTAGGAGCTGCTTCAGTCCCACAGGGCCCATTTAATAGGTTAACCATTTAAACTTAAACTTTAACTGCTTACCTATTAAAATGGGATTTTACATCCTTAGTAACAACTTGTAATTCTGCACAAAGACACATGTTGTGATTTTGAATGGGTCTTCGATCTTAATGCTCTGGAGAGGGGAGCAGCCGTAAGCTACCTCTACATGTGCCATGGATGGCAGTAGTGGTGCAGCCAATAGCCTCTCCATGCTTTATTCTGGCCAAATGTTTGTTTCACAAAGCGCCCAGCACCTGGTGATCTTAGGTGAACGTTAGGCTTGTTTCCATCATATCCAATGGTTTGCTGTGGAGAAGTAAAGTGGGTGGATGTTCTCCCATTGTGCCGGCAGTACCTCCAATAATGGCCCTACGTAACCCCAAACTCTTCCTTGGTTCTGAGCTGGACTCACTTTTACAAGGTGAATAAGGTTATATGTGTCTATAGCTGTAAGATTATGGTGAATGCTAATATTAATGTAGCAACATACTTTTTGTGTTTCCTGCTTCCCTGTTTAGAAGCACTGCTAACTTGTACATGGATCAGGTTTGTGGGAGAGGGTGCAGCTGCATCAACTACAGGTGGCTTCACTTCTGAAGGAAGCTCTTAGTCAATGGAAACTTCTACTCCACTTTTCATTCTTGAGGCAAAATCCTTGTCCTGCAGTGGAGGGAGGAGAGATGGAGGTTGTTCACTAGGCAAGTTGTATTGTAATGTGTTTTTGAAACATTGTATTTTGCTGGGAGCCATTCTGCACCAGGAGCTGGCTGCTACCATGTGCTGCTGCCTCTGCATCAGCACGGACTGTTCTGTGGACACTGCTGTTCAAAGCTTATACTTCAGAGCCCACAGCATATGGTTACTGAGATTTTCAGCAATTTTATATAGTTATTTTCAGCGATTATGCGGTTACCTGATTACCCGCTTTTTAACATCCCTAGTTCCAAGTTGCATAGGCAATCTTGTGCCATGGAGAAAATCACATCTCTGTGAGTGGAACTTGAATTTGACAGGGAAAAGCACTGTTCATTTGTATATTACATGTAATGGTATAACCCTAAAGAGTCTTCTGGTGGGGCAAAAGTAAAGTTTTTTTTATAGCACTTGATCTGTCTACTTTTCTTTTAAAAGCAGACAACTCATGTAAGGCTGTTTCCCATCTCTCAACAGTAGATCACTGGCCTGTTGTTACCTTTAAAAAAGCCTATGGCTGGAAAAAAATGGACATCACAATGCAGAAGGGGAAGCCTAACAAAAAGCAGGCAAAACCACGTGTTCCTTTTGGCAGGTGACTTGGTGGTGTCACTCAGCCAGAGCTCTGTTTTACTACCTCCTCAGTGTAATGACTACCTCTCAGATGTGGGCATGTGAAGAAGGTAAAACTTCCATGGGCTCATTCTAAGATCTGTTCTACACTTAAAAGTTGCACTATATTACATAGTTACATCTGTGAAAAAAAACCCTGAACAGTAGAGCTTCCATCAATATAGCCAGCTTTGCTCAGGGAGGAAGTGTTCCTATTTGGAATGGAAGTGACTAGTCAACTATCCAGTAAGCAAAATCTTATTGAATAGTTGACTAGTCCCTTTAATAGTTGCTTCCCCTGCCGCCCTTGCTGCAATTTGGGGAGCAGGAGCCGGGACTGGGGGGAGATGGCTTAAAAGCTGGCTCCCCCCCAGCACCGTCTCTGCAGGGTGCAGGAGTGGCAGGGGTTATAGCAGGGACTGGGTGTGAACTGGAAATCGACTGATTCTTGCCGACTGTTAATACGTTTAAAAATCAGAAGTGCAGTGGGGGGTACCCGGTGCAAGCTGTGACAGCTGATTCCTGGCTCACGCTGGGTCCCCCCTGCTGCTCTTTAGCCTTTTAAATGTATGAAGAGCCAGTAGACTCTTAATACATTTTAAAAGGCAGAGCTTCAGCGGAGTTAGCATCCGGGCTGGGAGCTAACCCTGCTGTGGCTCCCCTACTTATCGATGAGTCAATAGAAAATCCATCAACTAGTCAATTAGTTGATTAAACTAAATTTAACATCCCTAGTTCCTGCATAAAAAGAAAATTTCCTTATGTTGGTGTAGGCTGCCATTTGTGCTGACAGATTATAGACTTTAAAGTTAAAAGGAACTATCATGATCACTTAATTTGTTATCCTTCACATTGTGGGCCACAGAACCTTACCTTCTCCTGTTCTCCTCCCTCCCCCATGATGGACCCCTAATCTCTGGCTTAGTTACTGAAAAGATTTAAAGACTTCAAATTACAGAGACTCCACCATTTACACCCGGGGTGGCCAACCTGTTAGAGACAAAGAGCCAAAATAGCAGTGGATAGAGTGAGAAGAGCCATGGGGGGTGGGGGGGGGAAGAGTGGTTGAGCCCCCCCCCCCCCCCAAAAAAAAAGCGCCGCACTGGGTGCGCCCATTAATACCTGCATCTTCCAAGCCGGTACTCCCGAAGGGAATGCAATTCATTAAAGTTATGCAGGGGAAATAGGTGCCAGGACGCTGGCCCGGGCCATACCATCACAAAGAAAGCACTGGGTGGGTAGATCTATAGATATAGAGTACACAAAATATAGTGATAAAAATAACATTACAGGACATTTTGGACAAGAGCCACTCTCACTGGGTTGAAACAGGAGGTGCAGGCTCTGGGGTGGGAATGAAGGATTTGGGTGTGTCAAGGGGTAAGTGGTGCAAGCTCTGGGAGGGAATTTGGGTGCAAGAGAAAGTAGATAAGGGGATGCTGGCTCAGGGAGGGGGCTCCAGGTGGGAGAGTGTTAGGGTTGGGGTGCTGAGCAAGCCGCAGGCTTGTGGATGTGGGGGTACAGGAGTTTTGGGATGAGAGGCTCAGGACAGGGGTTCCAGTGTATGATAGGCTCAGATTTGGGGTCCGGGGTGGGGTGGAAGAGTGTTATGATGCTGCAGCCAGATGGGGGCTTGTTGGCCAGGCTTCCTTTTTAAATGTCAAACACAACATGTTTCAGCATTGTCTTTCTTTATGAGAACGGCAGGGAACCTGTTTCTGAGTCAGGGATCACTGACCCACAGAAGAGTTAGTTGGGGCCACACAAGTGAGATGCAAAAAAACAACCCCTCAACCCCTCCCCCCCCCCCCCCCAAGCCCCAACTCTGCTGGTGGGTGCGGCTGGGGTAGGGGACAGGGTGCTCGTGTGGGGGCAGGTCTGGCCAGGGGGAGGGGACTGGGACAGTTCGGCTGGTACATGGGAATCCCGCATCTCAGGAAGTGCACAGGCTGCTCTTCCCCTTCCCTCCTCTAAACAGCTGGCACGCTTCCTGAAATGCTGGGTCTGTCGCTCGGCCGGGGACTTCCTTTCCCCTGCTGCCTGCCTGCATGGGGGGGTGTGTGTGTGTGGGGGGGGGGGGGGTGTTTTTTTTCCTCTCTCTCTCTCCCGGGATTGCATGCCCACTCCAACTTCTCAGGAAGCGTGTGCTCTTCCTCTGCTCCCCACGACAACTGCATGCTTCCTGAGAAGTTGGAGTGGGCATGCAGTCCCGGGATTCCTACTCCCTCCCCCTCCCGAACACAAACCCCTCCCCCTCCCTTCCCCCAGAGCCAGGCACACCCCTCCCCAACCCAATCCCCCTCCCCCCCAGTCTTATGCCTGGGTCCCGGAGCCGCTGCTACCGCCATGCATGTCTCCCTCCAGGCCCTGAGCATGTGTGCTGAGCATCCAGCCTTGAGCATGTGCTGGCTGGTGTGTGTGCATGGAGCGGCCCAGCCATGAGCTCATGCTGGAATCCGGCACAGAGCAGCCTGGCCATAAGTAGGTGCTGGGGCAGCGGGAGCTGTGCCGGGGGAACCGATGCAAGCTGCTTCGGGGCTGGCTGGGGCACGTGTGCAGAGTGGCCCGGCCGTGAGCTCGTGCTGGAATGCGGCTCAGAGCAGCCCAGCCATAAGTAGGTGCTGGTGTGCCTTGCGCAGAGTGGTTGGGCTGAGTGGTACTTGCAGGAGCTGCATTTTTGTAATCAAAGAGCCGCGGGTTGGCCACCCCTGATTTACACTATTTTAAACCTGCAAGTCAACCATGCTTCATGCATCAGAGGAAGGCAAAACCCCTTGAGGTGTTTGCCAGTCTGACCAGATGAAAATTCCTTCCTGCCCCAAATATGGCATTGTTAGATCTCGAGCTTGTGGACAGTTTCCCAGGTGTCTGGCTACTGGGTTGAATTCTCTGTAGTAACTCAGTGCCATCCCCATCTGGTGTCCGATCATCAGCCATTGTAAATATCTGCTAGCAGTTGCAGATTGCCTACATGCCATCGTAGACAGTCTTACATATCCCCTTCATAAACTTATCACTCTCAGGCTGTGTCTATACTGGTGCGATCTTGCGCCAGAGCTATGCAAATGAGGCTCAGCGTGGAATATCGCCGAGCCTCATTTGCATAACTAATGAGCCGCCATTTTTGCGGAAGAGCTCCGTCTTGCGCAAGAGCCTCTTCCGCAAAAATGGATATTCCACACTGAGCCTCATTTGCATAGCTCTGGCGCAAGATTGCACCAGTATAGACACAGCCCCAGTCTTGAAGCCATTTTTTTTACCCCACCTACTCCCTTTGGAAGGTTGTTCAAAAGCTATATTCCTTTGATAAGAAACCTTTTGTCTAATTTCAAGCCTAAACTTTTTGATGGACTTAAACCCTGCTGGTAAGCGACCAGGGAGCTTTGCGACCGGGTGCTCGCGAACAGGGTGAGTGCTAGCAGGAGGGAGTTTTGAGAGGCTCTCCTGGAGGAGGAGAAGGAAGGAGCAAACTAAAGCACCTTGGGGCCGTGTGCTCAGGCAGGCAGGCAGGCAGTTGGAAGCTGATTAGGTTTGAATTGAAACACCGCGTGCTGATTGGCTGAGCTGTAGGCAGAGGGAGGAGCTATCAGGGAGGTCGAGCACTTAAACCCTGCTGGTAAGCGACCAGGGAGCTTTGCGACCGGGTGCTCGCGAACAAGGTGAGTGCTAACAGGAGGGAGTTTTGAGAGGGGAGTTTAGAGGGGGAGCTTGGGGGGAGCCAGTGACTTCTATTGCCCTTAAACTAAATCCTTTATAACAACCTCTATCTGAAACATTTAATTAACCCTCATATACAATTAGAGTAGGAAATGGAGGCAGAAGCCCAGCAGCAGAGTGGGGGCTATCCTGTTTATTGTGTTGAGTGCAGTATGTATGACTACCTACCCTGTGGGTGGGTGGTGTATGTGTGCGCTCGATGCAAGGAGCTCCTGGCCCTCAGAGACCGAGTGCGTGCTTTGGAGGCCAGGGTGGCTGAACTGGAGGAGCTAAGGAAGGCAGAGGTGTTTGTGGATGAGACTTTCCGGGACATAGTAGGGCTGTCCCACCTCCAATCTGACAGTCCTGATGCTGTTACGGAGGATGAAAGGCTCAGGGAAGGAGAGCAGTCAATGGGAGCAGAGGGAAACCATCCCATAGTTGGGACCCTCCTTCCAGAGGGTGATGTTGTATCCTCTCGTGCCGAGGATACTTCTCCGGGGGAGGGAGCTCCAGCTGTTAGGAAGAAGCAGGTTTTAGTAGTGGGGGATTCGATCATTAGAAATATAGATAGTTGGGTTTGTGATGACCGGGAGAACCGTATGGTTACTTGCCTGCCTGGTGCGAAGGTTGCGGATCTCTCGAGGCATCTAGACAGACTTATGGGCAGTGCTGGGGAGGAGCCGGTCGTCGTGGTACATGTTGGTACCAATGACATAGGGAAGGGTAGAAGAGATGTTCTGGAGGCCAAATTTAGGTTACTAGGAAAGAGACTGAAATCCAGAACATCTTTGGTGGCATTCTCTGAAATGCTTCCAGTTCCACGCGCAGGGCCAGATAGACAGGCAGAACTTCAGAGTCTCAATGTGTGGATGAGATGATGGTGCAGGGAAGAGGGGTTTAGATTTATTAGGAACTGGGGACACTTTTGGGGTAGGGGGAGCCTATACAGGAATGATGGGCTCCACCTAAATCAAGGTGGATCCAGACTGCTGGCATTAAACATTAAAAAGGTCGTAGAGCAGTTTTTAAACTAAGAGGTGGGGGAAAGCCGATTGGTGCGGGGGAGCACCTGGATCGGACGGAGACTTCTCTTACACGAGGCTCCATAGGTAGGGATTCCCTAGAAGTTAGTCAGATAGGGAACGTGGGAAATAATATATGGGCAAGATCAGATGTGAAACAATCGTGCATAAAAAAATCCAATGTGTCTGTGAAAGGCGGACATATAAATAGTGGTAGTTTTCTAACATGCTTTTACACTAATGCTAGGAGTCTGTCTAATAAGATGGGTGAACTGGAGTACCTCATATCAAAGGAGGAAGTTGACATAATAGGCATCTCAGAAACATGGTGGAATGAGGACAATCAGTGGGACGCTATCATACCGGGATATAAATTATATCGGAAAGACAGAACAGGTCGTGCGGGTGGCGGAGTGGTACTATATGTGAAGGATAATATAGAATCAAATGAAGTAAAAATCCTAAAGGAATCAAAATGTTCCATAGAATCATTATGGATAACAATTCATTCCTCTAATATGAATATGGCATTAGGAATATATTACCGACCACCTAACCAGGACAGTGATAGTGATGCTGAAATGATAAGGGAGATTAGAGAGGCTACCAAAATAAAAAACACAGTAATAATAGGAGATTTCAATTATCCCCATATTGATTGGGTGCATGTCACCTCAGGACGGGATTCAGAGATTAAATTTCTTGATGCCTTAAATGACTGCTTCTTGGAGCAGCTAGTACAGGAACCCACAAGGGGAGAGTCGATTCTCGACCTAGTCTTGACTGGAACGCAGGATCTGGTCCAAGAGGTAACTGTTACTGGACCGCTTGGAAATAGTGACCACAATATAATAACTTTTAATATTCCTGTGTTGGGAAGAACACCGCAGCGGTCAAACACTCTGGCATTTAATTTCAAAAAGGGGAATTACACTAAAATGAGGAAGCTAGTTAAACAGAAACTAAAAGGGAGAGTAATTAAACTAAAATCCCTGGAAGCTGCATGGGAACTGTTTAAGGACACCATACTAGAGGCCCAACTTAAATGTATACCCCAAATAAAAAAACACAGTAAGAGACCTAACAAAGAACCACCATGGCTAAACAGCCATGTTAAAAAGGCAGTGAGAGAGAAAAGGGCAGCTTTTAAAAAGTGGAAGTCAAATCCTAGTGAGGAAAATAGAAAGGAACATAAACACTCCCAAATTAAGTGTCATAATGTAGTAAGAAAAGCCAAAAAAGAGTTTGAGGAACAGCTAGCCAAAAATTCAAAAAATGATAGTAAAATGTTTTTTAAATACATTAGAAGCAGGAAGCCCGCTAAAAAAGCAGTGGGGCCCTTGGATGATAAAGATATAAAAGGAGCGATCAAGGAAGACAGTGCCATTGCGGAGCGATTAAATGATTTCTTTGCTTCAGTCTTCACGGCTGAGGATGTTACAGAGGTTCCTAAATCTGAGCCAGCCTTTTTAGGTGACAAATCTGAGGAACTCACTCAGATTGAAGTGACATTAGAGGAGGTTATGGAATTAATTGATAAGCTGAATAGTAACAAGTCTCCGGGACCAGGCGGCATTCACCCAAGGGTTCTGAAAGAACTCAAATGTGAAATTGCGGAGTTATTAACAGTGGTTTGTAACCTATCCTTTAAATCCACTTTGGTACCAAATGACTGGAAGATGGCCAATATAACACCAATATTTAAAAAAGGCTCTAGAGGAGATCCTGGCAGTTATAGACCGATAAGTTTAACATCAGTACCAGGCAAATTAGTAGAAACACTAGTAGAGTAAAATTGCAAGGCACATAGAAGAGCACGAATTGTTGGGCAAAAGTCAGCATGGTTTCTGCAGAGGGAAGTCGTGTCTAACTAATCTGTTAGAATTCTTTGAAGGGGTTAATAAACATGCGGACATGGGGCACCCAGTGGATATAATATACCTAGATTTCCAGAAAGCCTTTGACACGGTCCCACACCAAAGGCTTTTACGTAAATTAGGTGGTCATGGGATAGGAGGAAAGGTCCTTTCATGGATCAAGAATTGGTTAAAAGACAGAAAACAAAGGGTGGGAATAAATGGTAAATTTTCACAATGGAGGAGGGTAACTAGTGGTGTTCCCCAGGGGTCAGTACTGGGACCAATCCTGTTCAACTTGTTCATCAATGATCTAGAAAATGAGGTAAGCAGTGAGGTGGCCAAGTTTGCAGATGACACAAAGTTGTTCAGGACAGTCAAAAGCAAAAGGGATTGTGAAGAACTACAAAAAGATCTCAGCAAACTGAGTGATTGGGCAGCAAAATGGCAAATGAAATTTAATGTGGGTAAGTGTAAGGTAATGCATGTTGGAAAAAATAACCCAAATTACACGTACTACATGATGGGGTCAAATTTAGCTACGACAGATCAGGAAAGGGATCTTGGAGTTCTAGTGGATAGTTCTATGAAGACATCCACGCAGTGTGCAGCGGCAGTTAGTAAGGCAAATAGGATGTTAGGAATTATTAAAAAAGGGATAGATAATAAGACAAAAGATATCATACTTCCCCTATATAAAACTATGGTACGCCCACATCTCGAGTACTGCGTGCAGATGTGGTCTCCTCACCTCAAAAAAGATATATTGGCATTAGAAAAGGTTCAGAAAAGGGCGACTAAGATGATTAGGGGCTTGGAAAGGGTCCCATATGGGGAGAGGCTAGAGAGACTGGGACTTTTCAGTTTGGAAAAAAGGCGATTGAGGGGCGATATGATAGAGGTATATAAAATCATGAATGGTGTGGAGAAAGTGATTATAGAAAAATTATTTACCTTTTCCCATAATACAAGAACTAGGGGACACCAAATGAAATTGATGGGTAGTAGGTTCAAAACTAATAAAAGGAAATTTTTCTTCACACAGCGCACAGTCAACCTGTGGAACTCCTTGCCCGAGGAGGCTGTGAAGGCCAGGACTCTATTAGGGTTTAAAAAAGAGCTTGATAAATTTTTGCAGGTTAGGTCCATAAATGGCTATTAGCCAGGGATAAAGTATGGTGCCCTAGCCTTCATAACAAGGGCAGGAGATGGATGGCAGGAGATAAATCACTTGATCATTGTCTTCTGTTCTCCTTCTCTGGGGCACCTGGCATTGGCCACCGTCGGCAGATGGGATGCTGGGCTCGATGGACCTTTGGTCTGACCCAGTATGGCCATTCTTATGTTCTTATGGACAGTTTAGTACCAATGTGGACACGAACAGATGGATATAAACTTAAATAATTCCTCTCCCTCCTTGGTATTTATTTCTCTTATCTGTTTATAGAGAACAATCCTGTCTCCTCTCAGACTTTTTAGCTTAGGCTGAACAACCCAAAGTCTTTGGGTCTGCTCTCATGAGTAGAGCTCTACCAAATTGATGGTCCGTTTTGGTCAGTTTCATAGTCATAGGTTTTTTTTAAACAAAATAGTACGTTTTATGCTGTGAACTATTTAAATCTGCAATTGAACAGTGTTGTAATTGTAGCCATCCTGACCCAGAAAGGAGTTGGGTGTATATGGGGAGATCTTAGGATTGCTACCCGTTTGCACTGCTGCTGATGGCAGCCTTGTCTTCAGAGCTGGGCAGCTGGAGAGTGGCAGCTGCTGCTGGTCAGGAGCCCAGCTCTGAAGACAGAGCCATTGCCAGCAGCAGCATAGAAGTAAGCATGGCATGGGATGGCCACCTTTGCTTTTGTGCTGCTGCCTGTAGAGATGAGCCCTTAGTCAGCATCTGCCACTCTCTGGCTGCCCAGCCCTGAAGGCAGTTGTGCAAAAGTAGGAGTGGCCACCCTTATGGTATGGTGTTGCCACCCTTACTTTTGCATTGCTGCTGACTGGGTGCTCCCTTCAGAGCTGAGTGACTCACCAACAGCTGCTACTTTCCTGCTGCCCAGTTCTGAATGCAATGCAGAAGTAAGAGTGGCAATAATGTGATCCCCCTACAGTAATCATGTGCTCCCTTTGCAACTCACTTTGGTGTCAGGACCCACAATTTAGGAAGCATTATCTTTTCTCTCGTGAATCCTATATAATAAAGGTGAAAACACACGCAGAACAGATTTTGGGTTAATGACACATTTTTCATGTCTGTGAATTTAATAATGCCTACTCATAAGGTAGATTTTTTTTTTTTCCATTTCTCTGGTTATCTTAGTAGCCTTTCTGCACCTGTTTCAGTTTGTTTCACTGGCCTATACCAGTATATCTGTGCCAGCATAGTCTCATAATTGCAGACAATCCTTAAGTGAAGGACTGTGATAAATCCCAATTCAGAGTTTTTTCTGGTTGTAGAAGCCCAGAGGACATTCATGGTCAAAATAGGAATCCAGTTTTGACAAGAACCATAAATAGTTACACTTGAGTCATTTTTTTCCTTTTCTTTCTTCCCTTAGCCAACAACACAGCAGTCTCCTCAAGATGAGCAGGAAAAGCTCCTGGATGAAGCTATTCAGGCTGTAAAGGTCCAGTCTTTCCAAATGAAGAGATGCTTGGTAAGTTGTGTGGTTTTTTTTTGTTTGTTTGTTTTTTAAATAGTGGAATGGAATTTCTTAAAGCTGGAAAAAATTTTCTTTCCTCCCTCATGAGCTGCAGTGTAATTCATTGTAAAGTTGACTGGATTCACTCAGAAGCATAATCTGCTTTGAGTACACTAGTTTTGTCTGACTCTCTTGTGGGGAAACCGAGCATGCTATGAAGGTTGCTGCCAAACACCTCATATCCAATAAAAATGACACTTCTAGCAAAAGCTGAAACTGCATCACTTTTTAGTGCTACTGCTTGCTGAAATAAACGGAAGGAATATTTTTCCAATTTCTTAGGCCAGGGGTTTTCCTGGCTTGGTTTTCCTCAGCAAAATGTAACAGTGTCAGAATACCTGCTGTTCCATGCAACTAATGAGGGAATAGATGATGTTCTCATGTGGAAATCTGGAAGTGCCTACAACCTGGCAACTCTTTTTTTTTTTTTTTTTTTTTTTTTTTTAAGATTAAACCTTCACAAAGGTTTGTAATGCAGCTTTTTCCTTCTATGTGAAACTAAGTAGACTATGACATGGTAAGAACACCTCATGTGTTTCACTTGCTTTCAGTATGTTGAGTGTTTTTCCACAGTGCTTTCACATGTCTCTTCCTTCCAGTGAAATTTTGCTGACTGTATTCTCAGCATGGCAGTCCTCTGTGTGCTGTTATGCCAGAGGGTGGACATATTTTTTTGATGGGCGGCCACTCCCAGATTTTGGGAAGTGGTTGAGAGCCGTGCTCTTCCATGATATTAATGGAGGCAATGCGGGGTCTGAGATGGAGGTTGAGTGCAGAAGGGAGCTTGGGATAAGGAATTGGGGTGCAGGAGAGAGACTGGAGTCTGGAAGGGAGTTTGGCAGAAGGAGGCGGTTGTGACCTAGGGCAGGGGACTGGAGTGCAGGGTTTTGGGATATGACCAACGGTTGGAGGGGATTGTGATCTGGGGCAGGAGATTGGGATGCCAGATCTGGGAGGGGGTGTAGGTTTAAGAGGGGGACAGAGGGTTTGGGTATGTTGAGTGGGGGGGCAGAGAGTTGGGACAGGAAAGGGCTGGGGTGCCAGAAACACGCTGTGGCCAAGAGATTTACCTGCCAGCTGCCAAACTTGCCTGCCTGCCTGCAGAGCTAATGCTTGCAGAGCTTAAAACGTTTCCCTGCCAGCCTGCCTGGCCATGTGCTTCATTGAATAAATGAGCCGAGGAGAGGGGTTGTGGTTCTTCTTGGCTGCCTGTTATTCCGACAAGCAGCTCCCACTTTCTGGTTTCTGACCAGAAACCAGCCAATGGGATTGTGCTCGGGGTGGGGACTCTTGGGCCACATTGTGCAACTTCTCCTTCCAGGGCTGGCCCGCAGGCCATGAGTTTGAGACCCCTGATGTAACATCATTACAACTACAGCCTTCAAGGGAGCCACAGGCAGTGTGAGGGGGCCCAACCACTGCCACACCAGTCCCTACCCATTAATTTCCAAGGCCACATCCTCAGGGATGGCATGCCACGGGGTAGAGGGTGGATAGTGCTGTGAATAACAAGCAGTAATGGATGGTATTGCACAGAGATCTCCCTTCATTGCTACCTCTGCTGGATGAAACTTGAAGATATAGTTGGAGGGAAGATGAGGAACATCAACAGCACTAAAGCTAGCATATGGGAGGAATTTGGCTTTATCTCCAAAAGAATGAATAAAACTTAAAGCTAAATTTAAAATGAGCGTGAAATGCTTTGAGTCTATGAAATCTCATAGTAGTTCTCAGCCAACTATTGTCATGTGCTTGCAGCCAAAAAGGATGGACAGTAGCATCAGCAGAATTATGAATTTCCTCTGTTTATATCTTGATGTGTTGGACTCTCCAAAAACAGCCCACAAAGAGGTCAAACTAGACTTTTCATCATTATTGCTTAAAGTAGAACTTGGCCCTCTATTAAAAAACATTTTGAAATCCTATGCCCATAAACTCTGTGGACATAAGACTTTATACCTACCCACCATGTCCTGTTGTTATAGGGATTTGTACAAAAAGTGTGTAGGTTCATTGTCTAGATGATATGGAATTCTCTAAATATGCCCCTTGTTCTTGACAATCTAATAAAATGTGACTTTCCATAAAATGCTGTGTTTTTATTTTTGTCATGACGGGGGACTGGAGAATCTTATCCAAATTCTTGCAGTTTTCCACTAATAATGTGAGTTACCTGATATCTTTATCTAGGCTTTGTCACTAGCTGGAAAGCAGAGGTGGATTTGTAGAATTTTAAAAAATTGTAAAGTTGTCTTGCTTTGATCTCCAGTGTGGGATCATGTGTGTTTGGAGAAGTGGGGAGGGAAGGATTTCCACACTAATGTAAATAAAAAGCTGTTTCTCTGTTTCTTCAGTATTTCATGTATTAGCCCACAGATATACTACATTACCATAGAAAGAGACTCAGAACAAAACTTACCATCATTATCTTGTTAAACATTTAGTACTTCTCTATGTAGGTGGTAAACAGGTTACTTAAAATTGGATTTGAGGTAGATTATTTTTTTTAATTTACCCCACTTGAGTTTTCTCCACATTGTTTTTCATGTATAATAGAAAATTAACTTGCTTCAGAAATCAAACTGCACTTATGTAGGCTGGGGAATGACAAGTGAGCACTACTTATGTTTGTTCTTACTCACTGTCTAGGACAAAAACAAGCTCATGGATGCTCTGAAACATGCCTCCAACATGCTTGGTGAGCTGCGGACGTCTATGCTATCTCCCAAGAGCTATTATGAACTCTGTATCTTTTGAATGGTTGAGGGGAAAATATTCCAGTATTGTGTACTGGAATCTGTGTAGTTGTGTGCCTACTAGTAACATGTTATCCCTTTGGCCTCTTCCTCCTAAGCGTTTTATTAGTTTTCTTTATTTCTGCTAGAACTGCTCTCTATTCAGATATTCTGAAGAAGGAAACACTCTAGTTCACTGTAAGAGATCATTCATTCTTGATGTATAGTATTAAGTAATCCATTATCACTTCAGGACTCCATAGATCTGATCCCTTAAAGATCCTGTATGGCATTAATAAAAACTACAATAGTGTCAGTGGGGCTGGGAGTTAGAACTATGGAGCTCCTAGTTTTGCCCAGATAGCTAGGGAGTCTCTTTTAAGGTCCGTACATAAATCACGTCTACTCCACAAGAACATACTGAAGACATTAGCTGTCTCTTTTGGCTCCTGTGTGCTTCAGCTTCTTGTTTCTAAAAGCTGAGAGACTAGAGCATTACTTTCCTTTGATGTGATTATATCAGTTGAGGGAACATCTAGTAACTTTTCATGCAGTGGGCGTGCTGTTGACATGCAGAAGCTTTCCCTCTCCATTAGGGATGTCATTATGTAGATGACTACCCGATTAACCAATAAGCCTGGATTTATCAGTTAATCTTGTCAGCTACACACATTTACCCTCCTCTTGCTCTTGCATTTCCTCCCCTCCCCTGCTCTTGCTGTCTGTCAGAAGTAGCAAGGGGTGGGAGCTGGTGTCTGTGAGGAGCTAGCTTAAAAGCTGGCTCCCCACAAGCTCTGGAACTGGCCCCCCACCACTGTGCTGCTTCTGAGAGAAGCAGCAGCATGGAAGGTGAGGGGGGGAAAACTGGAGCCGATCTGTGGGGAGCCAGCTTTCAGGCAGGCTCCCCTTGTATACTGGCTCCGTGGACTTGCCTCTCCCAGCCCCCCTTGCTGCCTCCTACATAGGCAGTAGGGATGGGGGAGCAGGCAGGAACCGGTGCTGGGGAAGTCAGCTTAAAATCTGTCCTCCCCCCCCCCCCCCCAACTAGCTCCGCAGTGCTGCCTCCTCCCCCCCGCTGCCTCTAATAGAGGCAGCAACTCAGAGGGTTTGAGGGGGGGCGGCAGGGGAGGCTGCTGTGAAGAGCATCCCACGGAGCAGCCCCTGTCTATGGGGAGCTCGGTCCCCCATGGGCAGGGGTTGCTGCCACTTGGTGCTGCTGCCCCTGTATCAGAGGCAGCAGCGCAGGGCAACAGGCAGCTAGTCCATGACGGGAGCTAGTTTTCAACTGGCTCCCCTCGTGGATCAGCTCCACTTGCCGCTCTGCCCTGCTGCCTCTGATACAGAGGCAGAGGCGCCAAGTGGCTGCAGCTCCTGCCATGGGGTGAGGGGGACTAAAGCGGAATGGCAGGAGGCTCTCCGGCACTGGCTGCCAGCCCCGCCCCTGGGGACAATTGAATAGTTGTGTAATCACTAAGATTTCATGCGGTTACATGACTGTTCAGTTACACAGCATCTAATATCCCTACTTTCCAACCTAAGTAATATGGAGAGACCTCTTTGTGAAAGCCATGACCTTTGCCCTTCCCTCCCACTCTTTATTTTGCCCTTTGTGTCTTTGCATCCACCACCTACTGCAGTGCTCTAGCCCCCAGTATTCACACTTCTCTCCATGCAAATTTGAACATCTTTCTCATTTAAAATATTTCAGCTTGTAAATGCTCTGAGAAATGCCCTATGAGAAATTTACTTAGGCTTCTGTCTGCTTTAGATTGTAAGCTCTTTGGTACCATTCAGTAAATAGCCATGCATATCTGTGGCGGTGGTAATAATGTTTAATCCTTAACCATAAGGTAAAAGATATGGCTATTTCTGATGAGCTACATTATTTAGAGGTATATCTAACAGATGAATTTGCCAAGGAAGGAAAGTGGCGGATCTTTATGAACTAGTACAGTATGCTGGAAATATTATCCCAAGACTGTAAGTAAATGAGTGCTTAAACTTTATTTACTAATGAATTATGTTTTCTAAAACTTCTGGCTTGAGGGCAAGTCTTGTCTTGGATTTTGTGTTCTTGTCTCCTGCTTTAGAGAAGGAATTCATAGTACCCTAAAGAAAATCTCTGTATCTAGTAATGCAGGAGCTCCCAATCACTGGTGGTTTTTTCAAGGCTACAAGTGCAGCTTCTGAAACTAGTAATTGGATTCTTCCACTCAAGTACCTGATTTTTATAAACAACTTAGTGAAATAGTGCAAAAAAAAAAAGTTTTGCTTACTCTAATTGTTAATATAAATCTGTTTTTATTTAGCTCTTCTTCCAGATATCTCTCACTAATCTTAGTAGTCATAATTGACATGCTAAGTGCCAAATCTTAGCTGGTATCAATTGCACGGAGCTGAGGATCTGGCCCTATATGCCCCATAAATGAACCATTTCAATTTCCAGCAGCTTATGTTCAGTTGTTGGCATAAGGAATAAAAAAGCACTTCAAAAGTTAGGGGACAACAGAATATATTTTACATTCTTTTTGAGAGAGAACTGTGATGTATCTCTGTATACTTTCTTTTTAATAGTATCATTTTAATAAAAGCTCTTAAATCAATTCACAGTAAACTCATATCGAAAAACTAATATTAAAAAGCAAATATCACACGGGGCTAGAAGAACTTGAGTTTAAGAATTCCACTTCCCTTTCTTGAGTAGTTAGAAAAAGAAGTAAATTCTGATTTTTAGACATATACTTCTCTTAATAAGAGACAGGTAAGAAGGTTAGGCAGTCAATATATACAATGATTCAATAACTGAAATCAGATGCAGTACACTTGAGACTTTGAGTTTTAGCTTCATTAATTGCCCTAAATATATAGCATTCCTTAATCTCTTGTTAATTTAGCTTCTGATCCTACTAGCAACTCTGTGTGGATGGAGCCCTGTGCTCATGCAGAGTTTTCTGTATTCGAAGTTCCCTTCTAAGACAATGGGAATTGTGGGTTCTTGAAAATCATAAACACTGGTCCCATAGTTGTGTTAATTTTTTATGGTAGTAAATCCTCACATCTCCTTGTTGGTGTTAAATAGACCATAGAAGGACAGTAATGCTTCAAGTGAGTACAGGGCTGGGGAGTTAAAAGGACCTGAATTTCATTCCTGCTTTGCAACTAGATTATTCTATGGCCTTGAGCAAGGCACATCACTTTTCTTAGTTTCACTATCATAAATGGGAGGTGATTCTTACCCACCAGTCAAGCAGGGGTGTACATTATGAGCACTAATTAATGTTTATACAATATTTTTGAATTTATAAAGTATTACAGGTTGGACCTCCCTGGTCTGGCACTGTCAGGATCTCACTGGTCCCGAATGATAAAATTTGCCGGACCGGGAGAGGTGTCCCCTGCCATGGGCTGAGCCAGCTGGGTCCCTGCTTCTGGCTTTCTCTAACTTCTCCCTGGCTGCCATGGGTGGCTGGGGTTCTCCAGCCCTGGCCAGTGCTGCTGCATGTGGTTAGATTTCCCCAACCCTGTACTGCCATGGGCATTCGGACTTCTCCGGATCCCGATCCCACTCTGCCGTGGGCACCTGAGTTCCCTGGCCTCAGTACTGCTGTGGCCTGCCAGGATCCTCTGGTCCCCTGCCCCAATACTCCTGTGGGGCTCCTCCCACTGCACTGTCCCCAGCCCCAGCAGGGCTGCTGGCCCACCTGCCATCAGGCCCCCCCCCGGCTCTCTGGTCCAGGAGCATCAGTGGTCCAACACTAGGGAATACCAGTTTTCAGAGGTGCAACATGTATAATAGTTTGTTACTGCCCAAATTTAGATGAAAGATTTTCTTTCCATACCCACTATAAATCTTTGCCCGACATATCACTTAGTGACATGTCATTGAATTCCTTCTCGTTCTTTACAAGTATCTTATGAGATGAGGGGCAGACCTGCTTGTGACCAGGCTACCACAATGTATTCATATATCAATACAACTTTTTTCTAATTTAATACTTAATGTATCATTTTAATCAGAATTTCTTTGTTTTTTGTTTTTTTAACTTAGCTATCTGCTGATAACAGTAGGTGTTGTCTATGTAAAGTCCTTTCCTCAGTCCAGGAAAGATATCTTGAAAGATCTGGTAGAAATGTGCCGTGGTGTCCAGCATCCTCTAAGAGGCTTGTTTCTTCGAAACTACCTTCTTCAGTGTACCAGGAATATCTTACCAGATGAAGGCGAACAGACAGAGTAAGAGAAATGTGATGCAAGTGCAGCGAAGGAATATGTGAATGTTTATTCTCTATGGTCTTGTTAGGCTTGAAATAGGTGCATATGTTGAACAGATTTTTTTTTTTTTATTTTTTGGGGGCAGACTATGCAAGTCCTGTCTCGTGAAGATCTGATGGATTAATTCCTAGAATGTGATCTTAAGAGATGCTGTGTATGCATGGTCAATCTCCTCCTCCCCCCCCCCCCCCAATTTACCAACATAAATAAAGATTGAAAACGATCTCATTGGTTACAACAACATAACTTCATTTTTCACTAAAATTAACATAACCACCTCTTCCATGCTTTCCAAAGATACTTGTGGAACTTGGTCAATAACAGCCAATTTATTGCTTTTAAGATTGGAATGTAAGCTTTTTATGTTTTTTACTCTTAAAAGAGGAATTCAGGATAAAATGGGCTCTCATTTTGAACGTGTAGACTATGAACTTTATAGAGTAGAGAACACTTTGTTTTTAAATATATCTGATATACAAAATGCTTTCTGATCACTGTGGATGGGGGATAAAGTAAACATAAAATATCTATAGTAGTCTGCTACTGACCTGTCCATCCCAGTTTTTTCTGACATTTTTCAAATGCCAGTATAGATTGAATCTCTATTTTATTTGGTTGGTTGATGTAAGAGAATACAACCACGTTCTCCTAAAGCTAATCTCACATTAAAATTCATGGTGAAAATGTCTTTCCCTTTTCAAAGGGAGGGTGTAACACATATCCTAGTTTTGAAACTCTATCTCTCCCCCCCCCCCCCCAAAAAAAAAACTCCTTCTATGATTAAAGCCAAAACTTCCTTATTTTTAACCACTGACCTAATTTCAGTGAAGAAACCACTGGCGACATCAGTGATTCCATGGACTTTGTGCTTCTGAACTTTGCTGAGATGAACAAACTCTGGGTGCGAATGCAACACCAAGGACACAGTCGAGATCGAGAAAAGAGGGAGCGGGAAAGGCAGGAACTGAGAATCCTAGTGGGAACAAACTTGGTTCGCCTTAGTCAGCTGGAAGGTGTTAATGTGGAGAGATATAAACAGGTGAGATTTCTTTCATCTAATACTAAACTGTGTCCATATTTACCAGATGAATGAAACATAAATCAAGAGTTCCATTGTCTCTGAAAATTATTATAGCTTCATAAAAATCAATGTTTGGTGCTTCTGTAGCTATTTAGTTGAAGTTTTCAACACACTAATAAAACCTCATAATGTTCCATTAGGCAAATAAATCCACTTATAGGTAGGTTAATGAGAGTTGCAATAACACAGAGCAGTATGCACAGTGTCACACAGTTGGTGGCAGAACTGACCATTCAGCTTTGAAGTTCTGCTTCCCAGTCCCCTAATCTATGTGCTAGTTAGTACTTGTTCCCTTTATACGTATACACGCATGCAAGGAAAGGAGCCAAAAAGATCCGTGAAATTACGCCTTTCAGAGCATTCAAGAAACCAGTGAAACCAAACGATTTAAAAATTTGAAATGTCCCCTCTTTTATCTGGATAGTCTAAACCACGGGTTCTCAGAATGGGTGCTATAACTTTTGAGAGGTTTGCAAAGTTATTACAAAGAGAGTTACAAGCAGTCAGCTTCCGTCCTCAAATTCCACTTTAACCCCAGTATTTATAATAGCGTTAAATATATTTGTGTGTGTTCTTTTTGAAAGCTTATAAGGGGAGTTGCATTCAGAGTCTTGCTGTGTGAAAGGGGTCACCAGTACAAAAGTTTAAGAACTATTGGTCTAAAGTAATGGAGACATGCTTAGTGTCAACCATGGCAAATGCCACTGAGGACAGTTATTTATTTAAAACGGAAATACCCATTTGTAATCTGCCGAGTGAAGGGGGTGAGTGAGAGAGATGGCAAGTGAGCACGTGCATGAACCTGTTTTAAAAAATGTCATTGTGTGTTTTCACTAAGAATGGAATTCACTAATAAATTTTGTTCATTATTATTTTAGTGTCTATACAGCTGTGATTGAGATCAATATTTGACTAGTGATAGTGGATCTGACAGCTGCTCTTAAATTCTAAATTTTGTACATGCGTAGGAAGACAAACTTTCTAACACGTTAAAAATCGCATTCAAGATTTGTGTAACTCGAGAGTCAATGGGGGAAAATATTGCAACTTCTTTCTTTACAGATTGTTTTGCCTGGAATATTGGAGCAAGTAGTAAACTGCAGAGATGCTCTAGCACAGGAATATCTCATGGAATGTATTATTCAGGTAAGCTGCAGAAAGGCACAAAAGTAGCTTCATTTGGCAGTTGTTGGGTGACTATTTTTTTAAAATAAAAATAGCTTGTAAAGTGTGTGCTATGGTTGGCCTGGTTTTTTTTTTTGTTTTGTTTTGGTTTGGTTTGGTTTGGGAAGTGAAGGGGTAGGGCATTAGTATTTTTTTTAAAAACAAGTCAATTGCTGAACTGAATTTCCCTGGGTTTCTGTTTTAGTCCATATCATTGACACTGGGAAGAAGTTTTTAAATACTGTAGTACAAGGGTGGGAACCTTTTTTTGGATCGGGGACCACTGGCCCACAGAAAAATCAGTTGGGGGGGCCGTACAAATGAGAAGCAAAGAAAAAAACCAACCAACCAAACCTCTCACTGACAGTTTTGCTTGTGAGCTGTGCAGTTCTCATCTGCTTCATTTCATGGCCAGTCCACTTCTTTGCTTTTTGTCTGTTGCCATGAAGTGACATCAACACTTGTCTCTTGCATAGTGTGAAGTGCAGTTATCATGCAGCTATAGTCTTTAAACTATTAGCAGTTTTATCCAGAGAGATGAATGAGTAAAGGTGTATCCTGCTGTGAATCTTGATCATTCTTGATGTGGATTTTAGGTTTTCCCAGATGAATTTCATCTCCAGACTCTCAACCCTTTTCTTCGAGCCTGTGCAGAATTACACCAAAATGTCAATGTGAAAAACATTATCATTGCTTTAATTGACAGGTGAGTATGAGGAAGGATTTACTTGGAATAAATATCAACTAAATATAATTTACATTACTAAGTATCTTAAACACAAACAGCAGAGGGTGTGGTAGTTTTTTGTTTCTTTGATTTCTCCTGCAGTTTGATTTAATGCATTATTTTTGTATCTTCCACATTTTAGTTTCAATTATAATTCATGAATAACTGGTCTTTAATGAGTTCATGTTACTAGATAAGCATGTGCTAGCCTCATGTTGCCTATGTATTAATTTTTCATAATAGATAAATTATTTAAAGAATTAATTGTGCCTGCTCTTTTTTTAATTTTGCAATTTCCATCCAGGAGAATTGGTGACTTGTGAATTCTAATTGAGGGATTTTTTTGTGTCTCTGGGGAAACAAATTAATGAACTTAAGAGCTTTTAATTATTTTGATTATGTGAAGTCATGAAACACAGTAGCAGCTACTTCAGAGTAGTTTCTGACATGCAGCCATCTGTGCAGTCTCTTGTTTGGAGTCTTTGTAAAATCTAATAATTTGTTTTTATGTACAAAATGAAGACATACAAAATGTGCAACAAACTAATTCCTCCTTCTCTTTATAACATTGAGGTACAAGTATCTCTTGTTCTTAACTTTATAGTTAACCAGCAAAGCTTTACTTCCGTTTTTAGAAGAGCTGCTTTTTTTTTTTTTTTTTTAAACCTTTGGTTATCTATTTTTAAAAAAATCTAACCACCACACTTAAAAAAACCCTCTGGGTCTTTTTTCCACAAATGGTCAAGTTGGTTTGTAGCTTTGGGGTGGTTCTTGACTTATCATTGTCTCGGTCCACAGTGTACAGAAAAATGCTGCCTTCTGTTTTGGTTCTGGCCACGATATTGTGTCCTGTGCTGTCAGACTGTTTCTTTGCTCTGATTCTTGACAGTGCATAATACAGCCGTGGCCACCCCGAGGCTTGTGAGCCACATGTGGCTCCCCCCCCCCCCCCCCCCCGCGCGGCTCATAAGCTTCCCATGTGTCCCCCAAAACAGCCCTCTCCTCCTGTGCTGACCTGGACAGGGGACTCATCCGGCGCGGCCATTAAAGATGTAGAATTAAAGATGGCATCAGCTGGCGGGAGCCTGATATGGCCATACGCGACTAGGGGCTCCTTTTAAAGGGGCAGTCTTGTCGAACCAAAAAAAAACCCAACCCCCCCCACAAAAAAACCCCACAACACTTTGCCCCAGCTCTTTGCGCTGGATCCACTGATATCTTGGCTCTTTGCCCAGAATGGGTTGGCTACCCCTGGCATAATATGTTCTACCATCATCGCCAGTTACCTTGTGGCCACTGCATGAACAGGAAGGGAAGATGTTTTGGCTTACCTCTGTGAAGTGTGAGGATGGATTGATCCTGGCTCATATAGACTTACAACCTCTACACTAAATCATTGGGGCCGTTCTCTCTTCCCCAGGTTGGGAAACCAAGAATGGCAAACTCACCTTTCTCATCTGTCCCTTCTATTATCTCAGCAAACTTAGAAATCCTGTTCCAGATATCACAAGTACTGCAGATGAGTAACTTGTTTAAAACTGGTTCCACTCAGTGAGGGTGTGTTGTGTGGTGGCGGTGGTGTGTTTTTTTTTTTTTTTTTTCTTTTTTAAAGAAGGCTTCTGTTGAGGCAGGGGAAGAACACTTAAGGCACTGTGGTTAGAAAGGAATTAAATGCCATTGCTTGGAGCTTGGCAGTCTGTATTATCGGACAGCAAAGCAAATGTTATTGGCTTCCTGTTCTTTCAAAGTGTATTTTTCCCCCTCTAACACATCCTGTTCTCCCTTCTAACTTTTTTAGATATTGAAACAGTGCTGTGAGCATAAATGGTTGCCTACAACTGTAACTGCTGTGCATAATTCTAGCTGATTGAGACACACAAAACAGATGAACATCCCCTCCAGTCTTGCTTGCATTCTCAGCAGCTGTGCATTCTCTCCATAACACTGAAAGAAATTGATCATTGCTTCCAACCATAATCTTTTCTCCATATTTTTTCTGTGTAAGCAGTGGAGGTCCTGGACTTGCTGATACAATTTTTTTTCATGAGCATACAGCTAGCTGTCAATATTTCTTTATCTTCAGTTCACCTTTTCTTGAGACCAGTACAGAAATGTAGTAAATGTTTACTCAGCAAATAACATGAAATAATTGTGGCTGCATCAGAATATGACCATTGTGACTGTTCTTTGCAGAGGTGAAGATATATGCTCTGTTTAGGAGCATGAATTCAGAAACATACTGAGGCTTCTCATTCCTTTCCTTCAGTTTATTTTTTTCTCTTGGGGTTAGTATTTTCCGGGCTATGTTAGTTTACTTGTATGAAGTCAGCTGTGCTTTCTGACTTCTGTCACAGCTTCCAGCTCATGTCAGGTAGGTATTAATACACCGAGTCTATGTATGTGACTTCATCTTTCTGTTTATTTAATGCTTTGTCTCCCTAAAATAGAGAATCTAATGTGAATGAGCTTCTTTCCCTGTTCATAGGTTAGCTCTGTTTGCTCACCGTGAAGATGGACCAGGGATCCCAGCAGACATTAAGCTTTTTGACATCTTTTCACAGCAGGTGGCCACTGTTATACAGGTGTGTTCTGAATATAAGATGCAAAGTTGGTCTTTATAAAGAACTAGTAGTTTCTCTCAATTCTAACTTGTGTGGTCTCAAATTTCAGTCTAGACAAGATATGCCTTCAGAGGATGTGGTGTCATTGCAAGTATCGCTCATTAACCTAGCTATGAAATGCTATCCAGATCGTGTTGACTATGTTGATAAAGTGTTGGAGACAACTGTGGAAATCTTTAATAAACTTAATCTGGAGCAGTAAGTGAACACTAATTTTCTTATGACACATGGTATTTTTCCTGTAAGCAACTGTGTTTAGCTTTTTAAAATAACACGATCCAACCCCCTACCAACAAGGAAATTGATGTTTATTTGCTAGACTGTAAAATACAGTGTTCTAAGGGTCAATGAAGATCTCCCTCTTTAAAGGTGATTATTGTCCTTCAAGGGTTTGTCTATAGTGCAGTTAGACACCCAGCTGACGTGAGCTTATGGGGCTCAGGCTAAGTGGGCTGTTCATTTGCAGTGTAGACATTTGAATTTGGGCTGGAGCCAGGGCTCTAGGGTCCTCAATAATAAGTTGGGATCTTTTTTTTTTTTTTTTTTCATGAGCATACAGCTAGCTGTCAATATTTCTTTATCTTCAGTTCACCTTTTCTTGAGACCAGTACAGAGATGTAGTAAATGTTTACTCAGCAAATAACATGAAATAATTGTGGCTGCATCAGAATATGACCATTGTGACTGTTCTTTGCAGAGGTGAAGATATATGCTCTGTTTAGGAGCATGAATTCAGAAACATACTGAGGCTTCTCATTCCTTTCCTTCAGTTTATTTTTTTTTCTTGGGGCTAGTATTTTCCGGGCTATGTTAGTTTACTTGTATGAAGTCAGCTGTGCACAGCTGTGCAGAAGGGGTTCTGCAATTTAGGTAGCCCCTTAGCCCAAGTCAGCTGATAAGGGTCTGCTGTGGGTGTCTAAATGCAGTGTAGACATTCTGAAATTACTGATGAAGACGAAGTAGCAAAGAGACCCTGAATAAGTTAGGTTGTTAATTGGTGCTGACCTTTATCTTGGATACACAGTTCAGTTCTTTCGTAAGACATCCCTGGTGAACAGCATACAAGTTGTATTGTAGGAATGCTGGCTTATTCCCGAAAGAGCTGTGATATGATCTTCAAGATCTTCTTTTGGTTTCTGAAGAACATAAACTAGTGCAGCTCTTCCTAGAGTTGAAGAAACACTTCATACTATACAGGAAGAGAAGCAGAGATAAAATTTCTCAATGGCCTAAATGACTGCTTCTTGGAGCAGCTGATGCAGGAACCCACAAGGGGAGAGGCAATTCTCGATTTAGTCCTGAGTGGAGCGCAGGATCAGGTCCAGGAAATAACCGTTACAGGACCGCTTGGGAATAGTGACCATAATATAATAACATTCAACATTCCTGTGGTGGGTAGAACACCTCAGCAGTCCAGCAACCTGGCATTTAATTTCAAAAAGGGGAATTACACAAAAATGAGGAGGCTAGTTAAACAGAAATTAAAAGGCACAGTGACTAGAGCCAAATCCCTGCAAGCTGCATGGAAACTTTTTAAAGACACCATAATAGAGGCCCAACTTAAATGTATACCCCAAATTAAAAAACGGAGCAAGAGACCTAAAAAAGTGTCACCGTGGCTTAACCACCATGTAAAAGAAGCAGTGAGAGACAAAAAGGCATCTTTTAAGAAGTGGAAGTCCAATCCTAGTGAGATAAATAGAAAGGAACATAAACACTGTCAAATCAAGTGTAAAAATGTAATAAGAAAAGCAAAAAAAGATTTTGAGGAACAGCTAGCCAAAAACTCAAAAAGAAATAACAAAATGTTTAAGTACATTAGAAGCAGGAAGCCTGCTAAAAAACCTGTGGGTCCCCTAGACGATCGAACTATAAAAGGCTCAGTCAAGGACGATAAAGCCATTGCGGAGAAACTAAACGATTTCTTTGCTTCAGTCTTCACGGCTGAGGACGTTGGGGAGATTCCCAAATCTGCACCGTCCTTTGTGGGTGATCAATCCGGGACAGTTCCTCAGATTCAAGTGTCATTAGAGGAGGTTTTGGAACAAATAGAAAAACTTAATGTTAACAAATCTCTGGGACCGGATGGCATTCATCCAAGGGTTCTAAAAGAACTCAAATGGGAAATTGCTGAACTATTATCTGTGGTTTGTAACCTATCCCTTAAATCGGCTTCCGTACCTAATGACTGGAAGGTAGCCAACGTGACACCAATATTTAAAAAGGGCTCTAGAGGCGATCCGGGCAATTACAGACCTGTAAGTCTAACTTCAGTACCCGGCAAATTAGTCGAAACAATAGTAAAGAATAAAATTGTGAAGCATGTAGAAGAACATAATTTGTTGGACAAAAGTCAACATGGTTTCTGTAAAGGGAAATCCTGTCTTACTAATCTATTAGAGTTCTTTGAAGGGGTTAACAAACATGCGGACAAGGGGGATCCAGTAGATATAGTATACTTAGATTTTCAGAAAGCCTTTGACAAGGTCCCTCACCAAAGGCTCTTGTGTAAATTACATGGCCATGGGATAAGAGGGAAGGTCCTTTCTTGGATTGAGAACTGGTTAAAAGACAGGAAACAAAGGGTAGGAATAAATGGTAAATTTTCAGAATGGAGAGGGGTAACTAGTGGTGTCCCCCAAGGGTCAGTCCTAGGACCAATCCTGTTCAACTTATTCATAAATGATCTGGAGAAAGGGGTAAGCAGTGAGGTGGTAAAGTTTGCAGATGATACCAAACTGTTTAGGATAGTCAAGACAGAAGCAGACTGTGAGGGACTCCAAGAAGATCTCACCAAACTGAGTGATTGGGCAACAAAATGGCAAATGAAATTTAATGTGGATAAGTGTAAAGTAATGCACATCGGGAAAAATAACCCCAACTATACGTACAGTATGATGGGGGCTAATTTGGCTACGACAAATCAGGAAAAAGATCTTGGAGTTATCATGGACAGTTCTCTGAAAACTTCCACGCAGCGTGCAGCGGCGGTCAAAAAGGCAAATAGGATGCTAGGAATTATTAAGAAAGGGATAGAAAATAAGACCCAGAATATCTTACTGCCCCTGTATAAAACTATGGTATGCCCACATCTTGAATACTGTGTACAGATGTGGTCTCTCACCTCAAAAAGATATTTTGGCCTTGGAAAGGGTTCAGAAAAGGGCAACTAAAGTGATTAGGGGTTTGAAACGGGTCCCATATGAGGAGAGGTTAAAGCGACTGGGACTTTTCAGTTTAGAAAAGAGGAGACTGAGGGGGGATATGATAGAGGTATATAAAATCATGAGTGGTGTGGAGAGGGCCGATAAAGAGAAGTTATTTATTAGTTCCCTAAATAGAAGAACTAGAGGATACCAAATGAAATTAATGGGTAGCAGGTTTAAAACTAATAAAAGAAAGTTCTTCTTCACACAGCGTGTAGTCAGCCTGTGGAACTCCTTGCCAGAGGAGGCTGTGAAGGCTAGGACTATAATAGAGTTTAAAAAGAAGCTAGATAATTTCATGGAGGTTAGGTCCATAAAAGGCTATTAGCCAGGGGATAATATGGTGTCCTTGGCCTCTGTTTGTCAGAGGCTGGAGAGGGATGGCAGGAGACAAATTGCTTGATCATTGTCTTCAGTCCACCCTCTCTGGGGCACCTGGTGCTGGCCACTGTCAGCAGACAGGATACTGGGCTAGATGGACCTTTGGTCTGACCCAGTACGGCCATTCTTATGTTCTTATGTATTAAAGTCAACAGATCTTAATCTCTAAAAATTACATGTATTTGCATTCTTGTGTTCCTATTATCTATGATGCATACTAAATTGAACCAGATGCATCTGCTGTGTTAGCTCAGTTCATAGTGTTGGGGTATCAAATACTGCTTCTGAAGTCCTCTCTTCCTCACTGGTAAATAGGCAATCTATGGAGAAATCTTGCTCCCCATGCTTAGGTACAGTGGAATTGATTCCTTTTTATATGTGGACTGAAATTAACTTTGTTTTTACTGTTTATATTCTAGTATAGCAACAAGTAGCGCTGTTTCAAAAGAGCTAACTAGACTTTTAAAGATCCCAGTTGATACGTACAACAATATCTTGACCGTTCTGAAACTAAAGCACTTCCATCCGCTCTTCGAGTACTTTGATTATGAGTCCAGAAAGAGCATGAGTTGCTATGTGCTTAGCAATGTACTGGATTATAACACAGAAATTGTCTCCCAAGAACAGGTATGAAAGAATACAGCTAAATATTAACCACCACAACTTTCAGTATTTCTAATGATTTTTCTGTGTGTATGTGATACCTTGGAAATTAACACTAATTGACCTGTTAAGTTTGGGGGTATATGTGTGTTTCTCAAAACTGCAGTCTAACCACAGCTTAATTAGCACATGATTTTCTTGACCACGTTATGCTCCCCTCCAAAATGATCTAGTTCATCTTCATGCATCTCCCTGGTGCATTGTGTCTGACTTCAAGATGTGATCAGAGGAAATCTGCTAATTACTGAGTGGGAGTTGAGGGAGGGGGGTGATTACATAGTTTCTCTAGCTGTCGCTGATTTTGTTTGTTTTAATCAAAGGTGTTTAAACAAGTTTTTTTGCAGTGCCTTACACATTTGAAGAGATGAGAGCTGTTCATGCACAGTGAATGCTATTGTATTATGAGGGGCACGCTTCAGAGCAGGATAAACTAAATAAACAAAGGAATTTTAAAACAATAATGGTCTCTCTTTTCCCAATGTGCTTTGGATGCTGATAATTACTCTTTAAAATAGTACTGTAAAGAGCCTAAGGTGGCTGGATGTGTTTTTGTTTTGCCTTCCTTACAGGTTGATGCAATTATGAATCTGGTATCAACACTGATCCAGGACCAACCAGATCAGCCTGCTGAAGACCCTGACCCTGAAGACTTTGCTGATGAACAGAGCCTTGTGGGAAGATTTATTCATCTTCTACGTTCCGATGACCCTGATCAACAGTATCTGGTATGCTTTTAATACTTTTACATGCTCTTCAGAATGCCACCTGTGATTAGAATATCACTTGTTCATATGGTGCATTTTAATGCAGCTGGAAGCAAGGGTACTAATTTTTTTATCTTAGTGTGTTTTAATATGGATTAGAGTGCAGAGCACTTAAAATTCCCCATATGCAAGTTGACTTGTGTGAAACTTGGTGCTGCGGAAGTCCAAGAGTGATTTACAACTGTTAATATTTCTACCATATAGGCCAGCTTGTCTGAAGTGGCCTTCATTGTTGTTTTTGAAATTGAAGAAACGTTGTGCATCATCTTGCATGTGCGAGTGTATGCTGGGTATATGTTCACGTAGAGGCAATTGGAGAATATAATCCCTTGAGTCATTCTAGTCATAGGCAACCTGCAATACTGCCAAATTTATATGGGTTAGACATTCACTATAAATATAGACATAAGCAGTGTTCTTAAATTTTAAAACAGGAAACAAAGTAGTTGACTAGTGCATGCTGCCAAACTTGGTCTGGAACCTTGATATCCTGAGTTTCCTCAATCTTCTGCGATCAGCCAATATTTGTAAAACCCACTAACAAAATGTGCATCTTCTCTCCCTCTGTTTGCTTGCTTAGGTGTAGTAGGTTGGCCTTCTTGGCCAGTTTTCTCAACTAGCTCAAGTGGCAGTGGTATCTGCTAGCCCAGTGCTTCTTAAAATTTTTAAGACCTAGGAACACCAAACAATATATATATATTTTTTTAACGAGGAACACCAAGGATTTTTTGTTGAGCTTAAAAAAAAAAAAAAGGTCGGGGGGGGGGAGGGGAGAGGAGTTACTGGGGAAGGTGGCTTGCCCCTTTAAGGGTGGCCATTTTGAACTCTGTTGTTCTGTCGGCACACCAGTCTGCCACAGAACACAGTTTAAGAAACACTGTACTAGCCATATAAAGGCTCAACTCTACTGATGAGCCATGTGGTTGTCAATAAAACTGCCCAGGAAACTTTAATTTTGACATTTCCAAACTTCTGAATGCTCCAACTTGCAACAATAATGCTCTTTAACTTTGTGTGTATGAAATACTATTAATATAAGAGACAGGCAAAAAGGTAATAATCTCTTGATTTATTTTTGCTTGTACAGTGACATGTGAATTGGTACAGATGATTCAAGTGGTGTACTCAGTAGTTTCATTTAATAAAGCCATTTAGCTAGTAAACAGTAAACTGAATCTGGGGTACATTAAAAGCTGAAATAAATTGCCTAGGGAGATTGTGGAATCTCCATAATTGGAGGTTTTTAACAGTAGGTTAGATGAACACCTGTCAGGGATGGTCTAGATGGTGCTTGGTCCTGCCCATGAGTGCAGGGGACTGGACTTGATGACCTCTTGGGGTTCCTTCCGGTTCTTCTGTTATGTGATCAGCTTTAGTTTTCATTCTGAGCTTTAGACTGAAGGTAGAATGCTGGGTTATACTAAAAGTGTACTTCAGGATTTTGTCTGAGGTCTTAAGAGTTACTGTGTTTGGAAAAAAATTGACATGCTGCTTTTTCTTTTGCTATTTCATGAAAGTGTTGCAAGATGTGCCTCAGTTTCCTTGTTAGTAAAATGGCGCTAATGGTACTTAGCCTGCTTTTCATGAAATGCTTTTAAATCTATGGCTGAAAAATACTACATAAAGTCAAGGTTTTTTTTAAAAGATTATCAGTACTCTGGCTGTGATTTTGATCTGGTAAGTAGCTTGTGGATGTAGCTAGACAATTCACATCTCCTTCACTCACAAGCCTACCAGTGGCTTACATCCCTATAGATGGACCAGGATAGTCATAGAAAATTAACGATCATGTCCAGCATATGAAGTCTTGAACTGAGCTTCCCATAACCCTTTTGGAGAAAAGGATTCCACTTTAAGTGTCAGTGGCAGAAGCTGATCCAGTCAAGGAATAGAGCTTTCTTGTGAATTGGCTACTTTCTCTGAATAACAGTATATTTAATATTGATTGGCTGTATAGTCAACTGGGAGGACTCTACCTTTATTTTGAATAGTCATGCTCCAGGAGAGAAGCAGAAAATATCCTTAGATCAGTGACACTGCAGCCACAGAGCCTTGTGGTTCCCATTGGCACCTGTGACTGCTGCACCAGTAAGTGAACGCATGGTGTGGCCAGTTAGCAGGTTTCTCAAAGTGGTTTTGTGGACTACTTTGAGAAACACTGCCTTGGATGATGGCTTGGTCTTATTTTGGGACGTTGTGGTGTGATTCTCATTTAGCTTTTCTGTTTTCGCACTTACTCTTTCTAGTGAGAGACTTTAAAAACACGTTAGCAATGCCTGTATGTAGGACTGACAAACTTATATGCCTGTAGGGAAGTATTGCAACCTATATTAATTGACCCTATGTGTTGATAACTTGTACACCTAAAAACCTTCTTTACAGAAGGCCGCCACTATTATAGTGTCAAGCCTCTATAGCTGCTAAAGCTTGAGGCTTTTTTTTTTTTTTTAATTTCCAGGAGGGAAGAATTCTCCTCTAGTATAGGAAATAGTGTTTGAACTGTATCTTTCTCTTCACTAATTCACTGTCTTAATGTTAGTTGGGCAGGGATGAGTGTTAAATGTACATGTTAAACAATGGCACTAACCCACTTTTACCAGTGTACCCTCTGCTGTAATTAGAGGAGCTGGAAAAAGATAAGCTGTAGGAAACAGAAGCATGGGGAATAACCAGGGAAAGTCTTCAGGAGGCTGCGGTAAAAATGCTGGTTTCTAGATGTTGATAGATCTTATCTCTGATAGGTTTCAAGTGACCTTGGTTCTGAGCCTTTAAAGGTAATATTTTATGCTTTTAAGAAGCCAGATAAGACTTGTTGATGATAGAAAACAATACACAGTAAACTTCTGATAATCTGGCACCTTTAGGACCCAGGGGGTGCCGGATTATCAGATATGCCGGACTATCGGAAAGGGAAGTTATGAGGGGGGTGGGGTGGGGTGGGAGGGATGGGGGAGCGGCGCTGCAGGACCAACCGGCAGCACCCCAGCTGCTCTGCCCCAGGCATCCCCAAGTCAGCTGCTGCTGAAACTGACCAGCGGCTGACTTGGGGAAGCCCGGGGCAGAGCAGCTGGGGTGCTGCCGGGTTGGTCCCGCAGCGCCGAGGGGCGGCGCTACAGGACCAACCTGGCAACCTGCTCTGCCCCGGGCTTCCCGGAGTCAGCCACTGGTCAGTTTCAGCGGTGGCTGACTTGGGGACGCCCGGGGCAGAGCAGCTGGGGTGCTGCCGGGTTGGTCCCGCAGCACCGAGGGGCGGCACTACGGGACCAACCCAGCACCCCAGCTGCTCTGCCCTGGGCTTCCCGGAGTCAGCTGCTGGTCAGTTTCAGCAGTGGCTAACTCGGGGAAGCCCGGGGCAGAGCAGCTCCAATTGTCTGGCTGCCTGGAGCACTTCCGGGTTCCAGGTGGTGCCGGACTATCAGGAGTGCCGGACCATTGGATGCTGGACAACTGGAGTTTTACTGAGTTCATATATCAATAGAAATGTTTTTAGGATACAATTGGATTGATTTCACTGAACTTTTCATTAATTGAATGATTTGCACTAAACACTTTTCAGCCCACTTTAACTGAAGCTGTAATCTTCTTAAATATAGGTAAACCTTTCTTCCTCCTCTAAAAATTTGTCCTCAATCACACTGACCAATAAAGTAGTCCTTGAAGCACTTCTTTAAAATAGCTTTTTTTTTTTTTGGCTAGAGTTCTGTAAATTTGCTTTTTTCCAAAGCTGTTAGAAAGAATACAGGGAATTAAGGGCCAGAGAGGTTAATGAATTATTGATGAACATCAAGGAAACTTACATAATCAGCATTTCCTTGAATTGTAGGGAAAACTCATGAGGCACTGAGTAGATAGTCAGAGATGCTGATAATTTGTTGCATGTAATAGATGAATTCATCTCTTGTACTGAAAACCGTGTATAAGTTGAATGCAAATTAGATCAACACCTGGGATGTAGTCAGAGCTCAAGTGATGAATAATGGATGAGATGAATTAAATGGATGAGATGAATTAAATAGTCTACTTTGCTTTATATTTACATATGCAGTGCATTGTAGCGGTCTTGATGCTGGGATTTTAGAGACAAGGTGCATGAGGTAATATATATTTTTTTAATTGGACCAACTTATGTTGAGAGAGACAAGCGTTTGAGCCACATAACTCTGGTAGACATTAACAATTAGACTCGAATTGTGGCTTATTACAACAGTCTGTAACTGACTAACCCCCTCTTTCTGTATTATGACAGCCAATGTTTTAACAGGCCACTCCTTTGAATGGTCCCTTACAATATGTGTTTACTTCTTGTGTAAAACAGTCTGTTCAACCTGACATTTATCAGTGATGCTCTGAGTATATTTTTCTCAGCTCTGAAGAGGAGCTCTGTATGGCTCAAAATATGGCGTCTCACCAACAGAAATTGGTATAATAAACGATATTAAATCACTCACCTTTTCTCTTCATTTAAATATATACTTTACTTATGGAGCAATGAAGGAAGCAAACTATTTGTATATGCAAAGTCAGGTTCTTCTTCAGCTTATGTCAAACTCTTCAAAATCATATTAGGGTTATGGTATACTGAGAGCTCAGTGGCTAGAGTAACTTTGACACCTTAGTTCTAAGCCCTCAATAGGGCTGAGCAATAGTTTTTAATTTTTTTTTTTAAAATGCATTGTTAAAATGTCACTTCAGTTTCCAATTACAATACGATCTGTTAAAGAACTTAAAAGCCGGTTTTCCCCAGCACTGTCTCCGCATGGGGCAGGAGAGTAGCGGGGACCAGGTGTGAGCCAGGAATCAGCTGATAGCTAACTCGTGACTGTTCCCAGACGCTGTGACTATGCTTTTTAAATAGGGATGTTAACTATCGGTTATTTTACTAGTTGAGTAGTCGATGGAATTTCCATTGACTAGTGGATGGGCACTTCTGCATTCCTCCTTTGAAATGTACAAGAGTCCCGGTGGGAGGAAATGTGGAGGAAGGAGGAATGTGGAACTCCACATGCAGCCTGGGGTGAGCGGGAAGTCCTGCTGACTTCGGATTGCATGCGGCATGCCAGCTTTGAAATGTACAAGAGTCCCCAGCAGGGGCTCTGTGCTGTGCTGCCGCTTTGAAATGCTGCACGGAGCCTGGGGTCCATGGAACCTGGGATCAGCTGGGGACTCCCCAGTTGATCCCAAGCTCCGTGCCGCATTTCAGTGGGGCTGGGAGCTAACCATACTGCAGCTCCCCTACTTATCCCATTTTATCAATGGAAAATCTATTGACTAGTTGATTAGTTAATTAACCTATATTTATCATGCTTAGTATAAACAGATCATGGATATCAGAATACATTTGGAGACTAACTTCTGTCATGGTGACCACCAAGACTTATTGAAAAGGGCTATGCTTTCATTGATATGTGAACATTTTTGCATGCGCTGGGTTCCAGTTTACTTGTGAGCAAGTTAAGAATCACGTTGGCTCACAATGTTGCTGTCCAAGAAAATAAGGTGTTTGCATGTGAAGACAACTAGCTAGATGTGGTTGTGCTTGATTTATCTAATGCATTTACAGTTATGGTCATTACCATGACACAGATACAAAGAGTAGGTGTGGAGCTACAAGTTTATTTTAAAATAAAAAAAGAGATCCTGAGTTTCTTCCTTCAGAAGTTCTAGAAAGCTTCAACAGTATAAGTTCTTCCCCCTTAGGATATTAACCAGTCAGGTTTTATTTGTCTTCTTTCTGCTAGCTAACCTTGCTTTATACGTTCAGTATTCTCCTTCATTAGGTACATTGAAACATATTGAGTTGACAAATGATCATCTTTAACTAGAACAATTTTGTTTTCTTATGACAATTTATTTTTTAGTTTTTCTGCTGGTCACAGTATGAGGAGGGTCATGAAAAGGTGAAAGGTATGTCTATACCACAGTTAACCCAGACCAGCTGACTTGGACTCGGGCTAAGAGGCTGTTTAACTGTGATACAGACATTTTGGGCTTCGGCTGGAGTCTGGGCACTAGGACCCTCCCACCACACAGGGAAGATCCTTTTTTTAAGGCACAAATTTGGAATCATTTTTCCTAACTTTAAAAAGCATGAGCCATTTAGTGAATCAATGTGGTGAGTATCAGAAATACAACACACGCAAAAAAGAAAATAGCAAAATGAAAAAGCTTTTGTAGTTGTTAAAAGGAAATAACCATTCTTGAATAGTATCCTGTCTTTCTGTTCTAATGCCAGGTTGATGTTTGTCTTCACTACAGTGTTAGCTCAAGGTATAGATCAAATGTTGTTCTTACTCTTGTACACACACCATTTCAGAGTTTAGTGGTGCTTTAA
Source organism: Pelochelys cantorii (assembly GCA_032595735.1). NCBI lineage: Eukaryota > Metazoa > Chordata > Testudines > Trionychidae > Pelochelys > Pelochelys cantorii. The sequence continues at coordinate 19,361,122 of CM064339.1, forward strand.
CTAGCTGGTCAGTTTGTGTGTGGATTGAAGTTCATTTGCTTCTGATGCTTGAAGTATATAATGCAGCAGGGATGCAACTACAGGACACAATTCATTAGAATTTCACCAGCTGCTTATCTGACAGTTCTGTATGCTGAGAGTTTGCAATGTGGGCTCTCTATCTTGAGTTACTAACCTCAAATCAAACAATTGTTGCAAAGAAGATGAGGCCACAAAATGATCCTGCACAATTCCAGGAGCCATTTCTGGGTCAACTTCTGAGACTGACAATGACACGTAGCGTATGTCTACACAGCAGGGCTAGGTTGAATTTAGATACGCAACTTTAGCGACATTAATTACATAGCCTAAGTCAAATAGCTTAATTGGGCTTTTGACACTGACTATGCAGCAGGAATTTGAAGGAAGAACATTCTCCCTTCAATTTCCCTTACTCCTTGTGAAATGAGGGTTACAATGAGTCAGAGTAAGAAGCCCTCCAGCTTGACATTATTTCAAAATATAAGGCTTGTAGTATAGATGCTTACTACGTTACTACAGAATAACGTCAGTTATTCTGAAAAAAACGCTTCTGTGTAGACGTACCCTTAGTATTGAGTGGTCTGGCTATGGAAATATTGACACCTTAAGCAATTATCAGCACGTCAAGAAATGGAAAGTAATCTACAAATGTTTAGGATTGGAATTCTATACAAAAACTACATATAAGAAAAATAACCTGAAAGTAATTCTCAATATGCAGTCAAAACTGCTTTCTGTATGAATATGCAAGCTGTTCTCTGATCCCACTCTTTAAGCTTATGTATGTGTTGTACTTAAAACATGCTCACAACCTTGGATTTTCAACTCTTAATACTCATTCTAATCAGCAGTCTTGTCAGAAGGGACTGTGCACATTCAGTACAGCTGTGCAAATATGTTCATGTTTTTTAATTAACATTTTAAATTGCTCTCTGGAATCTCTTCAAATGTACCTTTTGAGGGTATTTATTAGTGATTTGATCTGAGAAATCTAAAGCCAGTTTGTATTGATTCCTTGAAAAGAATTCCCTAATCGCACAAGATATTACATGGTTCAAAAGGCAAACATGGAAATATCTTTAGATTTATGAAAATAATTTTAGTGCTTTCATTTTAGATTTTAAACACTGCCAGGAAACACTTTGGCGCTGGAGGGAACCAACGTATTCGTTTCACGCTTGCTCCCTTGGTTTTTGCTGCTTATCAGCTTGCCTTTCGCTATAAGGAGAATTCCAAAGTGGTGAGTTATGCACATTTTTTGTATTTGATGCTAGTCCTGCCCTCCTGAAAATGCCTTCTCTTTCACTAAAGTTTGTGTAGTTAAGAATTTCATACTGGGAATTTAAAATCTGATTTCTTCACCTTTTTAAAGCAGATATTAAATACTAGAGGATTTACCTGGCATTGCTCATGTCCTTGACTGAAATAATTTGTTTTTCTTCATTTAAATCCATTGCTCTGGGGTGGGCTGGGGATCAGAGGTTCAGTATACAGTCTGCTCCAAGGAGAGAGGACAACCCCAGCTCTCTGTCATAACAGCAGCTTGTAGCCAGGTGAGAAGCACCTTTCCATTGCTGTTGCCGCAGGCACAGCCAGGGGTGGGGTGCATATTCCCTGGCTGGGGATGGACAGAGACACAGACCAACTTGCTGAAATATATAGTAGGAAGCTGTCCCTTTCTCCATCCTTGCCGCCTACTGCCCCAAAGTCTGTCCCAATCCCCATATCTGGCCACTGCTGCCTCTCTCTGATCATTAGACACTAACTCCATCCCTACTAGTAAACCCCTCCTTTTCCTTTTTATGAGAAACAGTCACAGCCCTGGCACAACCAACCCCTTATCTTCCTTAACGTTATAAGAGGAAGCTGCATAGTAAATTTCGTAGTCCTGGCTCTTACCATTTAAGAGGAATTCTTGAACAAACAGACACACAAACTCTCTCTAGATAGATAGATTTATATATAGCAAATCAATTTCTCATGCAATCAAGAGAAGTTTTTTTTAATCCATTCAGGTTCCTATCTAAAACTGTTTGCCCAACATTTTATGGAACAAAAATTGGATAGAAACTTGGATAGTTCTAGATTATGTTCTGAGACTAAAGGTGGCTGACTTCAATGCTGTATCATGCAGCTAATGATTAAGGGAGCATACTTCAGGTGACTTAAATGAAATTGCTACTGAAAATCAAGCTAGATATCTGTAGCTCTAAAAGTGCATAAAATTAAAATAAGCTGACTTTAAAAATGTTAGGCCTTTTGAAGGCAAATAATTCCTTTTCTCAGATTGTGGTAGTTACTCACAGAATTCTGTAGAGTTCACTCCAGTCTGGCCCCTTGAAAACTAGCAAAAATGTTTGTTCTACACTTTGTATGCTAATTGGTATTAGATGTTAATACATTCCTCATCAAAATGTTTTCCAGGTGAGCATGAAAATCTCTTACGTACTTAAGATTGTATTTTATAGTGACCCCTGTTTACAAGATCATGTGCACATGCACCGTTGTGTGGTTGGGCTGGCTTGCTTAAGCATAATCATTGTATTTGCATGCTAAAATTGGGTGTACATTTCTGAAAGTGAAACTCCAGAATGGGGAAGGTGGGAAAGGTGATATTTTGTGCTACTTTTGAACTTGAAGGTTGTCTATGTCCTGGTCTAGAATTCTTAATGGTCTTTCACAGTAGTGCAGTCTCATTTTGTGTGGCAACCTGCTCTAATGTGATCAATCATTCTGCTTTCTGAGATCATTTGAGAGAGGAAGAGAATAAGCATGTTTTGATTACTTTGTTCTCCTGAGTCTTGCCCTTCTTGCTGTTGCAATGTTTTAGTCCAAGCTTTGACTTAACCTTATTTCCGTTAGGATGACAAATGGGAAAAGAAATGCCAGAAGATCTTCTCTTTTGCACATCAGACCATCAGTGCTTTGATCAAGGCAGAATTAGCAGAGCTGCCTCTGCGACTCTTTCTCCAAGGAGCACTGGCTGCTGGAGAAATTGGTTTTGAAAACCATGAAACCGTAGCCTATGAATTTATGTCTCAGGTAATAATGTTGCTGAATATTTTTCTTCACCTGCATTGCTTTAAAAACTTGATTTAGCTAGTTTGTTTGGTTATGAAATTTAATCTGATATTTAACTGCAAAATCACTGAAGGTGTGATTCTGGTTCTTAAGACACATATTAAGTCTAGCTTCTCCCTGCCTGAACAAGTGCTTCAGTGTCACAACTTCTGGAGCACAGCAATGCCACTTGCTATACCACCACTCCTTTCATTGGAGAATGTGGCTTCTTCTGATCTTAAATGTTACTTCAGCAGAATTTCTAGGCTTAGTTCAAAGCTCCAGCTGCCTGTCTCATGGTGTGAAGTAACCTCAAGATGTTTACAGTAAGCTTCAGAAGTTGCAATGCTGGGTCTTGCTAAAATTCACAAAATGTACATTAAACAATCCTTTTATCTGAAAGTGAACCTCATTTATTTAATAGATCTGTGTTAAGTAACTCCTTGGGTTAAGCTTACTTCACATTTGACCAGATTACTGGAAAACAGTGTTAAAGCCAATCTGTTCTTTCCACTTAACACCTCTGTCTCCCTAGCTGATAACCTTTTGAAAGATGTGCCCTCCCCCACATTGCCTTGTGTATCCAAAGCCAGGTCTGGACAGTTGAGACATGGAACATGTGCTATGTTTAACTTTCTAGTTGTGGGTGGTGTAGGATTTTTAAAAAGTCACTTATAGATTCTTGTTCCATGAAATTGAGACCATAGTCAGGTGTGTGTGGGCATGTATGTGAGCAGGTTTTTTAAAAGACGGTATTTTCCTCATGCCTTATGAGATACTTGCATTGGTACTTTACAAATAGTTTTATGCTGGACATGCATACTAGTGGGCTTTATTATCTTGGATCGCTAACTTATCCTTCATTGGCTTTATCTACCCAAATGTGAATAATTTCACATTCTGGTTATAGTGTGGAATCTACACCAAAGGCCATCTCTAATAGGAAGTGCCTTGTCTTAAAGCAGCCATTTCAACTGAAGGCTAAACAAAGCTTTACTAAAGCTTCTGACAGGATTTTTAAAGATTTTATAGTAGGCTACTGGTTTTTTTGTTTTGGTAGGTGGCTTCTTAAGACAGGTTTGTGCTTTTTTGGGGGGGAGGGGGGTTTCCTGTTTCAGACTTCCTGACTTGGTTCTAACAACACAAGAATTTATCTGTCCTGTTTACTAAGTATTCAGCCTAAAACTGTGCAGAATTCCAGAGAGCCTTTAGAATACACTTACATTGCCTTTGCTAATATTGCTATAAAGAACAATAATTGTAACTTTGTTTAATCTCTTTTGTTGCATTAGGCATTCTCTCTGTATGAAGATGAAATCAGTGATTCAAAAGCACAGCTGGCTGCAATCACCTTGATAATTGGAACATTTGAAAGGATGAAATGCTTCAGTGAGGAGAACCATGAGCCTTTGAGGACTCAGTGTGCACTGGCAGCTTCAAAACTGCTTAAGAAGCCAGACCAGTGCCGGGCTGTAAGCACTTGTGCCCATCTGTTTTGGTCTGGCCGAAACACTGACAAAAATGGAGAGGAGGTAGGGGGGGCATATTCACAAAAAATGTAAAGTATTTTTCCACAGTTTGGATATCTGACTCTCTTTTTTTTTTTTTTTTTTTTTTTGGGGGGGGGGGGAGGGTGTTTTTGGTTTCATAGATGTGCCTTAGGTTTAATTGAAGGTTGTCCTTTACATATTAAACTCTTAAAATTCAGTAGAGAAAACACTACAGAAAGATAGAAGTAAATGTAAAACAGCTTCATAAGATTTTATATGTGTTGTGGCAATGCAAGCAGGTCTTCAAAATCACAGCAACTGAAATACTTAAATCTGACAACTTCTGTACTGAGTGCATGATGCTAGAAGACAGTGTGTAAATAGTATGCAAAAGCAACTGATGCAATACTAAGTTTGCACTATTAAGAAATGCTTAAGTCAGCGTTGAAAATGTGTGCTAATTTTTCCATGCACATGTGCTTTAAGGAAGTCTTGATGTGATCATATTTTTTTTCTCCTGTCTCAGACAGGGGATGACATGATCATCAGTTAACAAAAAAAGCATCTATTACAAAACAACTAAATTTGACTTTCCTAAAACTTGGCTTGATGAGACCGACAAAGTAAATAAAATAAGCTCTAACTATAAACAGCTGTTTATAGTGCAATTTTTGAAAAGCATGCATTTAAGGACAGACCCAGTGTTGACTAATTTCAATAGAAGAAAAACTATTGACTTGAATGGAAGTTGAAATGAATAATAAATTAGCCACATATTGAAATGTCTTGTTTATAGGTTTACTGAAGTTATTGTGCAGGTAACTTTCAAAATGACCAAGTGGGTTCCAAACTAATTTTTTTCAAACTCAAAGCAGTCATGTGTCATAGGTAGAAAAATTGTAATCGGATTTTTAAAAGGGAAAAATTGAACCTTTTTAATCTGTTGCTGAAGGGATTTTTCTCATATTAAATTTAAAGGCTCCTTTCTGCAAAGATCACGCAACAAACTTCTGCCAAAATGGTGAATCTTTCAGAAAGTTTAGTATAGTAAAAACTCAAAATAGGCTTAACAATGAAAACTTTTGCCACATGAAATAAGTGTTGGGTGCGTTCATGGTCAAATTTCAAGGAGTGCTTGAATGCTCTTACTAGGTTAGTGAATTTATGTAAGTTTTTGCATGTCCCTGTCCTCCAACTGAGCAAGAGTCTTGCTACACAGGTGTGTTTGACTGTTTGCTGCTCAGGTATTGGTTGGAATGTTAGAGGCTTACATATAACACTTTATTTTCTCTAGCTTCATGGAGGAAAGAGAGTAATGGAATGCTTGAAAAAAGCTTTAAAGATAGCAAATCAGTGCATGGATCCTTCACTCCAAGTTCAGCTTTTTATAGAAATTCTGAACAGATATATCTATTTTTACGAAAAGGAAAATGATGCGGTAAGTGAAGATCTATTATAGAACCATAGGATTGTCTTAAAAATAGTCCTAGTTTGAAGTTTGTTCCTTATGTTAGACTTTATGCCAAGCTGTCCTAGTGACATGAGTTAATTGTATCCCACAGCACTTCTTATTTGATATTGCCTTTTCTTGGTCCTTTTGACGAAGTAGTGAATCAGTTTTGTGTATGTGAAAGATATCCCCTCTTTTCTAAGTTAATACAGTTGCCATTTGTCTCCTAGCTTCTTGGTGTGGGCTGTGGGGGAAGAGCTGTGCTGCTGTGGTGTAGACATTCCTATACTGACAGAAGGGGATTCTTGGTTTATGTAGGTAGTTGATTTCCCTGAGAGGGAGTAGCTAGATCAGTGGAAGAATTCTATAGAATTCTATTCTGTTTTTTCCTTCTATCCCTATTTTTTCTATAGAACTCTATTCTATTTTTTCCTTTTTGTTTTACCAAGATCAGACTAACACGGCTACCTCTCTATTACTTTTCATAGTGGAGAGTAGGTTGACCTACCTACATCTTACAGTATCTGAAAATTTCACAGCCCTGGATGATTTCACAGCCCTGGTCTAATTTCCAGCTGTAGACCAGGCTATAGTACAAACAGTAAAACTTCTTGTATTACCCATTAGCCCACTGTAAATGAAGATGAATATAAGGCTGGATAATAAATCACTTTAATAGGACTCAAATCCTAAAGTTTAACTTCAATTTAGTGGTAGATCTTGCTTATAGGTTGTGAAAGGAGAGAGGTGACTGTAAGAGGATAATGTTTAAATATTCTGCCTAGTGATAGAATTTGGTTCTAATTTGTTTCAGGTGCATATCTTGTTATCAGTAGGGCTCCTGGTCAAGGTTCCCTGTAAGCTGCATGCCTGCAGGCTCTCACAGCAGTTTTCTGAGCTCTGCTCAGAAGTTCAAAGATCCCACACAGCCAAGGAGGGAGCTCAGCTGATTTGTGGGGGAGGGACATGTCACTGAGCAAGCAGCTAAATGGAGCTAGCAGCCTGCTTGAATTGAGGAGCTTGGAGAGCCAGTAAAAAGGGAGGTAAAGAGACATTTAGTGGCTGGAGGGATGGGAAGTGAGTGAGTAATTGGCTGATGAGTCAGAGGGGAGTTTAGAGCATCCCTCTGCAGGAGGAGAGAGAGGCAGAAACTCTGTGCACGCAAGCCTCCTGGGAAGGAGGAGATAAGGGGCTGACTGCATGGGGTAGGGTAGGGTAAGTGGATGGGTGGGTATCTGTGCAGTGAGGTGGGGGGCAGCTTGGGGTGTCTGACTAGCTGCAGCTCTCCCTGTCTGACTGGGTTGGGGGGGCAGGTTGCAAGGGAAGTGTGCGCTCCAGGACATTTGCATGATTGCATTTCAAAGTTTGCATAAGGTGTTAATGGCTTAAGATAAGAAAGAAAAAGATTCTTTTAACAGAATGTTTTGGAGTGTTGCAGATATCTAAAACTCTGAACTTAATGATTTTTTAAAAATCTGTGTTACTAATTAATACATGGCATATTGTATTGCATTAAGGCCAAATCTTTGCTATTTGGTAGAGTTCTGGCTTTTATGAGTCAGAAGTAGCAACTACTAGGCTTGAATTGTTAGGTTGATACATGTACTCCAAGAGCAGTATTAATTTTCTTTATTTAATTTCATATTAAATATTGTATGCATTGCTCCATGTTAAATAATCCCTTGTTTTTAATATATTTTCTTACACACATATGGACTGCTTATTATGAGTGTGTGTTTTGTTTTGTATTGGTGGTGCACATCCACACTAAGGGTGTTACATTTTGATTGATTAATGTCAATAAGGACTAGTGCGGTGTTCTGCCTTTAATGTACAAGAGCCCCAGCGAGGGCTCTTTTACATTTCAGAGATTGAAATACTGCATGGAGCCTGAGGTCAGCAGGGGACACCCTGCTCGCCCCGGGCTTCATGCGGTATTTCAATCTTTGAAATGCACAAGAGCCCCCTGCTGGGGCTCTTGTACATTTCAAAGATGGAATGCCACCGCTGCGCCACTACCCCCTCCCACAGAGCTGGAGCTGGCTCTTTGTGATAGAGGCAGCAACTGGGGGGGGGGGGGGAGGAGAGTAGTCAACTAGTGTGTCAACTAGCCGATAAGTGTTTGCTTATCGGATAGTCGATTAGTTGCTTACATCCCTAATCCACACATACACTACCTTAATATTGGTGGTGCACATAAGCGATTTCAACCTGTCCAAGGACAGAAAATGTTAGAGGGAACACTGCATTGTACTTAGTGAAAATGGATTTCAGATGTAATATGGTATGTGATTTGGGTAAAAAGTCTGGGGTAACTTCAGCACTTGTATGCTTCGTGATAATGCTACTGTGAAATAAGATTGCAGGGGTTTATTGCCTAATTAGGTTTCAGTGGTTAACATACTTTAGAGGCTGTTTTGTATTTAACATGCCCTTCCAAGATGCACAACTTCAAAGCTCAGTTTCCGAGGTCCTATTTTTTTCTACGTGATATATTTGAAGTGTTTTCCTCTGCCTTGCCAAACCTGCATTGATGCTCACAGTAAATCTTGTTGTGAAAATAAATTTTTCACATTTACCTATAATTATATGCTAAATAATTGTAATATAGAGAAAGCAGTCCCTGAAGCATGTATTTATAATGGAAGCTGTTCTAATTCTAAAGTTGTTAGTAGTGCCAAGTTTATTCATTTCTATGATTTTTTTTACAAAGGATTTTGAAGTATTTTAATGTTGTTGAATTAGTCTTTGCAGACTCACATGAGGTAAGAAGTATTGTACCTATTTTAAAGATGGGTAAATGAAGGCAATAAGGATGTTGTCACACAAGTTTGTGGTAGAGCTGCGAGACTACAACTCTTGTGCTCTAATTGCGCTTGGAGGCAAGTCAGTGGGTGAAAAGAACTAAGATCTGTTAAATGTGCAGAGTTGTCATTTACAACTAGTTGAATTGTATTTATATATTTATTATAGGTGACAATTCAGGTTTTGAATCAGCTCATACAAAAGATACGAGAAGACCTTCCAAACCTTGAATCTACTGAAGAAACAGAACAAATTAACAAACATTTTCATAACACACTGGAGCACCTGCGTTTGAGGAGGGAATCACCAGAATCTGAAGGGCCAATTTACGAAGGTCTTGTTCTTTAAAGAAGATAAACTTGCACAGACATGCACACACTGTACTTATTTCTCTTTCCATTTACACACTGTCTTTTTATTATGATAGATTTAATAGACTGTGCCTTTCAGAAATGCCAAGTTAAGTTACAATACATTTAAATGCGATGTGTTCAGTTCAGCACTTCCAAACACTTACATTTAATATGTTAACAAATTTAAAAGGTGTTCAGATTGGACCAGCAGCTACTGATTGGATCATGAATTAGCATGAATGGACCTGTTTCTTTAAAATTGTGACATGTTAGGGCTCTTTTATTCCAAGTTCTAGCCTATCTTTTTCAGTCCATGTTCACTGTCGCTTCTGTAGCACTATGGAACTCTAATCTGGCAGTGGCTATCCATTTCAAAGTAATCTGATTTCTGTTTTTTTCTTTAATAGAACATATGATTTTGGGGGCTATTGTTGGTTGGATTCTGCTTGAGCTTTTCTTTTAGTGCAAGTTAAGTCTAAGTGTAATATTTTCCCTAAAAACTAGAATATATTAATGCATGTTTGGAGAGTTTTAAAACACCATGCTCAGAAACAAAAGTTATATTTTGCATATTAGGGCTCTGTGACATTCAGTGAGGGGCCAGTACTGTGCACAGGGCGTATTTATCGAGATAATTTTGTTCCAAATAGTATTAAAAAAATAGAGAAATTGTGATCTATAGAGTATATGTATAACCATTATTGTAAATTTAGGGGAAAATGCATTACACAAGTTTATTCAGTATCCTGATTTTGCACCATCGGAACAATAAAGTTGCTATTAACTCTGGTTTATGTCTAATGTTTGTTGGATTTAATATTTCTTACAATAAATAAATTTCTTGAATTATAGGTGGTGTCATAAAATCTAATTATCGAACTCAAATTAATGGGAAAGATGTACATTGGTGTTCCAGTGAATGCAGATGGATTACAAAATGGCTGCCTAACCTCAGAATTCAGCCAAACTCATATGTTCACTTACTAGCATCTGGCTGACTGGTGGTGGGGCCAGTGTGTGTGTGATTAAAATTTTGAGATCTGTCATAATAACCCCCTTAGCGCTCCATGGATCTCAAGGAAATAGATAGCTTTCAGCCAAAACATTCCATCTAGTAAGGGATGGGAGGCTCACATAATTGGAGCTTGCTGAAGTCAGTCTGCTGATCTTTCTGCAGCAGAATTCTACCACTGAAAACACTTGGCTAAACGCTGTGTCTTGCCTGGTCCTAACGCCTCTAAAGGACTAATAAAACTCTGTGGTATGTGTTATGTACAAATAGAAGGGAACCCATATGGGCAATGACTATAGAAGTCTGTGTTGACATGTAAATGCTGGTGGAGAATACCTAGAAATCTGATGATCCAGGCAACTGGTCCAATATAGCACATTATATGTTACGGTGATGGGTGCCTTTATTAATTTTATTAATAGTGGAGCTCTGAAAAGGATGCTGTACACTATGCTTTAACATTTGCAATAGATACAGATTGCAAATTGCCAGATATGCCAGCTGAAAAGTTTACTGTTGGCATCTTTTGGTCTTTCTTTCTACGAACTATTCTGCAGATTGCTATTATGCTAGAAAGGTATAAACTTAGCTGCTTCTCCATATCTCTAATGAATCTACACTCTAAAAAGTTTAGTGAGTTATCTTTTATAGTAGGAGTTTGCATATATGCTGGAGCCAGGATGCTGCTATGAATATTAAGGAAATCAGCTATTTTATGATGCTTACACAAGTCTTTTAAATTTATTTTTAATAGAAGGTTTACAAAGTAACATTTCAAAACAGTGGTTCACAGCCTGCACGTAACACAAGATGGGTCATAACAGCTGATTGTCTGCTATGTAATGGACAAATACAACTATTAACCAACTAAATTTTTGTCTGCTTTGAATGAGGAAGTGGCTGCAAAACAATGCAAAGGAAGATCGTGGTGTGTGTGGCAGAGATGTTCTCCTGGAAGCTAAGAAATAGCACCTTCATAAGTTTCAGGACACACAAGTTTGAAACTGTTAAATTGGGAGTCCATAAGTCGAATTTAGTAAATTCAAAATAATTTTCTAGTGTAGACACATGGCCAGACTTACTTTGCAATTTAATTTAATACTAATTTTTAGTTGAAACAATGATTGTGGATAGTGATATGCATCAAAATATAAGATTGTAAGCACTGTTCATGGATTAAAAAGATGCCCATGGATTAATAGTTGAAAAAGATACTTCTATGCTACCACACATAATTGGAGCATACCTTTATATTTCTCTGCAACTTTGATCCTAATACCCATTGATGAAATGCCTGACTGAGCAGACTGGTAACAAATGAAAAATTTAAAATTAGACTCTTACTAGTTCATATTTTTCTTCCTTCTGCTGATCTCTTCCTTCGACAGTAATAAGCCACATTAACAACATTCATATTTGGAGCAGTACACGTTTCCATATATCCCTCCCTTGTTAATAATTGTTATACCTTCCAGTTACTTAAATATATTTTATTCATATGTGATTGTTGTGAATTCATTTACAGTTAACTGTTTATAGACATGCACAGGTATAAAATAGGTAGGCTGCTGGTTTTTTAACTATGGCATATACAAGCAAGACCAAGAAAGTATGGTGGTATACTCTATAAAACACCATATTCTGCTCTTATATGAAACTCAGATCAGCTGAGGGACAGACACTACGATCATCTTTAGTGAGTAATTGTATATTTAGTAATTTGGTGGTGTAATATTGCTTACATATTGATAAAATCCATGTATAACTAAGTTAAACTTTATAAAATTTGTAAATTGAGGGATGAATCAGTGAATGGATACCGTAAAATCTCGAGTATAATGTGCACTTTTTTCTGACTTTTTTTGGGTCAAAGTCAGGGTGCACATTATACATAGTTTTTTTTTTTTTTTTTTTTTTTAAAAGCTTTATTTTGGCAGTGCCCTGGCTTGCTGCCTGCACAGTGCTCCTTCAGGCTGTGCCCGGAAACGTTCCTGCTGCAGCGCGGTGCGGGGGTCGCCGCCTCACCAGGCTCCCAGACAAGGCGAGGAGCCGGCAGCACCGCCAGGCTGCAGTGCCCTGGCTTGCTGCCTGCCTGGTGTTCCTTCAGGATGCACCTGGGGGTCCCCACGGTAGGCGCGACCTCAGCGAGCACCAGGGAGGGAAGAGGCTGTGCAGCCCAAACCTCCCAGGTGAGCCTGTGGGTGGGAGCAGCGCGTCCCTCCCTCCCGCTCTCCTGCAGCCCAGGCTGCCTCTGGGAAGCGGGCAAGGCTGGGCTTGGTGCTGGTGTAGCACACAGGCAGCTGTCCGGGGGGGGGGGGGGGGGCAGGCAGGCAGGTTTCAAACTCTGCTGCTGGCTCCCGGGGCTGCACATGTGTTTCCTGGGCGAGTCTGCAGGTAGGAGTGGCACGTCCCTCTCTCCTGCAGCCCCGGGGCCGTCTCCGGGAAGCAGGCGAGTCTGGGCTTGGTGCTGGCAGGTTGGCTCCTGACTGCGGGACAGCCACCTCTTGGCAGAAGTTGTGGGGCTGCTAAGCTTGATGGCTTCAAACCCCAGGGCGCATTATCCATAGGAGTTCAGATTTTTTCATTATGCCAAGATTCCAAAGTCAGGGTGCGCATTATACATTGGTCTGCATTATACTTGAGATTTTACGGTAAACACTGTAAATTGAATCAATTTCAAGTTAGACTTTAACTTTGATTCTTGCAGTATATTTTTTGTACTCTTTGTGGCCTGCAAAAGTCATCTACACTTTGAGGTTACATAAAAATCCTAACCTATTAACACCTGAAAGTATTAAAGGTGAAAGACTTAGGCATCTCTTATGTCACTTTTAATAGAAATGCCATTTTGCCTTTTTTGCACATCATTCTGCTTTGAATGGAAAAACTTAGTCATTTTCTTGTTGTAGTGTTTTAGCATTGTAATCTTTCTCTGATTTATATGTAGTTTAATTGATCTCTAAATTCTCTTCAGTTTACACTGACTTAGAGTAACCAGTAGTAGTCCTAATTCACGGTCCTACACCGATCCAGCGCTACTAGGTTCTTTTTAGAAGTAGTGTTTCTCTCATAAAAAGCTTGTTTTTTGTTTTTACATAAAAATATGGGGATGAATTTTAGCTTTACCAGGACACAGTAGTTTTATAAAAGCTTTTCTAAAACTCATGTGGCACAATGGATATAAAACAGGATTAATGGCTGAGTTCAGCCACAGAAGCCAAAATGAAGTCTCGTAGAGAGAATGATGCACACATTGCCCATGACAAGCTGCTCTAATGATCATCAGAAGTGTATAAGGAGCCCAACACAAACCAAACACACAGACAATAATTGCTAAAGACTTAGCTACTCGTTTGTCCCGGGAAAGTCTAACTCTGTTTGCCATGCTGCTGGCAATATCTGTTCTCCTTGTGGTGTTGCAAACATTTTCTATAGCTTTGTAAAAACTGCCCCTCAGTTGTTTAGTCTCAACATCAACCTCTAAGGGTGGTAAATCTTGACCAACATTAAAATCTAAGGACTGGCTATCAAGTTTATGTAGGCTGAGTCTTGAACCAGAGCGTCTAGAAGGTGAAAGGCTACTTGCTCTCTCTTTCTTATCTCTCTGTGGGGCAGTAGGTTTTACAAAAAATATATGCTCCCCTTTTTCCCCTTGAAAACTCATTTCACAGTCCTCTTGACCAGGGGCTAGGATTTCATTTCTCGGGGGAGTGCGCTTCCTAATGTTGATGTAAATACTTAAGTTGAAGTATGTAACACTAATGAAAGGTGTAAAGAATTCAACAGTAGAAGCAATCATTAGGAAATACCAATTGTAAAAGAATTCAGCATAGCACTCTCCTTCAGGGAGGATACTTTTTTGAGCAATATACTCCCAACTGATGATGGCTGGGCCATAGAGAAGAAAAGCTGCAATCCATACAATTATCATCTTCAATATGGCATTTCTAGTCATCCCTTTCTGAGCTCTGTAGTTCATCTAAAGCAATAAGAAAGGTAACAAATTATGTTCATGCTCCCCAGAACAATTCAATAGATTAGCTACAGTATTAAGGATTCTTTTCTTGTTTATATTGTTGGGGGGGGGGGACGCACGGGGGACATACATAAAAATGGAGAACCTTTTTTTCCTACACACACTAACAAACAAAAGCCCTCCTTGCCACTCTTTCCAATACCCACTATTTAGTAAAATAAACACCTTCCCAAGTAACACCTTGCTTGATTGTGGGTGGTCTGTGGACAAAGAATTGCACTTTCTGTGGTTCCTTAAGGTTATTGTGAATTGCACAAAACGTGAGTTCTGGAGGAAATGAAGCACAAAGAATGTTCTAGTAGTGCAAGTCCTCCCTTCCAGGGGTTGTGCCTGCTTGTGGGATATGGTAGGAATAAATTTTGATGTCTTGATTATTATATTTGATCCTGTGGCATTAGTTAGGTAAATTATGTTTCTACCAGGAACGGAGTTTGTAGAACACCTCCACAAACACTAAACTGCCTGGAAAGTATGTAGAGTTTAATTTTGGGATGACAGGTTCTGATTACCAGAATTAGTGGATGTTGTATATCTCCCCCCAGGCATTATTGCAGCAGTTTCTAACCAGTAACAGGGAATATTAAAATCAATATTTTGGGAAATCTTACTGCGAGCCAAAGTCAATGACATGAAAGATAAAGAACAAACTCAGAGCTTGCACTTTGTGCGTTGCAGTCTCGGCAAAATGCTTGCTCTGAAGTAACGGGTGTTTCACTAACTGCTAAAAGACGTGGGGGTCAGCAATTGAGTTGTAATCCTATTCTGGCTCTTGACTTGCTGTAAATGAAAGACATGCCTGCTGTGCCCGTTAATCAGTAGTTGTGGTTTGCCTTTCACGGGCAAATTCTGCTGCTGCTTTGTGGCTGTGACTGTACGTGTCGTGGTCTACTCAACTCTAGTTTCTGTACCTAGCCAGGACGCGCAGCAAGTTTCCTGCGTCCTTCTGTGACCTGTTACGGATCAGTTCCCGCTAAGCTAGAGCCCCAACCCGACAGACTTCGCTTTGTTTGGCTGAGTCGCGCCCGGCCCCTGGAGCGCGCTTGGCAGGCAGCCGGGCTGTGGACCGTGCCGACCCACTGCAGCCTCAACCCCCCGCCCCCATTTTCCTTGTATGTGCGAGCGGGTCCCACTTGTCCTTTTTAACCCGCCCCGCCGCGGCAGCAGAGCCCCAGTCCTGGCCGGGGCTGAGGCAGGCGGGCTCTGTCCCTTACCGCCTGGGTCACGGAGCTGAACCTGTCGAAGCTGATCAGGACGATGTTGAAGACGGAGGCGGTGCACACCAGGTAATCCACCACCAGCCACAGCTTGCACAAGCCCTTCCCGAACTTCCACTTGCCCGTCAGCACGTAGGGGATGTAGAGGGGGATGCAGAAGCCACCTGCGGACAGAGAGCTCAGCGCGGCCCCGCTCCCCGGGGATGAACGCGGGGCGGGATCCAGCCTGGGTCCCTGTGACCTGGGTAAAGGCGGGCTCGGGCCCGCGCTAGCCCTGCTCCACTCGCACGCGGGGGAATTAGCCTGGTCCAGCCCGAGGACAGACCCACTTGGGCCCGGTGCTGTCCGGTCCTGGGGCTCTGGACAGCACAGCCTGAGGCCGGAGGGCTCCCCGCGCGCTCAGCCTGGCCCGGGCCATGCCCCTGGCGGTCCCCACCGGCCCGCCCGGCTGCCGCAGAACTCACCCACCAGCAGGTCGGCCAGGGCCAGGTTGAGGAAGAAGAAGTTGCCCTGCGTGCGGAGGCTGCGGTCCACCCCGAAGGCCAGGATGACCAGGGCGTTGCCTAGCACGGTGGCCACCACCAGCAGCCCCATGAGCGCGGCCAGCAGCGCCGAGAGGCCGGCGGAGAACTGGCCGTGGTGCTGAAGCAGCTGCCCCGCGCCCGAGCGGCTGGAGAGGTTGAGCCCGGGCAGGTCTCCGGGCATGGCTGCTGCGCTGGGCGGAGGGCGCGGAAGGGGCTCAGGGACGCGCCATCCCTGCCCGTCGGGCGGGCAGCCGCTCGCTGGGCGCCGCCTGCTCGGAGGGCGAGTCGCGCTCTGTCTGCGCGCGGAGCCGGAGCAACTCCGGGGCGGGCTGCGTCCCCCGGCCCCTCCTCAGGGCGCGGGGCCCCGGCCGGCCGGGGGTGGGCAGAGGCGGGGGGCGGGAAGCACGGAGTGACCGAGCTGGGCGCGAAGCAGCGGAGCCGCTCGGCGGTGAGCGGCGTTCCCGCCCGCCCGCAGGGAGCGCTCAGCCTGAGGCTAGGTTGCCTGCGCCTTGGATGGTGCCAGCCCCTCCTACGTCTCTTCCACGCCCTAGTGCAGCCAGGGGCAGGCTCCAGCTTTCGGGAGTCGCTAGGGACTTTAGTGCCAGCCTGAGGCACTTTACGCATGATTTTAGAAGGGGCAGCTGCTCAGGACTTTCTAAAAGTCAAACCCCTTTCATGGGTCTTGCCTGGGGCACCCGCCACCCGACCTACAGAAAAGCATCCTCCAGACGCTGTCCAGATAGGTTCCCTTTAGCTGCCTGGCCTCACACACTTTTAAAGCCGACCCCAACCTTACTAGCATCCCATGGTGCTAGTTAGTGGGGGGGAATGACAGCCAGTTTCATTAGACACATTGTGGTCCCCCTGTGGCTATATCTACAGTGAAACGCTATTTCGGGATACTGGAGTACCCCAGAATAGCAATCCTGCATCTGAACAGCAAGCCCCCTATTCCCACCGCCCTGTAAAACTCATTCCAGGAGAAGCAAGGGAGGTTTCGGAATAGCGGATTATTTCAAAATTTGGCACTGTGTAGACAGCACCAAATTTCGAAATAGACTATCCTGAAATAAGCTATGCAATCTGCATAGCTCAACTTGCCTAGCTTATTTTGAGCTAGCGCTGCTGTGTCGATATACCCTGTCATTGCCTTTAACTTGGAACCCCAGTCCCTTCTATTCTATCCAGACAACATATCCAGCTGTCCACAAAGTTAGGTAGCCAGTAAGCAAATTTCTTCAAAGAATAGTTAATGTGCCCAGAAAAAAAGCGTGCCAAATTCTGGGGTATGTGACTTTTTCTCCTGTTTTAGCTCTTTCACAATACTTAGTTTGTTTGCTCTTCAATACTATCAAATAGCAACATGGAACAATCTTTTCAAGGGCTTTTGAATTGCCAGCAACTCTGGTTATACAAGGCTAGTGATTTAAGCAGCCACTGAAAAGGTGTTTGAAATATGACATTGAACTAACACTTTTAGTCATTTCCTCATACAATATGCCTTGCTAAAGCCCTTCCAATTACTCTGGCAATGAAAAGAGAAAATGTGCAAAAATGATTTATTTGTACCCAAAAGAGAAAATAAACCAGGAAGAAAGGAAATAAAAAATTCCAGAGCTGACACTTTGGGAAACCAGGAGCGATTATTGTTTGCAAAACACTTTGATAATCAGTTTTACATTGCACTTTGTTACAAAACATATTGTAATTAGAAATGTTTTAGACAGCACTTTTTGTTTAAGTGTCCAATCCAGCTCCCACTGAAATGAATGTGACTGCTCCAGAGAACCCACAACATCTACTGAAGTCAACTGTGATTGAATGTATCTATGCTTGTAATGGGTGAAATCCTACTCATCTCAGCTCATCTGAGTTGTTCCACTGCCCTCAGATACATGCTTACAACCCTGCTTTCAGTCAGTGAGAATTACACACTTTTCAAAGATTAGCTTTTGTCCCTTTGACTTTAGTGGGCCAATCTTTGTAATTAAAGTAAGCAGTGTTTGTAAGCCAAAGAGAATTGTTGGAGGCACTTATTCCTCCTACAATTCAATCATGATTGCACATTGCATAAATAACTATCTTCTATTATATATTTGAATGAGTTTATCTAAATCACAAGAGATAGGACAGCCAAATTCCTTCTAAACACCAAATTCACTATACAGCTTCCTCATAACTTAAAGCAAGCTAAGAGTTTGGTTGTGCCAGGAAATTAAGATGTGCCTGGAATAGAATTGCTTCTCATAAAACTATACAGAAAAGAGACAGAATCACCTGGTATGCGAGAGGGGCTGGCTGGGGGGTGCCTTCCCAGGACTGCCCCAGCCCTCAGCCTCTCCCCTTCCCCAGCACTCTTTAGAGAAAGGGCAGAGGGCAAATGCTCCTCCTGATTCATATGGGAACATTGCTGGCTGTTACCCTTCATCAAGGAGCAATGGGAAAGTGCACAGTTTGCTGCATTTCTCACTCTGGCTGGGGAGCAGAGGGGGCAGATGAATCTGGACTTGCCCCAGCTGAGGGCAGGAATCTCTTGCATAGTTGTGCCCACTAGAACTGCAGCAGCAATGGAGAGGCACTTCTCACCTGGTCCTAAGCTGCTGAAGTGAGAGAAGCTGGGGTACTCCTCTCCCCCTAGGTCAGCCTGCATACAGAACCCTTCATCCTCATCCCCACCCCAGAGCAATGATTTAAATAAGCATTGACATTTTCATTTTATTTTCCAACCTCCCTGCCCCAAAAAATAATTGAGTTAAGGACCTGAGCAACACTGGGTAAATCTTCTAGTTTTTTTTTTAATAAAAAAGATATTTGCATAAATCTACAATTTGCAATAACACATTTCAAAAGCAATTGCACTGACACTGAAGAACAAGCTATTCATATAGATATCAGGGGAAGCAAGGTCCGGGGTGGGTGTCTGTGCTCCACCAGGGACTCAGCCGTGCACCCAAAAATGTAGGGTGTTACACTGCTTGGAGCAGAGATCCTGCAGTGTCTCCTCCTTGCCCCATAGCTTGCGGGGGGACAAGATCTCCACTCTGGACCAGGAGGGTGCCCACCTCTTGGTCCCCCTGAGTAGGTCCAGGGAGCCCTGGGGCTGCTTCCTGTGAGGGCCAGGGGAGTCGCGGGGGGCTTGTGGCTTGGCCGTTGCTGAATTTCTGGGTAGCAGGGAGAGCTGCGCAGTCAGGTACTGCTCCCAGAGCCAGCTTCCTGCCACAAGATTTGTCCTGGGTGCCTGCAGCTTTAAGAGGGACCAGGAGACAGGAACTATAGAGTTGTGATTACTTTGGATGGAGTGGCCACCAGGGCACCTGTGCTTTTTCCTGGAGGCCTCTTTTGAAAGAAAACCCTCTTCCCTGTCCACGCACGGCTCTTTTGGAAAAAGATTCTTCCTCATAGAAAGGTTTACCAATGTCAGAAAAAAAAACACTGTTCTTTTGATTTTCTTTCGAAAGAATGTGATTGCAGTGTGGACGTAAGTGAAGTTTTTTTCGGAAAAACAGCCGTTTTTCCAAAAAAAACCTCTGTAGTGTAGACATAGCCTAAGAGATTGATTATGGTGTGAGAGTACCTTTATAGGGAGAAAAGCCAGGTATCAGGCCTGCCGACTGAAGGGCCAGCGATTTTAAAAGGTCTGGGGCTCCTGGCCACCACTGCTACTGTAGCAG
Source organism: Pelochelys cantorii (assembly GCA_032595735.1). Taxonomy (NCBI): domain Eukaryota; kingdom Metazoa; phylum Chordata; order Testudines; family Trionychidae; genus Pelochelys; species Pelochelys cantorii. Next base: position 19,380,758 of record CM064339.1, read on the forward strand.
CTGGAACTCCGGGCCTTTTAAATCACTGCAGGAGCAGTGTGTGACACACTCTGGGTGGCTCTCAGGGCTCCATTGGAGGGCTGTAGTGTGGTATACTCCGGGCAGCACTGAGGACTGGCTGCCTCCAGCACCAACTCTTCTGCCCAAGGCTCTGCCCCTGCTGGGAGCACGGAGTTGAGACTCCCCCACCTTGTCCAGGAGCCCGGCAAGTCTGTCGGCCCCTCTGTCAGGTATGAATGGGATCTATAATCTAGGTGCATCTACATTGCACCATTTTCCTGGAATAATGGCCATTATTCTGGAAAAACAATACTAGCATCCACACAGCAAATGCGTTATTTTGAAAGAAAATTGAAATAACAGAGCTTTTTCCAACATTGATAAACCTCATTCCACGAGGAATAAGGCCTCTCCCAAAAAAGTTTTTTTGGAAGAGGGTGTGTGTGGATGCTCCACTGCTGCTATGTTTAAATAGCTCCTCAATAGGGCCATTCTAAAGTTTTTCCTCCTCAGTGCCTCCTGGGGCTCTAAGTTGAGATAGCGCATCCACATTTGGGGAGCCTGTCGCTGACTAATTTTGAGGCTTCCCTGTAGTATGGATGCTCTATTTCAAAATAAGCATTTCTGGAATATATCTTCTGGAAAAGCTTATTCTAAAAGACGTACCCTCTAGAATGGAAAGGTCTAAGAAGAACCAGGGTCTGGAAACTGAAGACAGACAAATGCACTTTAGAAATAAGGCATACATTTTTAATGGTGAGGATGACTCACTATTGAAGCAACCTACCAAGGCAATGGTGGTTTCTCCATTGCTTTATTTTCAAATTAAGACAATGATTTTCTTGAAGGTATGCTTTAGCAAAACACCAATTTATATTTTAATTAAATATGAGTTGTTGAGTTCAATACAGGGGCTATAGGTTGACATAAAATGGCCTGTGATACACATAAGATTAAACAAGATGATGTAATAGTCCCCTCTGAACTTAAATTCGATGAATTTGTAAATAAGATTGTTTTAATCAAGATTACTTGATAATGGGCCTGCCTGGCTCCTATTTTCATTAACATCAATGGGAATTTTTCATTGAGATCAAGCCAATTGATCATTTCAGTTGATTATGCCATTGGGCATGAAATACATGGACACAGCACAAAGGTATGAAGAAGAGAAAATAAGATTCTTGGTTATAAGGAAAAAGAGAAGGATTTTCTGTATTCTTAAACTCATCACACATACTTTGATTTTCATATTGTGCAGCTAGATCAGTGCACAATTCAAGAGGTTTCTGTAGTGTGCAACTTGCAGTCAGCTTTCTGAGATTCTCACTGGTTCCCATCTTGATTATGTCCTCATTCTCTCTTAGGACTAGCAGTCTAAAGAGATATAATGGCCACAGCTATGAAAGATTTTTCCTAGAAAAGTGAAGTATCACTTCATATTTTTTGCTCAGCATAGAGGTTTTTTTAAGTCTAATGCTGCCTGAAGTAAGAACAAACACATGCTAGGTGGGCAGCACTCTCAGAATGGCAGATTTTGCAAATAAAGATTACAAATACTTTCTCATTTTCCTGTAAATGGAAAGGTTGTCTCCCATGTGTAGTGTGTTTTAAACTGTATTACCTTACCTGTTACAGATACACACTGCTTTTTTCCCCTTAATAATACTAATCAATTGTTGGGAAAACAACTTTGTTTTAGTCTAGAATATGTGCTGCCAGTCATCTGGGGCAGTGATTCTCAACCTTTTTTATAAAGTACCTCTTTAAAAAAAAAAAAAAAAGTACCCCTGGTACCTACATTTTTCAGACACACTCAGAGCCGGGCGGGCAATGACATTTTTGGCCGTAAAAAGTACAAAAATAATATAACTGTAAACGTAAAACAAACTTAAAACAAAAATTCAGTTTTCTCCAAATTTCAGTTGTGTTGACATACCCCCCAGACTTCTCTTGAGTACCCCTCAGGGTACTTGTACCTCTGGATGAGAAACACTGCTCTGGGGAGAGCCCTCCAAATGGGATGTGTTAAGAAGCATGGCAAAAAAGGGGAGAAAGACAGAGGAAGTACAGAATCTCTCTTAATTGTTTGAGAGAGGACTGAATTGTAGATTCCTTAGATTAAGACTTGGAAACAAATTCTTTCTAAACCCTGAAGGTCTAGTTTATTATATCTGGTTGAAAAATAACATTTATTTTTAAAAATTCAAAAATTTCAAGGCATTTTCATTTTTAGGTCCTGAATTTTTCAAAAACTTGCATGATTTTTTGATTGTTTTTATTTTTGAAAGTCACTCATCATCCTATCCACAACGCACAATCTGGATTTTTCTTGCATCCACATAGCAAACCATCTGAAGGGGAGGAGGAGAGAGCACAGATGAATGATTAGGGGGCAGGGTCATTCTGGGAAGAGGCAGGCAGCATGAAAGCAGGGACTGGGGGCTAGGGCTCAGCCCTTCCTGCAGGGAGATTTAGGACAGAGCTTGTTGCATTCTTTCCCTGCCTTGGCACCCCTACCTCTGCCTTGTCTGGAGTGGGGGAGAGCCCTGTGCGGGTATCAGCTCCACTATCTAGGGATCTGAAGCAGCTGTGCAGGGCTCTACTGATGTGCATTAACAGTATAGTTATGGGCAATTTAAAATATGTTTTAAGCACATTTCCTTTCTTATGTGACTAATAATAGCTTGGATTACTAGCTAGCTTTCCACCAAGGGGAAATTGACTAGAATAGCTCCCCATCTAAATATTATAATAAAATATTTAGAATAAAAATGATTTTATTTAAGAATAATTATTCCACTTGCGAAGCTCTTCTCATTATTTGGTGATAGTGTTTTATTCTGGAATAGTGTCTACATGCAAAGCTATTCTCATCAATTACTCTGTTCACAAGTCCAATTAAACTTTTTTAAAATGCAATTTACTTTTCACTCTTCCCGCTGTTTATTTACTTCTTACATTTCTGTCAGCTTAGAAATAAAAATAGGTTTTCGTAACACATATGATGGATTCTCACAGGCATCTGAATGACAAGAACATTGAGGTCTTTTGTGACAAACTGGAAACTTAATGTGTGCTGTATTTTAATTGTTTCATGTGTACATTGTAGTAACATTTTCCTGGTTATGTTGTTTTATTGGACATTGTTATTGTAAAATTATAGTGATTGTTTCTGTATACCAAATTAGGGACTGGTGATTACTGAAACATTAAGCTACCAGAAGAGCGAGGAATGCAGCAAATTGTGTACGTTTTCCTTGCTCCCTCACAAAGGGGATCAGCAAGCAATATTCCCGTATGAACAGGGAGGAAGCTTCTGTCCCCCATCCAGGGTGGTAATTGTGCCTCTTTTCTGTATGGTTTTATGAGACATAATCCCATTCCAGGCACAACCCATTTTCCTGAAACAACCAAACCCTTACCTTGCTTTAATTTAGAATAAAAAGAAGCTGTATACCTAATGTGGTGGTCCTAGCTCTCACCATTTAGGAGGAGTTCTTTAACAAATACACAGATAGACTCTCAAACTCTCTCAAATATATAGTAGATTTAGCTGTCTGTACTGTGTATTTCTATTAACATAGCTACTTTCCAGACCTCATCACTATGAAACATTGAAATTCAAGGGTAAATATTTTTAGCACAGTTAAAATTCAGATAGAAAGGCTTTCAGGCAGCACACAATAGAATATAGGCTCAGACAAATGCAGAACAATATAACATACAACTATACTTCACAATTCACAATAAACTCAAGTCCAGATTTTCAAAAGGGCTCAGGACCCAGATGCTGCCATTGTTCCTACTGTTCTCAATTAGAGTTTTTGGATGCCAATCTCTTTTTGAAAACTAGACTCTCTCAATGTAACAAACCCATATAAAATAGAGTTTACCACTGGAAATGGATAAACAAACAATAACAGAGCCACTTAGCCATTTGCTGTGAAATTTATTTATTTATTTTTCAAATGAACACCAAAGACAGCAATGAATTAAACTTCAACAGCATTAATCCAGCTCCACTGACGTAACTTGATAGGTAGCCACCCAGCCATTACATCATCTAAGAAACCAAACCTGAGTCTATTAAACTGACATTTTTTGCAGCATTCTCTGAAAGTTGCCAAATTTGGGCTACTTCAAAAGTCTCCAGAGTTCCAAGTTTAAAAAATAGACACTCTAGGATCAAATGGAAAATAAGTCCAGAGTGGTGGGTTCTTCTAACCTGTGTCACAAATGTTTTATGAGGCCATTATGATGCTCTTTGTTAAATTATTGCCACTAAAAGGCATCGATACTTTATGAAACTTATATTACAGCCGTGGCCAGTTTATGTTTGTTGATTTTATAGTGGGGAGAAAACTACAAAAAATCTCATTATTAATCATTTGAACTTTTAAATGAATCAATTTTGATAGAGTTTGTGGTCCTTTTTTTTTTTGTTCACTGTGAATGTATTAGTGAGTTTGCTAGTAAGAGCATATACTGACACAAGCACATTTTATGTGAATATTGTAGAATATTTGCAGGACAGGAATTCTGAATTTGTAATTACAAACACATTCAGTCTGTTCACCGTTTAGTGAGACACACCATGTAAGTTACATAGCCAGTCAGGCCACTTTGATTTTCAAGTGGTTACCACAACTGTCTCTTTGCAACTGAGCAACACCCAAGAATAATTTGCAGAAATTAAGTAACTAATTTTGAATAACCTGTACTTTGACACTCACAGTCTATTCAAAAGCAATTATCAAAAAGAAAAAGATGACATCAAATTATTCATACAAATTCTGTGCACACCTCTAATAGACCAAGATGTCATATTTCTGAAATAGGGGATCTCAAGGAGCAAAACTTTCTATAAACCTCTTCATTTAGCATCAGCTGTTGGCTATTCAATGGATTCCAAATACAGGTATCTGAAACAGTGAAAATGCAAAACATCTCTAATTGGAACTAACTGATATGGTGTTCTAAACTCTGGATGTGACTAGAGTCTGGACCATACTAGGCCTTCTGTTGGTGATAGCATTGAAATGTAACTGGTGGTATTATTTGTAACATTTCTTACAGCAGATACAGACACAGTGCAGAAAGTCTTTTCTTATATAAAAGCGACTTTTTAGCTGTAGCATGTTAATAGCCCCATTTCAGATTGTGCAGACAGGTGACAGCTTTCTTCTTGTATATGCTAACAACACAGAATAATAAGAGTTCAGTACTGGAGAAAGCATTTTCTTTGTCAGCGGCAAACAAAGCAGGTTTTTGGGCTGCTTGAAAGAACATATGCATAGATTTATCAACTAAATAAATGAAAAGCTTTTATTAGATAAATCTGGTCCTAATTAAATGAGTGGGGGGAAATTGAATTCTGTCATACTCATTTCCTAATATTTTTTTTCCACTTTGACAAATCAATGTTTCACTTCCACTTGTATTCAGGTGTTTTTGTCTGATGCTTTCCCATCATTCTAGACAAATAGCATGATTTCTTTTAATTTAAAATATTATTTTTCTTGCTCTCACATGTGTAAGGAAGTAGAACCTCTCTGATCTGTGCTGCAAGCAAGGGGACCCAACACAGATTACTGAATCTTACTATTTAATGAGCATGCAAATGCACACAATTTTTTTTTAAATTCGGCATTGAACAAATACTGTAGAACCCCAGTAATCTGCAGACTGGTGAGAGCTGGGAGCGGGCAACAATATGAGCACCACTGGCCATTTACAAGTGTCCTCCTAGCCCTGTTGCAATGCATTAATAAAGTTAGGGTATGGTGAAGAGGTGACATGGTATGTTCACCTGTACCTTCTGGGAGTATGAAATCACCCATGCTGGTTCAGATCCTGGCATAGCCACAACAGCATACTCTCATTGGTCTTGGCATCTGCAAGCTCTCAGATCCATTCTCAGTGCATGTTCATGATTTGGCAAGGTTCTGTTTTGCATATAACCAAGTAGAAGTCCAACTGTGTTCAGTTAAAGGGAAAGAGCCTATCATGAGTACAATGCAGCATCACATTCACAGGCACAGGGTTCTTATGTTACAAGCTGAGATGGGGAGAATTCTATCAAATTCCATGCTCATGAGATTCCCTGTGTTTTGTTTTGGTTGTTTTAATGGCTGTCTATCAATAATTCCATCTTCAAGAAAACCTGTGATTTGTTTTATTTTGATGAATATTTTTCAAAGAGTAGGAGTATAAATTTAGAAAACCAACTTTCAGGTAAGATGTCAGAGGTGACAGACATTAACTCTGAGAGTACCATGCTAAATATTTTAAAGGGTAGGCCAACGTAAGCAAAAATCTCTTTATTTTCCTTTTCTCTCCTGTGAATTTTCAGGAACCTATCCTTTTAATTATTGGGCAATTACATTGCCCATTCACTGCAAATATTGTGATTTAATATTTCACTCAAGTAGTTTCACTGATGTCATGAATATAAAAAAGTATAATCATTAACTCATTTCTGGCTAGAATGACACTTTGGGGACCCCTGAAGCTGTATTACAATCAGTGCATTCAGGAGAGAGTCTCAAATAAAAATTCCTTTATGCTCCTTTATTACTGAGAATTACAAAAACCACAGGTTCCCAAACTGTTACCAATTTCCTCTTCTTCACTGTCTCCTGAATCCTTAGTATAGTTCCCTCTTCTCTCATCTGTTTATAGTCTGTCTACCTCCTTTATATTTCCACTTGAAAGTCTCAAGTCATCTATTCAAGTGGCTCTCAACCTTTCCAGATTAGTGTACCTCTTTCAGGAATCTGCTTTTGTCTTGTATACCTCCAAGTTTCATATAACTTAAAAACTTCTTGCTTACAAAATCAGACAAAAAAATGCAGAAAAATCATACCACACTATTACTGAAGAATTGCTTACTTTCTCATTTTTATAATCTATTATACATTTTAGAGAGTTTGTGCCTCTGTCTCTCTTGTGTCCGTCCATCCATTTGTAAGTCTGTTTGTTCAAGAACTCCTACTAAATGGTAAGGGCTAGGACCACCAAATTTGGTATGCAGTCCTTGCATCATAACTTAAAGCAAGGTCAGGGTTTAGTTGTGCCAGGACAATGGAACGTGTGTGGACTGTGATTGTTTTACATCAATTGGGATATGTCTACACTACAGAGTTTTTTTTGGAAAAACAGCTGTTTTTCCGAAAAAACTTCACTTATGTCCACACCGCAATTGAGTTCTTTCAGAAAAAAATCAAAAGAACAGAGGGGTTTTTCCGACACCTCTTTCTAGAGGAAGAAGCCTTTTGCCGAAAGAGTTCTTTCGGAAAAAGACATGTGTGGACGGGAAAGAGGGAGTTCTTTTGAAAGAAGAGGAAAGAGAAAAAAAGCACAGGTACCCTGGTGGCCACTCCATCCATAATAATCACAGCCTAAATGTGAGATAGCGTCCACACTGAATGGATGCTATCTTTCAAAAAGCAGATTGTTTTTTCGATGTGCTTTTGCTGTGTAGATACTCTCTTTTGGAAGAAATTTTCTTAGAAGACCTCCTCCGGAAAAGCTTCTTCCGAAAGAAGCCTGAAGTCTAGACATAGCCCAGATGAAAAAGGATGGATGTGATGGTGGGGAGAGTTATACCTACAAATGACTACAGGGGGGCAGTAAGTGCGCAGCCCCAAGGAGTAGCTACTGGCTGGCAGCCTGGGTCATGCTGCCCTGGGATGCTCTTGGGCAGCAGCCACAGACTATGCTGTGTGGCCCCTGCTACTTTGGGTCAGCTCCAGGGAGCAGCCACTGGCTGGCAGCATGGCCCCTACTGCCCTGGGATGTTCCTGACCCACCATGCTGCATGGCCACCACCATGCTGCATGGCCCTCACCACTCTACGCCAGCCCTGGTGAGCAGCCGGTGGGAGGGCCATGCCGTTCCACTGCCACGGGCCACCTGGATAAGTTTTCTAGTACAATAATAAAATACATCTATTAAAGTCAGTGTTCCCTCACATTTTTTATGTCCATGTGCAGAATTAATTTTGTTATGTACATCAATATAGAGATGATGTGTGACATGTGCATATAGGTGCACATAACAAAATTTAATCTGCACCTGTGTGGTGTGTGGTGGGGGTGGGGCCGAAGGGTTCGGAGCCTGGGAGGGGGCTCAGGGCTGGGGTAGAGGGTTGGGGTATGGGGAGAATGAGGGCTCCATCTGGGGGATGTATGCTATGAGATAGGGCCAGGGATGAGGGGTTTAAGATGTGGAAGAGGATCAGAGTCCGGGGCAGAGGTTTGAGGTAGGTGGGGTGGTGAGGGCTCTGACTGGGGATGTAGTCTCTGGGGTAGGGCTGGGGATGAGAGGTTTGGGGTGCATGCTGTCTTTGAAGGGGACTGCCTTCAGCCCTCTCACCACAGTAGTTTGGGGGTAGATGACAGGTGTCTCTCCACAGCTGCAGCAGCTCCAGTGGGGCTGGACCAAGGGAGGGATGCTATTCCATGGCTGTGGTACATCCAGGATAGTCTGCATGGGGATTAGGGGAGGGGTGCCTGTCCCTCGGCTGTGGCAGGTCCAAGACACAGCTGGGATGGAGATGGGGGGGCACCTCTCCCCTATCCATGGCAAGTGTGGAGCAGGTCTGGGTTGGGGATGGCGGAACGAGGGGCCTGTCCCTGCCACACCCCTGAGGTCCTGTGCAGGAGAGAACTTAGAATGGAATATAAATATTGTACTTAGATTTCAATGTATTTTATATAGAGCAGAATAAACAAGTCATTGTTTATATGAAGTTTTACTTTATACTGACTTCCCTGGTGCTTTTGTAAAAATTGGGCAAATATCTTTTGAGACCTCTCCTGCCTTCCATGAGTTTACAAATATTGTTGCCAATGACTCTGAGATTTCTTCAGCTAATTCCTTCTATACCCTCAGGTGAATAATATCCTGTGCCACTGATTTGAATTCATTCAGTTGGTCAGAGAATTTCTGATTTCTTTACTTACCCCACTCTGCAACCCTTCCCCTTTATTGTCTACTACAATTTCCCTAGTCATCAGTCACATGAGTCTGATTCTTAAGACTAGATCAGTGGTTCTCAACCAGTGGTTCTTATACCCTTGGAGGCAAGCAGGCTCTTTTTCCACAGAGAACTGTTCATGAACAGATATTTTCATCTGCTCTCCCCTGCCAACTTCACTGAAAATTTACCTTCTCTGTGTGTAGCATCAAGAGTTGAAATTCAGAGACTTTCCAGCTCTAAGCAGGAATGGGAGATGTTCTTTCCTTCAGACTTGTATGTTCCTAAGCTGTCCGTGGATATTCCATGGATATTGTTTTCCCAGAACTGTGGTTCACAGTATTGAGTGAGATAGGTTGTGCTCACATTTGCTTTTTTTTTTTTGGCTTGTTAATGCATATGTCTGTATGTTAGAATGGCAGTATGCTAATTTCAGATAAGCATGAGTGCATTGCCAACACAAGATGGATTTAGAGAGAGTTGACTTGTGGAATGCTGGCCTATTCTGAAACAAGATCCTTTTGTTGCCAATCAATAGTTCAATTAGCTTTATCCATGCTTTCTCGCAAGGCTGAGTCATAACTATTATACTATTAATACATGCTTTTACCCTATATATTGTTTTCTCAATCCACCTTCATGATTTTATAAAATTCAGCTCAACTTAACTTGACATAATGTAACAAAGCACTATCTAGTGCTTCAGATCTCCCTGTGCCACGTTGTACCATGAGACAGCATGACAGTTCTATTTAGTGTTATTATTTTTATGTGCACTTGGAAGGCTCAAGAATTTATGGTTTGGGCTTTCACATTTTCTCTTTTACATGAAACAGGAAGGAGAGTGAGTGACAGGCTAGAAGGGTGAAGTTTATAGAGCTGACAAAAATGCATTGATCACACTGGACATGGGGAAAGATAGGGAATACGGAAAAAAAACCCAGGACACTTTGAATTCAGACAGTACGGCTACAGTCTAGACTACATCTCTTTTTTGGAAAAGGGATGTAAATTAGACGTATCGCAATTGCTAATGAAGCGGGGATTTAAATCTCCCCGGCTTCATTAGCATAAAAATGGCTGCCGCTTTTTTTTCCGCACGGAGCTTTGCCGGAAAAAAGCGCCAGTCTAGACGCTGATCTTGCGGAAAATAAAGCCTTATCCCTTAGGGATCTTTCGGAAAAGGCTTTATTTTCCACAAGATCAGCGTCTAGACTGGTGCTTTTTTCCGGCAAAGCTCTGTGCGGAAAAAAAAGTGGCAGCCATTTTTATGCTAATGAAGCCGGGGAGATTTAAATCCCCGCTTCATTAGCAATTGCGATACGTCTAATTTACATCCCTTTTCCGAAAAAGGGATGTAGTCTAGACGTAGCCTACTGTGTTACCCAAGGAGTAATAATACATAGGCAGAATGAATTACACTGAGAAAAGACAGTGAGGAAGTTGGTTAGAGACACGTGCTTTATGTTTGAGGAAGTTTCAGGGCTAGGACAGCTTGACTGGATTTTTTTGCAGAAACATTGACAAGCGTCAAAATATGAGATGAGCACTGAAGCTGGATCTGGCTAAGGGGAAAACACCATGTTCCAGTATAAACATCAGAGAGACATTAAAAATAAAAAGCATAGAAGACAACAAGGGAAAGGACATAACAGCCAATTGGGATAAATATATTCAATGTAGCAGACGCAGTCCACTGCAAGTGCAAACAAGTGCAGGCTCTGACATCAATCCCTCCCACACCAAATCCCAAGTATGTCTCATGATAAGGTAGTTATAATCCTATCAGAATGAAACTGCTGTATGTCTGTCTATTAATTCACAGGAACCTTTCACTTTTAACCTTAAAAGGCTTTACGACTTTAGTTACTATCAAAATCAGGTTAGAATGATCCCTCCCAATTTAATTTAACTCCTAGTTTTTTTCCATGCAGAGATACCAATAAGATGAAAAGGTGTAATGAAGAAAGGCTTTTTTCCCCACAAGGAAAATCAACACCTGTTAGGAGATTAAATCATTGACATGATTCATTAGTTTATAGCTCCCATACTAACTACAGAGAAAGAAAACAAAAACAACAAAAGAAATAGACAACCTTGTTTCCCTGGTGAGTTAGATGTGTTTTCAACACAGATTTATCATCAGCAAGAAGAAATCTGAAAACATTATATCAAGACAAAAAGGAAATAAAGGGAGAAAGAATTATTAGAGGTTTAGAGTTCTCATGGGGGCAGAGACAAATGAGCATGTGGACAGTGGAACCTTGGGGAAATGTCTGTGCATCAGATCCAGGTGAATTATTACTTATGAGTATTTTATCTGGCTTTTGTTGGACAATATTTACCCCATTATCTATTCATCTCTACTATGCATTACATGGGGACAAAGATTTTAACTCTCTGTTTATCCTCACAGACAGGTTGAATCATGCCTTATAACAGGCCAGGGCAAAATCCAGCCTGTGGGCCGAATCTGGCCTGCCAAGCCACCGGATCTGATCCACAGAGGCAGCTCCCCTGCTTGCCTTACAGCTCCGCACTCCACTCAGAAACATGGCTGCTAGGCCCTGTTTCTGTTTCAAAACTGGATGGGACAGGGGAAAGCTCCAGGAGTGGCCCCTGCCCCCAGCACAATCCCACTGGCTGATTTCTGGCCAGAAACTGGCCAATGGGAGCAGCCTGTTAGAACAACAGGCAGCCAAGAAGAACCACACCCCCACTCCTCGGCTCAGTTATTCATACAAACATATCGTGGAGCAGGCAGGTTAGCTGGTTGGGAAACATTTTAAGCTTTGTAAGACTTAGCTCTGCAGGCAGGCAGGCTGGTTTGACTGCTGGCTGGTAAGTCTCCTGGCCAGAGCCTGCCTCTGGCACCCCAGCCTATCCCTTCACCAACCCTCTGCCCCTCCACTCAAGATAGCCAAACCCTCTGCCCCACTCTTGCATCCATATCCCCTCCCAGTTCTGGCACCCCAATCTCCTGCCCCAGATCACAATTCCCTCTCACCCTAGGTTACATCCCAAACCCCTGCACTGTCACAACTACCTCCTTCACCCAAACTCCCTCCTAGATTCCATTCTCCCTCCTGGAACCCAAACCCTTACCCCAAGCTCCCTTCTGCACCCCACCTCCATCCCAGAACCGGCACCTCCTCCATTATTATCATCATGAAAGAATTTGACCCTCAACCATGTTCCAAAATCTTGGAGTGGCCTCCCATCAAAAATTATTGCCTATTCCTGCTTTATAGACTAGAGGATGTAAAAGGGCAGTTTCCCAGGCTTATTGGCAGGTATTATATAAAAAGATCCAGCTTTCTTCTTTTTCTGTTGTTCTACTCCTCTTTAATGTTTCTATTGCAGCTAATGGAGCTGTGCAGCTTGCACCAAGTAAGGGTCTGACTCACTTCCAGTCTGTATAACCTTGGTTATGGATTGTTTTCATTTGAAAGCTGTTTGCACAATGTTCCTTATGGCATGAGTTGTCTTTCAGTGGGGAAAAAAAACCCCAAACCCCTACATTATTTCCTACATATTGAGGCAAAGAGAAGCAAAATAAGTTGTCATAGAGCATGCAGCAAGTCAGTGATATGGTGAGATGGAAACCAAGAGCTGCGATCCCCAGCCTCTGATCAAAACACTAGCTCCAACTTTCTTTTACTTCAGATCTGGAATAAAACTTTAAGTGAAAGGGTCTGATTTTCAGGAAGTTGATGCTCACTCTACATGCAATTATTTGTGCTTATTGAGCATGTGTATTGTCACAGGGCCAACTCACCACCACAGTGCCACCAGCCTGCTGTCCTAGGAATTAGCTCTTCTTGCCTTGCTGGATGCCTTTCTCTAGGTGGTGTCACCCCATGTTTCTCCTCAGAGCATGGTATCCTCTTCCAGACACTGCCCTCTGGCAGTGCACACACCAGTGTCCAAGCCCCCCCTTCCAGGGGAGGAGGTTGTTTGCTTTGTTCACACCCCCAGGGTCCTCTCTTTCCCAGAGTACCCTATTCTCCTCCTTAGGCACTGCAGCCTGGGAACTTGCTTGGCCAGAGCTCCCCTAGGCCTTCCAACTCCAACTCCAACTCCAACTCCAACTCCAACTCCAACTCCAACTCCAACTCCAACTCCAACTCCAACTCCAACTCCAACTCCAACTCCAACTCCAACTCCAACTCCAACTCCAACTCCAACTCCAACTCCAACTCCAAGCCTACTTCCCTAACAGCCAGGCCCTCACTGCTCTTCCCCCACAGCAGCGCCCTTCTCCCTTATATAGCTCCCAGCTGGGCCCTCATCACAAGAACTGCCTCAGCTGGGGCTTTGCTCCCAGCCCCTGCTCCAGGCTGAGGTTTTGCTCTTAAAGGGCCAGTGCAGGTCAAGCGCCCTGTCACATACATGTACAAAGGTTTTTAGATATGTTTGGTGCCCTCCAGCTTTGCTCCAAATTACTGGTGATTGAACCCCAAATCTTACGTTGTTAATATTTTACCAGTTGAAAATACAGTAAATGGGAATTGAATAAATATTGACACACTCTGTTGTTGAAACAAATATGTCTGACCAAGCCCAGGAAGTCACCTGTTGTTTACTCCAAATGTCAGTGATTATAAGGAAAGAAATTTTAACATGTGGAATATCATGGAGTACATCTAATTAGGTTAATATTTGCATTCAGCAGATCTCATAAGTCTCAAATGTCTACTTTTCAATCTAAATTGATGAACATATTAATTTTAAGGTAAATTAAGAAAACCTTTATCATCATATGATTTGTATTGAATAATACTGCAGCTCAATGTCTCTTTATTTTCTCTCATCAAAGCAAAATAAACCTAGGATCCTTAACATATCACAAGAAAACCTACTCAGAATTATTAAAAGATAAAAATATAAGAACAAATGTAAGTACTCCATTATACATCAGAAACAAAAGATCAGCAGTAAGATCACAATTATACCTGGTAATGAAATTTACAAGGCAGGAGTCATAGCTATAAATCTAAATCCACAATTTATAACAATTTATAACCTGAAGATTTTCATTGACTTCAGTGTATTTTGAATCACACCCTAATTTCAACTATGTTTGCAAAGTCCATAAAACATGGTTTTAATTAATTCCAGAGGAAATATTAAAGTATAGAAGTGGACACTGTGAGACCTGTGCTCTGTTCTTGGCTCTGCCATAGACAGGGAATCTAGGACAATCACTCAGTCTTTTAAACTTGTTTCCAGTTATTTGACAGGATGTTTACACTTGATGAACATATGGAGATGAAAGCCTTTTATAGAAGCCGAAGTGTTATTATAATTATTTATGCTAGAGAGTTCATAAAACCAATGCCAGCAGAATTGTAGAGTTCAGATCCATTTTCTGTTTATAGTGAACACAAAAGTCCAAGCAGATTCCACTCACCACATTTTGGGATATACTAGATTTACATGAACTGACTGAAGCATGCAGTTTCCATTAGTATCAATGGGAATGAGGCAAATAATTGCAACAAGGAGTCCAGTGGCACCTTAAAGACTCCTTATTTTATTATGGTATAAGCTTTTGTGAGTTGCAACTCACTCCATCAGATACATGAAGTGAAAGAAAAAGAAACAGATATTAGGGATACAGATGTCAGACTTGTAGAAATACAGCTAGCAGAATCTTATTTGGGGGATAAGCAATATGCCACATTTATTGTGAAGGCAAAACTCATTTACTATCCCTAGCTACTAAAATCATCCACCATACACACACACTCATACACACAGTTCTACAGATGGGATATAATTACCAGCCTCAGGATGTATCTACACAGCACCCTAAACTTGAAATAAGATATGCAATTTGCGTTACGCAATTTGCGCTACCTTATTTTGAATGTATTTGAAAATAGCTTATTTTGAAATTTGGCACATCTACACAGCACCAAATTTTGGAATATCGTGCTATTTCAAGCCATCCTTTAGCCCTTGTGCAACAAGGTTTACCAGGATGGCAAAATAGTGCGCCCATTATTTTGAAAAATATTTCATAATACTGGGCAGCTTGTGTAGATGCGGGGTTGCTATTTCGGGATACTGAAGGCATGCAGTGTAGATGTATCCTCAGTTGTTCATGCTATTCCATTGGCCAGGTGATCTAGACATGAGAAGTGCTGGGTCATGTCAGTGGGCACTGATGCTCTTGGAGTATGAGTATAGACCTGAAAGACC
The DNA here is from genome assembly GCA_032595735.1 of Pelochelys cantorii. Lineage (NCBI taxonomy): Eukaryota > Metazoa > Chordata > Testudines > Trionychidae > Pelochelys > Pelochelys cantorii. The sequence goes on from CM064339.1 coordinate 19,395,948, forward strand.
CAATTCTATAGTTTTGCACCCATCTTTTTATATATTTTAGAATTTAGACTATAGAGTCTGCCCTGTCCCATTCCCCAGGACACTGTATGACCATGAGTCATAAGTTAGTGGCAGATGGTAGTTTGATTTTTTTTTCTTGATGGGGCTTTTGCCTTTCTTTCTTGGGTGGGCCCTTTTGCAGCGCTCCCTCATATTGCTCTTCGACCATCAAGGTGGTGCTGGCTGCAGGTTGTCCAGACAGGCTGGCTTTGGGGATTGAGTCTTTAACACATACACTCACATTCACACTTTTACATAGGCACACACCTAATTTTAAACAGAGATAAGGCAGTATAGCAGAAAGTTTGAAATGGAGTTTCAATTACAATATGGAGTTATTTTAGTTCCAATGGGGTTTCAGTTACAATATATAAAAAAGTTACAAAAAAAGTTACAGTAACAGATTACCCCAAAGGTGATTCTTAACAGATTAACAAATTAATTCAAAACCCATTCATTAAAATTAGGCTGCAATGCATGAAGTTACATAATGTCACATTGATAGATATAATTTATTAGAAGGGTGATTTCATTCTTCAGCCCTACAAAGAGATGGGAGTGTTGCATTAGAGCTACTTCAGTCAGGGTGGATAAGAAGGTGAGAATACCTAAAGTAGACTGTATGTAACAGAATAAATGGGCACAAATCAGGCATCAAGAATGGTAACATACAAAAACCAGTGAGAGAGCATTTTATTCTCCCTAGGTACAGTTACAGACTTTAAAGTTGCCATCCTCAAGCAAAGCAATTTAAAAAATAGGAGGCATTTATATGCTGGAATTTATATGCAAATTTGACACCATCAGAATGGGTTTGAATAGGAACTGGGAACGGCTCTCTCATTATAATAAGTAATTTTCCACTTTAGTCCATGCATGATGAAAAACAAATTTTATTTATCACAGAAAATACATAATTTATCCTCTGTGGGAACATAGAAAGTGACAGTACAGTTAATATCTCTTGCAATTTTTCTGATATATATGGCTACTTGGATCTGTTAATTTAAAGATTAATCAGTTTGAAAAGAGAGCATTCTGGCAACTTTGCTTTATCTTGTATATGGGTGAATCTGGGTGTATTAGATGTCCAGTTCCCATGAAAATCACTGGGAGGTAGGTATTACATCTCCAAGATAGCTATAACAGTCTCCTCTCATTAATACATAAGGGAACATATATACTTTATAAATAGATCAATAATAACTTTTTCCCACTTAAAAAAGTAAATCGGACCACCTGTGCATACATGTTTGCCATAAAAAGGCCCTTTCAGGAGCTGAGGAATCAAGAAGTGAAATAGTCTACCAAATGAAAAGCGACATTGACAGTGTGAATTAATTTGAAGCAAATTAATGTGCTATACTTTGCAAAAGTATATTTGATTTTTTTAGGTTTCCCACTTAAAATGTGAGCTGTGTTTTTTCTGTTTTATGATATTGTAGTCAGAGGACTTTTACAGATAATCCCTGCTTTAAAAAGAAAAAAATGTTTTTTTTCCCTTTCAGTGCTAAAGCTTTGAGACAGCTGTATGGAAAGGTGAAGGGAAAAAGTCTTTCTCTGAGTTTTTTATTTTCTTTATGCTTTCACAGTCAGTCTTTTTAATCTTTCCTGACATTTTCTAATACTGCGCTTAAGCCATACTAGCTTGCGTAGGAGGCAGGTGAAACTAACCTTTACTTTTACAAATAACTTGACTATTGGTACAAAAGCATACAAAGAAAAAAGAACAGTTCCCATGAGGCAGATCTACTGCTTGCCTGATAACTTATATAATCAATTTCACATTTGAATAAAATGGACAAAAAATGGTGAGCAGAAAGCCAAGACTTTATTGAGCAAAGTTGTACTGAGGAAAAGAGCCTTCTGGATTGTGCTGGCTAGGAAGCATAAGAAAGTGATTTCTGGAAAGATCACCAAGATGTATCAAAGTGCTGACAGCACCCAGGGGCAGCTGTTCTTTAAATGGCATGCGGGTGCCTCTTGAAATTAAATAATCTGACAGACTAAAACTAGGACCTGCTCTGAATCCCACTGAGATCAATGGAAAGATTTCTACTGGCTTCACAGAACTTAGGACCAGACCTATAATAGCTGTAGAGGGAGAAATATTCAAATAAACAGTAATAAACAGTATCCCATGGTGAGTCAGTACAGTTTGCCTATGAAATTATTTATGAAGCAAGTTGATTTCATGTAGTTTTTCATTTCCAAACTAACAATCATATCTTCGATTAGCTGGAATTGTTGGGACATTCCTTTTCTGCTTGTCCTTTTACTGCTGGCATTTTTTTTTTTGCAGTTTATTACCTGTAGTTGTTGATTATGGTTCCCTGTCCTATAGCATTAAATTGACCAGCTCTGCCCCGTCTCTCACAACATCCTTAAAACATTTTTATCTCTATTTGATTGATGCAATTTATTTGAATAGAGCACCTGAAAATACTTGATGAAAATCTAAGGCCCTTTATAAAAATGAAGATAAAATTCACCTCTCAGAGCCACCCAGAGGATCATTGTGTGATATCCTGCTTTCATTCCACAATTACTGATAGATCACAGTTCCTTGGAATGAATGCGTATGAATGAATGAAGAACTGTCAAGAAATTCTGTGCCCAGATAAGAGAACAACAATGAAGATCACCAAAGTGTATTTTTCTGTTCTGCCTTTTTTTGTATTTGGAATCATCTGTTCCATTTATTGTTTCAAAGTTCACCTCTGATATTGTTGTGTGTGAAGGATATTAGATACAAAAGGAGCCAGTGAACACCCAGCTTAAACTATATCTCTACCTTTATTATACACAGAATAGTAAAGGAATGCAATGCAGAGTTACATAAATCCATTCCAATAAATGGGATAGGTAGCACAGGCAATATAATAACACCTACACCTTGGACAATACACGAGATATTTAACTTTAAGAATATAAACATACATGTACTTATTTCTATAAATCACACACAGTTCCACTGTTAGCAACTTGCAGTTGTTGGACAGAAGGTCATGGCCTCTTTCTTTCTCCATGTGCAGAAGCGTCCACCGTGCATTTGCCGGTAGAAACTGGCACCAACTTCTAATTGCAGTGAGTAAGGTAGTGGGGACCCCTTACCCAATCCCTTCCACTGATTATGTTTTCTACACCTATATTTATACTCGACTTGGTTGTTCTCGTCATATCTAGCAATCGATTACATATTGTGTAAGGCACCTATTATGCCCATTTTTGGGGTACATCCTGCTGTGCAGGATGTTGAAAAAACTATGTGCACAGTTAAGTTTTATGGCTGTATGTTGTATTTTTGCTTATCAGAAATGGAAGTACCAGTACAAGGTTGCTTGTTGTGTGTTCTTGATGTGGTCTCGCTGTGCCATGTTTAATCTGCATGGTTGTGCAAAACATTCCTGCTTCCCAAAGCTTCCCCAGCCTTGCCTGTGTGCTTCCGTGCACCAGACTTGAGACAGGCCTAGGTTTTGCTTGTTAGAGATCTGCACTGTGGTCAAGGCAGACATATTGTCAAGGCAGGGCTGGCCAGACTCCCCTACAGATATCTCCAGTGAAAAAGTGCTTGCAGCAGCATGTCTGTTGAAAGGACAGAGAGGAAACGACATATAAACACAGTTACATTTCAAAATAGCTTTTACTTTGTACCAACGTTTGTGTACTAAAATTTGTGTTAACTGGAAGATGTAAGATTTGGCAACACCGCCAATTGTTGACCAGACATTTCTACCAGTTATCCATGGAAAGTGAGGTATCATGAAGTAAATAGGAAAATGTAAGTGAATTAAAAATATTTTCTATATGATGCCCAATGTGATTTGTGGCAATGTATCTCTGGGCATGAAAGCTGTTCAGAAGAAAATAATTAGAAATGTGTACTGATTTCTCTTTGAAAAAGAAAGGAGATATAAAACTTTAGGACATTTTAAACTTTGGTGCTTAAAGGTAGGCATCTAAGTGGCTTGATTTTAAGAGCTCTAAAGAGTAAACTTAATCCATATTTTCGTAGTTACACTCCAGTAATACAAGAGAACAGATAATCTTCCTTAGGAAAGAGGATCATGGTCATCAGAACTCAGACCAAACAGATGTTTCAACCACAGAAATAAAAGCAGAAGAAAAAATAATCTAAACTACACAAAGATTTGAACAGTTTTATTGTTCCTCCAGAACGGTATTTAGCAGTGTTCAATCTGCATTTCAATAAGCGTTCATGGGGATTTTCAGTCTATTATTTTAAAAAATCTGTATTGAATAAGTCTTTTCTCTCTCAATTTAGTTTGTTTTTACAAGCGGTGAATTTGATCATATATTTTCCTATGTAACGCATCTTAACCTAATGTATATTTTTAACCGTGAAAGAGAGAATATATTCTCATTCAAATCTCAGGGATTTCTTTGATATTACACAAGTACAGCACTAGAATGTGCTGCTGTATGGCCTATGTTCGAAGTTTAGAATCACCAACATATGGTATTTTTTAATGTGGTTGGGTAACCCTTACAGTATCATTATAAGGTTAATTAATTGTCAGAATGACTTTTAAAAATCTTGTTTAAATCCAAAGAAAGTAAATACACAATAGGAGGAAATATTCTTCTTTCCCTTCCTTTCTTTTCTTGCCTCTTGTTCCCTGTGCAATTCCTACATTATTAACATAGTTGTACTTCCTCTGTGAAGGGAGCATTTAGGTCCAACTGAATAGATTACCTGACAGTGCAGAATATATCACTTGCATCTTATGGGACAGTGCCCAGACTAAACTCTGAAATATACACTCTAGACTGTCCCATATTTTACCTCATCCTCTCCCATATTTGACTGCATTGGGCCAAATTCTGCAGATGCTGGTCAGGTAATACTCACTCATTCTTCTGCCTGAATAGTGTCTACAAATGACCCTTGATCTAATTCTGCTCCCATTGAAAGTCAATGGGAGTTTTATCATTGACTTCAGTGAGAGCAGAGCTAGACCATGTCTGTAAATCCATGGACTTCTCGGCTTATCACCTACTTGACTTGCTTAGTGCAGTGGGGCTCTAATAATAATTGCTGAAGTTAGAATAAGCTCCAGCATAATTATAACTGAAAAAAAATTAGTAAAAACTATTAAAACAAAATCTAACATACAAGACTCATAGTGTGAAGCTCATTAAGAAACATGAAATCATCTGGGTATATTAAGTCCTTTGTGTCCTTAATAAAACTTCTAAATTTGTACCAACTATACAAACAAAAGCCTTGTTTTTCACAGTGACCACTGGAGTTGTGTGATTTAGCTTTATATAGCAACCACCTGCTGCAATCAATGTTTATTCATCTTAGCTAATTCAGAGAGAATAATTGATCATTGCCATTCTTAAATATTTTAGTTAAATTGATATGTCACGGACCGAATTTCAGCTGGCCAATGTAAGGAAATGCAGAGTTAAAACTGCCATTCCATTCTTAACTTTGTTAAGTTTTGTCTAGGTGCTGCAGGAAATTAGTAACTCTAGTTAAAGGAAACTGGCTGGAATTTAGTAATGTTCTGGAAACTGACAGTACAAAAGCAATATAGATGTAAGGCTACAATTAGGGGGGCCAGAATCAAAATTTATCCATGAAAAGGGTAAAATCTAGAAAGGTGACAGAAACCAAAATAATTAGTTTTAAAAAAAAGAGATAAATAAATAAATAAATAGAAAACACTAAACAGCTGAAATCTCACATGATCATGAGATTTCTGTTATTTTATAGTCTTTAGTATTTTTGCAAGATCCGATCATGTGATTTTGATGCAATCAGATGCAAATACTATTCCTCGTTTGGTCTTGAATCCAGACCCTAAACTCAGTTCAGATTCCAAATAATATAATCTTGTCCCTACCTCTTGTTAGTCTACAAACATCTCTTATGCACCATATGCATCTCTCTTGGATCCAATATGACATCAAAGAAACTGTAAGGGCTCATACATTCTATTGATTCTGTATTGGCTTTGTGGTTTTGAACCTGATGCTGCATTAGTGATACCACTTTAATTTCACATTAATGTCCTGGTCCTGTAATCTGTTCCATAAACTCAGATTTACCTAAAATGCAATGGATGTCAATGGAGCTCCATCTTTTAAGCACAGGAACCTGTAGGCAAGGAACAATTTACAGGACCACAGTTTAATACTGTAACTCAGCAGGGAAGTATATGAGATATTGCACTGATGGTTTATTTGGTCTTCAATGAAAAGCTTACAAGCATGTTAAGAAGTGAGTAGGTCCACACTGTAATTTGTTCTCTCAAATTCTGCATTAATTCATGTTTCTCTCATGTAACATCTCAATCCACCCATGCTTCATATTATTTTCATTACTTTAAAATTTCTTTCTGTTTCCATTGAATGGGATTTTGCATGCAAGGTTAATGCTGTCAAGGCTTTTTCATTGTCAAATGACTAGCATCTGTATTGGCAATCTGCCATATCTGCTGCATGAGCTTTTCTTCTGTGTGACACACACTGATCTTTCATGTATCTGCACTGATTTTTAGCTAGTGAGGGAATAAGAGATGACTCCAGAGACTCACTTACATAGATTACATAGGGAAATAAAAGGGGCATTAGATGATTCAGGCATGGGCTAATGAAACATAAAGCCCTCCACAATAAATCACCAGTTCAAAATTCAAGTACAGGTCAGTTAGGCAGAGACCACAAGTTGTTTCTGCAACTGGTTAAATAGTGTTTGGCAAATATCTTGTTCAATGAATATCACTGTTTTTGTCAAATAATTTATTTATGAATAATCTTTTCTTGTTATTTGACCAGTTCTCTAGTGTGTTGAACACTATTCAGTGAACCTGCTAGTCCACAAATACCTGGGAAATATGTCAAATATTGTATTTAGCTAATGTACTTGGCCAGTTCTAGTTGTTACCATCTTATTGCTGCATGGAGGTCATTTCAGAGGATGTATACTCATGATGCATTCATTTCTAGAATAGATTTAAACTACTTTCCCAGTGTATGCCTTTGGCCTGGTCATGTGTGGTGCTCAATTCAGTAAGATGGAGATTGCTGAATACATTGCAGGACAGGACCCTGAATGTATAGATCTAAATAAAAATATGTGTGTATATACCTTATTTATTAATTAATTGTATTTTGATAGTACCTAGGACCCCAGACATGGTCCAGGACTCTATTGTGCTGGACAGTGTACTACTACAGAACAAACAATTGTTCCTACACCAAAGAACTTACAATCTAAATATAAAATGAGGCAACAGATGGATTAGAGTGGACTGATCAGGAACACAAGCGAACAGTGACAATATTGATCAGCAAGATAGGCAGTGGTGCCAGCTCACCGACTGTGTTTGTCTTACTGTACACACACACACACACACAGTTTTCAAACAATGAAATTAAAGAAATACAAAACCTCTCATCCACTTTTATCTCTTTGCTAAGAAAGTGCAAACAGTATGCTGCTCAGTTCATATTGCCAGCTGGTTCTATCCTTCAGCTTTGCATCTTGCCATTGGTAATGAAAGTGTGCATTTAATTCACTAAATAGCACTGTTTCTTGTAAAATATTTGCTCTTTGATTACAAATGAACTTAGAACATAAGGTATTTGCTTCCTTTTTTGCTTCTGAAATGTCATAAAAATCAGGGATGCAAAGCATTTGTTACAGTCTGTGGGAACTGAAATATCTAAACTGTCAAAGACTCTTCAATTTTCAAAAGAGGCTTTAACAATTTACCTTTTATGCATTCTCAGTGGCTGTGATCACACTGTAACTTCAGTGCTAATGGCATAGCTGAGTATTTCCATGGTTATCACTGCCCCTTATGATTTGGATGTAAGTCAATCATTTGGTGAGAAGGTGCTGAAACAGGCATTTTTACATCAGGGGTGTTATCATGTTAAAATATGCACATGGATCTTATCTCCCTCCAAGGAATGTTATTCACACCCAGAGTTACTAATGCACTCAACCATTTCATGACCATTGACAGAGGATGGGGCTCTTGGAGGCTGCTATGTACAGCAAACCCCCCTCACTATAGTTTGCAGCAACTTTTCATATACCTTTCTCTTTGATGTAAAGTGATGAGAGAGTGCAGTTTGTCACGCTATATGTGATCAATCATCTCCTGTCTCACAGAGCATCATGTCACATAAACAGGTTAATAACTTTAGATCTTTTGGGTTTTTTTTCTGGCTTCTGTAGTGAGATAGCTCAATGCTATCCATTTGGATATGACTGATTTGATCAGAATACATGTCTTCTGATCACAGATTGTATGTAATCAAGCAGAATATTTTCCAGCTTCTGGTTAGAAATACAGAGCCAAAAGCCAGCATTTCTCCACCTTCATGCTAGTGAAAACAGCTCTTTCCACAACAGGCTCCAGTTATATAAGTTGGAAAACAAAGGAACTGTCCAGAGCTTTCCTTTACTTTCTAGGAATATGATTTTATTGTTACAATCTGGCTTTCCTATGAGACAGCCTTACAAAGCCGTATAAAATAATCAGTTTCAAATGTAACAAGATTAAAAGTATTGCCAATGTTCCCTCTAATCTTTTCCATCCGTAGGAAGATTTCTTTCCATCCATGTCCAGAATAATTTTTATGTGTATTGAGGCACGTTTGAATGTGCACCACCAGTAGAAACAAAAAAACCTAGCTGTAGGTGCTCTGCTAAACAGTGACATTGTTGCCAGTGAATCATCTTTTGAATGTATAATACTTCTTGTTTTTAATATCAACTGTAAATCATCAAGTGGTTTATCTGCAGGCTTTTTTTAAGCTGAGGTTAGATCTAGGGGAGTGCCATACTATGCACAGTGCGAGGGTTGGTATGTGAAAGGGCTACAGGTGACTCTCTGGCCATGCCTCCTTTCCCCAAACACACCGCGGACATACCCCAGCAAAGGAAATAAGTAGGACTAAAGCCTAGGGATTCTGACATGTCTGGGTAATTTCCAGGACAAGCTGGCCCTATGGTGGCTCCGCACAATCAGAACGGCACAGGGCAGCTTCAGTGGGGTCCAGATTCTGCCTGTCTACATTCAGAAATTGCCTCGCTTTCAGAGTGTAGATACCCTATGAAGGGCAGTATAGAAAACACTGCAGAGCACAGTTTTCTTTCTAGTAAATGGAAATAGACAAAAATGTTTTAGTTTTAACACAATATGACTCAACCCACTGAGCCTGATTCTTCACTGCATCCTCCGTGAGTATCCTCTGTGAGTGTGTGTTTGTAACTCTCTACCCGATCAGAATAATAGCTTTTACACTCTCTTTGTGAAAATGACTACATACGGTGCAAGACATTGGCAAATGAGGCCCTTCTATGAACAATTGTTTTTAAATGCAGACAATTTGTCTGGTTTTCTTGCCCTCACATTGCTACAGAAAATATTAACAAATAAAATAATAGAAATGGAGAAAATCTCACAGGGACATGTTGTGATCTAACAGAGAAAAAAATAACTTTCTCTGGCATTGTCATCCTTGTGTTGTTGGAACTTTTTACTCCTGATATGCTTTCAGAAAAAGTTGCAGAAATAAAATTATATAGTAACTTTCCTTTTCTTTCTTCTTTAATTCCCACCCATCCTCTCAGCAGGGGAGATGGAGCTGAATTAATTTTTTTCACTGCTTTCTGTCTTATACCACCTTCATGGTTTAGTGAATCTTTGAACCCTTTTGTTCTGTGTCATTCTTCACTGTGACTAGCAAATACATCTCTGTATTCCTCTCTTTCTAGTTCCTTGCAATCTGGTATGTATTGCCATGTATGGTATTCTTTCTGGATCTGTTCTTGTCACATGTCCAAGACATCACAATCATCTTGACTGGATCTTTTGTGACAGCATTATTTCTTGCTCTAGCCATTTTCTTATTAATTCGTTTTTTTTTTAAATTTTCTGCTGTCTTGAAACTCTCAGTATTCCCCTCAGCTTGTTCCTTTCTGCAGTCAATATATTTTCTTCATAATCTTCCTTCATATTCCAACATTATGACCTGTAGAGTAGTATTGACATGACAACTGTCTCATACATGCTGATTTTCATTTTTCTCTAAATGTTTTTAGCCTTCCAGATCTTAAAGAGTTTTTTGTGTATACCAGCTGCTAGTCTGATTCTTCTTTTAATATTGTCTTCAAACTTCCAATTCTTTGATACCAGCCCTCCAAAGGTATGCTCTTTTTTCTACTTGTTCTAATTCTTTTTCTTTGAGTTTCATCTTTACCTCTTTCTCTTATCTTTCAGTTTACATAATTTTTGTCTTCTCCATGCTAATCTTCAGACCAAATTTTCTGCTTTCCTGGTATATCTTTTCAGTTATTCTCTTTAAATCTGCTTGGTCAATGCTATGTCAGTATTTTTTGTAAACATACAGTTATTCACTGTCCTCCCACATAACTTGACTCCTATTTAATCATCTCTCAGTACTACGGATTTTATTGCTTTCAGTCGAAAATTGAACACATCTGTCAACTTGCATAATTTTCTCACTCCTATTGTCACTCTGAACCATTCGGTCAGCTTTGTGCCTGCTCACATTATACTTGTTGACTTGCTGTAGTTATTTTATTTCAGCTTGATCAGTTGCTCAGGGATGCCATATATTCTCCAGACTTGCCTTAACCTTTCTATCAAAGGCTGTCAAGTGCCTGCTCTACATCTATACAGTTGTTGTGCTTTGTGCGCTTCTCTGATATCACAAACACTGATCGACTGTACTTTGTCCTGGTCTAAATCTGGCCTGTTATTCTGCATGTACCTCTTCAGTCTTTTTTGTAAAATCTTGGATTATGTCCATGCTGCTGTGCATACTTGTGTATTGGATTGTGTTCATGCTTGCACATGCTCCTCGTACTCAAGCTAAGGTCACGTCTTCACTCACCATGCTGGAGATTGACGTTCTGGCATTCGATTTAGCAGGTCCAGTATAGACCTGTAAATCGAATGCTGAGGGCAGTTCTGGTCAGTGTCTATACTCCTTGCAGTTGTGAGGAGTAAAGGAAGCCAATGGGAGGATTTGCTCCTGTTGGCCTCCCGCAATGGGGATGGTGTCAAGCTCGGCTTAAGATAAACTGACTCCAGCTATGTATTCTACATAGCTGGAATTGCATATCTTAAGCCAATCTTCCAAGTCTAGTGTAGACCTAGGATAAGTGTCTACATATGCTGTGCTGGACATGGTTATAATGCTGTGCACATGCTTATACCTGTGTCTACTCTGCCACTTTGTGTTATTGGACATACCACGTCAGGCAGCCAGATCCCAACAATGTGCACACTGGTTATGGTTCCTCATGGGTAAGGGAATGAAGGATGCAATATGTGCACACAGTTGGCAGCTGGGAGGCAGAAGATGACATCTGCTGGAAATGCATGAGGGAACATTAGTATGTGCTTATGAGGCTACATAGCTTTGTGTGAGTTTTGGTCCCTTACAGATATATATCTCATGGTCATTTGCTGTTCATTCCTGTGGCATTGCACTCATTAAAGACAATCACAACAGGGCTTCTCCAGTGGGTTATCACCTTTGGGTTGGTTTGTTCTGTGGAGGAGGGTGGTGCTGAGTTATAATAGGGTTGTTATGCAAAGTTTCTGCCTTCACGAGTCACCTTTGTTTGGAAAACTTTTTTTGGGAGGACTCTCTCTCCCAAAGACCTTATGAAGATTTGCTTGATGGTTAGTGTGCACTCATTTGATTTCTTGCCTGTTGAGTGTCAGTATGGCTGATTGCACTTAGTAGCTAATATGGAACACTAATCCCTACTGTGGTTGAAAGTGATTAAGATTTCAGGGGCAGAGAGGAGTGGTGGAAGGAGGGGCTGCTTATGCACATGCTAGTGGCAGGCAGATCTTCTCATTGCCTCTTTTTGTTGCTGGAATTGTGTTTAGATTTTCTGCATGTGAACTAAGTGAGAAGGACATTCATCTCCCCATTTTCTGTATTTTAGACTTCTGCTGCCTTGAAAGCTGGTAGTGCTTTCTATACACACATAAAATTATCTGTACTTTCCCTAGCTCTTCTGTGTATTTTTGGGATTTCAGATATTTCTGAACGTATGGTTGGGGGGAGACTGACAGAAACATGTTTTCATTAAAAGGGCGCTAGACAGTTGTACACCATTGAATTACATGTGTTGTGAACTGTAAGGCCCAGTTTTGAACCATAAAATATCTTTACTTCAATTTACCTTCCTGAGCCAGGAGGGGCCAATACAACTAAAGTATAACATTTATAAAAAGCATGAGATGCAATGTGTAATTGAAATATTTTGTTAAAAAAGGATCAATCACAAATCTTCCAAAAAAAAAAAAAAAATTAAGGGAGCATAACTGGAAACATTGCTGAAATGTTACTGCATTCCTCCTGCAAGACAGGGACAACAGAGAACAATTACTCTTGGGGAAATCTGGGATGTCTCTTGTAAGGGTTTTGGAGGGTGGGCCCTTCATGGGGATTCTGGGACTCCTGCTGGTTTATTGATCCATTCTTGATCATTGCAGGATCACCCTGTAAGGAGTTTTGTGTTTCAGTGGAGAGTGAGCTTTGGAAAGTCCTTTAGGATCCATGTTCTCCTAATCACTCAGGGTGTGGTAATCCTTAGAACAGGATCTTCTGTGGGTGGCAACTAGAAGGAGAGGGAGGAAGATGTGGTGGTTGCTCTTGATATATTGGTTCAGTGGTCTCAGCAGCAGTCAGATCCTGGCCTTGTTTGGCTACCAGTTCATTACCTCTCCATTTAGGAACGTCCCATTCTCTCTAAGGAGTGTCTATAGCTCCATGAATCATCTCATCAGTGTTTCCATCTGTTGAAGAGCCCATTCCTCCCATACCCTGAGGAGTTCAAACTGCTCCTGGTTTCTCCTGTCCATCCCTATAAGCAGTTCTTCCAAGTCCAAGGAACATCTGTGTTGATGTTCCTGCCCTCCTAGAGGTATGGTTTCCCTCTTGGGAGCTAAAGGTCAAGACAAAGACAAAGACAAAACAGTATCCACCCTACATAAGATTTGAAGTGGTTAAGGTGGCCAGGTGGGCCAATTAACTCCCCAGACTGCACCTGCAGGAGGAGCGGGGAGGAGGGAATTGATTAAATGGGAGCTCAGCTGGCCAGGAACAGCAAGGGACTGTGTAAAGCCTTGGAGATGAGAGCAGCTGGGGGCTGCAAGGAAGTAGTTTGCAGTAATTTCTGGGGTGAAGGGAGGCATATTTGGGGCTAGGTAGCCTACTGTAACTCCCTGAGAAGAGCAAGGAAATCCCAGAGAATGGGAGAGAGACAGAAAACTGTGAGGTAGAGCAGCCGTGGCTACTATGGAGAGAGAGGGCCCTTGAATTGGAATGTGAGTTTCCCCTACTAACCACTGAGGAAGTGGCACAAATCATATAGCAGAAAGCTTGGGACAACTGGGTTATCAAAGTCTTCCAAGGCCAGAAGAGAAGGACCAGAGTGACCTGCCCAGAGGGCCAAGCTACAAAGAAGAAGCTGCAGGTGCTGGAGTAAGATAGCCTGTAGAGTGAGAGGAGAAGAGAGGTGGAGACACCTCCAGAGGAAGGTGCAGAACCTAGTGCAAGTTAATCCCCAGAACAACCTGGAGGAAGCGCTGCTAGTGGTGAATGAACTCTGTGACATTTGCTGGAGAATGCTGAGGTAAATCAGTATACTTGATACAAAGGACAGGGAGGCAATCACCCCTGGTAAAAGGGGAGCTAAGAGACTGCTATGTTGGGAAAGATTGTATAAGACAGTCGCCTCTGATACAAGAGGAGTGCAAAAAGTTGTAGCAGGAGGTAGGGGGAAAAAGGGAGAAGAGACAATGGAGCTGCAGTATGTGGAAGCTCTTTTTTGCAGCAAAAGACTGCCAGAGGAAAGCACAGCACCTAGAAGGACGTAATCCCAGAACAACCAGAGGAGGCACCATGAGCAGGGAGAGGACCTCGTGAGGGCATTGCATTTATTTTTCCTTTGGAAGAAGCCGCCAAAGGTCCCCATATAACATAACTAGGTTGTAGAAAGCTACAATTTTGATGTTTCAGAATTCCAGGACAGACAAGACAGGGATGGTAAAAATGTTGCAATCTTCCAAGGGTGAAAGGACTGTTGTGACTTACTTTCTCCTCAGACAGCCAAAGTATTCTACAGCTGTGGTCTGTTCCCTTCCCCTCCCGGGACTCTTCATTTCCCATCACCCCTCAAGTTCCCCGTTCTGCAGATCTTCTGTTAGTAAAGGAGAGATAAGATCAGGGTGATGGGAGAAACTCTGAAACTGTGTAGTCATTCAAGGGAAAAAAGTAACTGTCTTGCTTGCAGATTACATGGGGTGGAGCAGAGGGCAAAAGTTGGAGGAGTTCAGTAAAGGGATGGGGTGTGACAATGCTGTGCGTTCAGCACTTGTAGTTCGGACTCTGAGGGCATGCCTATGCTACTAAATTTTGTCAATAAAACTTATGTTGACATCCAAAAGTCGATAAAGCAAAAATCACCAGAGGGCGTTCACACTTGTTCCTTCTGACAGATCATGTTCTCACTGGGGGCACCATCATCATCAATGTGAACAATGTACTGTGGGTATGTGTCCCACAGTGCCCTGTTGTGGAAAGGCAGAGCTCCTTGAACATCTGAAGGAGTGGGCTGTGCCCACGAAAGCTCATGATACCATCTACGTGTTTTGTTAGTTGTTAAGGTGCTGCCAGACTATTCGTTGTTTTTTAAGATTTTCCAGTTACAAACTAACTTGGCTACCCCTCTGAAACATCTTGGGATTGTCCCTCAGTTCTCCCACAGCCTCTTCAGTTGCTGGGAGTAGCATCATGAGTAGCTCTGTGGGAGCAGGAATGTCAAAGCAGCGCAGCAACTTGTCCCCCTCTCCCTGTAGCAGCAGTCTGCCAGTTCTGTTGGCAAAACACACTTCTCTTTGTCAACAGTAAAGGGCAGGGAAAAGAAAAAAGTCTCTCATAGAATCCTAGAGCTGAAAGAGACCTCAGGAGGTCATTGAGTCCAGCCCCCTGCCCAAAGCAAGACCAACCCCAACTCAGTCATCCCAGCCAGGACTTTGTCAAGCCAAGACTTAAAAACCTCTAGGGATGGAGATTCCAGCACCTCCCTAGGTAAACCCATTCCAGTGCCTCACCACCCTCCTAGTGAAATCATTTTTTCTAATATCCAACCTAGACCTCCCCCACTGCAACATGAGCCCTTCACTCCTCACTTTGCCATCTGTCACTACTGAGAACAGCCTCTGTCCATCCTTTTTGGAACCTCCCTTTGGGTAGTTAAAGGCTGCTATCAAATCCCCCCTCACTCTTCTCTTCTGCAGACTAAACAAGCCCAAATTCCTCAGACTTTCCTCACAGGTCATGTGCTCCAGCCCCCTAATTATTTTTGTTGTGCTCTGCTGGACCCTCTCAAATGCATCCACATCCTTTCTGAAATGGGGGACCCAGAATTGGACACAATACTCCAGATGTGGCCTCGCCAGAGCCAAATAAATGAGAATAATCACTTCTCTAGATATGCTGGCAATGCTCCTCCTAATACAGCCTAATATGCCATTAGCCTTCTTGGCTACAAGGGCATGATTCTGATCAACATAGCATGTGATTACTGATGAAAATGTGGGGAGGGGTCAGGAACTTTTACAGACAGAGAAAGGGTTCAGGGCATTGTTGAGACTGGTAGATGACTACTGAAACTTGAGACTTTATATATGCCTCTTACCTCCATCCCCTGCAAACTGGCACAGGTAGAGGGCTGTGTCACAGACAAAGGGTATACCTTCACTTAAACTCTGACATGGCACAGCTGTTGTACTGCCGCTGTGTCTCTCTAGTCGTGCTTCAGTGTGAACATTGTCTATGCCAATGGGAGGGGTTGTCCCATCTGCACATGTAATCCACTTGTTCCCAAGAGGTAGTAGTTAGGTTAATAAAAGAATTCGTCCATTGACCTAGCACTTGTAGGTATCAATGTAACTGTCTCTCAGGGGTGTGGATTTTGCCGATTGTAAATTCCTTGTGCAGATCAAACCTAAGGCATGTTCTCACCCATATCCCACAGGTTTGTCCACTTGCCCACCTTCTACTAGCCTTCAGGCAGGCTCTTGTAGGAATCAGGTGTGGCTCACAGAGGGGATATGGCATAGCCATGGGCATGTATGCATATACAATTGCTAGTGAAGGTGCACCCTCGGTGAACATTTTCCCCGGCATGCTCATAAGGTGATTCTTCTGTAGTTCTTGCCTGGTACTATTATTGCTCTCCTTCGTTTGCTTGGCATTTGCTCCTGTTTGTAAACAGCTTGTTCTTTGCTTTTACTATGTGTTCCTAGCAGCTCTGCAGTTATGATGTCATTTTCCAGAGCCTTTTTCTTTCTCAAACTTTCTATTGAGAGCTTCACTGCTTCTAAGAATTCCAGCACCTGTTCTCCCTTTTCTGCGCTGGGAAGCTTCTCCAGTTCAATTTCGTCTGAGTTCAGCAAGTTATACAGCTTCTCCAAATATTCTTTCCATCACTTGGTTTGCCCTCAATTATGTGTCTGTGCTTGTCTTTCACCACCAACATCTTTAGCTCAGATGTCACACTTATAGCCCACTCTATTAGCCTCATTTAGCATGGACACTGTAATTGACAACATTTTTCTCTCCATTTTTTCCCTTTTCTTTCCCTTCACATCCCCTCTCTTTCAGCTTGTTCATGTTGTAAATCTCATTTTTTGAAGCCTTTTCTGATTGTCTTAGGCCAAACCTCATGGATGACAGCACTAACTTATGATCTGATCTGATATTGGCTGCAAATGATCTGCATGACAACACACTTGATTTCTATGTCCTTCTGGCTGAACAGGTCCTGACAATGTCATGCCTGCACAGGAAGCGTTTAGGCTAGCCTGATTTAAATTTTGCTCCCTGTAAGGGAGCTATATGACTTGAAGTATACATTTTAACACAGCAAAATGCTTACGGTATATATACTATATGCAAATGCACTTCCTTTCTCATTGGTACCTCAGTAATGTACTACATTGCACAAACTCTTACACTTTTGGGTAACTGCATTTTAATAAGGATGGAGCACAAGCTAGATAGTCTTCAGATGGCTTGACTGCTGATAACAATCAATGCATTGTAACTAACATCTATGGAGTGGCTTGTGCAGATCCTCCATCACACAAGGAATTGATCTGTAGGTACTAACACATTTCCTTTCACTAAAACAAATGCTATTTTTCCAATGTGACCTTATTCAGCTCTGCATTTATTATAGAGGATAATCTTATATTGCTTTGAAATAGAAAGCCCTGAGAATTCATTTCTCACACACAGCATGCAGGATAGACTTAGCCTATTCTGCTTTTCTTACAGGGGCCAGTATTACTTAAGTTATACTAGAACATTTATCTAGCATTACTGGGGTCCTTAGCTCAATTATATTCCTCTTTTTTTGGAAAACAAAAAGAAAGTATACATGCTTTATTGGTTTGGGGTGTGTGGGGTGAGGAAGTGCTCAGGGCAAGGGGCTGACGCTGTGGTGGGTGAGGAAGGGCTCTGGGCAGGGGACTGTGTATGTGTGTGTGTGTGTGTGTGTGTGTGTGTGTGTGAGCACAGAGATGGCAGGGGGGGCCTTGCCCCCAGGATTAGTACCATGGCTGCTTGCTCCTTCCCTTTCTGTCAGGGAGCAAGAGAAAAGTGCACAGCTTTCCTGCCCCCTGTGCTTCCTGTTGTATCGTTTGGAGTTCCACAGTTTAGGAAGAAATCACTGGAAATGCAGAGAGCTTGAGCAATTGCAAGTGTCCATTTTATTTCCTACACAGAACTAACTAGAACCAGCTCAAACGAGCTGGGCTGACCCCTAGAAACCTAACTCAGTTACTATAACAAGATCTATATCTACAACCCAATACGCAACATATTCCTCCCCCCTTAATAAGAATGTCCCTTTAACAAAACAAACACTAAGGCTGTGTCTAGACTGGCAAGTTTTTCCGCAAAAGCAATTGCTTTTGCGCAAAAACTTGACAGCTGTCTACACTGGCCGCTTGATTTTGCGCAAAAGCACTGACGTTCTAATGTAAGAAATCAGTGCTTCTTGAGCAAATACTTTGACGCTCCCATTCGGGCAAAAGTCCTTTTGCGCAAAAGCTTTTGCGCAAAAGGGCCAGTGTAGACAGCTCAGATTTGTTTTGCGCAAAAAAGCCCTGATGGCTAAAATGGCGATCGGGGCTTTCTTGCGCAAAACCGCATCTAGATTGGCATGGACGCTTTTCCGCAAAAAGTGCTTTTGCGCAAAAGCGTCCGTGCCAATCTAGACGCTCTTTTCTGCAAATGCTTTTAACAGAAAAACTTTTCCATTAAAAGCATTTGCGGAAAATCATGCCAGTCTAGACGTAGCCTAACTGTGGAATGAGGATAGACTGCCTCAAATTCCCAGATAACCTCAGGGATTATTTTGCCTTGTCTGTGAGCTAACCTCAACTAAAGGTCCAGCTGTTGAGGAGGCCTTCTTTCTCTAGAGGAAGGTGGATTACAGCGGACCAGACATCTGGCGTTCTTGCACTCGAAGGTGTTATGGGTGCGGGCCTGACAGCGGGTTGGGAGCTTGAAGCATGAACAGGTGAGGCTGTAGGATCAGCCTGCTTAGGGAGGGGGTTTATGTTCGCTGCAGGCGGTGCTGGAAGAGGAGAGTCAGGAACAGGTGATTCTTGAAGCAGTAGGTCCCCGGCAGTGGGAGGTCAGGCAACTCAGCTGGAGGGCAGGCATAATCTGGCAATAACTGATCTACATGACGCCGCCAGATGAGATCTTCTGTAGTCCTGATGTCTAGGAAACAGGTCCTGTTTGAGCAATAATAGTGGCAGGGACCCATTTAGTTCCAGAAGCATAGTTCTGAGCTAAAACTGGCTCTCCAGGACCAGCGGTTTGGTCTTTTGCTCTGGATGAATGCCTGAGGGGTTGACTTTGCTGTTGACACTGCACAATTTGTTGCAGTTTGGAAGGTTTCAGAAGATCAAAGCAAATGTGCAGCTGACGTCCCATCATTAGAAAAGCTGGGGACAGTTTGGTTGTAGCATGAGGGTGTTTCTGTAGGATAGTAAGAAGGTGTCCAGATGCTTTTATATGAGTGAATGTCCTCTAGCCAGGCTTGCAAAGAGGTCATCAATGCAGGGAAGAGAGTATTGCTTTGCACACAACTGGGTTAACAGTGACCTTAAAATCGCCACAAGTCTGAATGGAACTGTCCTTTTTCCAATATTGGAACAATTGGTATTACCCATGGGCTATGGGTAACTGGTATTAGGACTCCACTTTTGACTAGGTGCTCCAGGTCCGCTTCAACTTTTGGCCTGATGGCATATGGCAGAGTTCTGGCCTTCAGATATTTTAGTTGGCTGCCAGGTTTAATGTTCAGTTTCACAGTGATTCCCCTCATACTTCTCAGATCCTCTCCAAAAACAGCAGCATGTTTCTTTAATATATCGGTCAGACCTGTTTCTTCTTTACTCATCTGGTGCACTTCTGTCCAGTTTAGCTGGATCTTCCTAAGTCATGATCTACCCATTGAGGCTGGGTAATGGCCTTTCACCACAAACAGTGACAATTCAGCAGTCTGTCCATTGAGCACCACCTTAACATCAGTAGTGCCCAATAGAGGTACCGCTTCGCCTGTATATGTCTTCAGAATGATCTTTGTTGCCTTAAGTGGAAGATGCTTTAGCTTTTCCTTTTACAGTGTCTGAGACCAACGAAACAGTTGCACCGGTGTCCACTTCCATGCATACAGGTTTGCCTTCCAACAATGGGGTTACCCAGTCTTCATGGGAGCCCCCTTTCCAAGAGAAAACATAGCACTCTTTTCTGTATGATTTTATGAGAGGCAGTCCCATTCTAGGCACATCCCATTTTCCTGGCACCACCAAACCCTTACATTGCTTTAAGTTTAAGAGGAAGCTGTGTGCCACGTGTGTGTGTTTGGGGTCCTTGCGCTCACCTTTTGGAGGAGTTCTTGGACAAATAGACAAATTCTCTCAAATCTATAGTAGATGGGGAGTGTGTGTACAGACAGTGTGTGGATAAAACAGCAGCAGTTATTTAAGAATTCTCAAGACCATCTAACTGTTCCTACGTCTTTTAACTCTCCAATCTGAAGATCTGGCACACTGCACTGCTCTGTTAAAGTCCCTCCCTTACTGTTATACACATGGCATCATGAGAATATAACCCACAAAATGGTAGCTTTGAAAAAAATAAGGTTCCCACCCTTTGAGGAAAAAGGAGCAGCTTGCTAATTCAGACTAATTTATGGCTCTTTAGAATAGAACACTATTTAGGAGCCTACATATCAAAGTGCCTCATTTTGGCTCCTGTTTTTAAATGTCTTGACCTAAATCCCTTAGCTGATCACTGTTGCAGACTCATTTACCACCTATGTGAACCAGCCAACAGAGGGGAAATCTTAGGGTCACTGTGGATGGTTCTCTGAAAACATCCATTCAATGTGCAGCTACAGTAAAAATGAACAGAATGTTGGGAATCATTAAGAAAGGGATAGACAACAAGACAGAAAATATCATTGCCTCTATATAAATTCATGGTATGCCCACATCTTGAATACTGCATGCAGATGTGGTCACCCCATCATAAAGGAATATTGGAATTGGAAAAGGTTCAGAATAGAGCAACAATTAGGGGTATGGAATGACTTCCACATGACAGATTAATGAGACTTGGGCTGTGTCTACACTGGCACGATCTTGCGCAAAAGCAGCCACTCTTGCACAAAAACTTGCTGCCTGTCTACACTGGCCGCGTGTTCTTGTGCAAGTAAATTGATGTTCTAATGTATGAAATCAGGGCTTCTTGCGCAAGAACTCTGACGCTCCCGCTCAGGAATAAGCCCTTTTGCGCAACTGTTCTTGTGCAAGAGGCCAGTGTAGACAGGCAACATGAATTTCTTGCGCAAGGAAGCCCTATGGTTAAAATGGCCATCAGAGCTTTCTTGAGCAAGAGAGCGTCTACACTGGCATGGATGTTCTTGCGCAAAAGCACATCTCTTGTGCAAAAGCACATGCCAGTGTAGACGCTCTCTTCTGGAAGAGTTTTTGCAGAAGAACTCTTCCGCAAAAGAGTTTTTCCATGAGAACGCACCAGTGTAGACGTAGCCTAGGACTCTTCAGCTTGGAAAAGAGATGACTAAGGAGGGATGTGATAGAGGTTTATAAAATCATCACTGGTGTACAGAAAGTAGATAAGGAACTGCTGTTTACTCCTTCCTATAACAAATGAACTAGGGATCACCAAGTGGAATTAATAGGCAGTAAGTTTAAACAAAGGAAATATTTCTTCACACAACACACAGTCAACCCATGGAAGTCTTTGCTAGAGGCTAAAACAGGTTTCAAAAAATGTTAAATGAATTCATGGAGAAGAGGTACCTCAATGGATTTAGCCTGGATTTTGGCAGGAATGGTGTCCCTAACCTTTGATTGGCAGAAGCTGGAAATGGGTGACAGGGAATGGATTACCTATTTGGGAATGTCATCTGTGAATGAATCAGGTCCTTCTTTGCATGGTGATGGATGGTCCATACAGGAGAGAAGAGATGGAATTAACCTTATACCAATGTAAGGGGGGGAAATTCTACATTCTTCTGAAGAATAGTGTTCAGCAGAGCGAATGAGTGTTGGACAAGTATTCCTGTGCACCGAGTGCAAAGTGAACTGAGTTAAGCTGTAAACTGAAATCACTGTCCTCTTATTAGATGTTTGGAATATATTTAATAGAGAGATGCGATATCCCAGAAAACAAGTCAGGTCAATAAAAGCAACCTAGTTGTAGAATTTAAAGAAGTCTACTTGTGTTTATCAAAGCTATTTACTTTAGCAGCTGTGTGCTGCATGTCTGTTGCTTGGTGGTGTTAAATAGGTATAGACAGAGTATCTGAGATTTGAAGTCACACACTGAGTATAATACAGTAATGCTAGATAAATAGTGGACTACAGACTGGGATTTAATAGAGTTTAATATTTGAGCAGTCCCCTGAAATCTACAGTTCCCACAGAAACAAAAATTTCTTTCTCCTCCTCTCCCCGCCCCCTCTGGAAAGTGACTGGGCTGTGATTTGTAGAGCAGATAGGATAACATCAGAGGGATATTTTTTAAATCAGCAATATTTAAAATGAATGTTCATAAAACATTGTCTACAGGCATTTGTGGATGTTAGAAGTGATGAGTTGTAATAAACGGCTTGTAAATAATTCAGAAAAGCTTATCAGGACTAGCTACAGATTTGGTCAAAGAATCAGTGTGCAAATCCACATCAGGGTTCTGCTAGTACGACAGTTGAGCACAGAATAGTGTGAAAATCTGGTGTTTAGTTTTGATGGCACTAAAATCTTAATCTTTTTCATGAGACTTTAGCCTCAAATGGCAGAAATCATGCATAGTCTTTTTTTTCTTTAGTTCTTTAGTTTTAGTTTTCTTCTTTAGTCTGTTTTTCTTTAGATTTCCATCACTTGGGCCTGAATCGGAATCAGGTTTTGGAAATGAGGTATCTTCCGGTTTTGGAGCTAACCCGGAACTAACAAATAAGAAAACGGAATCTTCAGAACTTGGTTTGAATTGACAATCCCAGAAATGTGGCAGTATTCAGATTTGATGTTTTGATTTGGGCCCATCTCTCACATTGATTTGAGGAAGGAGGGAGAAATGGAAGACAAAATAGTGGCATGTTAGTAAGTATGGGTATATCTACACTTGCCCCCTAGTTTGGACTAGGGAGGCAAATGAAGCATACCGAAGTTGCTAATGAAACGTGGGATTTAAATATCCCACGCTTGATTAGCATATTCGTGGCCGGTCGCCATTTTAAAATGCCGGTCGCCCGATTTAACTTGCCGCGTGTAGACGTGGTAGTCCGATCCAAAACCCTTCCCTCGAATTAACTGTTACTTCTCGTACAATGAGGTGCACAGCTTCTCAGCGGCAGTGGGAAACAAAGTGCCCCACCCCAGGGTGCTCTGGTTCCCACCACCCACAGAGAAGTGAGACACAGCAGGCTGGGAGGGTGGTGTGGCAGGGCAGAGCAGGCTTCTGGGCCACTCCAACTCCCATCACCCAGGTAGTGAGTGGGGTCGGGGGGGGAGGCAAACCCTGCTGTGGCCACACCAGACCTCTATAATCTCCAAGGCTGTATTGCTTGAGGAAGGGGCAGGGCAGAGGAGGGAGAGGGGCAAGGCTCGTGGCAGGGGGTTGCCCCAGGCCTTGCTTCTAGGGCACTAGGGGGGTTGCCCTAGGCCCAATACTCCCTTGGGATGGCCCTGGTTTCTAGCCTGAAGAAAATGTCAAGGGCCAGCCTTGCTTGTAAAATAGACGTGCTGGCTAATCAATACTGCTATTCTTTAATTTTGGCTCAGATATGATTCTAGTGGAAAATTCAGTTATATCCCATTTATGCAGACTAAAATACACCTTGACTTGATGATGTGCCAAATAACTTTACATGTTTCCTTCAATCTGGAAAGGAAAATGGGGAAAATCTTAAATAATTAGATTTTAAATCCTTTATTGATTTTTTTTTCTTTTTGGTGGGATGGATCTTGCTGCCCATGTTTAGTCCTTTATTCTGGTAAAACTTCCTCTAACTTCAATGGGAATTCTTAGAATTCAGGCTTGTAGAACTATGCCTGTTGCAATTAATCTGTGTCTGGTACGACAGGTTACAATAAACCTTCTTAATCCTTTCACCTCTCTCATACATACATTAACATGCATTCAAGGTGCAATCCTACACGGTTAAAATAAATGTAAGAGTTAAAAGCCTTTGAAAGTGAATGACACTGTAAGGAATGGGCAGACCAAGTCTCCTGTCAACCTAATGAGTGCGGCTAGCCTATAGTAGGCTGCCTCATTGATTGGAAGAGGCAGCAGATGACCTTTTAAGACCAGCAGCAGTTCAGTGGTTCCTCAGAGCATTTGCCCATGTCTGTGATAGTACCTAAGCATTTCAGCCCTGCTCCTGCCTTTACCCATACTTTGCTGCACCTGGTCCTGTCCCAGAGCTCTGATTCTGGCTCAGATACTTGGATCCAATTTATGACTCCAGCTCTGAACCTTAACTCTGGCATCTGGCTCTGATCCCTAGGCTTGAACACCCATGTCTCAGTCACTGAGGGTATGTCCACACTAGCCCCCTAGTTCGAACTAGGGAGGCTAATGTAGGCATTCGAAGTTGCAAATCAAGCCCAGGATTTAAATATCCTGCACTTAATTTGCATCTTGTTAGTCCGGACTAACTGCCCGTGTTTACACGCGGCAGGGACCTGGTAGTTCGAAATAAAGCCCTAGTCGAACTACCTGTTATTCCTCCTGGAATGAGGTTTAATAGGTAGTTCGATTTAGGGCTTTATTTCGAACTAATGGGTCCCTGCCACGTGTAGATGCGGGCAGTTAGTCCGGACTTGTAAATTTCAAAAAATGGCGACCGGCTGGGAAGATGCAAATCAAGCGCGGGATATTTAAATCCCGGGCTTGATTTGCAACTTCAAATGCCTACATTAGCCTCCCTAGTTCAAACTAGGGGGCTAGTGTAGACATACCCTGACACAGTTGTTTTTAAGCCATATTCCTGACATTCCCCTTACAACCCTATCTTATGGTCTATATGAACTCTTCATAGAGCATGTAAATGCACAGGAAAAATAAACAAATGGATGAAATAAAGGAATGAATAAGTTTAGTGGTAACATGATTTAAGAGGAATGCAGCTTTAATCAAATATTCTGGTGAAAAAGTGTACTTTAACTTGAAATGTGAAGTAGTAGTAGAATGTATACCTTTGGTATATCTAAACCCTAGTTTAATAGACATCTTCAAACAAATCAGTTTGTGCTTTGTACATTATCTCTATATATTTGAGAGAGTTTGTCTGTTGACGAACTCCTCCTAAATGGTAAGAACTAGGACTATCAAATTCAGATACATCTTCTTCTGATAATAACTTAAAATAAGGTAAGGGGTTTGGTTGTACCAGGAGAATAGGATGTGCCCGGAATGGGATTGCTTCTCATAAAACCGTATAGAAAAGAGACAATAATCAGGCAGATGAAAGAAGCTGGCTGAGGGTACCCCCCCTCCAATCCAGGACTGTCCCACTCTAAACCTCTCACTCCTCAGGTGGCCTTTAGGGAGTTAAAGGTCCCTCCCCCACCGATTAGTACAGAAACAGTTTTGGCTGTTCCCTTCATCAGGGAGTGAAGGGAAAGTGCACAGTTTGCTGCCTTCCTCACTCTGGCTGGGGAAAAAGGGGGGCAGACAAACCTGGATTTGCCCCAGCCGGGGGACATGAACCCCTCCCCTAGCTATGCCTGCTGGAGTTGCAGTAGTCATGGAAAATGGAGGCACTTCTCAATTGGCTCCAAACTGCTGCAGTGAGAGTTGGCTGGGCTTGTCCTCTCTTCCCAGGCCAGTTGGCATACTAACCTCTCATCCCCTGCCCCACCCCAACACAATGATTGAAGTGAAGCATGCACACTTTCATTTTATTTTGCAAAAACCAAAATTGAGTTTAGGACCTGAGCAACCCCGAGTAAATCTTCTAGTTATGTATAAAACAGAGAGCTAATAACACAGTGTGTGTGTAGAAACTAAGGGTGCATTTACACAGTACCCTAAACTCGAAATAAGATACGCAATTTGCACTATGCAAATTGCGTATCTTATTTCAAAACTATTTTGAAATTTGGCACATCTACACTGTGCCAAATTTCAAAATAATGCGTGATTTCGAGCCATCCCTTATCCCTCATGCAACAAGGTTTACTGGGGTGATGAAATAGCACGCCCATTATTTCGAAAAATATTTCAAAATGACAGGCGGCTTGTGTAGATGTGGGGTAGCTATTTCAGGATACCTCGACTATTCCAAATTAGCCGTGCAGTGTAGACATACCCGAAGAGTTCTCTATTGTTCAGCATCCACCCTTAAAAAAATCAATGTATAGGAAAAGGCTAAAAAACTTCCATGTAATAGAAGTATTCTCTTCATGATGGTAATAATGAAATTGAAATCATGTCACAATTTCCACGATGAAAAAAGTAGACAGTACTACAACTTTGATCTCTATAGAACATTAACAGCTGATAATGGGTGAGGTAAAAATTAGACAAAAAATGAACTGCAAGATAAGTGAGACAAAGGATAATGCCAAATATGTGAGGGTTAACATGTTTCTTAAAAGCTGGTGAACTATAGTATCAGATATTAAAAAAATTTAACAAGGAAATAATGTCAGAACTTCTCAGTATAATTTATCATCCTGAAGTGCAGCCTCAGAAGTATAAGCTCTCTGAAGTTCAGTGTCATTTAGGGAGACAGGCATTATATCATAGGTGAGAGTTGGGATAACACAGCACAAAATGAACCAGGAGCTAACTAGGAGAGATCTGTCAAATGGTGAAGACATCATTAGCAGTGAATAGTTGACAGGAGAATGAAAGGGAAGACACAAATGTGTAATAGAATTCCTGCTATGTGCCTGTATAATGGGGGGAATTTTATTTTATTTTATTTTATTTTATTTTTTTTGCTACTAACCTGATCTGCCAACTACGCTCAACAGGAAAAATAATGCTCTTTGATCCACTCTTCAGTCATCAGTGAAACCAGTTTTAGTGAACAGTCTGGAATTGTAATTCACATTCCTTTGTCTCTTCCTCCTACAGCTAACTTTGCACCTCATTGCTATTCTTTACCCTCGATTTGACACAAACTCCCTTCCTGTATGCCCCCACTACCTGCTCATTTATTCAAATTGCCCTTTCTTATCCACCTCTTTCTCACAACTTTCCAACTGCCAGACAAGAAATGTTCAATTTTATGCTTGTTCTTTTATTGTTTGGACTTTCACGTATCTGACTCATATTAAAACACTAGCCAATTAGCCCGTCATAAGATGGGATTTTCAGGTCTCTCCTCCACATCGGTCTTCTCTCCTGAGCCTCCGGTCTCTCTCCTCTCGCTCTGTCTCTGTCTCTGTCTCTCTCTCTCTCTCTCCTCCTCCTCCTGCGTGTCCCCCCCCCTGCTCTCTTCCGCCTCCTGCCTCTCTCTCTGTCTCTCTCTTTCTCTTCTCTTCCCCCTCCTGCCTCTCACCTGGGGGACTGCGGAGCCCAAATGGTTGTTTGGGCTCCACGCTCCCCATGCTGCATACTCCCCCGCTTGCTCCCCCGTGGCGGCCCGGCTGAGTGGCGCAGAAGTCAGCCACGGCGGGAGGCGACAGATGTGACTTAGGCAACAGTGCTGCCCAGAGGGAACAGCCAGGGAGGCAACAGCGCCACCCAGAGGGAACAGCCAGCATTTCAGCGTTACAGAGTCACAGACACTGGGCTACTATATATATGATACTCAGATTAGTGGCATATCCCAATTATATGTTTATCAGTTGCTATTTACATCTATGGCATTCTAATGACCATTCTCATAACACATAGACACAATCTGTGGGAGTCACAATCCAGATATGAGCAGAGTTTTGCTTAGAGTTGGCAGCTGCATATTTGTGAGGAGATGGGTGGATGAAGAGATTGCTCTAAACCCCATAGAAGTCTGTGGAAATCTTTCCATTGTCTTCAAAGGGTTTTGGATCCCTACTATCTAACTGCAGATCCTTGGGGCTCTAATTTGTATCAAGCTATCTTCTAGAGTTGTGTCTTCACCAGTCATTATGTCACCAAGGGTGTATTTACACAGCACCCTAAACTCGAAATAAGGTATACAATTTGCGTGACGCAAATTATGTATCTTATTTCAAATCTCTTTTGAAATTTGGTGAATCTACATAGAGCCAAATTTCAAATTAGCGTGCTATTTTGAGACATCCCTTAACCCTCATGGAACAAGGGTTACTGGGATGCCGAAATAGCATGCGCCCATTATTTTGAAAAATATTTTAAAATAATGGGTGGCTTGTGCAGAGGCAGGATAGTGTAGAGGCAGGGTAGCTATTTCAGGATTCCTCAGGTATCCTGAAATAGCCATACAGTGTAGATATACCCTAAGAGACATACTGCAAAACACAGCAGACTTATCTGCTTAAATTACCTTTAAGGTTACTAGTAGAAAACTTCCTAAGGACTCTTGTTTTGCTTGTAGTATTGAGCATAGCTTGTAGATGGCATAAACTGCCAGTGATATTTTGCAACATAGTAGAATTCCAGGGTCATTTAAAAAAAAATCTGATATCTGAATTACATCTGCAAGTTCAGTGCGCTACTGCTTGTGTTCACAAAATTCCTTGTGTCCACAAATCATGTAGTCAGATATCTTCTGAAACTACAAAGCCTGCATTGGGGAGCTAACTTTGAGGTCAGTGGAAAATTAGTCATGCCTACTTTTTTCCCTCTCTTCTACTCTCCTTTTTCTATTTTTCTCTAAGCCTTTGCTTTTATTTCTCATATGACCATCTGTACTGTATCTATTCACCACACTGAGCTTTTATATTTACCTAAGATTAATTTAGGGATTGGTGAAATGGTTGTTGTCCTAAAGTTTGAATGATCAGATCTCCCAGATCAGGATTCAAATGGCTTCAGTAGGATTTCTTGTAATACTCTGTCACTCTAGGCATTGTGCATTTTGACTGACTAAAGGTTTTTGTACTGATAATTAGTCTAAGTCGTATAACATTTTCCCAATCTAAAAAACGATGCAAGGCAGGTGGGGCTATAGAGTTGGCTTTTTGTAGTGAGCAGTTTTACTATTTGTCTATTGAAATTTCTCAGTAAAACATAGATATAATTAAAAACTTTCTCTGTTTTTTTTAAATTGCAATGATTATGAGGGATATTTATTTATTGGGCCCATTAAAACTGCTTTAGTGGCTTCTACAATAGCAGTTTGTCCTCTTGAATATCATTAGCATTGATGGAGATTTAATACTCCTGTGTCTCCATGGCAATGTGATCCTATGACTCCTTCCTGGGTACTGTACAATTGACATAATTATGTCTACATGATGGGTTGTGTGTCCTGTTTATCTGTTTTACTATTAATATCCTCGGGCAAAACCCAATGGCTGAAATATCATTGCTCTCCACTTTGTTTGAAATAATTTTTTAAATTTGAAAGGGAGGGATGTAGAAGGGCTTAAGTCCAAGGCAGAGGCATAATATTTAAAGGACATGTGTATGGTTTGCTTTCTCCATTGAATTTTCCTCCATACAGCAAGTATGGTGATGCAAGACTTGCCTATGTTGCCTCACTGTGGTGAACAACCTAGTGTGATACTTTCTAGTGGTAACAGCAACCCAGGAGTGTAAAGCACCATCTGCCCTTAGCTTGACGAACTCTTGTCTGTGCCTGTTGAGGGTTAGCTCTGTCTCCAGTGGTCATGGGCAACACAAGTACTTCCTTTTAGACCTAAGCAGGCTCTGCGGTCTCTCTCCACAAGCTAGCAGAGGGCACACTCCAGCCCTGTGAGCATCTCCCTAGAGAGTCCAGACCCTGTTGCACTGGATACTTGCAGTGTATGCAGATTTGCTGTCCCCAGTGAAGTACTGTGCTCCAGCTTACCAGTTACACCTCAGATCACCACTCTGCTTAACACATACAACTCAGATATATTTGTAGGGAAAACAAGTAAAAGTGAATATATTTAGTCAACAAGATAGGGAGGTGATACAAGTTACAGCAAGTGCAAATCTTGGAAACAAATATAAAATAAAATCACAAGACACATTCTTAGAACCTAGACCAGTGTTGCTCCAAGTGGTCTGCATATCACTCTGTGGTTTGGAGCCAATGGGAGCCACAGGAAGCAGCGTGGACCATTCTGCTGCTTCCCGCAGCTCCCCTTGGCTCCAAACGGTGAACCAGAGCCAATGGGAGCCATGAGGCTCTGTGACCGCGGAGCTGGTAAATAAACAAACCAGAGTGGCCAGTTAGCAGGTTTCTCAGAGTGGATCTGCAAATGACTTTGAGCAACACTGATCTAGACTGACTTAACTAGATACTTTCAGATCTTATATAGAGCAAAGCTCACCCATAGTCCTTCCAGCATTATGCAGCCAGGCTTGACTGTGCTCTTCTGTTTCTGAGACATTGTCAGCTTGCAGTGAAAGGACCAGGTGTCTGACACCCTAGATATATTAACTACCCATTGTTCTTATTCATT
Source organism: Pelochelys cantorii (assembly GCA_032595735.1). Classification (NCBI taxonomy): domain Eukaryota; kingdom Metazoa; phylum Chordata; order Testudines; family Trionychidae; genus Pelochelys; species Pelochelys cantorii. Next base: position 19,426,169 of record CM064339.1, read on the forward strand.
AACAGGAAGTGGCCATGCTGGTTCCTGTAGCTTTCCTCTCTTGTTAGTGATTTATCAAAATCTTCTGATGAGTCTCAGGTTCAGCTTACAAATAGACCAGTATTGTGAGGTAGCTAATACCCACTCCAAAACCACCAGCAAAGGAGATAAATGTCTGTACCACCTGTTAGAAGGGAATATTGCTGAATTGTATCACCTCCTGGTCACCTGTCTTAAGAACATCATTTTCAATAAAGACACACAACTTCTTAAACATCACCTGTGCATACATTTTTCAGTGATTGATAACAAGTTGACGACTCTCTTGGTAGAGACCTCGCATGCCACCTTCTAATGAATTACTATGCATAGATCTGACCCAAGAGATCCCTCGAAAACACTATGTATCCCCTGTGCTCTCTACCAGCTGGCACTGGGGTGCATGGGTGAGACCTAGTACTACAGCATGGGATTTGGCAACAGTACTTTGATTCCTGCCAAATAAGCACTTGCATCTTTTCCCACTAGACAGCTTCTGTGCCAGCTAGCTTAAAAAACCAATCTCAGGGAATTGCTGATGCTTGTGCATGGGTTTCAGTTTAAGAATTTTCTCATGCTTGACGTGTTATTTTTCAATGCAAATGAAGATTTTTACAAGTTTTCTGACTCTTATGAGTTTCAGCTAAATCATGATGTGCTGAAGGTCTGTAACGCCCATTAATCTGCATGGTCCATCATAAGATACTTATTTTTCAAGACATTTGACTAGTAGAGAAACATGAAGACCTCTCCACAAACATTGACAAATGAAAGGCATGAAGGAGGCAATGGAAATATTTTGGATGGCCCAGTGGAGAAAAGAGAGAACTACTATGTAAATATTTTGGGTAGAGATGGTTGACATTTTTAAAATGTCAATGAAATTTTGAATTTCACAAAAAGAAAAAAGTTTGTGAAACTTTCCTTCCCCCCCATCTAAAACTTGAAAATTTCCCCAAAACTAAGCTTTCCATGGCTTAGACAAATATGAGCTAGGAGATAGTGGGCCTCAGGGACTGAATACTTTAAACTTGGCTAAGTCTATACTGTGCTGTTTTGCACAAGAAATATGCAAATGAGGCAAAGCATGGAATATCGCTGTGCCTCATTTGCATAATTAATGAGCAGCCGCTTTTTGCGCAAGAGGCTTTTGCGCAAAAAGGAACCATCTACACAGCTCCTTTTGCTCCTTTTTCAGAAAGAATGGCTCTTGCGCAAGAGGGGTTTTTGCACAAAAAGGAGCTGTGTAGATGGCTCCTTTTTGCACAAAAGCCTCTTGTGCAAAAAGCGGCCACTCATTAATTATGCAAATGAGATGTTGCAATATTCCACGCTTTGCCTCATTTGCATATTTCTTGTACAAAACAGAGCAGTATAGACATAGCCCTGTTTCACACTAACTCCATGCCCAACTGGTGGGTCTTGAATCTAGGTCTTCGTTTTTGCAGTCGTCAAAGATGCAGAGGACTGTAAATTTTAGCCTTGTCTCCTCCTGCATACTTGAGGGAGGCCAGATGAGGGATGCATGCCAGCCAATCTAGGACATAGGCTCACTGTCCCCCAAATCCACAAGAAGGATTTTCAGAGGTGCTAGGTAACTAATCATCTCTGCCATCTAGTAGTTCAGCAGCAGGAAAATGTTCTATCGTGCAAAAACCAGTCCTGCAGAGATCATTCACGAAGGCCATTTGGTTTCATATAATCCTGGGAGTAATTAAATCAAATTAGGCAAAAGAAAATTTAAACTAAATATCAGGAAAATATCCTAAATTGTACAATGTGAAATAACCTCCAAAGGGAGTGTGTGTGGGTAATCTTGATGTTTGAAATTGGATTGGTCTGGAATCAGCCAGGAATAGACCTGCAATGGCAGACAGATGGACTAAGTAAGCTAATAATTGTCTTCAGTCACTGACACCTCTAATCCTATAACTGAGTCATCTTGGAAATCCGTTCCCTCTTCAGATGCACCTGAATACCTGCCAATCACAGGCATCCTCTCTGAGTTCTGTTTTCTTCACTCTGGCTCTTTGATTAAGAATAGTTTTTGCCTAGCTCTGTTGGCGAGTTAGATCACTGCATTCAGTACTGAGACCACGGCTCCTCAACTTTTCTTTTTGTGGAGCACTTCCTAAGAGAGAGATCCTGTGAAGAGCATCTTGTCAACACTCGGCTTTGCTCTCAAACCATTTCACTCGGCAGTCTGCAAAGACAGACATGATTGGTGGTCCACAGACCACAACTGGACAATCTCAGTGCTGAAATGAACGGAATGGCTATAGGGGAAATGTGTTTCTTACTACTTCAGTAAGAATTTAAGTTGAATTACACACAAATGGGACAGTAGTGCTAAAGTTAATGACTTTAAGGACTAACAAGCAGTCCTGCTGATGGGGGAGGGGAAAGGGGGGCTGGGCTAGGAAAGGGAACAGTTGCCCCAGGGCTTGATTCAAAGGGGCTTAGGAGTCCTGGCCACTGCTGTTGGCCCAGGGCCCCCCTAAGTAACTGCTGGAGCACCACACGGTACGCTGTGCAGTGCTGAGGGCTGGCAGAGGGAAGCAGGGGGCGCAGCTTGCTCTGGGAGGCCCTGGGGGCTGGCTGCCCTGCCCTTGCCCCTTCTGCCCCCTCCCCTTCTGGGAGTGTGGACCCACCTCCATCTTGCCAAAGGGCCTATAGAGGTGGTCAGCTCCCCTGTTAACAAGTGAAGACAATGATATTTTGTGACTTGTTTAAGTGAATTCCATCTACTTCTGTGACATGCATAGCCTATACAAATGGCAGAACATGCAATTCTCTCGCCACTTCCCCCCCCCCAAAAAACCATGACAGTGACTTCAGTCAGAGTAGGAGTGGGTTTGAGGGCCTCCACCCTGCAATTGGTTCTGAGTGGGCAGACACTTCTGTCCATGCAGTGTTCCACTGAAACCAGCGGGGTTGGCAGAGGTGCCAGCTTCTGCCCAGACATATCCAGGCCTGAGTTTGTAAAATCTTATTGAGACCAGAAATTCTTAACCAGGAGTACACACATCCCTAGGGTATGCAGAAGCCTTCCAGTGGGTACATCAACTCATCTGGTTGTGTGCCTAGTTTTCAACAGGCTACATAAAAAGCACTAGCAAAGTCAGTACAAACTAATGTCATACAATGACTTGTTTATACTGCTCCACATCCTATACATTGAAATCAGGGCTACCAGATTGCAACTGTAAAATATTGGGGCGCTGTTGGCCATGTCCAGGCTCCCAACCCTCTAAACTTGTCTTCCCTTGCAACCACACCTCTCCTCACCCCTGCACCTGCTGCTGGCTTGTTGAGGCCGTCCGCAATCCCCCACTGCCACTCACCTCCTCTCATCTCTCCATCTCCCGCCCCTACTGCTCACTAGACCTCACTCCCACCACTTCCTCACCCGTCACTTGCCCCTCTCCCTGCCATAGCACTCACCTCCTTGCTGTTTCACCTGCCTCCTTACCCACTGCTCATCTCTCACCCCTCCCAACTGTTCACCTCCTCGCCCAACTCCCTGCCACTTGCATCTTCACCTGACGATTGGGACAAATGGTGTCCCAATCGTACATCAGTCAGAATGTGGGACAAAGAATTAAATATCAGGACGGTCCTGATTTTTATTGGGACATCTGGTCACCCTAACTGAAATGTAAGTACAATATTTATATTTCAGCTGATTTATTTTATAATCCTGTGGTAAAAATGAAAAAGTAAGCACCTTTTTCAGTACATGAGCTGTGACACTTCTTGTATTTTTGTCTGAATTTATAAGCAAATAGTGTAAGTGAGGTGAAACTTGGGGTACATAAGACGTCCCCCTTTCAAGAAAGTTTAGTAGTCTGGAAAGGCTGAGAGCCATTGATTTAGACTATAAGCTTTTTGGACTAGGAACTTGATTTCAACGAAGATCTAATTGTAGGATCAGGATTTTAGTCAGGATAGTTTTTTGTTTGTTTGTTTGTTTGTTTTTTGGCTCCAAAGCTACAAGGATGCTAAGGCTATGCTGATTATTTTTTTAGTGTCATCAGGCTTGATAATGACTGGGAGTAGGAAGTGTAATAGCATATCAATACAGGGCAAATGTTTTATATTAAAATAATAGGGAATTTGTTGGCATCTCATTCATTCAGATGACATTCTACATTTAGCTCATGAACATAATTTTGTCTTACGTTGTAAGACCTCAGGAGAATATCATTCTAATTTCACTGAAATCCACAGTTTGCAATTAAGGCAAAATAAATAAAAAGAAATGGAAGTGAGATGGAACATTTTAACTTTCTCTTCCTGCTTTTCTCATCGATCTATATAAATATTTCTTAGACTAGACTAAATTGTGTATATACCTTCCCATTCAATATTGCCTTTCCCTTCCTTCTTTTCCATATGCCCAGGCTCCCTAACTCATTCCCTCCACTGCCCCCCTCTTAACAGACACATAATCAAAAATAAAATAAGCAAATGTAACCTTCCTCCAATTAGACTGTGACCTTTGCCATCGCTCCTTTTAGTTAACATTTATATCTCAATGGAAGCCAACCAGCTCGGCCCCCTTTGTGCTAGGTGCTGTGCAAATATTGAGTAAATGACAGTCCCTGCCTCGGAGCTGACAGTTAGTAAGAGTGGCTCTAAACCCTTCCAGACAACTGTTCCCCTTTCAGGGATGGGATTTTTGTCTTGTGTACCCCGAGTTTCACCTCACTTAAACTGTTTGTTACAAAATCAGAAATAAAAATATAAAAGTGCCAAAGCACATTATTGGTTGCTTATTTTACCATATAACTATAAAATCAATTGGAATACAAATACTGTACTTCCATTTCAGTATATAGAGCAGTCTAAACAAGCCATTGTATGAAATTTTAATTTGTACTGATTATGCTAGTGCTTCTTATGGTACTTGTAAAACTGGGCACTATTTAAATGAGATGATGTACCCCCCAGAGATACCTGTGTACCCCCAGAGACACCTGTGTACCCGTAGTTTAGAACAAGTGGTCTAAATGATTCTGCTTATATATTATACCCCATCCCTCTCCATCTGTCATGCCAATTCAGATTGCAAGCTCTTTCGAGGCAAGGACTATATATTTTTTAATGATATGTACAGTGCATAGAATAATGAAGTCTTGATCTCTGGGGACTTTTGTGTCACAGACAACTTTTATGTCTCTCTCCCTGATGTCCTATACATTCCATCTTTCCCCCTCTCTTTTATCTCTTTTTCTCCCTACTTTATCCAGCTCTCTATACATTTTTCATTTGTTCTTCCCTCCTTTTTTACAAGCATTTTCTTCATCTCTTCTCCTAGCATGTGTGTATTTGTTCTTTCCTCTTTTTTCACCTTTCTTGCTCTTTCTTGGTTACAGGAGAGATTGGCTACAGCTCTGCTTCTGAAATCAGTGGCTCTTTCCCGCAGGACTGGAAAGAAAGCTGACAGTGAATGTCATGTTCTACTCATCATTTTCACCCTGCAGCTCTACCAACTAGAAAGAGCTCTGTGCATAAAAGAGGCTTCGTTAATATTTTTTTTTCAGTTGCTGGTGACTTAGCAGGAGACCCTCTGTGTGTGGCTGTCACACAGAATAGAACAGTGGAAATTAAAATAAGTTTATTCACTGGACCATTAAAGTATGGCAAGTATATATTTAATATTGATTTATTCACTTCTGTAAACAGTGTATTTTCTATATCTTGTTTCCTCTGCAACACCTACATAGGACAGGTGCCTACAAATGATGAGGGTGAAAGTCTGTCTGGATTTTTTTCTTTCACTTTCAGCAAAGTGTTTTTAGGGTTTGATTCAGAAAAATATTTAAACACGCGCCTCTGCTTGAATACTTCCACTAATTTTTAAACGAGTTCTATATCTCTTTCACTAACAGAAGTTGGTCCAAAAAAAGATTACTTCCCCCACATTGTTGCCATCATATTAGAGAGACAACATGGATACAATAACGCTGCAACCAATACTTAGACTGGTGCCAAACCAGAGAATTTGCCAGACCATGGGAGCATATGTCTAACAGCATTACCAACACTTCCACTGCTTATTGGATTTAGAAGATAGGGGTAAATTAGAGCTAAATAAGAGCACAGAACACTGAGAGCTAGGACTAGCGGCTATAAACAAACTTTATAGGACCACGGGAAACTTGGTCACACCCATGATAAGTAGACATCCAGCTAACTAAAATCATCCCAGACTACGGATGTTGCTGGGAGATTTGTCCTGTACTTACTTACAGCCCAGTTTTTTTCCGATCACCCTCATACTATATATCCCTGAATCATTCAGGCTTTTGGCTCCTTAATTTTCTCTGATCTTATAACTTTTTAAAATTAGGGTGAAGGAACTCATTTCTAATATGGAGCAAACCCAAGATGGTGACCAGGAGAATACCATTCCTCCCTGAGAAAGAAATTCAGATTCTTATGCTTGTGAGTAGACAGGAATAGAGAAGCTGCATGCCTGGCCATGCAATGCATATGCAGTCCTTATTACTCACAAAGGTTAAAGGATTTTCTCCTGCCAAACATTGTCAGAAAAATGCAGCTTGTTGTTCAATGGCACCATGCGATGGGTGTACAAACCCTACACTAGGCATCATTATTATGGGACCATCCAGTCCAGCCCTTTCACTCTTGCAGCAAATGTGCAATGTGACAGAGGAATTAAGACAGGGAAATAACTCACCTGGTGGCAGACCTACACTCCACAGCTCCAGAAGAACAGAGAAGAGGGAAGACTGAAATCTGTTTCTGTGGTAGATTCTCTCTTCCCTCAAAGAGGGCCCCATTGGGGTAGTTGTGTCAGAGGGAAGGATCCTCTTCTCTCCTGCTTAGCCCCTGGACATTGGTAATCCCTTTTTATTTTCTTAGTGTGGACTACCCCAGCCGGAGAGAGCCTTGTACTGAGATGTTCCAGGGGGTGGGGGTGGGGTGGGGTTAGGGGAACAGAAAGTGGTCCAGGGAGGACAACCTTAAGCAACCTCAGTAGGCCAGACAACTGGTAGCCCCAAAGAGCCCTTGGCCAGAGGTTGGTGGAATGGGAAAGCGTGGGGCCCTCTACCAACAATCCTCCTGACCATTAGGCAACACTTCCTGACCAACCCTCAAGTGAGGACCATTACACAGGTTAAATGTCTTTCTGTCATGTTGCTAGAGGAAACAGTTAAAAACATTTCTAATTCTCCTTCTTTCTCCCCAGTCATTCCTTAAAAGCCCCTTTTAGGACCCTTACAGATTTCAAGTGACCTTGTCTGCTTTATCTCATTTTTAGTCAGTCTGCTATAACCTGAATTCACTGAGAAGTGAACTAGTCTGAAGATTTTGATTCTTGATTACTGATATCTTTAAAGACTACATTGGATTCTATGAGATGAGAGATTGAGACCATTAAGCTTATTACATTATAATTTCGGTGGCAGCTCAGATTGTTCTTAAAGTGCTTTACAAACAGGCCCAGAATCTGATATACCTGTTAAGACTTTATATGACCTAATTCCATAAGAAGTTCCACTGCTCTTACTAGGACTAGTCAGGGAGTACAGTGTTACACAACAGGAATTAAGGGTTCAGAATCTGTCCCTTATGATTTAACAACTCTCAGTATTCCTGTGAAGTAGATCAGCATTTGTGGAAGTCTAGGCTGTACAGGTTGCCAGTTGCAATTTTTCCTCAGGATTCTCCTATTTAGCTGCATAGAATATGATCCTGCAGATGTGACATTTGCATAATAAAGAGAAACAGGCGGTGGCACGGCTTGGCCTGTCTGGCACTTAAGCTCAGCAGGATAATGGCAGTAGTACCAGCGTGAGTGCCTCTTTTCACTTAATCTCCAGGCAGCTTGAAAATAAGAAACAAAGATGCTGCTGGGTCCCTGTGGACTCATACTCTTTTGTTTTCTCTCATTTGATATGTGCCTGTTAGTTCAATTTCATATTTATCCCATTCAAAATGTAACATTTGTTTTTTGCTTCTTGAGCTCATCTCAGTTGCCATACCTTTCCTGGGTGGTCAGCAGGCTTCACAGCCGTATAGACAGAGTGTAGCTCATGCTGTGTAAAATGCTGGCAGCCTCAGCTCTCATTACACGGACAAAGCTCCATTAAAACCAAACAATACTGCTGTCTGTTTTATTGGCACAGGCTGCATATTCCAGCTGCTTCAGGCTGCCTCCTCACCAGCCTGCCTTTCACATTTTGTTTTGGCACTAATAAAATTTAACACTTGAAGTGTCATCTTCTGCCTCCACATGAACTAATGAAACAATTCTTATTGATTTAAATGGGAGTACGCTCAGGCTCTTTGTTTTTATATGAAGTGTTGTCTTGTCTTGTGTCCTTGATCTGTATTAATCATTAACGGAAAAGTGTATGGGCTTAAAAAAAATACAGGGGCAGAAAAGCAATGACTAAAACTTGTAACTAAAGAGCCCAGCTATAATGTAAGTGTCTCTTCCCACCCACGCCCTACTTCTTCCCTCCTTTGTGTGATCTGGAGTGCAATGGCTACATTATGTTTATATTTAAATATACTTGTCTGTAGCTCTTTGCTTTCAGTATTAATTTGAAAATGATTCCCCAAGTCTTAGTAATGTATTAGTCCTAGCAGTGGTTGCTTTTTCTTGGGTACAGAAACACTACCTCATCCTATAATTTTTGCTAAGCTGGAATGTAGGGCCAGATTCAGATCCCTTTCCTCATGCTGAATTGTGCCTAAAGGATAGAAAAGGGTTCAGTTAGCTTAGTTAAATGAAAAAAATGCTTTGCACCTCGTGTGAAGTGCTGGTTTTGCTAGAAGTCATAGGAAAATCTTAAATATGGCTGAATTGGAAAAGCTGAATCTGAAAGGTAACTGAGGGTATGTCTACACTGCCACACTAGTTCGAACTAGGGTGGCTAATGTAGTCATTCGAACTTGCAAATGAAGCCCGGGATTAAAATATCCCGGGCTTTATTTGCATGTTCCCGGGTGCCGCCATTTTTAAATGCCCGGTAGTTCGAACTCCCTGCCCGCGGCATGGGCTAGGTAGTTCGAACTAAAGCCCCTAATTCAGACAACCGTTACTCTTCCTGTAATGAGGAGTAACAGTAGTCCGAAGTAGGGGCTTTAGTTCCAACTACCTAGCCCGTGCCGCGTGTCGCCACGGGCAGGGAGTTCGAACTACCAGGCATTTAAAAATGGCGGCACCCGGGAACATGCAAATAAAGCCCGGGATATTTTAATCCCGGGCTTCATTTGCAAATTCGAATGACTACATTAGCCACCCTAGTTCGAACTAGGGTGGCAGTGTAGACATACCCTGATAAGGAAAAAAAGGTCCCAAATATCAAGGATAGTTAATAAGAAAGTGTGCATTTCTGTGTCTGTTGCTAACTTAGCTTAAACCCCCCCCCCCCACTTGTTTGTTAAAGGGTATAAAGCAGGGGTGGGGAACCCGTTTTTTGGTCAGAGGCCATTGGCCCACAGAAAAATCAGTCTGGGGCCATACAAAAATGAAACCCTCACTACTCACTTGAAAGCAGGTGAGAAGCCTCTCACCCTCTCCCCAAAAAACTCCACCTCAACATTCACACTACTCACTTGTTCTCAATCCTCCCATGGTGGGAAGCAAAAATCTAACAACCTACCCCACTCCTCTAACTCACATTTAACTCGTGGGGGACACCAAGGCTCAGAGCTTCCCTCAGCAGTGGGTGAGCTGGCTCCAGTGTTTCAGCCACACAGGGGGGTGCCAAAGCTTGGACTGCCCCCTCCACAGTGGGAGGAGCCAGTGCTTGTGCTCCAAGAGGCACCACATCTCGGGGCTTCCCCCCCAGCAGTGGGGTAAGTGGGCACTCATGCTCCAGTCCCATGGTGGGGGAGGAGCTGAGGTTTGGGGTTCCAGCCCATTGTGCCGAGACTTACTGTGGGCAGAGTCAAATTAAGCCAAGGGCTAGATCTGGCCCGCAGGCCGTAGGTTCCCCGCCTCTGGCATAATGTATAGACTGTTGAGGAATTCATTGCTAATAACTGCCCAGACAAGTTGGAGCTGGCCAACATAGGTGTAACCACTGCTGTGTTTAGTCCAGTTGAGTATTTTGATCAATGCTTATAAATAAGGCCTTACTTGAATTTTGGAATGATTGTCAAAAATTGCAGCTGAGTTGCCCACAAGCTATGGAAAACTGCAGGAAAAGTAAGAATGGACCTTTTTATTTGCCATTTTCTGAGATTTCCTGCTATTGACCACCTGGGTCTCAGGGGGAGGGCCCAGGGCTGACAATGGCTGCTTCCAGCTGACCGTGGAAGCGCCTGCTCTCTCTCAGCCACAGGTTGCCAGAGCTCCCATTGCAACCTGGCAGTGGAAGCTTGACACTGCAGAATCTGCTAGTTTTGCAATATTGCAGGTTAAGTAGTGCCTTACTTATAAAGCTTTTGTCATTGTTTGGATGTAATAAATTGCTTGTTTAGATTTTTAGGCAATTGTATAAAAAGGAATGCAGGGTTAAATTAACATCTAGTAGTAGCTTACATTAATAATTCCAAAAGCATCTTATTTCATGAATAATCCCACTGAAGTGAAGGGGGCTAATTGTGAAGTAAGATGCTACCCAACAGGGATAACTGTATCCGAATCTGTCCTTAACTAAAGGTAGAGTAAGAACTGCTCCCTATGGATATCTTTTTAGCTATACTACACGTATAACAGCAGTGACATTATCATTTAAAAAGATACAACCTTTTCACCTTTGCCTCTAATTAAATGGATGAAAATAAGATTAGCAAATAAAACTCTGGAAAACACATGGGTCTAAATTCTGACCAGTGTTACACCAGTGTGAATTCAGAGTCCTCCCAATCAAGGTTACTTTTTTTAAAAACTGTGTTCAAAATCTGGCCTATACTATAAAATCACATCCAGTATGTAAAAGGCAAAGTGGTAGTGATACAAAGGGACTGTCAGAGGGATGGAGAATGATTTACAACATAGACTCCTGGCAAAGAAGTGCTTTTTCAATAAATATTTAAAGGCTCCAGTCCTGCAGATTATACCATATGGGTAAACCCGGTACTCTGCAGTGCAATTTGTAGAACCAGATCTTGAAAGTGAGGCTGGATGGCAAACTGCATCACCAGGCTAGAACTAACACAATAGTGACCCAGTCACCAGATGGCCTATGGTGCAGTGATGGCACTGCAGACAGATGTTTGTAGTCAGAAAGCAAATACGTACAAGGGCATGCGGATCAAATGTAATGAGGTTTTTAAAGGAATATAAATCATGGGGAGCCAGCAGAATGAATGAAGTAGACAGGGTATGTGTTAAACGATCACAAGTGATCAGGCATGCTGTGCATTCTGCACAAGATGTCAGCAGAGACACAGCCCCATTGGAATCTCCTATAAAATATTATACCAAGTCTCAATGTCAAGAGGCTATGTGCTACTGTTACAAGTCATCAAGGTATTAATAAAAGCCCTCACTGTAATTGAGAACATGGCCCGAGGAATCCACTCAGCTGACACCTTTTCATACTGTGTCTGACACACAAACAAGATGGTTTGGAAAACAGGATCTACAACAGTGATCTCCAGCCTTTTTAACCCCAAGATCAAGTTTTCAAAGTGCAATGTAAGATCTACCTCAAACCCAAATACCCTTGCCCCACTTCCTTCCTGCCCCTTCTCTGAGGCCTCACCCTGCTCAGTCCATCCTCCTTCCTCCCCCATCCTCATGCACTTTCACCAGGATGAGGTAGGAAGGGGGTTGGGGTGCAGGCTCTGGTCTTGGGCCAAGGAATTTGAAGTGTGGGAGGGGTTTTGGGAAGGAGTTTGGGTGCAGGGGGACTAACATCGGGGGCAGGAGGTTGGGTGTAGGAGGATGTTCAGGGCTGGGACAGGGGTTCAGGAAGCAGGCTCTGGCTGGGCACCATTTAACTGAGATGACTTCCGGATGGTGGAGCAGTGGGGTTAAGGCAGGCTTACTCTTGCCCTGCCCTGCACCACTCCTGAAAGCAGCTGGCATGTACAGCAATGGCTCCATGGTGCCATGTGCTGCCCCTCGTCTACAGCACTAAGCTCACAGCTTCTACTGGCCACTGTTCCCCATTATTGATCAGTGGAAGCTGCAGGAGTGGTGTCTGCAGGCAAAGACAGCATGTGGAGACCCCCTGTTCTGCCTTTCTCAGGGGCTGCAGGGACATGCCAGCCACGTCCAGGAGCAGCAATTACCACAGGGATAATGACTCCAGCCACGACAGGTTAGGCATTTTAGAACTCACCACTCAAAGAATTAAATTTAAGCATAAGAGAGAAATGAAAATTATGAAATGCACAGGCCAGTTACAAACCTAAACTACCACACTTTGCAAGCAGTAAAGGAAGTAACAAGATTCCCCATGTATGTGTTGTGTCGGGAGATGAGAGTGAATGGCAGTGTGTGTTTTTGAGAGTGTCAGAGATTTGCATTGCCAAGCTCCCTCCACTCCCTTCTCTCTGTGTGGAGATAGGATACAGAAGTGGGGGGAGGAGGGACACCCTGACATTAGAGCCCTCCCTCCTTCTCCCTTCAACATCCTACACAGCAAGCAGGAGGCTCCCAGGAGGGCAGCTCCAGCGCAGAGGGAGTAGCAACATAACAGTGGGTGGAGAGGTAACTGAAGTGCCAGCGCTTGATAGCTTCCTGGCCAAACCCATCAGGATCACCTGTCAGAGGCTCCAGGATCTACTGGTAGATCCCAATCTATGGGTTGGTGACCATTGATTTACAATATATTATAGGGGTGCCTCTACACCATTTTACTATGGTACATCAGCAACAGGCTTTATCTCAGACTAGCCCCACAACTTATGCAACTAATACCCAAGGTAGTAATCAATTCTCATAGTCATAAATATTCTCAGCATGTGGAATCACCAATAGCAAAGAAATAGTTGTGTGTCACTGGCAGCAGAACGCTTTTCACTTGGGAGCTGGTGTTTATTTTACTTACAAAGCAAACGATTTTCAAGGGCATCTAGCTGCAAAACCAATGGATGTGGGGACTGGCTATGTACGACTCCTTAGCCACACTCCTCCTTCTGGTTCAGTTGCCTTTGGTCTGCTGTCTAATGATAGCCACTGTTAAGTTTGTATGGCATCAGACACAAAGTAGATGTATTCCAGGCACTTTTAAATAATAGGGCATTCCTTAGTTGAAAAATAGGACTAAATCATGGAGTTTGGATTAAGATTTTATGCCTGACGTAGAGGCTTAGACCCATTGCTAGAAGAAACAAGCATGTCAGTGTTACGTAGTGTTAGTTAAATGTTTCTTTCCAGAGAGGGTATGATCAGTAGTCCATCTGTGTCAGCCATGCTACTTGGAGCTTCTAGCTGAAGAAAGAGAAAAATACCAGGTAGTGACAGCCATTCTGTCTTAAGTCATTATGGATGAGAGTTTTCGGAAGTGTTCAGGATGAGTTTAACTCTGTTCCTATTGAAATCAATGCTAAAATGCCCCTGACGATATGAGTGTGGAGTTAGGCCAATGGAAAAATCTCACCCTAAATTTAATGAATGCACCATCCTTATTCAAATCCTTTGCCCTATGCACTCGTACTTGTATTTTGGAAATTATCTATCTTTGCTTCATATACACCATAAATCTCTTTGTTCTGTGTAACAAGTCTAGCAATACATGGGGAGGAGCAAGAGAGAGAGTCACACAACATACTTAAATAAAGGGAAGTGTATCAAAGGGTGGACTTTAAAGAAACCAAACCCAAACCTCTTTTTCAGATCTACTCTAAAAATAATTCCTAGAGTACCTGATACTTGTAAAGGTCATTGGGAGAGTGTCTGGAAAAACCAGAAATTTTATATTTATGTCATGTCATGTTCTAGGGCTTACTTCACAGTGGGCAAGAGAGGGTTTTTGTGGCATCATTTTGTTTTTCACAACAAAATTCTTGGCTCCCAAATATTGTGTTATAATACCTGAAGTGTATATGGAATATGAACTGAAATTGCCACAGGGAAGTATTTTACTTTCAGGGTAAAATCTACCCTTTTAGATGAACAGTGTTATCTGCTTAAATGAAGCACACGAGATCTTTTATGGGGGAAAAGGCAGTACGCCGCATTTATTGAGAATACAACAGTTACATATGCTTTTCAAACACACACTTATACACAAAACATCATGCATACACAGTTCTGCCAGATGATATAGTTACCAGTCCAGAGTCTGTGTCAATCTAGTGGCCAGCTAGATTGAGCACAGGGGGAGCAGGGCCTTGTCGGTCGATTGATCTGATACTCCTCTGGATTTGGTGTTGGCAAGACAAACCCAAAGTTCCATAGCAAAGCACCCTGCTATTTATAATCCTTCTTTTTTGTTAAAATCCATGGATCCCGCTCTGTCAGCTTGTGACCGGAATGTTATCTTATTGATGTCAATCGTTCCCAAACATCTCTTCAAGGCTCATCCTGTAATCAATCATCCTTTTTGGAGTGCCCGCTCTGCTTCAAGGTTCGTCAATCTGCCAATCTGATCCATTCTTTGACCGTGGGTACGCACTGACAGTTTCTCTGCTCTTTGCAGTCTGCCTTTTACAGTTTGTCTTCATCCCACATTCTCCCCCTTCTCTCTTGACCATCTGGCTCTAATGATGACCTTCATACCGTATCTCATTCATACAAACAGTCTCTCACACAGAATCCTTCAAAGGTAAACAATACTGTTTTATATTAAGTAAAAGCAAAATCAAAACAATTCACATCAAAGGCCCGGGCCTTCAATATTTCTAATCTCATTAACATAGTTACAATACCCAGAACTCTGTTTCTTTACGCACTACACTTTAAAACAAGGAGATATAGGAGATATATACTTAACTAAAAGGACTTAATTCAATACAATATTAAATGTATATTGCTATATATATGTATATTGCTATATTACTATATTGCCAAACCTAAAATGCAAATATAAAAAGAATAAAGCTGTCAGCCCTAACACAAGAACTTAAAGAAAAACTAACTACAATATTTTTGTGAGTGCTGCTTGTAAACTGTAATTATACAAGGTACCAGACATAAGACCAGATATGTGCTAATTTGTAATGTATACTCTGAACAACCATAGGTCAGTGAGGAAGTCAACACCTGTGCACTGTAACTAGCTGTAATGTTTTAATATGGCATAGGAATTAATTATTTAGTCTGATCATTAATTATATGATATGTCAGGGAATTTAAAAGTTCTGATGTTTAATGTCTGGTGATTAATTAAACATCGCCATGAATTAGCATTGAAGAAATGCAGTATCCTGTAGTAATTCAGGAATTGCTGACTATGGTGTAATGTGTGGAGCAGTTATGAGAGCTATTTTGGCTCAATAGACAGAAATAGGACAAGTTATATAGTTATGGCAACATTAAGTCCCTTGTTTTGTTGAGGAATGAATTGATGCAATCTTTGACCTTAACATAGAACTAGTCTGACAAGTTGGGTGAGGTAATGTCTTTTATTGGACCAACTTCTGATGGTGAGAGAGATGAGCTTTCCAGGCCCACGAAAGCTCATCACCTATTAAACCGTCTTGTTAGTCTTTAAAGTGCTACATAGTTTTTCCTTTTGTTTTTGCAAGATCAGACTAACACGGCTACCTCTCTATTACTAGAAATAGCTTAGTTAGCCAAATCTACACAATGCAGTAAGTTTGACACTGGTTTCCTGTGCCAGTGCATGCTATTTGCACTTCCAAGTTATTAGTTAAAAACAACATTAAAAATGGCTCTTTAAATAGAATTGAGCATAAAATTTAGGTACTATCTTTAGCACACAGTAACCATAGTAACACTGTGCTATGAAGCTAACTGTATTTGGAGGGGTGGGAGATATAGCCATTACGTCATATTCTTTCAGAGATTTAATTGTGAAGTAATCTGCCAGAGAATGATTAGATAAATAATATCACATGAAGATTATATTAATGTAACACATACTTAGAATGTCTGGGCCAATCTAACTTTTCCAGAGTAATGCACTTCCAAACACTGGTTTGTTCTACTATCCATTCCTTTCTGATACTTACATGGGAAAGTGGTTTGACCACCTGGTCTGTCCCCACTTTCATGCTTTGGTACAACTGGCTCCTGACAATCTGAGCTTTGTGCCTTTTTTCACAAAGGTTCCTGCATTTGGAACTGTCTCTGTCTGCCCATGCGCAAAACGCCTTGTCAACATCCATCTTCTGCTCTCTCTCTTTTTTTTATACTTACTGCTTTTGCTTACCCTTCCATTGGGCTTTCACTCTTATTCCTCACCCCTAAGTTATTTGTGTTGTACCTGTAAGTTCCCTGAATCAGGCTCCATCTCATTTTATAAACAACGAGCTGTCCTGTGGCACCTTAGGCTATGTCTACACTACCAGGTTATTTCCGAACAACTTATTTTGAAAGAATAACTCCTGAAATAACTATTTCAAAATAGTGTGTCCTCACTACAGGAAAACCTTGAAATTAGTCAGAAGCAGTGTCCCTTAACGTGGGCATGCTACCTTGATTTAGAGCCTCAGGAAGCACTGGGGAGTAATTACTTTGAATGACTCTGGGGAGTAGTTATTTTGAAATAACAGCAGCTGAGTGTGCACACTAACCCTATTTCGAAATAGGCGTTATTTCTCATAGAATGAGGGATTATTTCAAAATAACAAGCCTGTTATTTCAAAATAATTTTGAAATAAAGGGCTTGCTGTGTGGATGCTCACATTGTTATTTTGGAATAATAACTTTGTAGTGCAGACATTCCCTTAGAATCTAACAAATTTATTAGATCATGAGCTTTCATGGGTAAAACCCACTTCATCAGGTGAGTTGGAGTGGAAATTACAGAGTCCAGGGTATATATAACAGCAAAGTCAGTTACCTTTCAATTGTAGGATCATTGTTAATGAAACTAATTACATCACAGCATTTGATGTGGGGATGGGAATATCAAAGGCACGGAAATTGCCTTTGTAGTGCATTAACCAGTTAAGATATTTATTCAAGCCCAGGTTGATAGCATTGAATTTGTAAATGAACTCCAGTTCAGCTGTCTCCCTCTGTAATCAGGTGATAAAATTCTTTTGTAGAAGGATGGCTACTTTTAAATCCATTATTGAATGTCCAGGGAGTCTAAAATGTTCCCTTCAGGTTTATGTGTTTACCGTTTCTAATATCTGATTTGTGTCTATTTATCATTTGGCCAATATACACAGCAGAGAGGCATTGCTAGCACTTGATGGCCTATATCACTGTTATATATATATACCTCACAATCTTTAAATTCCATTCCAAATTATCTGATGAAGTGGGTTTTACTTTTTACCATCTCATTTCATGTTTATTAAGCTACATGAACATCTATGGCAATATGTAGATCAGTGTTTCTCAACCAGTGGTACCCTTAGGGGTACTTGAGAGAAGTCTGGGGGGTATAACAACACAACTGAAATTTGGAGAAAACTGTATTTTTGTTTTAAGTTTTACAGCACTTTATTATTTTTGTACTTTTTATGCCCAAAAATTTCATTGCCCGCCCGGCTACAATTAAGTTGTTTAAACAAATGTGTTGCATTGTTAGAAAAAATTTTTGTGTGTCTGAAAACTAGGTACTGGGGGTACTTATAATTTTTTGTGTGAAAAAGGGGTACTTTATAAAGAAAAAGGTTGAGAAACACTGATGTAGATGATAACCCCTGGTTATTAATGGCAAAACAACTTCAACTCTTAGCCTTGCATTATGAGGCCCGGGCCCCTCTCCCTCCCCTTCCTTGCCCCCCAGAGAGGGGAGCCATTTTAGTGAATTATAGACTCAGCCGCTGGGCCATATTTACCCCACCAATGGGGGCATGATAGACTCAGCTGCTGGGCCATATTTATCCCACCGATGGGGGTACTACAGATCCAGCCACTGGGACGCACTACCCTGCCGATCGGGGAATGGTCGATTAGTCCCTAGGCCTTAATGCCCAGACTATAGGGACGTTAGCCAGGAATAAACCATGGGGGGTGAAACTGATTCACCTGGCCCTCCAGGGGGATGGGCTGCTTTCCCCGTGGTAGTGACCTTGAGATGGGAAGTCCTTGTCATCCCAACAAGCGTGCAGGACTTCATTAGGAAAAGTGCCTCATGAAAGTACCGCATCCAGCACGCCATTCGGGGGAGCACTGTGAAAAATAGGTCACGGCTGGCTACCAGTATTTTAATCACATTGCTGTCCTGCTCTGAACAGAGTTAGAACAGAGAATGATCAAAGTGTCAGTGAACAGTGTATGTTAGTGCTCCCATCATTGCTATTGCCAGTGGCATTGGTGACATCAACATTGGAAAATATTAGGAAAAGGAGTCTAGAGTAGATAGATACCTTACTTGTCTTATAGGAAGCTTCATAGTTAGCAGGTTCAAGACAAGAAACACACTGTCAGGCTTGGAGTTCTAGGTGGTCGGGCCTGATGGTTAAAGCCATAGCTGAGAACAGTTACCTATAGGTGATGCATGGAGGGTACACGGGGATCCACATGCACCTCTGAAGCCAGCAGGGGAGGGCTAGCGGGTCAGGTGGCTGCCAGCAAGAGTCTCCACCAACCCCCTCTCCTCTCCCACAATCTCCACACTCACCAACAGTGGCAGCGGGTTAGGTGCAGGAAGACTCTAAGTATAAGGTTCCAATAAGAACAAAATAAGTTCAAGAAGGATAGAATGTGTCCATTAATAGCTACTAGACAGAATGGGCAGGAATGGTGTCCCTGGCCTCTGTTTGCCAGAAGCTGGGAAAGGGTGACAGGGGATGGATCATTTGATGATGATTGCTTTGTTCTGTTCATTCCTTCTAAAGCACCTGGCATTAGCCACTGCTAAAGCCACAGCTGGAAGATGGGGAACTGGGCTAGATGGATCATTGGTCTGACCCAGTGTGTCCATTCTGATGTTCTTATATAGAATCCAGATGTATCTGTCCCGGCTGTAACCCACTAGACTCCACTGTCCTCCCAGAGCTGAGACAGACACTATCAGGGCTCCTGGGCTCTCTGCAGCATCAGTAACGGAGTAAGAATATACATTAAAATGTTAAGCCTAATCAGTGTCCCTTAAGTGACTTGCCACAAGATGTCAAAATATGTTAGTATTAGAACTGAGTGGGTCTAATATTTATTTAATTTGTATTTCTTTTATATAGGAATTAGATTAGATCTAGTGCTCCTGTCAGGTAGTTGCTAAGTTATCTGCCAAGAAACTAGAGTTGTCAAGGGCCTTGCTAGCTCCTGGAAAGAGGTGGTGTGTGAGGGGAGGGCAAATGGGGTCAACCGCCCCCCAATTTGCTGCTTGGCTGGACTGAACATGCTCAGTAAAACTCCTGAAGCTGCTGTCCCCAGTCTGCTCCCCAGGTTCTCACTCTGTCCCCACTCATTGCAGCATGCACAGGTTGCCCCCCCCCCCGCCCCGAAATGGTACTCCCAATGGTCTGGGCTGAAGACTATGGATTCAAGATTGCAGCTTTTTTCTGGACAATCCTTCCTCCTCAGCAATGGAACTATTCCAGAAAGAACCACAGATCCCAAAGGAGAAGGTTCTGTGGTTCTGGGTTTAATCAGTCACATCCTTTCCCACCAGCAGCTAGCAAGTGCTTGTATTGACTCTTACGTCCAGGACAGAGATCCAATAGCAACCTCTTCTTCTCTGGCTGAGTTGTTTTTATAGTGTACAGGACTCAATTACAGGAGGCAACTCGGTCCTTAGCACTGTCAGATTGGCTTATACTGTACAGTTTTGCTCCAATCCTCATTCCCACATCTCTACTCCATCCCTCTTCACGAACCCCTCTAACAAGACACTGCTTCCTTGAGCAGGTTTGGTAGAGGAAGTCCTCCCCCAGTACTGGGGGAGAGGTTCTACGCCTGATATTTCCTGGTCCCCAACTCCAAGGGATGGATGAGACCTATCCTTGACTGCCACAATCTGAAGAGATACATCAAATATGTGAGATGCTATATGGTCACCCTGGTAACTCTCTTCGCCCACCTTGAATCACATGATTAGTTCACCACCCTGAATCTGCAGGACATTTATTTCCACATGGCAATCTGCTTGTAGTGTAGACAGAGACAATGCTATTCCGAAATAATGATGCTGTGTAGGCATAGCCCAAATGTCCAATGTGTACCGGCAGGGCTGGCTAGCCGTGATAATTCTGGGGAAACTGGAACTCAGAAAGATTGCTGGACAAAGGGAACGTCTCTCCCCCCACCCCAATGGCATTATACAGATTGCAATTAGGCCCCGACAGCACCAACCGGTAGCATGGGTGTCCCATGTTGCAGGCGCTCTCACTGCAAAGGGCCAGCAGCACAGGGTTGAGAAATGACCTCCCCTGGTCCAACAAATCCCTCATCTGGGAATAGTCACATTCAAAGGGTGCCAGACCAGGGAGGTCCAACCTGTACATACATTATAGTATATAGGGTAGTATACATAAGCTATTCTCTGTGTGAAAAGTTCATTTGTACTGGCTTTGCTAGTGCTTTTTATGTAGCCTGTTGTAAAACTAGGCACATATGAGTGCACCTAGATGAGTACACCCAGGGGCACACATATCTCTAGTTGAGAACTACTGCCCAAGATGACAAGCTGTTCATAGAGGAAGTTTCTTTCTAATCCATATTAGTTAGTGGTTGGGGATTTATAATGTAAAGCTTGAAAGTCTATATCTCTTGATAGGATGAAAAATTATCTAATAAAACATTGGATGATCTCACTATCCTCCTAAAAAATCTAGGTTGAAAACCTGACCTCACTGAAGTCAGAGGGAATTTTGCCATTGACTTCACTGGGGTCAGGATCCTCCCCAATCCGTTTTTTGACACCTACCAAACTCTTGCCCTCCGTGATACCTGGTGATAATAACTATTATAGATTAATTTTGCACTGTGTAAAAATGTATTTCCTTTTATCAGTTTTAAATGTGAATCTTGTGGCATGAAAAAATTTATAAGAGCACCTCTTAATACTCTTTGTAGGCTCTTCTCTAACTCTGTCTACACTGAACTGGGGTGTGATTCTCAGCTTGTGTATATGTACAGGTTGAACCTCTCTAGTCTGGAACCCTCAGGACCTGACTGGTTCAGAATGAGAGTATTTTCCGGGCCATAGGAGGTCAATATTGTCTAGCAGCATTACTCTTCCACTGCTTATGGGTCTGTTAGAGGACATTTAGGGGTAAATTAGAGCAAAATAACAGCACAGAATACTGAGAGCTAGGACTGGTGGCTAGAAACAAACTTTATGGGACCACGGGAAACTTTGCCACACCCATAAAAAGTGGACATCTGGCTAACTAAAACCATGCCGGACAACGGATGTTTCTGGACAAGAGATTTCTGGATTAGAGAGGTTCAACCTGTAGTAGCTTGATGAGAGTAGTGTGAGAGTAGTTAGTAGTGTAGCAGCAATGGCACAGGAAGCACCAGTAGTGACACCAATTAGCAGCACTGAGTGCAAACCCTCTGAATCCCATTTGTACTTATGCAGCACAGCTAAGCCATGCTGCCACTGCCTGTCTTGCCCTTCTACTCTTATTTATGCTAGCACTACTCTCATTGAGCTAGTATGAGTATGCATACAGGAGTGGGGAAGCATCCTCAGAGCCTGCAATGCAGATGGAGTCTAAATTAGACAGTTCCAATATTTTCAATTTGCTGTGGTACAAAATCTGTCCAGACCTCAGATTATTGTCATCACCTATCTCTGAGCCCCCTTCTATTTCCGCTTTATCTTTTCTTGAAAGAGTGACCAGGCTCAGACACAGTATTCCAGGTGAAAGTGTCCTATGGGTTTGTGTAATGGCCTAATAACATGTTTGATGGTATTTTTATCCCATGTCTAACATACCTAATATGATTTGCGTTTGTCCCCATTGAGCTGCGTACAGTGCCATTCAGGGCATTTTTCTGAGTGGCTACAGTTCATTTAACAGTCAAATCAGCATCTCCTCACATGTGCCAACAATGCTGTGCATGCCTGATACAAAGTTCATTGAACTCAATGGCAAGATTCTGATTGCCCTAGACTCTGATCAGGCATTCACTGTTTGTGGTTGTAAATGACCAAAAATGGTGCAACAGTGAAGAATAAAGCCTTAATCCTCTTTGCTTTAAAACATTTGTTTTTTCCTGACCCCACTTAGGGAATTGCAACCCTCCGCTGAGGAAGGTTGGTCCAGTGCTTGGGTCACTAGTTTGGTCTTGGAGATGTAGGTTTGATTCTCTGCTCTGCAGTGGATTTACTGTGTGACCTTGGGCAAGTCACTTAGGGTACGACTACACTAGCTTGTTAGTTCGAGCTAGGTAGGGTAATTAGGGCAACCGGAGTTGCAAATGAAGCCCGGGATTTAAATATCCCGGGCTTCATTTGCATGTTCCTGGGTGCCGCCATTTTTAAATCCCCCTTAGTCTGAACTCCGTGCCCGCGGCTACATGCGGCATGGAGTAGGTAGTTCGAATTAAAGATCCTAATTCGAACTACTGTTACTCCTCATTCCACGAGCTAGTGTAGACGTATCCTTACCTCTTTGTACTTCAGTCCCCATCTGTATAATGGAGATAACAGCATTTCCCTACCTCACAGGGCTGTTGTGATGCTAAATACATTAAAGTCTGGGGGCAGTGAACTGAGATACTATAGTGATGGAAACCACAAAAGTACCTTAGATAGGGATAGGGATTGGGATTTGCGTTTTCTTGTTGGCATTTGCTTGTTGACTGTAAGCTGTGAAAAGCCAAGCTCTCAGCATAATGAAAAATGCACAGCCTTTTAGGAAAACATGCCAGATGTTTGACTTTGAACAAATTTGACATCATCCAATTTTTTCCTTGGTTTGGCAGCCGGAAAGATTTTTCATACACATCTAGCTGCAATGATTGCTTTGTTGATGGCTGTTTTGATGAACTATAATGGTTATACGTATGATGAATGTAGGGTGGGTTTTTTTTAGCATTTAGAAATAAAGTTAGCAAGCGGGGACAATTTATTAGTAATGATCTTTCTTGAAGGATAATCTTTGGCTATTTTGTCAAGAAGCCAATACTGATGATCTGGAAATAAGAGATTCATGTGTACTTCTGCTTTTCTGCTCCCTGACTGTACAGAAATAGCAACAATATCTAAGCAGGCACATAGTGGTCTGCATTGCTACAAAATAATGAGCTGTGCTACATAAAAGCTTATAAACAACCTGAAGAATATAGACATTTTTAAAGCCAGAGAGAGATAAAATTGTATTTGACTAAAATGAAAAAATCATCTTGGAGGTACTAATACTAATAGTGCAAAAACAAAAAGGAAATGTTACAATGATACTTAATTTTAGAATTAAAGATGGTTTTGAAATTACTGAAATCATATTTTTGGGTGGTGAGTTTTTCAGTTACTTTGGTATAAAGGGCCTAGAATAAATTTTTGAAAGTTATGTAGTCATACCATGACAGACATTGCTGGGTATTAGCAGCTTGTCTTGGGAAGCTTTAAAAGTAAAAAGTGAATGACTTTTACTACTTGAGAAGCACAAGAATGTCTTAGAATTCCAGTGACTGACTAGATTGTCTCATTGCTTTTATAAAATATAATTTACACAATGAAAATGAGGATAACAGTTCATATAGTGGGAACCCTATGAGAATGGCAAGCACTATGGCAGATGTTGACATGTGAATTGGAAGAAAAAAAATGAATCTTTTTATATGCATTGGTAGTTTGATTTTTAAATAAACTGGAGCCACTTAGATAGAGCTCATATAGTTGGAGTTGGATTCTACAGACACTTGGATGTCGTGCTTAGTGTCATGAGTTGCTACACTGAAGACAACAGAACTATTCTGGGAAGTATTAAGGGCCTGATCCAACTCCCACTGAAGTAAATGAGTAATCTCCACTTAATTTCAGTGGGAGTTGGGTCAGGCCCAATGGTAAATGTTTGTTGGACTAAGTCTTTTCTGAGCAATTTTTTAACAGAAGGCTGGAAGCTGTTGTTTACTCAATACAGGAGATCCTTGCGATTTGCGGAATTGCTATTCATGGTTCCATGTATTGACAGGTCTTCTGTCCCAGCCTGCAGGGAGGAAGTGGGGGCCAGGAACTACAGGGAACTCATTGCGGGGGCTGGGAGCTGCAGTGAATTCCCCACAGTCCCCAGTAGCTGCAATGAGTTCCCAGCGGCTCTCGGCCCCTGTGGTGAGTTTGGGAGCTGCAGGGAGTTCACTGTGGAGGCCAGGAGCCATGGCTCCCAGTATTGATGAATTTTGCAATTTGCAGTGGATGCGGGAACACATCCACTGTGGCTGGCGAGGGTTTCCTGTATACATGTAGAAACAATAATTGATGTGGTCACCTACATCTGACTGCAAATACTGTAAATTTTTTTTATCACCTCAGATGGCTCAGGCAGCCTTTGGCTGAATAGTGGTGTGTGGGGCATTTTATACAGCTCTGAGATTTCATTTCTGGAAAAGCCAGCCCTGTGGCCAGCCAGCCATGTACTTTGGGCCTATACATTTTAGGAGGTCTGGAAACCCTTGCCTTCACCAACTAAGAAGGCTGCAACGGACTTGGCCATTTTGCATGCAGAAGATTATTAAGTTTAATCTGAATTTTGTATTGATTCATATATTTTTCAAGCACACCTGGACAGCCAAAGGGAAAAAAAAAAGATCCTGTAGCAGCAAGGCTCAGAGCCCGAATCAACTAATCAGATTCATGGGCCTCAGCTAGGGGTGAAGTAAAATCAGTATTGTAGGCATTTTGGGTTCAGGGTAGAAGCCAGGCTCTGATACCCATGGAAGGTCTGAGAGTCTGGGCATCTGTACTAGTGGAAAAAATCTATGCCACTATTTTTTGTTCCACAGTGAGAGTCTCGTAAGCCTGTCAGGTGACCCAGGTTCTGAGACCCACTGCTGCTTTTTTTGTTTGTGTGAGTGTAGATTAGGGATGAATAATAAATAGCCTGTGGGCCAAACATGATTCACCAGAGCTAGTCTCTGACAGGCCGCCAGATATTTTATGTTCCTGTGTATCCACTGGTATGGCTGCTCATAGCTCCTATTGGCTGCAGATTGCCATTCCTCGCCAATGAGAGCTGTGGGAAGCGGTGCAAGAGGCTGTACCTGCAGAAGCACAGGTAAATAAAGCATCTGGCAGCCCACCAGAGGTTAACCGTGGTGAACTTTATCCAATCTGCGGTCCACTTATTGCCCACAGCTGGTGTAGATGTACCCTAGGACATCTAGTCTGACCTCCTGAATATTGCCACCACAGAATGTAATTCAGTTACTCCTGTATTGAGCCCAATAAATTGTTTCACTAAACCATATTTTCCAGATAGCAATTTAGTCTTCATGTGAAGACTTGAAGAGATGAAAAATCTACCATTTCTTTTGGTAGTTTGCTGCAATGGTCAATTGCGCTTACTGTTCAAAATTTGTATCTTATTTCTAGTTTGAACTTTTATGGGTGTTTTCAAGCATCTTTTTAATTATGCAAAAATTAATCACCAGATTATAGAGCCAATAAAGATTTCTAGTAGATTTTGTTAATCAGTTCATCCACAGCAGTGTCATAAAACTCTATATTCAGCAAGAGGCAGAGCCTTAGCTGATGTAAACTGGCATAACCTCGCATCTGGCCCACAATATCCAAAATGAACTGATTATACCTCTTACACACCATTATTAATTTAAGAGGCAGGATTTGGATGCTTCAGACCCATCCCATCATTTACAGTCTGTCATATACTGTCAGACACTGTTTTGACAAGTGTTTGTGAGAAATCACTTCATGATAATTGATCTCCTTTCCTGACAGCCGTTTGCAGCTATGTTTTAGGAGTCAGGATTGCAATTTCCCTCACTTTGGTCCTTAAGATAACAGAGTTGAGTTTTGAAAGGAACCTAAAGCACTTGAGCTATCACACAATTATAGGAGGAATAAATTTTAAACAGCATGTCCAAAATTGTAACTGAAATAAAGCAACATACCCCCACCATCAACAGCTGCATTCTTCTGCATCATTAATAAATTTAATTTTGCTTTGTTTACAGTGTGTGAATAGGTGCCATTATCATTCAAAATCATCAGTGCAAGCAATTTTCTTTCTCTCCATGCATGCCTTCTTCCTCACAGAATGATGCCTAATGAATTGCTGTGTTCTGCATCTGCAGTAATCATGACTTCATCCTTGTCTTCAATCATTGCGAACCAAGCCATTTTGGGTTTTCTTTGGAAGCGACGGTCAGCAGCTCCACAGGGACCGGGTGGCAGCAGGTGCACTAATGGCTGCTCCCATCAATGGCAGTAGAAATTCGGAAAGCGGCAAAATGTAATAATGCTGCACTCAATACGCAATATGATGTTCTGCCTCTGTTTAATAAACCTTGGTGTTAATTAAAAAGTTGGGGTCTCTGTTTAGAACTTTCATGCTTATGCAAAGCTACTTGTTCCTATCTGTCTGTGTGGTAAATTCAATGTACATTGTAATATCTATTTGAAAATCTGCCTTTCTCAACACAGACAGACCAAAAATTATGCTCTGGTTTTTACTATCACAATAGCGTTGACGACAATCAGGTTGTCATTTGCAAATGTCATGGCTGCATCCCCCTTCCCTTGATTTCTGACCAGGATTTTGGAGCATCCAAAGAAGAGAATGTTCCCAAATAATCCTTCCTAGGCTTAGTGATACCCTATTTTAGTGATAGGGAGAGATAGTATTTTGAGAACACTTATGCACAAAATCTATTAACTTCATAAGTCCCACTTCAGGTTTCTAAACAAGACTTATGAAGTGCATCGACCTCAATCAGGTCCCCTGCACAAGAATGAATTTCATGCAGTTATGTACCTCACTAAAGAGTCTCAGCATCTCCTTCATGTAAAGAGTTCTCATTAACCTGAGATAAAACATGGCTATGAGGAGGATTTGGGCTAATATATGTATAATTCTGAATCATTAAATGAAAAATCCATGTATTGAGCCTGATTTTGCTTCCACTCAAACACTGTCTTTGCTGGATAAAGGTCAGGGCCTATTAGGTTGGAATACAAAACACGTATAGACAAGTGACAAGAAACAGAACCCTTAACATTAACTTTTGTGAGCACAAAGACAGAAACTAGTCACAAGCTCATTCACCTTGGGGGCAACCTGCAGATGTTGTAAAATGAAACTTCTACTTCTGAGAATATAGGGATTTAGCAATACTAGCTCCATGTGTGATGTGTGGGAATTAAACACCCGGAGAGTAAAGGAGTAAGTATTGTTGAAACTTATTTAGAGTGTAGTATAGACGTGGGAGTTGTAGCCAATTATTTCATTTTGTTTTCATCCATTTATCATTGTATCATGTGATGTTATGTAAATGTATATGCTATTTTGTATGTAATCAATGTATGCTAAACAGATTTAAGTTATAGAATTATGAAAGTATAGGACTGATAAATATTTTGGAGTGATGAGTTTTGTAGGTATGTAAGCAAAGTATCGCTGAAATGCACGGCCTACAGGTTGAATGAGACCTGTATGATTTGAGCTTAGCCATACTAGGCCATAGGCTTAAGAATGCTTAGCATGAGTCAGTGACCCAGGCCTTTGGGATGGGGGTGACTGTGGTGGAACTCTCGATGCTGACTGGGCCTCCAAGCCCAGAGCCCTTCCTCCATTCCACTACTTTTCCCGTGGCCCTGCCCCCACTCGCTACTCCTCCCTCCCCAATTGCAGTCCTGGGAGTAGAAATTCTCTGTGCCTCCACTGCTCCTCCATCCCCAGGGCCAGGGCAGGAGGGGGAGTTTTTCCAGTGGCCCCAAATCCACCATGGCCCCACCTCATGTCAGCATGACATTTGGGGAAGCTTAACCTCTCCCAGCCTCCATTACATGCTGTCCATGAGTATGATTCTATCTTTGGTGTATACATATGTGTGTGCACACACTTGGGTATGGAGAAACTGATCTAGAGATGTCTCAGAAGTGACTCTCCAAAATGTTTCATTAAAAATAATTGACTTTGACCTTTAGAGAGAATGAAATTATACAAGCTCACAAGGGTTTAATTGTGTTTCTTCACTAAATTCAATTTACTTGGGCTTATGATGACTTAAGTTTTGTACAGCTGCAAAAAGACAGATGAAAGGCCAGCCATGAAGAATGTTGGTTATCTTTAACACATTAATTAATCATACTCTGAAGTTATATGGAGCCTTTCATCCATAAACCTTAATGTGCTTTGAAAACAAATTAATGACACGTGTGCAGTAGGTATTATTATCCCCATTTTAGAGCTGGGGAAACCGAGGCAGAAAGAGGTTAAATGACTTTCCCCAATAGCTCAAACAAGTTTGTTTACATTTGCAGGAGTCAATGTGGCCCGCTTCTTGTTTACCATTTCATCTAAAAGTGAGAAAAGGTGTTCATATGGCACTGTTGTAGTCGACATTGCAAGATATTTAACATGCCAAAACATCTCAAAAGATTTAAATAAATGGCATTTTATTAATGTTTAACAGTATGATTATTCACAATTAATTTTTAATAGCACAATTAATCTCAATTATTTTTTTAATTGCTGGACAACCCTTAAATAATATAATCATAATATCTATACTTTGTGCTTCGTTAATTTCCTTCCTTTTCTTTTATATACGGTCCCTCTTTTCCTTCAGTTGTGTAGATCAGTGGTTCCCAAGGAGGAGGTAAGTTTATCTCTGTGGGTAGGCAGAGTTTGTCAAGGAGTACATCAAATGTAGATATTTGCCTAATTTTGCAACAGGACACATAAAAACATGAGCAAAATCAGTACAAACTAAAATTTCACACAGATAAGGATTGGTTTATACTGCTTGAGATACTAATACACTGAAATGTAAATACAATATATTCCTATTTAGTTAGAATTATTTGGTAAAAATGAGAAAATATGCAATTTTTCAGTAATACTGTGCTGTGACACTTGTATTTTTACATCCGATTTTGTAAGCAAGTAGTTTTTAAGTGCAGTGAAATGTAGGGATGTGCAAGACAAATCAGGCCCCTGAAAAGGTTATGGTAGTCTGAAAAGATTGATACTGTAGATCCTGTGTTTTTCTGTAACCTAGTTTTTCCATTTATACCTCCTTTTAAAAAAAGGGATTTTCTGATTTATTTTTTCTTAGACCATGGTAGGGATATTAAAATGTGGGTAACTGTGTAAATATGTAACTGCTGAAAAATTGTTACATGGACCTGCAGCCGGCTCCCTGGGAGCCTTGACAGCTGCCGCCCCTGCAGTGCTGTCTCTGATACAGAAGCAGCAGCGTGGTGTGGCAGCCAGCTTCCCAGGAGCGGGACGGGAGCCTGCATGTAACCGTGAACAGTTTACATAGTTATACGTTCACATCCATAGGTCAAGCTGGGACACTTTCCTCTTTCTAAACTTTTTCTTTCTTCAGACTAATGTTGGTTAACTCTTCTCATTCTTGTGATTAAACTTTACCCTTCTCAGCTGAATTCCCCTCTTCCACTTTCTTCCTCTCTTAACTTCCTCCTTCACATCTCTGTTTTGTAGGAATTTCTCCATCTTTGCTCCTCCATTTGTGTACTTGCTCTTACCTTCATTTGATTTTCCAAGCCCCTTTTCTTGTTTCCTCTCTGTCCCTTACTTCACTCCCCCTCTCATTCTGTGTACAGCAGTGTTTCTCAACCAGTGGTACGAGTACCATTAGGGGTACTCAAGAGAAGTCTGGGGGTACATCAACAAAACTGAAATTTGGAGAAAACTGAATTTTTTGTTTTAAGTTTTACAGAACTTTATTATTTTTGTACTTTTTACACCCAAAAATTTCGTCGCCCACGCAATTAAGTTGTTGAAACAAATGTGTTGCAATGGTAGAAAAAAAATTGTGTGTCTGAAAACTGTAGGTACTGGGGGTACTTATAATTTGCTTTTTTTTTTAAAAAAGGGGCACTTTATAAAAAAAAAGTTTGAGAAACACTGTACTACATGAATATAATTTTGCTCAGTATGTACTGTGGAGATTGAGTTCAAAACCCCCATTCAGTCAGTAAAGCTTCCTTCCCCACAAGAGACATTATTATTTGTGAAACGGGAAATGAGTGTCTGACAACATTTTAATGCAGTTGATTTACAGTAAAGAGATTATGTGAATAATTGTCACTTTATTATTTAAACAAGGGAAATATTGTATCCAATCTCACATCATGCTCAGAAATGATGTGTTATAAATGGATGGACAAGCTCCTAAATAGTAATTAAGATTTATTGTCATTTCAGACACACGTAATTTGCAAATACAGTTCTTTTGAAGGCTGATATTATGAAGAAATATTTGCCAGAAAGGTGAATTTTTGCCCTTAGAGTCACACACAGCTGCTATTGATTTCACTATAAATCACCTGTGTATTTGAGGGCAGAATTTAGCCCTATATATGTTTTGAATTCCACCCCAGTAGGCATTTTTCAGGAAGCAAGGAAAATAGTGCAAGGACATAAAGTAGTTATGAGGGGAAGAAACTGGCAGTGGGCAACTGGGGATGGGCAGTGTGTATTGAGAAGACATTGCATGTGTGTTGCAAGGTCAAGGCAAACTTTCTATTTGCAATGGCTTTTCTCTAGTCAAGGCAGGATCTATGTAGTTACAGTTCGTTGATTGTGAGCATGACATGTCATAGCTGGGGGCTCTTTTTGTACCATAAAGCATACAACAGTACCTTGCGGCTTTTTGGAGATGGAGCAGAATTAACAACCTCTGAACACTCCAACATGGAGCCCTAAGGAACACACGCAAGTGGACTTTCAGATGTACAGAACTAAAGCAGCTGAACAATTTTAAATACTTTGTGTTAAGCAGCTATTTGAAATACATTTTGCTAACCGTGTCTTGGAGCGTCCCAGCCACCCAGTAGCCTAAAGGGAACAGTGACTGGGGAATGTTGCCAGCTTACCCTGTGTTTCTTTTGCCACACCTACTCCTTCCTGTAGTATTTATCAAGTTGCATGTGAATTATCTGCCATTACTTCATTTCCACAGAGCACTTGTTGAACAGATAGCTAAACTGTCTAAAATGCAAATTCTTCCCCCCCACTTTCTCCTCAAAAAGCTTCTATGATTTAAATTACCTTGCAATATCTCTTTCCTAATTCTAAGACCAAAAAGGAAGATTGTTCTTATTGTGGCACATTAATCAGTGATGGTCCTGATATAAATACACTTGAATTTGACTAGTGCAGCCCTGTGCCTGTTTCAAAGAGCAATCTCTAGATGGAGCTGTTGCTACCAGATGGGTTAAAAACAGTACTACAGTTTGGATCTCCCTGGTCTGGCACCCTTGGGACCTGACTTGTCGCAAATGAGGGATTTTGCTAGACCAGGGGAAGTCATTTCTGGCTCCCCAGCTCAACTCCACCTGGTCTGGCTTCCGGCCTCCCTTTTGATTCCCCTCCCACACCAGCTCTGCTGTCTCACCAGCAGCCCACTGCAATGCTGAGCACCCAGCTCCATCAGCCCTGCCGCAGCTGACAGTGGCCCCACAACGAGGGCTTCCAGCCACATCATGGCTGACTGCTGCCCGCCGCCAGGGCTCCTGGCCTGCCAGGGCAGACTGCTGCCCCTCCAGAGCCTGCTGGCGCTCCTGCTGCCCTACTGCTGGCTCTGCTGGACTCCTGGCCCTGCAGGGTTCCTGGTCACTGGCCCTCCACCGGACTCTGTGGTCCAGAAATAACCGTGGTCCTGCCCAGACTACAGAGGTTGCTGGACCAGATAGTCCTGGTTTACAGAGTTTCATCTTGTACAGGCTTTTTCAGTCAATTTGACCATCCAAGTGCAGGCTGCCCTCTTATGGAGCCTGTGTCTGAAATCTGGAGTGAAATCCTGATCCAAATGAAGTCAACAGTAGTTTCATCATTGACTTTGGAGCCAGGAATTTCACTCCTGGCTTCCATGTTTACTGAGGACTTAAATATGTTAAATTTAATTTTCCAGTTGATTATGAGAGAGCAAAATGTCACAGTTAAAATCAAGGTGGACAAGCACAGAATGTACTATATGGGGTTAAAGGTGATATACCATAGAAAAGACTCAGATTTTGAACCACTACTGTTTTCTTCCAGTCTTACACTGGTTCAACACTTGATTTCAGTGGATCTGCTTTAGCATAACAGTGATGTAGTGCAGTGATGAATCAGGCCCTCATTCTGTTCTGAATATGTACATTATTAACAAGATTTTGGTGCTGTTGCGTAAATAACTGACATTCTGAAAGTGAATGTGAAAAAACAGACGAGTATCTAAATAAATTTTTGAATTACAATAGAAATACTTGGTGGCCCCCTTATGGCCATTTAAATTAAAGCAAACTCTCCTTCCCTAAACAAATCTCTTGAGTTTGTAAAATCATTTCAAAAGGTCCGTTGCTTTTGATTAGATTTTGATATTTGTATTGTGTTATTATACTTGTTAAAGATATCATGTTGGAAAATATTTGAATAAAGAATTATTAATTTTTAAAAAGTACTCCAGTATCCTCTTTATACTACAACAATAGCATTATTAACAATAAACTTGTCAATTTTAAATGTCTAAGACCCCAATGCTATAAAAATGTAAGTCCATACGAGTGACTTTTTACATCTGATTAGTCCCATTGACATTACAACTGGGATTATTCACACACTTGTCTTTGCAGGATCCAAATCTGATATATTTTGTTCTCATAATATTTATATTTAATATGTATTTTATTACAGGATTATTGTAGAGATTTACAATAAATAGGCATTGCAGCTTTGGTCTTTTTTTTTATTGTGGCCTTGGCCAGTTATTGGATTCAACCGGATTACTATGCATGCATGTAAAGCTAACCATGTGTGCAGGTTTTTGCAGGATCAGGACCATGGTCTTGTGATATCAATTAAACAATGAGTTTGAGAAAACGCATATATGGTAGCAATAAACATACAGATATCCAGGGCTGGTCTCCACTAGAAATTTACATTAGTATAGAAAAATCCATGCCCCTGAGAGACATAGCTATAGAGACCTAATCCCATGTGTAGACATCACTCAGTCCATGGAAGAATACATCCTTTGACCTAGTTGGATTACCTGTGTTGACAGGAGAATTCCTTGGTGTACATGGTATCTACACTAAGGTGCTATAGTGGTGCAGTTGCACTGCTTGTACAGTTTCAAGTGTAGCCAGAGACTTAGACTGAGGCGACACATGGTGGTGGTGGTGGGGGGCGGGGGGTGGTGGAATCCAGAGTCAAGTGCCCCATCTCCTGCCAAGGTGGAGGGAGAGGTGATTTGTGCTTCTGCTGCAGCTACCCCCTGGCTTGCTTGGTCCCTATTCCTGGCAGCTAGGCTTTAGCAGCGAGCGGGGGGGGGGGGGGGGTGGAACCAGCTCTTCTCACACTAGCTGGTCTCCCTTGCTGCTCTGTGTAGCAAAGCAGCTGCTTCTTCTTTTCCAAGGCAAACATACTCAGTTCCTTTAGCCTTTTCTCCCATGGCTTGCATTCCATCCGTTTGTTTATCTTTGTCATCTGCCTCTGGATCCCTTCCATCCTTTTCATCCAGTGATGACCAAAACTGGACATGTTACTCCAGCTGAGGGCTAACCAGTGCCTAGTACAGCAGTACTGTTACTTCCTGTGACTTGCATGCAATGCCTCTGTTAGTGCAATCTAAAACCATGTTTGCTTTTTTTTTTGCAACAGCATTGCATTGCTGACTCACGCTGAGGGTGTGATCCAACACAACTTCCAGATCCTTGTTAGCAATGCTGCTGTCAAGCCAGTTTCTCAGTTTGTATTTGTGCATTTGGTTTTTCTTCCCTAAGTGTAGCACCTTACATTTGTCTTTGATAATTTAATTTTGTTGTCTGTAACCCACTTTTCCAATTTTTCAAGATCTCTCTGAATTTTAGTTGTATCCTACAAAGTGTTGACAACCCCCTTATCCCTAGCTTTGAGTCATCCGGCCAATGGGAGCTGACAGATTTTGCTGGGGGTGGGGACATCACAGGAAGCCATCTCCCCCACCCCAGAGAGCCACATGGGGCAACCAGCTGCTTTGAGTGGTCTGGGAGCATGTCTGAGGGTCCTGCTGGCCAGGAGTGGCCTAGGTATGTGTCTCCCAGCCAGACCCTGCCTGCAACACCCCACGCCCTCCCGCACCTCAACCCTCTGCCCCCCATGCTCCTGGTCACAACCCCCTCCTCCACCCAAACACCCTTGTAGATCTCACACCCACTCCTGCATCCCAGTCCCCTTCCCCAACTCTGTCCCAGATCCTGCACCTCCTCCATAGAAAACCGTGGTCCTCAGGGGCGGCCCGTGAGCCTAGGCAGACTAGGCGGTCATCTAGGGTGCTGCTGGCCCGGGGGCACCCCATGATTACATCATGGCCATTGACAGCCATGCAGGCGGGGACGCCAGCTGCCACAGCTGGCCTCAGACCACTCCTGGTGGCCCTTGACCACGTACCAAAATTTTGAAGTGCCCCCCCCATCAAAAATTATTGCTCACCCCTGTTCTATATGGAGCCCATGGCAAGTATGGCCATACAGAGCTTCTGAGTTTAGGGTGAAATTCATTTCTGAGCATGGAAGCCAGTTCAAAGTTTATGCACAAGTTAAATTCCACTAAAGCCCTGAGGCTCAGTTTGATTCAAAAACCAAAATGCATTAATCCCTTTATCAAATTATGGTTTTGGCTGGTGGGTACAAAAGCAAAATAACACTGGAAAAAAGATGACTATCCACTGAAATATTTGAAAGAATGGTGAAACCCAGGGAAGTCAGAGATGGGCTAAAAAGTTGTAACAACGTAGATAAGTTTTGCCTGGATAAAAATTACACGAGGAGCCCTAACGATGAGGGTCTTTTGTAGTAATAACAAAGCTGTTCCGTCGGCTGCATGTTTATATTGGAATCCTCGGTAAAAATCGGATTGAAACATTTGATTCACACGGCTTGTTGGAGGTGGAAGGACTGGCACTTCTCGCGCTACGAGTCCCTACAGCGCGGCTGCAACATCATGCAGCTCTCGCCTCCGGCTGGCTTCTGCCGCTTCTCTGCCCACGCCGCCTTCCCCCGCTGCAGTCCAGTCCACGCGCCCCTTCCCCGGGCCGGCACCTCCCACCGTCCGCTACCGCCCGCCCGCCCGGGGAAGCTTGCGACACTTCCAGAGGCCAACGTTCCAGAGGGGGCGTTACCTGCCCGCAGCCCATTGGCTCCCACAACGCCCGCCGCGCCTTGCGGCCAATCAGAGTCCTGCGCCGCGCTTGCGTTGGGGCCGGCTCCGCGGCCCGCAAAGTTTGAAATTCCCGAGAGCGGGGCGGGGAGGGGGGGCCGGCGCGGAGCAGCCGTTGGCATGGCGCAGCGGGGGCCCGAGCCGGAGGACGAGAAGAAGGCGGGGGAGGCAGGGCCGGAGCGGGGCCCGGCGGTTGGCAGTGTCGGGCTGCAGGGCGCGAATCGAGGTATTTCCCGGCGCGCCGCGGCCCCCCGCGCTCGCCCTCCCTTGCACTGCCCCCGGAATCTGCACCCCGTGCTTCAATACGTCCCCCCCCCCCCCGCAACCTGTCCTGCCGCCTCATCGGCACGCCACTCTCCGGCCCCGCGGGAGCAGCCTTCCACTAGCCCGCGCCCCCTCGAAAGCGTGGCGCCCCCCCCCCCCCCGGCAAAGCGAGCGCTGAATTCATGCTCCTCAACGGGGCCCTGCTCTGCCCTTCTTTTGTGGCCCCTCCCGGCTTTTAAGTCCCGTTGCTGTGGGCACTGCGGCCGGGGCAGTGTGCCTGCGAGCCCAGGGGATTAGCGTGACAAGGCGGGTCAGGTAGTGTCTGCTACTGGGCTGGCGTGTGTACCTGGGAGAGACCAGGGTTTGAGCTTGTACAGAGCTCTTCAGTGTCAGGGAACGTCTGCTGGAGACGCCTTCCCAGGACATTAGCCCCTGAATTCATTCACTGTGCCCCTCCAAACCCAGAGAGTGGGAGTGGACCCTTGAGTTTTTGGTCCCAGTGGGCAGAGAACGGGCAGGGGGTGGTTCTTTCACTTTTCCCACAGGGTCTGAAAAGTTCCCTCCTGCTGTGTCAATGGCACCTGTAATTCCAGTTGCTCATGTGCTGATCATTTAGCCCAGTATGGCCTGTGCTGCTCCTGGCTAGTAAAGGCCTACTGTAGAGCTGTGCATTTTGGACTAGGGCTGTTAGCATTTAGCTGTTTACGTGATTAACCAGTAAGCCTGGGGGACTATACTCACCACACTTTACCGCAGGCGGGAGCCGATACATGCGGGGAGCCAGCTCTTGCGGAGCTGCCACCCCAAACTGCTGCTGCCTCTGCAGCAGAGGCAGCGTAAGGGGTGGGGACAGGCTCCTTACAAGCACCAGCTCCTGCCTGCCGCACTATGTGTAAACATGTAACAGCTGAAAAATTCAGTGGTTACAGATTTACAAAAAACCATGATTGCTAACATTCCTAGTTTGGGCCTGTCCTTTTAAACTTCAAAAAGTAATTGTTTTCATGTTTATATGGCTCTGACATTAATACATCATTGGTGTCTGTGTGGGATTGCCCGGGGGGATAGCAATCTGTAAGACCACTAACAGGCTTGAGGCCACCAGTACGGAGAGGACCCTCCAGGCAGGGGTTCTTCCAGCACATTTTTTGATGTCCTCTGAGTGCAGCCATGAACTCTTACCAATGGCCATGCTGGCATTTTTTTCCTGAATTGGCTAGCACCTAGGCTCAGTGTTGGGTAGGGATGTCAACGAGTTGTCGACTAGACAATTAAGCAATAAGCCTCGGCTTATCCGTTACTCTAGTCAACTAGTCGCATTTCCCCCCTCCGCTCCACTACTAGTTGGTGCTGCATGACCAAAGCCAGGGATCAGAGCCCATTACTGTGTAGCTAGGGGTTGGAGCCTGATACCCCATGGCCAAAGCCCAGGTCTGCACGAACAGAGTTGTGGGGGTCACTGCCTGCAATACAGTGACTGGCCCTGGGTGTTGATACCCAAAACCTTGTGGTTAGAGCCCTTGTCTATGCGGCCAGCCTCCCTAAAGGCCCACTGCCTGAGCTTGCCATCAACCACAGAGTCAGAGCTCCACAGCCTCCAAATAGGTCGAGAACTTACCTTACTCCTTCAGCATTGTGCCGCACCTGTCTCTAGAGTGTGCAGGGCAGCGCATCCAGGAGCAACAGGGTAGAAGGGGGGGGGAAGCTTTGCTTTCTTCTGCACCCTCCCCCATCATCGTCCAGGAAGTCTACAGCCACATGAAAAGCCCTTGGTGGCTCCATTTGAGAAATGGTGCCTTAGGGGTTGTCTATGCATGAAGTTGTTCCCCATTAACTCCCTATGTCAGGGGTTGGCAAAAGGGCATCTGCAGGCTGGATCCGGACCACCAAGGAGGTGGATCTGGCCGGTGGAGGCCCTGCTGCTCCCCCACCCCTTGATCAATCAGGGTCTGGGGTGGGGGGAAGCACGCAAAGTTTCCTTCGCTCTGCCCTGCAAGGAATGCCACGTGCTCCTGGCAGGGCAGGAGGAGACTTTGCATGCTCCCCTGCCCCCAAGCCTTGATTGGCCTGGGGACAGAAGGGAGAGCACACAAAGTCTCCTCCCAGTGCCAGGGGCATGAGTGCCAAGGGGGGGGGGTGTGTGTGTGTGTGTGTGTGTGTGTGTGTGTGTGTGTGTGTGTGTGTGTGTGTGTGTGTGTGTGTGTGTGCGCGCGCGCGCGCAAAGACTTCACTCGCTCCCCCACCCCCAGATCAATCATGGTTGTGGGCGGGAATGCAGGAAAGTGTCCTGGCTCCGCCCCTTTCCTTGTGGCCCAGGGCCACTTCAAAAATTTCTGAAGAGGCACTCAGTAAAAAAATTATTGGCCCCCTCTCCCCCCCGCCCTATGTGGATAATCCATGTGTAAGGCTGCAATTTAGTCACAGATTTTGGGGAACTCACGGAAACCGTGACTTCCTGCAGCCTCCTTGACTTCAGCTTGTAGAGATCTGGAGCTGCAGGAGGGCAGGAAGCTGTGCAGTACCTCTGACAACCTCTGGAATTTCAAGCCCCTGCAGGTGGCGGGGGAACTCCCAGCTCCTCAACCGGGAATCCCAGACAACCATGGGGGAATCAAGCTCCACACCCCTGTGGGCACTGGGTGATGCCCAGAGCTGCTAGTGAGATGGGTATCCTGCAGCTCCCAGCATCTTGTAGTTTTTGCAGATGCCCCAAATGAAGTAATGTTGGGATCCACATATCCCCATTTTGTCCAGGATATTTTTAGTAAAAGTTAGGGACAGTTCATGGCTTTTGTGAATTTTTCTGTTTTACTAAAACATGTTGGTGACTTTTGGTGACTTTTACTAAAGATGTGTGGCAAAGTCTTCGCTTTAGCCAAATACATATTTGGTTTTTTTAAACAGGTATGTTTGCAGGAGAAAGGGCCTTGCCCTTTCTGCTTCATGATTTGTAAGAGCCTGAAAGATCTTAGACTTTTTTGTTTTTTACATTTGAAGTTCAGATATTGTCGACACTCAAGGAATTTACTATGAATGTTTGGTCCCCTTAAAACACATGTAAAAGACTTGCATCCACACACAAGTAATCCAGCTAGGTTATGTGTGTTAGCATCTAGAAGTTCCAATAGATTGGTGCCCCACTAAGCCAGGCACTGTATTGCTTACATGGGAAGCTGCAATGCCTGCCCTCTGTAAGCTTACATCAAAACAAGCCACGTAGAAAGAGAATGGAAGGAGAAACAGGCACAGAGATGAAGTGATTGCCCATGGTCACATAGCAGGTCAGCAGCCAAATTGGGGATGGAACCTGGGGTCCTGACTCTGTCTTGTGCCTCATCATCTGTATCTCGTTGCTTGCTGCAGAACGAGAGCACATTTAGTTTATGCTTGCATGGATAAGGGATGTCAAAGTGTAGACGACCACATGATTAACTGATAAACCTGGGCTTATTTGTTAATCTTGAAGACTACATGTGTTTTCCCCCCCCCCCCCCCTTCCCTGCCCTTGCTGCCTTTGAATCAGAGGCAGCAAGGTGGTGGGGAGCAGGAGGCAGTGCCCATAAGGAGATGGCTTAAAAGCCATCTCCCCATGAGCACTGGATTTGCCTATCCCCACGCCCACCCACATGCAGCTGCCTCTGATAGAGAGGCAGCAGCTCAGAAGGTGAGAGGGGCAGGCGGGAGCTGATACTTGTGGGGAGCCTGCTTGAAAGCTGCCTCCCCACGTGTATCTGCCTTAGTTGACTTGCCTCCCCCCCTCCCCCAGCCCTGCTGCCTCCTACAGAGGTGGTGGGGGGGACACAGGCAGGGGCTTGTGCTGAGGGGAGCCAGCTTAAAAGCCAGTTTCCCCAGCTCTGCAGTGCCACCTGGCCCTCCCCCTGCTCCGTGCTGCTGCTCTCAGCCCCTGGCTGTGGAGGGGTCCAAGCTCCGTGTGGTCAGGGACTACTGCCGTAGAGTAGCCTCTGTCCATGGGGATCTCAGACCCCCACGGACAAGGGCTGCTGACTCTGTATAAGGGGTAGCAGTGTGAGGCGGCAGGTGAGAGGTGATCCGTGTGGGAAGCTGGTTTTCAAACTGGCTCCCCTCGTGGACCGGCTCCCGCCTGATAGGCAGTAGTGCACAGTGGCAGGGGGCTCCTTGGGAGTGGGTCCAGGAACGCACTGGCTGCTGGGCCCGCTTCTGGGAATTATCAAATAGTCATGTAACTGCAAAAATTTCATGCGTTTACATGACCAGGGCTCGACAAACAATACAATCTACTTGCCCGTGGCGAGTAGATTTCAGCTGCGTGCCCCGTTCATTCGCGGTGCGCGCATGCGCATTGCGGCTCTTGCGCATGTGCAGTATGGGGCTGGTGAGCGGTTTTCGTTGCCGTTTGTCAAGCCCTGTACATGACTGATCAGTTACATACTATCTAACATCCCTAGTGTGGATCATGGTAGCATGGTTCAGCTTGGCCACCCTCAGAGCACAGTAGCTTTTTTAGGTGTCGGATAGCTTCGAAGAGGGCATTGCAGTTGAAATAGCTGAGCAGAGTAACTTGCACAAAACTGCATTGGTTCAGAAGTCAGCATTGTTAGCATGACCACTCTGAACTATTTGTGCTTGAATTGGTTGTTAGAAACCATTTTGATCTCTAGTGTAGGATGCCTGAGGTGACAGGTGAACTGGTGAAACGGACCTGCACTAGAGATTAAAGGCTGAACTATTGAGGGAAGACATTTTTAGCTGCATTGATTGTCTGACTTGCTGAGGTTTATTCAATGCTTAATGAACATTTGTGGGTGGAGGGGTGACAGATGGGCTGACGGACACTTGTACGTAATTGAACATTTCTGCCTTTCAGTTAAGACCTGGATTGTACATGAGGTAGACCTTGTCTCAAGAGGTCATCCGGCAGTGCAATCTTGCTGGTCCTGGTATTTCCAATGTAAAAAATAGTGGGGGGAAACCTATTCTGTTAGCAAAAGCTTGTCCGAACTTCTGTATAATACACCCAAATGAAACAAAAAGCCATAATCTGTTTGAAAAATTCTGTTTGGGTCGTATCCAACAGGTAGGGAGATGCTGTTCGTCAAGTGTATGTACCTCTGAAAAATGGAAAATCTAAGTTAGCTATTTACATGCCACTCCAACAGTAAATTAGCCTATGGACCTATAGAAGAGGCACACATGGATTTTACATTTAGCAGTAGATTTCTGGGACAGAATGAGTGAACACTACTTGAATTGAGGTTGACTTTTTTCCTTTCAGAGTTGTTTCAAGAAGATGACGACAGAGGCAGTGATTATGGGAGTCGTGACAAATCAGGGTCCATTTTAGGAAGGCATGTGCTAGACAGGAACACACTATTCCCAGACACCTTCCAAACAAATCACCTTTTGTTTTATGAGCGATTTAAAGCCTATCAGGATTACATCTTGGGTGAGTGACCTTTCTGCTCCTAAAATTCCCTGTTGTCATGGTCTCGGTAATATTGACTTCTCTGGTGATTCAGTTTTAAGCTGTATATATTTGTCCTTTTTAATTGCACCATTCTCCATTCATAGCATGGTAACTAGAGGAACTAGATTAGTGGCAGGGGTACAGGAGAGGTCAATTAATGATGGAATTGAGATTCTAAAGAGCCTTAAACTCTTACTTGTACATGACACAGGAAACTCCTTTAGCTGGAGGACTAGAGCTAAAAGGAGTTTGATATTGCAAGAGACTAAAGTCTGAACAATTGAAAAGGGAGGGGGGGGATTTTTGATAAGACTTTGTCCCTTCTCCTAGGGATGTAAAATTTTGATTAATTGGCTAATCAAATAGTCAGTGCAATTTGCATCGGTTATTTGATTAGTCATTAAGGGCACCTCTGCCTTTGAAGTGTAGCAACAGCCCTAAGGCTGTTGCTACATTTCAAAGGCAAAAGCTCTGCGGGGAGCACGGGGTCAGTGGGGACTCAAGCAGTCTCCCACTGGCCCTGAGCTCCCTGTGGCATTTCCAAGTGGCAGCGTCGCATGAAGCCTGGTGTCAGCGGGGCAGTCCCCAGCTGACCCCCTGCTCCATGCGGCGCTGCTGCTTTGAAATGCCATGTGCAACCTTGGGACAGCTGGGTCTGGGGTCTGGCCCTGGACTGCCTGCAGTGCTGCCGCTTTGAAGCAGCCCCATCTTTTCTCTCCCCCTTCCCCCCCCCCGCCCCCTTCTCCTCTCCTGCTGCCTCTTTCTGATAGAGGTAGCAAGGGTGGGGAGGGGAAGCAACTAGTTGACTAGTGTGTTGACTATCCGATCAGTATTTGCTTATCCGATAGTCAATTAGTTGTTCACATCCCTACCTCCTCCCCAGGTGTATTTGAGAGACATGGGGATCGGGCAGGCAGTTGCTCTTTTTTTGAAAGCTTTCTGGGGGTTGAGAGCAGCCTTGTTAGCTCTCCAGTCCTCTGGGCCAAGCTGTTTGGGGCCAAGGGGCTCTGTCTCTTTGTTCAGCAGCAAGTACAACTGGGTCCTGGTGTATACTGGGACTCTGAGTCACTAAAACAATACAAATGAAAAGACAGTGGAACAAAGCTGCAGCCCACTTCTAACATAATAAAGGAACATTAAAACCCCATCGTGTTCAGCTTTCCTTCAATTACTCATGTGAACTTTATTCCCTTTGTCCTTCTATTGCATAAATACAAATTGTGATTTTAATTTAATTTTAGCTGACTGCAAGCCCTCTGAGGTAAAAGAATTCACAGCTGAGTACTTAGAGAAGGTCCTTGAACCATCTGGATGGCAAGCAATCTGGCACACTAATGTGTTTGAGGTGCTGGTCGAGGTAAATGTAATTCACTTGCTAGTCATTTGTCTCCAATTAACATCCCTTTACTCCACTGTTAACAGGCAAATCACTTCTTTTTAATTAAAGTTTATGAGCTGATAGAAAATAGCATATTTTTCACATCTAATTGTCAGTGTGGAGGATAGAGCATTAGGCAAGAAGCTATTTAACCACTTGCAGTGGCTTGAGTGCTTGGACAGGAGAATGTAGGAGAACAACTTGTGACATGTAGCAACTTGAGGTGCAGTTAACTGTAAGCCCTCATGACTGTAATCTGTTTTGTGCAGATTGTAAATTGGGGCCAGGACTGCCTTGTTGTGTGTCCACTACTTCACACAATGGTGCCCTGACTGGCTCTTCTAGGCTGCTGTACTACAAATAGTAAATACTTAGTCCTAGGATGGCCTCTCTTGCTCTCACCGAATGATAGTAGGGATAGCATTTTTATTCTGCTGGCTGGGTCTTTGTGAAAAGTTTGTACTC
The DNA here is from genome assembly GCA_032595735.1 of Pelochelys cantorii. NCBI lineage: Eukaryota > Metazoa > Chordata > Testudines > Trionychidae > Pelochelys > Pelochelys cantorii. The sequence goes on from CM064339.1 coordinate 19,469,053, forward strand.
TGGTTCCATTGGTTAGGTTTGTTCCTTGTTCTGTTGAACAAAACTGACGAACCTATAAGCCTGATTTTTAAATAGGAGGTGAAATCTAGGCATGTTTTGCAGTTTCTAAAACCAGAAATGGTGTCAGCCTAGAATTTTCCTTCTCTTGTTTCCTTGGCCTTAGAAGTTGCTTTACCTTCTGTCTGAAGGTTACTTTTTATATTACACCAGTAAGGATGGTATTGAGTTAATAATTTTTTTAAGGTATTCTCTCATTATAAACGAATGCATGATATTGAAGTTTTTTTAATGAGCTAGATTGGCTTCAGTGATAGTATCAGTCATTCAAGGATGTCCGTTTGTGAGCACACAGGCATTTGAATTGTTGAAAGGATGCCGAGGTGCGTAAACCAGGGCTTGAGAGCACAAGGTGTTGTGTTTTGGCTTTGCTGTGGTTTGGGTGGATCAGGATTTGCTTATGTTGCACGTCACATTTTCTGGTCAGGAATGGGTTTTCCTGATGTTAGGATCAGATGCCTAATGACATGGTCCTCAGTTGGGTTCCCCCCAAGGTGGGTCAAGCAACTGCTAGACTTCCCAGATGACTCGGAGGCCTTCTTTAACTGGCAAAAATTGTCACTGTTGCTAACCCCTTTTGGAATGCACCAGTATTTAACAGCATCTGGGTTATGTGGAAGAGGGGGCCAGTGCAGAGTGGCAGGGGACTAAAGGACTCTAACGGGGTGACATAAATTTGTAGTTTTTGGTCTAAGAATGGGGGTTCTTTTGGAGATCAGAAGAGGAACCTACTCCAGGGAAGATGTGGGACATCTGAGGGATAACTCATGGACAATGGCTGACATTCCAGGAGTCTGTGGAAGGTCAAAATAGTACTTGTCTTCAAAAATAGGAAAAAGGAGAACCCTGGGAATTGGAGACCAGTCACATAATCTTGATACTCAGAAAAATACTTGAACAAATTATTGTACAACTAGTTTGTTCAGACCTGGAAGATGAGAAATAGCCAATATGGATATGTCAAGAGCAAATCATGCCAAACCCATCCAGTTTCTATTTTTTGATAGTGGCACTGGATAGGGCAGAAACAGTAGACATGATACCTCTTGATTTTTATTAAAACTTTTGACACATTTCCCCATGGCAATTTCATAAGCAAGCTAGGGAAATTTTGTCTAGATGAAATTACCACACAATGGTTAGAGAAACTCTCTTCACATGAACTAGACACCTGCTGCTCATCCATATTAGCCAATTTGTGCTCACAGGGCTTGGGATACAGGGCTGTTTCATTGCTGTGTAGACTTCCACTGTGAGATAGGGATTAAGGATGTTAAATTGCATTTAATAAGCTAATTGGTAGTCAATGGACTTTTAAGCTGGCTTCCCTCAGCACCGGTTCCAACTCTCCACCCTTCTCAAGTAGAGGGAGAAGTGACTAGTCGAGTAGTGACTTGACTCGTCGCTTACATCCCTATTAGGGGTGTGAACAGGTAACTGGTAAACATTACCCTTAATGGGCTCGTGGGCTTGGAGTTGGCAGACTTATGGAGGGCCGAAAGCGGCAGCCGGGTTTGGGGGTGGGTGGGAGATACTGCTTCCGACCTGCCTGTGGCACGGGGGATGATCCAGTCCCTCGCTACTGGCTGGAGCGGACCCCACCCCCACTCACCTCCATTTAATTAGTTAACTGGTTAAACACAAGATTTAACCGTTAACTAACTAAATAGGATTTACTGTGAGATGGGAAGGTCTCAGAGTGCCGGAGCTCCATGAGCCTAAGTTGGCTGGCATGTGTCAGCTGCAGAAGTCTATTTCCTGTGTAGACAAACCAAAAGAGTAGTTATTAATGGCTGGCTGTAAAACGGAGGATTTGTAGGGATGTGTCTTGGGTTTTGTAGTATTCAATGTTTCCATTCATAACTTGAATGATAGAGTACACATTATGCATATACAATTTGTAGATAAGACAATGTTGGGAGAGTTGCAAGCACTTTGGAGGAGAGGACTAAAATTCAGAAGAATGATACATTGCAGAACTGGTCTGAAAAGCAAGATGATTTTTATTAAAAACAATTGCAAAGTACTATACTTAAGAAGGAAAAGATCAAATGAACAGTTACAAAATGGAGAGTAACTAGGCATCAGTAACGAAGTAAAGTGTTTTGGGGTTACAGCAGATCACAAGTTAAACAGGTCAACAGTGAGATGCTGTGGCAAAAAAGACAAGTGTCATTCTGGAGTATATTGCTAGGAGTGTTGTGTGTAAGACCTAGTCTATCCTTAAAACTTACGTTGACAACTATGGTGCTCAGGGCTATGAAAAATCTGCACCCTAAAGTTCCATAGCTATCCCAACCTAATCGAGGGAATAGATGAGGTTTAGGTGATGGAAGATTGCTTCTGTCAACCTACCTGAGAGGTGAAGTTTCTACAAACCCTTCTGTCCCTCTAGTCTGTTTTTACCCTATGAGGTTACAGTAGACTTTCGATAATCCGGCACCTTTGGGACCTAGGTGGTGCCAGATTATCGGATATCCTGGAGTATCGGGAGGTCCTGGTACAGCTGCACGGTTTAACAGCTGGCCGGGACCCGATCTCCCTCCCCCTCCCCTCTCCTTTCCCCTTAGCTGAAGCAAAACGCTCTTCTCCATGCTGTAACCCGATCCCACTCTCCGCCCCCCCCCCCCCCAACCTTGTGTTCGTTCCGGGTACAGCTGGCATGTGCGCTGAGCGGCCGGCTTTTTAATCAGCTGGATGGGAGCGCTTGACATTTTGATGCTGGAGTATCGGGCGTGCCGGACAATTGGGTGCTGGACTATTGGAGTTTTACTGTATATAGTTGCCAACTTTCTAACCACGCATAATTGAACACCTTTGCCTTGCCCTGCCCCTTCTCTGAGGTTCCACACTCATTCGCTCACTGGGTGGCTGCAGGGGGTTGGGGTACCTGAGGGGGGGTCAGAGTTTTGGCTGGGTTGTGTGGGATGTGAGACTTGGATTTTGGGGTGCAGGAGGAGGCTCTGTGTGGGTAAGAGGCTGGGATGCGGCTCTGATTTGGGGCAAGTGGTTAGATGCTGGCTCTGGGAGGAAATTTGGGTTCACAAAGGAGTTCAGGGCTGGGGCAGCAGGTTGGGGTGCTGGTTTTGTGAAGGAGTTAGGGTGTGTGAGGAGCTTCTGACCTGGGGCTCAGCATAGCAAGGGTCCCCTTCTACAGATAGCATGTTGCCTTTGTATGAACCTGATTGTAAACTTTTAACCCTCCTTTAAATAAGGGAAATGCTATCCCCATGCTATGCTTAAAACACCTGCAAGTAAAGTACAAACTTAAAATAAGTAGAAGTATGCAAACATAAGGGTGGCTTCTCTTTACAGAGGAACAGAAGTTGTTCGTGTTTCCCATCAATGTAGACGTGCATTGATCATCAGTGTTGTCTTCTCCCTAAATTGACATACTTTAGGATTCCCCATACCACATTTGGTTCCTGTTGAAGTGCTTTCCTGCTAAAGGGCATGACAGTTTACAAGGCTGAAGTATGGGATTAGTGCTCAGGAATTCTTGCTGTTCCTGGCTGTGTCACTGAATTGCAGGGTATGCTGCTGTAAGGCACATGGGTCCTGATGTTTTTCAGAGCACCCTCAGCTCCAAGGGAGTTGCCAGCTCCCTAACCCCGGCCTCTGTAAGAAGATAGTAATTTCCTGTCCTACCAGGGACATTAGTAGGCTTAGTGTTTGTACAGTGCTGTGAAGATGGAAAGCACTCTATGTATTTGCTGGGTGCACAGTTTGTTTTGGGGTTATAATGTCTGCATGTGCTCACACAACTGGTATAAAATGCCACACATAGTGTTAACAAAGTTTCTGGTTGACTTCTATAATTCCCATTGCGCTCAAGCCACCCTAATAGCTATGGTGTTAATATCAGGTTGTGGATGTGGAGTACTCTGCTCTGAAAGCCGTGGTTCGGCTCAGTGAACCTTTCCTATGCGACTCCCATGTTAGCACCTTTACCTTGGAGTGTATGCAAGAGCTCTTGGAGCTGAAGGAGCATCAGTTACCACTGCAGGAGCTGTGGGTTGTGTTTGATGAATCAGGAGAGTTTGACCAGACAGCCCTGGCCGTAGAGCATGTCAGGTAAGAAAATATTCATAAAAAGTTAATTGTTTCCTGAGCTATCAAATCCTTTTCATATGTGTTCATTTTTTGATTGTATCCTTTGGTATATATGGTCATGCCAATTTTCTTCCACTGTTTGATCTGAGGAAGTGGGTCTGGCCCACAAAAGCTCATCACCTAATAAACCATCTTGTTAGTCTTTAAAGTGCTGCATAGTCCTGTTTTTTGTTTCAGCTAGACCAGACTAACATGGCTACATTTCTGTTACTAACTTAATGTGGCATGAGAGGAGGCCAGTGGAAGGATTTGAACTGGAGCCACATGCGACAAACTTTTAAAAAATGCTTAAAGTCATTTAGGAATGTAAAAAAAGCGAGTTAGATGCTTAGTCTAAGTTTAGTTGAAATCAATGGCCTTTTTGAATACTTTACCCACAGTTTTTACAGAAGATAAGGAATATGAGGCTAGTGTCTGTATATGAATAGCTTGGAGGAGAGTGAGATGGGGATTAGAAGTTGTGATATTTTGAGATGTCTTCCGCAATTTATTGCTTTTCTGTTTTCGGTCCTATCTTTTGTGGAAGTGACTGTTTTATTTCAAAAGGTTTTTCTACCAGCACATATGGAGGAGTTGGGATGAAGAGGATGAGGATGACTTCGATTATTTTGTCAGATGTGTTGAACCTCGACTGAGACTGTAAGTGACTTTTATAAACACTTAGTTAAGAAGTGCTGGAAGGGGAAGCATGGGAGTAGTGATGGATGAAATGAAAATCATACAAAACTCTTTTTATTAGCAAACAAAGCTGTTACATCTTCAGATTACTGTCAGGTACTAGAAATCTTGTATTTGGAAATAGATCCAGCAGTAATAGATACTATTTATTTAGTCTTTTTTCATAACCCTTTTAAGTCCACTAGATGGCGATCCAACCCAAATATAGCCTCTTTCAAATGTAAGAAGACTAGTTTAACTTTAAGTGTGAAATGTGTTCCTAATTAAGACTAGTGTGTGATGCTCCATATACCTCCGGGTGTGGAATAAGACCCAAATGGAACAGAATATAGAAGAAAACTTGAAAAAACAAAACCAAAAATGGATGCTGAAGAAGGCATGTGTATTTTTTTTCTCCAGTGAGATTATTTTGTATTAGATTTTTCTGAATGTGCCTTTTTAATACCATCCAGCCATTTGGAACTTCATGCACAAGGGCACATTTGGGAAATATTAAAAACATATTTTTAAATACCTGAAATGAATCACTGGAAAGTGGTTTTGTAAGTTCGCTAGGACTTTCCCTCATTTGACAATACATTAGTCCAGGGGTTCTCAAACTTTGTGATTCTGTGACCCCCCCCCCCAAGTTGCTTGCAACCCCCTGGGGGGTCGGGACCCACAGTTTGAGAAACACGGCATTAGTCCATGAAATCTCATGCCTGTTTTCCTCAGTCCTTTTTTGTGCCTTATACTTATTTAGAATAGGAATTCAGGAATGCACATTGCATGCCAATCCAGTTTTGATACTGTGATGATTGAAGTGGAGATTCTTTGAAAGGGAATTCATTAGGATAGTTCAGTTCCATGTTATACTTGGGTCGCGTAGAGCTCATACAAATTGGGAGGATATGTTTTGAGGTCTGGAAATATTACATGTGGAAAAAAGCATTTCTTAGGTGTTTGTGTCTACATTGCAAACAGATGGGGGAGGCAGAAGGAAGGAGTTGCTTTTTTCCTTGGAGAGAAAAATACTTTGCATCTAATGAAACTTGAATGTAATCACATGCAAACAGCCTTTTTTAAAGGTAGCTAATGGGCTGAAAAGGGAGTTAGAAGCATTTTTAGAGAGGGCTCAAATGGGAGCCATAATGTTTCAGCTTTGTATTGCAATGAAGAGTAAATATTTTCTTTTCTCATTCCCAACACTGTACTTGAAGCAAAGCATGTACTCTAAGCCATGCAGAAGTTTATATGCTCTTCTGCTCTGATGTGAGCACTGATGTGTTGACTATTAAGTAGTAGTAATATACATCCTTCTATTCATGTAGATGTGCAATGTTTTCATTCCTTTTCAGAGAGTCTCCCATGAGTTTCGATTAAATCTTGTACTGCAAACTTTATCTCTGATTCCATTAATTTTTTAAATAGAAGTTCTTGTCTTGTAAAACAGATAAGTCTATGTAAATTATTTTACTGAAGCTTGGTAAAATTAGTTTTACAGTAGAACCTCAGAGTTACGAACACCTTGGGAGTGAATCTGAACTGTTCATAAGTCCAAACTTTACAAGTGAACACTGACTTAATATAGCTTTGAAACTTTACTCGCTGTGTGGAAGAAAAATGCTGCTTTTAACATTTAAAATTAATTTAAATGAAACAAGTAGAGAAACAGTTTCTTTAACTTGTCAACTTTTTTAATGTTCCCTTTTTTAGTAGTTTACGTTTAACACAGCACTATACTGGATTTGCTTTTTTTTTCTTTTTGGTCTCTGCTGCCTGAATTTCAGTTCTAAATGAGGTGTGTGGTTGAATGGTCAGTTTATAACTTCGGTGTTTGTAACTTGGAAGTTTCCTGTATATAGCTACAGAGTGATCAGTTCTAAAAGTGAGAATAGACACTAGGATCAAACTTAGGTACAGTTCCCATTGTTTTCTTATAGGGATATCAATATGTAGACTACACAATTAACAGATAAGCCTAGGCTTATCAGTTAATCCTGTCAACTACATGCATACCCGCCTTGCTGCCTCTGATACAGCAAAGGCAGAGGCAGCAAAGGGAGTGAGGTGGGAGCTGGTGCCTATGGGGGGCTGGCTTTGAAGCCAGCTCCCCACGAGCACTGGATCTGCACCGCTTCTACCCCTCCCCCCCCCACTTGCAATCTACGGAGCAGCCCCTGTCTGCAGTGAGCCAGCAGCACAGGGAGGCAGGTGGGAGCCAGTTTTTAAATCATCTCCCGTCACGGACCAGCTCCTGCCTGTCACCCCACGCTGCTGTGTCTCAGAGGCAGCAGTGCGGGGTAACTGTGGTCTCCCTGGGAGTGGGACCGGAGTGCACTGACTGCCAGCCCCACCTCTGGGGACTATCAAATAGTAGTGTAACAGTTTATGCAGTTACACAACTACTCAGTTACACGCTATCTAATGTTGCTATTTTCTTTGAGTATTATACTTCTCTGTATTAAGAAATCAACTCTCTCTAGTTCCTCGCCTGCTCTGAAGCATATTCATAGGTTATCGCCACGTATGCTGCATTTACAACACTATCACCACACGTGTTTTAGCTATGAGGTGGTTAGTCAAGTAGATATTTATTATTGTGCTTCAATTTTTTTGTTCTTTATGGCACGTTTTTGAGAGTGCTGCTCTTTAATGAACCTCAGAGTGATTGAAACTTGGTCTAAGGAATTGCCTTGATCCATGGTTTTCTTGGATGTTTTCTTCTTCCCAGTAAGACCCCTCAGCGACTGGGCATGGAGTTATTTACATAGTGTGTACTTGTTTCACCTTCAGTTATGCCAAAAACAAAGGATTCTTCTCACTTTGCTTTTGGTAGCTTTTTCATTGTTTTCTGATATTTCTGGTGTGATCACTGTTGGTACAACTGCTCTGAACTTTTCAACAAGTCGTCTTCTAGCTGGCAGATATGTGACTCTGTCTGCACTAAGCAGGACAACTTTGCAGGAGTGTTTCCATCTCTCCTGCAAGACTCCTTGATGGTCCGTTATATCTTGTAGTAAATCTTCCTTTTCACTTCTGTCATCCAGTTCTAATTGCTGCCTCTTTTACTTTCTGAGAGGAATGTTCTTCTAGACAATGTTCTCCTTTTGCTATTTCAAAGCCAGCATTTGCTACATTATTGCTGCTGTTGCCACCCATTTCTTGGTGCCTTAAAAAGTACCATCAATATTTAAAAAGTGAATTAAAAATAATTCTTGGTAATATAGCTGCTTTAGAAGTTTTCATTCGTTTGGTTTAACAGTACATCTTTGTATTAAAAAAAAAAAATTCTCTCCCCTTTTCTGTCTGTATTCTTTGAACTCTAATAATCTTGGTGTGCATTCTAATAGTGGGAGATGGCTTATTTAAACCAATGTGCTTTTTGTCAGCTATGCCCCTTTGAATTGCAGTGTCATAGTGCAGTGAGTTGAGCACTTGTGACTCAGTCTAAGTCAGAGGAAAAATGTCCATGGATTGAAATGGGTTTTAGATTACATTCTTTCTGCTTTGGGAAAATGAGGAACACTAACTTTTCAACGCTTTGAATTGTAGGCACTACGATATATTTGAAGATCGTGTCCCTTCTGGACTTATTACTGACTACCACAGTCTGCTGTCTCAGTGTGAGGTGCTCTACAGGAAGTTCTTAAACGTGAGGAACGGCTTATCAAGCAGTGACTCTGATTCTGAGGCAGAAAATGTTTCTATGGTGGAAGGCTTAAAGCTGTATGATGAGATAGAGCATCTGAAGCAAAAGCTAAAGCTCATTGAGAATCCTCTCTTGAGGTACTGTGTATGTGTGTGAAGAGGGGAACCAGCTAGGAAATGATCTCCATCAGGTTTGAACTGATGGTGTATTGTTTGTTTCAGGTATGTATTTGGTTACCAGAAGCACACTGGTCTGCAAGCCAAAGGCTCCCGTCCACTGGGAACAAAGATCACTCATGTTGTGTCTTCTACTATAATGGCAAATCTGTTGCAGTCTCTGCTCAGGGACAAGCTTTGTCCTGAGACCTGTAATGAAGAACTAGAAATACAGGTAAAATATCAGGAGTTATCTTCATTCTCTGTCCTCCATTTTTTTTATCTTCCCCAACAGATTAATTTCTTTTTTCACAATATTCTGTATTTACAGAGCCTACCATGAGGATACCTTAATCCCACAAGTATAATAAAAATAGCGATTAATAACGATGAAAGAAACATCTAACTTGTATCTGCTAAATACTATTTTACTAGCTCTTTCCTTTCTGTGCATGGGAAATGGGGAATCTGTTCTACACTCCTATAACAATTTTATAATGAAGCATTCTGAGTAAGACATGAAACTTTGAGTTTTAATGTACTGGGATGCAATCTTTTTAAAGGTATTTCTTTTAGCCAATTAGGAGTTATCTGCATTCCGTTCCTTGAGAATAAACAGAATTATTTACTCAATTCTAGTTACAGCAGTTTGTGTGTATTTGTCATTTAATTGCCCAGATATGTTAGGAGCTGTTCTGAAGGATAAGTTAGGCTATTGTGGCGGGGGGGGGGGGGAACATCCACGCTTAACTTTCAGAGCCTGGGTTGAGCATGCAGTACTGCCAGTTGTAGGAGGATCCTAATTCTTGTAAATTGAGCATGCCTAACCTGGAAATCAGAGGCAATAAACATGGAACTCATGACACCATTTTTAGTCTCTGTTCAGAGTAGAATACCAATGTAATGCTTGCGATAGGTGCCAGCCTGCCCACCTTGGAGACTGAACTCTTTAGTTAACACAACATGTCTGCCAGGCAGATCCCACCCTACTACTGCAATGTCCTTGAATTTCTTTTTTGGAGGGATGAGCTCCTAGAGTCAGCATCTAGACTAGTTCCCATCCAGGACCTCTTGCTCTTTCTGCCTTTGCCTCGTGTTTCCTTTGTGAACTAGGGTAAATCACCTGGGACAGGGCAGAATTGAGGTTTGCATTTAGGCTCTTAAAAATGTGGCATTAATCTTTCCCTGCCTCAGTTTCTCATCTGTATATGGAACGATGCTTCTCACAAGGACATTTTGAGGCTGATTTGCTGTTCTAAAAGTACGTGGAGATCCTTGCTTGGGAAGCACTGTATGAGAACAAAGTATTCATTGTATTCTATAGGTGCTACTAAAATGGGTTTCCTTTAAGCCGAGGCAGTAGCATTTCGACGATGTAGCAAAATGTTCATATTACAAGGAAATACTGTTGGCATGAACTCAGGCCATTTTGTATTTTCTGAAGCTGATGAAGTGTTTATCTGTCTTTTACAGTTCCACAGTGATCCACTGACAGCTGTCAATGCCTGTTATGAAGGAGATACTGTCATCATCTGTCCTGGCCGTTATATTATAGAAGGCATGTTCTGCATTACTGACTCAATTGAACTAGAAGGTACATAAGAACTGCCATATGGGATCAGACCAATTGTCCATCTAGCCCAATACTCAAACTTCTGATAGGATTCTGATGCTTCAGAGGGAATGAACAGAACGGGACAGTTTAGAATGAGTCATCCTCTGTTTTTCAGCCCTAACTTCTAGCAGTTATTTTTTACTTGGCAGAGTTTATGCTTTTTTTCTCCCTGTTTTTCCTGTCTAGGATTTGACTTCCAATTTTTAAAGGATTTTTTTTTCTCTCTCTCTAACTGCCTCTCTTGCTCTGCTGTTTAGTCATGGTAGCATTTTTTCACCCTCTTTCTGTTTTTTTTTTAATTTGAGGCATGCATTTAGATTGAGCCTCTATTTAAAATAATATATTTTCAGTAATCTCCTTGAAATTTATATGCGTTTCACCTTTGTGATTGTTTTTTAATTTCTGTTTATCTAGCGGGCCCCCCCTTTTTTTAGGTGTAGTTCCCTTTTCAAAGTTAAACATGAGTGGTGGTTTTCTTTGGTAACTCCTACCCCCCGTCCACACAAGGATGTATACATTAAATTCTATTATAGTTGCTATGGTTGAACAGTTGGTGCTATATTCACCTCTTGGACAAATCCTGCATTCCACTTAGGATTGGCTCAAGAATGGTCCCTCCTCTTGTGGGTACCAGTACATCCTGCTCCAAGAAACATTTATGGTGTCTAGAAATGTTATCTTTGCATCCCTTCCTGGATGTCTCTGGTCAATATGAGGATAGTGGAAGTCCCCCATTATTGTGTTTTCTGCCTTTGTATTCTTTCAAATCTCCTTGAGTATTTCACAGTCATAGCTATTATCCTGATCATGGATTTGATAAGATTTCTACTTCATGGAATTTCTATCCATACAGATTTTATGGTACAATTTGATTAAGATAAGGTAGGAGATTCTTTTAAGTGTGGAAGAGCCTAAAAGTAATGTTACTGGTCAGTAATCTATTTTCTTATAGTAAATTGAATTGTGCAAAGGGATCTTTTGGCTACAAGTTTAGTAACTTTTTTTTAAGTGCTTTGCCATTTCTACAGAGGCTCTGTTTTTAGTGCATGGAGTATGTTTCAAAGTATGTGCTACTGTCTGTGCTTGAGGGACATCTTCTACCAATGAAGTAAGTCTGAGGACTTCAGAAGAATACATTTATTCTCAACTTAGTGTGTTCTCATGCTACTTATTTGGATAAAATCATTTAGTCACTGCCCACTTGTTTTGCTAGTGCACAGATTGTGGTCAAAGTATATAAAGAAGGCTCGACTTCAATGAGCACAAAGATCACTTAAGGTAATTTCTGTATTTATATTGTTGAACCTGTGCTCTGCAATTTAGAGTATATATTAGACCTATGCCTTTGTTAGCTGGTCAGTAGAACCTCATTTAATTACAGTGAGCAGGAAGGCTCACTGCACACACATTGAATTTTGTGAATCAAGGAAACTAGTTTTACCTTCATTGCCAGGAGAAAACACTGCAAAATGTACTTGTCTTGTGTGATTTAACATAGTATGATACTTGATCATATGCTAGTAAATACTCTGCATTTTATATTTATAGCTTTTGCAAGTAAGTGGCATCTTGGTCTTGTGGATTAGGCTGTTGACTATGAAGACCTGAATTCTATCCTTGTCTGCCAGTTGTGTGACCTTTTGTGGCAAGCCACTTCACTCTGCTTCATTTTCCCCTTTTATAAAATGAGTTATTAATCTACTTCAGAAGGGTGTTCTGAAGACTGCTTATACCTCACAGGTTGTATGTAACCTTATTGAAGTAAGGGGACAAGTCAAGGCCTTGTAGCATGTTGCATTTAAATATTTGTTGAGAAGCGTGATGCTTAATGTGTGTAATGCACAAATTAGCAGGGTGAATGGTGATGTTATACCATATAGAGAGAACAGAGAAGGAAGTCACTGATTATGGGTTCAGATTTTTGTGTTTATTTTGCAGAACCAAATAGGCAACATATATATGTTTATACAACAGAGTCCTGTGGCACCTTGAAGACTAACCGATTTATTTGGGGATAAGCTTTCATGGGTAAAAACCACTTTGTCAAATGCAAGGAATAGAAATCAGAAGTTATCCGTGCTAAATAAATCTGTTAGTCTTTAAGGTGCCTGTGGCGGGCTCCTCCCGCCTACCCTCTTAAATCCAAGGCCCTTCAGCCTGAGTCTGAAGCACGGTCCAAGTCTGGCCGTTTTTGGCCAGGCTGAGGCCCTCTGGCCGGAGTCCGCAGCGCAGTTTAACTCTGGCCCTTTAAGACAAGGCCAAGGCCCTCCGGCCTGAGTCCACAACATAGTTTAGGGTTGTAGCAGGGATGCACCCCAGGTAGGGGGACCTGGGCCCACCCTACTCCACTGGGTCCTGGCCCAGGGCCCTGTGAGTAACCGGGTAGCGAGTCACTCCCTTGGCGGGGCAATCCGGCCGAAACGCACTGAGGTTCTCGGGGCGGGAGAGGAGGTTCTCGCTCCTGCCCTGGGCCACTTCCTACCTGGTTCCCTGGGATTCCTTCCCCTGTACTCGCCCAGCTTGCTGCGGCCTCCGGGGTGGCATCTCCTCGGCAGGCAGTCCCTGGGTTGCACAAGCTCGCCTCCGCGTCCCCCCCCCCCTCCTCCCCGGCCTCTCCTGGGGTCTCCGGTGACAGCTGTGCGGGAGCCCCCTTCACAGGTCCTTCTCCTCCGGCTGTCTCGCTAGACTGAGTCCTTCCCCAGGCTTTTATAGTGGAGCTACAGCCCGGGCATGCTCGGTAGGGCTGCGGGGAAGGGGCCTCTGCAGCCAGGTAACCCTGGCTGGGCCTTGCAGGTTCAGTGCGGGGCTGCCTCGCTCCGTCACAGTGCCACAGGACTCCTCCTTGTTTTTGCAGATGCAGACTTAACATGTCTACCCTTTTCAGACTTGTCTATGTGTTTACAGTATCTTCTCAAATGATTCTGTGCTTTGTGGGAATGGCTTTAAAATCAAATGCTCCTGTCTGTCGAGGACACATTGCATTCATATATTTCTCTCAATAATGCCTTAGATACAGGCATTCACACCTGTTAACCGTTTTCCAAACAATGTTAGGAATCCAGCTTTTGTAATAACCCATACATCATTGTGGGCTGTTAAGAAACTGCTTAAGTTGCATTCTTTATCTTGTCAAAACTTCTTAATGGAAAGAAGGCTCAGAATTTAGTTTCCTGCTGTTCCCTATATTTTCTTGCATCTTTTCTTGTTTTATGACTATAATTTTCCTTTTCTCTTGTGCAAGTTTGATTTATATATATATACATGCCCATATGCAATACAACTGCAGGATAAAGGGCCTCAATAAATTGCTTTATTTATCAGTGAAAATAGTATTGGTCTGAAATTCTTGTGGATGGTGTTTGACAGATGTTGTCCTGTCTGAGAAAATGGTATTACAAGAGGTGAAGAAGCAGACCTTTGGCAGTCATACGGAAAGAAATAGCCATTCTGCTTTAAGAAACAAAGCATATCTATGCGTTCACTTTAATAGGCACTACTCCTTGAATGAGCAACTGTCAGGATGTGCAATCTTTGTATATGGGCTTAAGTTGGGGGAAAGTTTAGTAGTAAGAGCTGCTGAAAATGTCCTGAACAGGAACTTCAAATAAAATCTCATTAGCTGTAATCTGAGTTGTTAATTTTGTTTTGGTAGAGGGGATGAGGAAATTTGTCAAAGGAATAACACCACTTAGTTGTATAAGTGCCTCCCTTTATTTATTCCAAAACAAAATGAGTGAGGATGAACAATTAATGGGTAAATAAAAACTTTTTAAAGAAGGCGTATTTATCAGTAAAGTAAGCACTAGGGAACTGAGTTTAGACTAAGTGTTGAAGAAACCCTAGCACTTGGGTTGAAGTTCCCAGTAGGGATGTAAGCGACTAGTCGAATCCGATAAGCAAATACTTATCAGGTAGTTGAGTAGGAACTTGACTAGTCACTCGCCCCACCTTGCTGTGTCTATTGGAGAGGGGCAGCAAGTGGGGGGAGCATGAGCCAGTGCTGGGAGAGTTGTCTTAAAAGCCAGTTCCCCCCCATCTCTGCGGGGGGCAGTGGAGGCAGAGGGCAGTGGGGAAAAGACACGAGCAGTGCCACTCTCACCAGCCCCACTGCTGCTCCTCTCCCTTTGAAATGTAGAATAGCTGCCTGCAGCTCATCTACATTTCAAAAGAAGAGGCACAAAGGGGAACCCGTGCCAGCGGGGACTGCTTTGGTCCCTGCTGGTGCGGGTTCCCACTGCCTCTCTCCCTTGGAAATGTACAGGAGCTGCCCTCTGCTCCTGTACATTTCAAGAGGCTCTCTCCCTTTGAAATGTTTAAGGACTTGGGCGGCTCCTGTGCATTTCAAAGGGAGAGAGGCAGAGAGAGCCTGTCATCTCTCCCTTTGAAATATACAAGAGCTGCAGGTGGCTCTTGTACTTTTCAATGGGAGAGGCGCAGCAGGATAGCAAGCACCTTCCTTATCGACTAATTAAGTAGTCGATGGAAATTCCATCGATTATTCGATTAGCTGTTTAATCAAAATGTAACATTCCTAGTTCCCAGTTCAGGCACCCAGATAAGTTTGCTTTTGCTGCAATGATAGTCACAAAGGAAAAAAACCAAACCCAGACAACTTTACCTTTTCAGAATCTTCATTCCATCAGAGGTATTAAATGTTTAATTTGTCATTGTACAATGGTTGCATAAACTCCAGCTGTTGTACAATCAAACACAGTCCACAGGCAGACATACTTCACAGATTCCTGATTAGACAAACAGCATACTGAATGCCATCAACAGAATAGTAGAATGGGAAGCAGCCAATTAGCTCCATTCGGAGCTCCTCAATAATTTGCAAATCAAAAAGCAATCTTACAAAAACTGGAAATATGGATCAATTGCCAAGGAGGAGTACAAAAGAATAGAACGAGTCTGAATGGATAAAATGAGAGTGATGGCTTGAGGCACAAAATGAGCTACAGCTAGCAAAGGGAATAAAATTCAGTATGAAAAGATGTTCTATAAATAGATTAGAAACAAGAGAAGATGAAGGCAAGGAGAGCAAATAACAGGCATTGCAAAGACTAATGTGTTCATATTTCTGCTGCTAAACAGTGCAGATGTCTTAAATGCCTAGAGGAAAAAGTGATTAATGGTGAGTGAGTGATTTATACAGTGCTTTCTCCCTGCCCCCCCCCCCCCCCACTTAAAATGTCCCCAGCTGAACCCTGAATTTCTTAGAACCCTTAATGAGAGCCATTTCAATTTAACAAGATGTCTGGGAACTTCTCCCCCTTTTTTAAAAGGTTAGAAAGAATTATAATAGTAATATATTATATAATATTATATAATAATCTCCTAAGTCCCATGAAGAGAGGAGACTCTTGAGACCCTTTGTACAGCTGTCATGGAGAAGGAGCAGGAATGGAGAAAGTTTTCCCTCTTCAGGCTCCATGTTCCCATTTTCTCCCCAAACCTTTTCTTGCTTTTAGGGCAGGTTTAACTTACCAGGAGGTCGGTGCTGAGGTGATGGATCCCCCAAGAGTCTATGAGAGAGTGATCAACACACTAAATTGACCCTGTATCACTTTCTTGTCAACCCCTGTACTCCACCAAAATGAAGCACAACAGAAGTTGATGGGAGACTTCTCCTGTGGACCTCTGCACTAACTCAACCAAATGTACATTGACTCCTGTGCTATTTATGCAGCTGGAGTTGCATACCTGAGGTTGATGTTGCCCCATAGTGTAGACCTGTATTGTTTTAGGGGCATTAGAAATCTCCAGGCTACTTCTAGGGATTTTAATCATGAAATCTTTATTTGGGCAATAATTCTTTGGTCTCTGTAGTGTTATATGTTTCAGCTGGATAGAATATTGATTCCCTGCCCGCAATTGTGTATTCTTGCTGTGCACTGTGAATCAGCTGTTAGTCCAATTCAGTCTTTCTGTATGTCAGTGGTGAGGGAAGTGAGTCTGTATTTCTCATCTCTCCTTAGAGACGCTGAGCTAATTCTTATATCTGACTTTAACATGTACTGCAAACTTTTTCAATATGCTTTCTTTTCACAGTACAAGTAATAAAGGCTTTACTTGGTGCTAAATTTCAGTGCATGGTTTAGTGAATTAGTATTGTCATCAGCTTTAAAGTTATTGTTTTACTTGAAATCTCCTCGAAATCGCAATAGTCAAGTTTTGACTTCACTTAAATACAGAAGTCAGTATTGCAATGGGTGAGCTTTGCTGTTTTTGTCTGGCCTTCCACCTCAGATTTGTTACGAGTCAGTAGCGGTTTGAGTGAAGCAGCCTTTTGGGAGATTTTAACCTTCCTTGTGTGCTTTAGGAGTGGGATCCCTGCTAGTTTAGAGAAGGCTGGCATATCAGGAAACATTGGGGTAGTCTGAGTGATGTGTGGAAAACTTAAACCCGCTAGCAAGACAGAACTCAAGTTAGTCTTTTAATTCTAATTTTGATATCCTGTGATATGTTCTCAGCATCTGTGTCCACCTATGAACTATACTAAGACACTAAGTTTTTTTTCTTTATTTAAACTTTTTTCCTTTCAGGATATGGCCTACCAGATGATATTGTGATAGAAAAGAGGGGCAAAGGAGACAACTTTGTTGACTGCACAGGGGCAAATATAAGAATTTCTAGTTTGAAACTGGTCCAGCATGATGGAGTAGAGGGGATCTTAAGTAAGTAATAAAGTGTCTATTGTTATGCTTTCATCGTAATTATGGGTGGAGTTAAAGCTTTGCTAGTCTGTAAATTTGCATCCAATTTTTCTTTTCCCATCTTGAAAAAAGTACATAGGAAAAGGATTCTATTGATTTAAACATCATACCTTCAAGATTTCTTTACCTAGGTTACAATGAACTTGGAACTGAATATCTCCTAGCCTTTGAACTGTCTGAATTCAGCCTTCTGTTTTTCAAGCTTTTTTTCTTATTCTTAAAAATTAATAATCTAACTCATCCTATCTGCTAAGAAGTCTCCCTGCCTCTAAGAATTGCTAGATAGCCTGCTTGAGTTTGGCTGGAGAATGAAACCTGTTTGCCTTACTGGCAAAGAGAACTGCTTTGGAAATACCTGATTCTTCCTGACCCAACCTCTCCTCTCCTTAGTCACCACTAAGTCCTCTGCTCACTCACTGGCACATTCAAATTGCGACTCCACCATAAGCATGCTCAGCAGGATACTTCTCCTTTGTCTCTTTCCCTCAAACAACATTTAGATGGCTGTCAAGAAGGCCCATGCTCCACCTTATCTGCTGGCAGCTCAGCTCTCTAATTCTAAGTAGTTTATCTTTTCATTTTGTTCCCTACCCTGACTGGCAGCTTAGTGCTATTGTGCCGCACGTCACTTGGCCTCTCCTGTTGTCCTTGTCCGGTAATCAAGAACCTGATCGCTTTGCTTCCTGAGAGAATATTGGTGCTTGCCCTAGGCTCAGAGTAATAAGATTTTTCTTATCCTGTAAATCCTTTGAGAATCTGCATTTTTATAAGCAAAACCCATGCTACGTTACCTGCTGTTATTTTCATCACACCTTGGAATATAGTATTGCTCCAGACAATTCTTTTAATCATCTAAGGAAACATTAGCTCCCAGTTTCATCTGAGGATAAGCATACCGGGTCCTGCCCTACTGCCTTTATGGAAGATGCTAATTATCGCTTCATTAAATAGAGGTGGATTAATAAATATCACTTTAAAATGCTTAACACCTTCGTGCAGGTATTTCATATTTTGTCAACTTAGGTAAGACCCCTTCACAAAGAAATAGTTCCTCTGTAACAAAGGGCCTGGATTATGCTGGAAAACTTGCACTGGTATAACTGTTTATTTTTAATTGTGCCAGTGCAAACCACTATTGTAGGTAAATTTAAAGTGATTTTGTTTTAATTCAGAAATTGTTGAAATTAAGAAACTGGGTTTAGCACAGTTTGCCTTAGTTTAAGTGAGTCTACGTTAGGTTTTTGCATCAGTGTAACAATTGATTTAGTAAATAAATAAAAAAAAAGCATATAATCCAGATCACGTCCACAGGGTAACAACACATACACTAGCATGTGAGAATATTCATGTGTGTAATTGCTTTGGTCTTGGATATACTATAACAGGGATTATTTTATTGCAAGAGAGCTTCTATTAAGCTTGTTTTGCTGTTACATGCAACCCTAACTATTTTGTGCAGTACATCACTCTGAATTATTTTCTCTTGCAAAAACCATGCAATTAATAAGGAAGCCAATAAAGCTCGACAGTTGTCCTCTTTCCCAGGTTAGCTGCTGAGCAAAACCAGTATATAACTTGACACAGGTCTCCCTGGGCCCATGCAAATGAATGAAAGTATTAGTTAACAAAGCTCTGCTTAGGTGGCAGCTGGTAATATTTTAAGAAATAGTAACACGTAAAGAAATGAGAGAGGCCAGTCCTCCTTTTGTTGTAGAGCTGGTTGGATCTGTATAAATGGGACCCTTAAGAAATGATCAGTCCTTTGTTTTCACCCCAATTTTCCCAACAGATGTCTAGTTCTGTAAGCTGCGAGCAGTAATATTGGGCCTCATATAGACTGAACATGTGCCCAGGTGACAAGTATTGGCACACTGGTACATTTTTGCATTAATTGTATTAATATGACCATCACATATACTTGGAATTATTTGACAACAATTATGCAGAAAGTGAACTCTTGGTCTCTAAGGCCCCTGTAGACCAAAACATTTGTGACTTCATTGCATTGTTTTATTTAAATTTAGGTTAGCTGGTTCTAATTCTATTCAAATTTGCTTTAATCTTCTGGAAGATGAAACCTGAAAATTATTCACTAAGTTGTAAAAGCAAAACATTGTTGCTTGTCTGATAATTTGGGTCATGTAGCATGTCTAGTGGTGCACATAAGCCAGGGGTGGCCAAACCTACTGACTCACTCAGCTGCATAGGACAGTCTTCAGAAGTTTGAGCCGGGCTCACAGCTTCAGTTCTGTGGGAGGCACCTGATGGGTCTTTGCATCTCAGCCCTGTTCTGTTGAAGTCCTGACACTTCTCTTTCCCTGTTGGGCAGAAGCCCCCATACTGCTACCCTGCTGCAAGGCAGAGGCACTGAGCTGGTAGGTGGAGAAGGTGGTGGGGTGCTCTACAAGTTGGACTTCTAACATGTGGCTCATAAGTCATGGTTTGGCCATCTCTGGCATATACCTAGCCACTTCTTATGTCAGTCTTTCTGAAGTATGTAAGGAGGACAGTTGATCTTGCAGGCAAGAGATATAACAAACATAACTGTAGTTCCAGTCACAGCAATATGTGAGCCAGGCAACCTGTCACTATCATCAGCATACTCAAGTGTATTAACTTTAAAGCTCAGTTTCCCATATTTCTGATACTGCTGCAATTCTGTGTGGGGCTGGTCCTGGTCCCCAGGTTCCCTGACAGAGCTGCCTGATGGCCACTCAGATTCTTAGTTGGGCTGCATTGGCCATGGGGTGGGGCTGGAAACTAGAGCCCTCCAAGGATAGAAATGTCTGTTGGCAGATAGACACTGTGATCTGCAGATCCACAGGGCTCTACTCCGAAGAGCCACTGCAGGTAACAGAGAGGAGCGTTACCCCATCGCGCTTGGGAGCCAGTACCCCACTCCAGCAGCTCCTCCAAGCAGTGTGGCTGCACTGCCCCCTACCCCTCTGCCAGCAGGGCTGTACAACCCCAGAGAGGAGATGCTGGAGGGCAGTGCCAGCATAGGGCACTGGCTCCCGGGCATGATGGAGTAACACTACTCTCCGCTGGCCAGAGTGGCTCTTGGGAGTAGAGCCCTATGGATCACAATGTCTATCCATGGGTATCAGCCCCCATGGTTAGAGATTTCTTTCTGTGCGGGGCTCTACTGATAATACAACAGAGAATGTGCATTATCTTAGTTGTGCCCCACTTGCTTTGGCTGTACATCCTTCCCAGTGGAAACAAGTAGCAGGATGCGTGTGTGAGCGCGCGTGCGCACCTTTTCACTGAATATCGGCAACTGGAGGATCACACATTATTTTCCCTAGTTTTGGACTCTGATTATGCGGCTGATGTGCTGCAAAGTGGCTACACTGCAGCGGTTTGTCCCTGAATGTGTAGGTGTTTCCATTTAACATCTGTTAGTTTGTTATCCAGAAAAATACTTTAGAGAGCATACTTGTTAAAAAGGCTGAATCCTGAAGCCTACTTTGGGCTTTGCTGAAATCTGTAAGAAAACATTTTTCAGTCAGATATTAATCTAATGTGTCCTCATTACAGTATCTGTCTGGCCTGATGAATGGAGAATGCCTCTTACAGATCATCTATTGTCCTGTCTCAGTATGATCTCTAATGTTGACACTGGGTGTCTTTGATTGCAGGTGTTCACCATGGGAAAACCACATTGGAGAACTGTGTGCTACAGTGTGAAACTACAGGGGTTACAGTGAGAACATCAGCTGAGCTATTAATGAAGAACTCTGATCTGTATGGTGCCAAGGTATGAACTAACTTCAATATTTTTTGAAACAAAACACCAGCTTTAATAAAGTGACGATCTCTGTGGGCGAATAGTGAATCATAGTCAGGAAAGACAGTGACTTCCTTGATCCTTTAGAAAACCACCAGTATTTTCCATTAGATAGCTAAATATAATTAGTTTTTAAGAAATCAGAGTATTCTCTTATCCTCTTATGTGGTATGTCTCTCCAGGGAAGTGGGGAAGACACACTGCATGTTGTTCTGCATGTGACACTCTCTGAAAATCAAAGTCAGTTAACTTATGAAATAACCCCATGTGCTTGAAGCTGATTCCTGGGATTAGGCTGTTCTTAAAGTGAGCCCGTCTTGTGCCCTTCAAATGTACTTGTCTCTTGTTAAACTAATATTCTCTCTCTGGCCGAACTGCCTTTTTTGGACATGTTACCTATTGATTCTTACAAGGAGATGATCAAAATCTAACACTGTTACATTACCAAAAAACCCCAAAACCAACAAACGAAAACTCCTGCTGGATTCCCCAGGACTGAATATGGTGTATTAAAGAACAAATACAGCTCTGTGCATGTCGTCATGCAATCTCAGCAGAACTTTTGTGGTATGATGATAGCAGCATTACCGTTGGGGACTGAATTGTGAGCACCTGCTCCCTGACAAGGAAATAGCCTGTTATCATGTAGCTGCTATCTGGAGACACAGGCCCACTTTGGGCAATGGGTTATGCTGAGAATTTGCTGACTCATTTGTCTGATGTCTCTTTAATTTACAGGGTGCGGGTGTTGAAATATATCCTGGTAGCACGTGTACCCTGCTGGGCAATGGCATACACCACTGCAAGGAGGGAATCCTCATAAAAGTGAGTTACCGATGGAGTTGTTGTAATCAGTTATCAAGACCACATCTGCTATCATTGGTACCTAGTTCCAGTACCTACTTGGTTACTTCATAATGTCACTACTTTATTTTAACTTCTTTGAAAGACAAAATTATGTTTACTACAGCAAAACATTCCTCCTCTTTCATGGCTGCAACGAGGAAGATTGTGATTATATTTAAATATATTTCCTTAAATGTACAAATAGAGCTAATTCTTTTATATTATCTTTTTTTAGAGAAGGCACTTTAGCTGAGTTGAAAATCCTCTTCTTTTTGAGAATTTGCTACATTTTTTTTTTTTAAAGTTTGTGTTCTGCTATAGGATTTCTTAGATGACCATTATGACATGGCCAAAATAACCATGGTGAACAATGTGATCCATAATAATGAAGGATATGGAGTTGTCCTGGTTAAGCCTACAGTTTCCTCTGATGTAAAGGACATTGCTGCCAAGACTTCAGAAGGTATTTTTTATTCTAATGTCTTAATAGGAGCCTAAAAATAATGGTGAATCTACTGTTTCTGTAAAATATTTAGAAAATGCACACTATAAAAGTAGGCAGAAAGAGAGCCTTAAACTTCCTAATACGGAGAAAAGTCAGTCTAGTTAGGACTCCCCTATAATTATCAGAAGACAGATTTCCCAGATCACAGCTACTGGAAAGGACTGTGCAGGCTGCACTTCAATTTAACTTTTTTATCGAATGATATCAAAGCATTTCTGAAAACTTATTCTGGGCACTGGAAGCAAGTATCAGGTGTCTGTTATGATGGTCTTTCAGAAGATCCTGACTACTTAGCCATTTAAAATATGATACTTGCAGTTACAGGAGGTTTCACCTCTCTTTCATGGTATTTGACCTTGAGGCTTTTCCCATCTGTCTTTCCTCTAAATGAGTGTCTGGGTCAGTGTATCTGAGTTATCTTAAATGATGTGTAGCTAATCAGTGAGGAAAAGGAGCTTTCCAGTTTTCTTGCCTATTGACCCATCTGTTCCACTATGCGGATCCTGCAGGACTGGAACTAACTACTTGGTGTCTCGGTCTTGCTCTCCCTCGTCCACGCACACGTACACAGCAGCATGTTGTCAGGGAAAAAGCAGGCATGTTCTTCCCACAACCATTTCCTACCCGTATTAATCCTCTTCTCTCCTATTCACCATGCAGCAGAAATGACTGGCTGGATCTGGCTTATTTCTCCCGGTGTAGTTGTTCCCAACTATAAATATCACTTGACAACTGTACTTTCCATGTCTTACTTCAGAGACAGATACTAAGCTCTAAGTTGCAATGTCTAATCCCCACTCAGCAGTGTCTCTCTCAAATACTTGACAAGTAATTTAACAGTCTTAGGATTCTTTCTTAAGCATCATGCTTGTATGTTTGGAATATAGGGGGCTATCATTAAAACTGCCATCTGAAAGGGTGATAAGCTGGTGAATTTTTCCTCTGAAACTTTCATAAAATATTCATTGCACTTTATCATTTCTA
Organism: Pelochelys cantorii; assembly: GCA_032595735.1. Taxonomy (NCBI): domain Eukaryota; kingdom Metazoa; phylum Chordata; order Testudines; family Trionychidae; genus Pelochelys; species Pelochelys cantorii. Next base: position 19,492,143 of record CM064339.1, read on the forward strand.
GTGGCAATCACCTTGAAAACTTACTCTTGCTTTTAATTTTTTTGGGGGATGCTGGATTGTCCCAATTGCCACCTGACTTTGTTTTTTGTGGTGTATGGACTGCACCTTTGTGCTTGCTGGGACCAGTTGGATCACCAGGATCCCCTGGAGACTGTCACTTGATGACCTATTATACCACTGAGTCTGCTTACCTGCTCTCTGGGGTGTCCCATCACCCTGTTTTGCTGGGCCAGAAGCTTTGGTCTCTCCTAGCAAAGACAGAGTTGGAGGAACAGCCCCCAGCCAAGTAATGCAAACACTGATAATAGCTCAGCTCTGGCAGGGCTCAGTTACGAGGACTTGATAGCATTCTGAAGCACAGCCCCAAATAGGCACCAAAACCATCCAATAAATCCATCTTACTCGCCCCTCCCCTGCTTCCAGGTAACAATTATTTATACTGGGTTTGATAATAAGCAAAAGTGATTTTTATTAAGTTATAAAGTAGGATTTAAACGTCTGCAATTGAGGACAGGCAGATCAAAGTAATATACTAAGCTAAAATGAACAAAACATACTAAGAGAAATTGTAACAAGGACTAGGGTGCAGAATTATATTTTATTTTAGGTAAAATTTTTCAGACCAGAGCTGATCTTTTCTCTAACAGTCTACTAGCTTCTCCCTTCGTTAGGCTATGTCTAGACTACAGGGTTTTTTCACAAAAAGTGGCCTTTCAAAATTAAATTGAAAGAACGCAGCATCTTTTTGACAGCGGTAAACCTCATTTTACAAGGAAGAATACCTTTTTTCGAAAGAGCTCTTGCAAAAAAAGGCGTTCTTGACCACACAGGGCTTTTTTGAAAGAGAACATCTATAGTACCTGGGTGCTCTCTTTCAAAAAAGCGGATCGCTTTTTCGAAAATTGTGGCTGTCTAGACGATCTCTTTCGAAAGAAGCGTGTAGTCGAGACGTACCCTTCATGTTTTTTGTTCTCTTCACGTGGCCTTTTGTGAGGGGTATAGTTTGTGATTCCAGCTGAAGGCAATAATTGTTTGTTCCCCCCCCTTAAATAAAATTTCCACAGGGTTGGAATCCCCAGTGGAAAAACAGAAGATTCAAGATGGATTACAGGACTAGGGGGCATGGTCACATGTCTTTACAGGAATTGCCACAGTAGGGATGTAAAGGACTAGTCGACTATCCAATAAAGAAATGCTTATCGGATAGTAGTCTAGTTGCTCCCCCCTCCCTCCCCTCTCTCCCTCTTGCTGCCTCTATCACATAGAGGCAGCAAGGAGGGGAAAGAGGGGGATTACTTAAAAGCAGCAGCACCACACAGAGCCCAGGGTCTGCTGCTCCATGCAGTGCTGCCACTTTGAATGCCACGCGGAGCCTGGAGTCAGACTCCTTGTGGCATTTCAAAGTGGCAGCACTGCATAGAGCCTGGGGACTCCCCAGCTGACCCTGGGCTCCTTGGGGCATTTCAAAGAAGCAGTGCTGCGTGGAGGCCTGGATCAGCTGGGGACTCGCCAGCTGACCCTGGGCTCTGTGCGGTGCTGCCTCTTTGAAATGCTGGGTGGAGCCCGGGATCAGCTGGTACTTCCAGCTGGCCCTGGGCTCTGTGTAGCGTTCCAACTTTGAAATGCTCAGGAGCCCCTGTTGGGGTTCTTGTACATTTCAACGGTAGAATGTGGAAGTGCTTATCAACTAGTCGAGTAGTCGATGGAATTTCATTGACTTCTTGACTAGCAAATTAATTGCTATGAAACATCCCTAAGCCACAGTTTGTGCTTACAGGAAAATCAAAATTATCTTGACCCCTGGGCCATTTAGTGTGTTAAACACCACTAAGGGCTTTCTCTAGAAGATCTAGATCAATAAGCACGTTCATACTTCATATTTCTAACTTCACATCCAAGAAAGATACAAGCACAGAAATAGAATATACACATTCAGGAGGCTACAAGGCCCTGTTTTGCGTAAAGGATTACTTGCCCTTTTTTTATAAAGCATATTCAAGTAATGCATATTCATATTTAAAACATATTTCCATTAAATATGTGGGGCATAGCATCACAATTGCATTGAAGAATGACCTCTTATTGGTAAGAGCTGATGTCTTTGAACTAGGGATGTTAAAGATTAACAGGTTAACTGGAGGTTTCCCTGCACTTGGCGGCTCCTGCTGCCCACAGCTGGTGGTGAACATTTAACTGGTTAACTATTCTGGCCAGTTTTTACATCCCTATTTTGAACTATGTTATAGTTGAAACAGTTATTACAATATGGAAAATATCTTCATTATTAAATAAGAAACCCTAAATTTCCAAGTGTTCCATATCTGACATTTGACTACTTAAGCTCCTTCAGACATCTACACAGTCTGTAATATTCTCACCACTGTTTTTGGATTTAGGAAATATACAGACTATCCAGTCAAGTAATGAGACAGACAATGCAGAAGACTTGGGACACGAAGAGCTACATGAATGTGCAACAGATGAATTGGAGCTCCATGGGAGAGCTGAGATTTTTGAACAAACTGAAGGCAATTATGAAATTGCAAATGAACTTGCTGCTACCTCTGTAAAGAAGAGCCAGATGCACAAGAAAAGGCTGAGTAAACTGGGAATCACACAGGCTGATGACAACATAATGTCTCAGGAAATATTTGTTTCTATCGTGGGCAATCAGTTCAAACGAAATGGGAAAGGAAGTTTTGGCACGTTCCTCTATTGACTGTCCTGAATTGAAATGCCATTGGAGAAAATGATTTGCACAAGCTGTTGTGTTCACAGTTTTGGCCTAACTTATCTGCCTTTCATTATGTTTCTAGAATGTGATGACATTCAAGCATATTTTTTAACAGTGTGCATGTTGCGTATGTGAAGTTGCTTCCTTGCAGCAGATGTGGAAAACAGAACTCCAGCATGGAAACGTTGTATGGACATTGCTGATCTGCAAGCTCTTTATTAGCAATGTACTTATCTTACTATAGTATTTATCTAACTACTAAATGTAAAACATTTAAACTAGGCACCAGAGGGGGACTGCGGATAACAGCTGCAACAATATAACTCTCTCTATGCTGTTTCTTAACCGTGACCGAAGTGGTTCTGATTTCCATGTAATAGTGGCATGGTACTTCATTCATTTGTTAATAAAAGTGTTTTTTTAATTAGGGTATTAATCACTTATTTATTCAGATATTGGGGGTTACTAGTCTCTTAGTTATAAGGTTTATTAGGAAATCTGTTGAACATCTGAAAAGATGGTATTGCTCAAATCAATGCATGTGCAACTCTAGCACTTCATAGTGCTAAAAATATCAGGGTGCCTTTTCGTCAGACGTAGTAGTGTTCTGAATTGCCACAATTTCTAAATGAAAAGGAATGAAAGTAACATGACTGTATTTATTATATTTTTTTCTATGTGTAATACAATGCCTTTTAAATAATAAAAAGTGTTACTTGTGGCATCAGGCCATACTCTGGACTTTTTTCCTCCAGCACATGGAAATTTTAGTCAGTAAATCAAAGGCAAAATGTATCCGATCTAATCCTGCTAGGCACAAAGGTCGTGGAAGACCGAGGGTCTGCTCTCAAGTTACTACTTGGTCCTAACTTGGAGAAAAACTTGTATTGACTTCCTGAGTGAGAATTTAGTCCAATAACTGCTGTAGCACCTTTCTGGAGTAATTGTAATAATGCCTTAAGATTCTTTATACTTTTGTTCTTTAAGACTTACAGATTTGCTTTTTTGTAATTTGTAATGTATGTAAGAATATTAACAAGTAGGGTGAGGACTTGGAAGTCATGTAAGATGTAAAAATAATACGGTTTGCTGATATTGGGATGATCAAACATTTGCAATGTTAGACTGAAAAAACTTCAGAAGATAGCTTAATGCAATGTAAAACAAGAAGTGAAATGCATAGCTTGTTTAAAAATTGATAGGGGTGTGTCTATTTAACACTCTTCTCCCCAACCTCAATCAAGTGGTGATTAAATATCTTCCTCTATTTTATGCAATTAGTTATTGGTGCTGAAGAAAAAGGAAAATTTATAGATTTTGGTCAGCATTGTGTTTTAGCTTACTGTAATTTGCACTGTCAGTAGAACTGTAGAAAACTTATGGCTGTTCCCTGCTTTCCTATCCCAACTTTTGCATGCTTTTCCACTTAAGACACACAAATTAATATTTAATTTTCATTGATTGCCGCTGAGAATTGAATGCCACACAGATCGCATTTTCACTCATTAAGCACAGAGCCTTGCATTTCTGCTAGTCAACAAACACACAAGTTTTGTGATGGCCATATATTTGGTTTGAGGATTTTAGTTTTAAGAGACTTACTCTTCATGGAGGCTTATGAATATAGCAGGCGTGGTGTTATGTCTATTTTCTGATCTGTAATCCCAATTAAAGAACTGGTGCCAAAAAAAGGCTTTTGTTCTGTGGTTTTTCCCCTCATCCATCTCTTCAAATTTGCTGGCTTAGAGGGAGTATTTTTCTCTTCTATTGTTCACTGTAAAGCTATCTTATGTCTGACATCTTACCTCTTTTTACTTTTGTAAATGGAATAATTTATGGAGATAAGCTGCTAAGACAATAGTCTCTTAATATGCTTGCTTCACTATTTAGTTGCTGTGTGTATGCCAGACGCAAGACTTGATGCCAATGGAGGTCCATATGTGTAGTGAGAGCAAATGGGAAAGCGGAGTACTGCCATTTGAGTTAGAAGAACTTTCTCATGTTTGCCTATTGCAGAAACAAACCTGTAAAGGGTGGGCTGCTCTTTTGGAATCTGTGTAGTGCTTCTAAGCCTCAAAGCACTAAATAGTCCATGGATACAAGCTGAATGGCATATAGACCTTAGTTTGCTCACCAGAGTTCAGTCCTGTTTATCAGTCCATGCATTTGTTTGCCCAAGGAATGGGAAAGACTCTTCATTTTACCTTTGGTAGTCCTCCATTCACAACTTGCTTTCTGAGGGGGGGATAGAGATGTGCTGAAACAGGAAGAAGTAAGAACTTTACACTAGGGCCAGCACAATTGCTTGTGGATGTGTTGACTCACTAAGCTGTACCATTTGCCACTGGCTTCTCAATTTGTCTGTATAAGTTCCCTATAAGGTGGGAAAAGAGAGAGTGAGGTGTTACGTGGTATAGGAACATAAGTAACACTATACTGCTCTGAGTATCTTTTGCACCTCTGTTTAGAACTTGCCTCCACAGTACATTTGTTTACACTTCTGAGCTTTAGCGTGACGGAATGCTGCTGCCAAGATCTTTGGTTTCAAGATGGGTACAGAGGGCTGCTCTCTTGCTGGATTTTGGCACGAGGTTTTATGGTGGGATTTTCTGAAAAGGTTAATGTTGGCTTAACTCAAACTCCCATTGATTTCAAATGGAGCAGAGTTAGATAAACAGCACCCTCAAAAACTTGCTTACTTGCTAATCAAGAGGTTAGTAAGCCTAGGAACCTCTGCCTTGGCCTTCAGCCTTTAGCTTCTTGACAGTAGTTGATCTGGCCATCTCCCCAGAGTTGTATACCTTCATCTTTCCTTGAGTATCTTTTCTTACACATGGAGCATTTATGCCAAAGGCCTTCATGTATTACCTTCTACAGAGTTGTGTGCCTTGGCCTGGCTAAAGGAACACTTCTAGCAATTTTGCCATTTGCCCCCTATTCATGGCAATAATATAAATGGGTTGAGCAGGTGCAAATACTACCTCAACAGGCTTTTGTGGCCTAAACATGAAGCTTGTTAGGCCTTTATCTTTCTAGGTGGGAACTGATTGTTCAATAAACGGTATCCAAGCTTCGACTAGTCTGGTTTTGTACATAGGTATTAGGGCATGGCTAGGCCATATGTATGCAAACTAGAGACACCATAGCACTCTTAATCACTGTTCTCTAGAGTTGCCAGTAAAGTTTCTACCTGGCCAGGGTAGATATCACTTACCTTGAGCCCCAAACCTCTCTTGGGCAATGTTCAGTACATAAATTTAATAGGATAGTCTCTGACTAAGGATGTTAAATTGCGGTTAATTCATTAGTCGAGTAGTCAATGGAATTTCCATCGACTACTTGACTAGTCCATAGGCACTTCTGCATTCCTCCTTTGAAATGTACAAGAGCCCCACTGGGCTCTTGTACATTTCAAAGGAGGAATGCGGAAATCCGCGTGCAGCCCGGGGCCAGCAGGAAGTCCCAGCGGGGGCTCTTGTGCATTTCAAAGCCACAGCACTCTCATGGAACCTGGGGTCAGCAGGGGGACTCAGTCCCCCCGCTGACCCCTGGCTCCATCCTGCGCTGTATGCTGCACGGAGCCTGGGATCAGCTGGGGAATCCCCAGCTGACCCCAGGCTCCATGGTGCTGCCCCTTTTAAATGTCGCCTTCGGGTTTCAAAGGCAGCGCTGCACAGCTGATCCCTGGCTCAGCTGTGGTGCTGCTGCTTTGAAGTACCCCTTCTTCCCTCCCTCCCACTTTGCTGCCTCTATCTGATAGAGGCAGCAAAGGGGGGGGGGGCGGAATCGACTAGTCCTTAACATCCTCATCTGACCTGATGAATGTAAATGCTGAAGACCCACAGACTATAGGAAGCTTGCAGAAGTATCCTACTGAGCTGGGAACCCCAGGCAGAGACAGATGAAGTGACTGTCCAAGGTTGCAAGTGAGTTCTGTTCCAAGTTGGGAATTGAGCTTAGATCTGATTCCTACTCCAGAAAGTCTGTGCTTCAGTTCCCTGCCTGCATTTCCTTATGTCATAGGGGTGTTGTGACAATAAATATATTAAGGATTGTGAGGTTCCTCTAGGATGGTAGTGTGGGCCATATATGAGTGTCCTACTGCTCATCCAAAGGATAAGCAGTTCCTGTACAGGAAACTGCATGGAGGACTTGTCAGTAAGTCACTTCCTTCTACTGACATTGGATTTCATTTCAGTGAGCAGATTGTAGATAAGTGAAAATGGTGCAGTTTTTCAAGGTGAAAATGAGTGAATACAAATTGGTAAGAAACTTGAATATCTGCAAAAATTATGCTCAGCTGCAGTAGAACAACAAGGTGGATCTTAAAACCTCTGCATCAAGTTGGGACAAAACTCATTTACATTTAAGAATAATCTTTGTGTACCTAGACCTTGATAAACGATTAGTTGTGCAGCTTAGTATTCAAATATTTTATTAGAGTATAAAGAATGTGCTGAATTTCAGAACTCATTTTTTTTTAAAAAGTTAATCCAATCCGAGTCTGTAATAAATTATAACAGTGCAAATTGGAATCCTACCTCACTTTTTATGGTACCCATAAAACACTGCAGGTGTAAGTAAATGATTCTGCTAAAAGTCAAGTGTACTTAATAAAATACTGCTAGCTGGCCTTGAATTCCCAGCCAGCTTTGTAGGTGATACTGGCTTTCAACAATTTTTTGTCTGCAAAAATTTCTTGGCATGAATCTATTTAACTTTATCATGCAGGACTATTGTAGTGCTTCACTTAGATGTGAACTTTGGTGTCTCAATAAATATGTGGTTCTATTTGTGTCTCCTATCCTTGTGGGCTACTCAGTCAATTGCAGGCTTGGTAAATAGTTGTTGCATTAACTATTTCTGAAATAAGGTTTTAATATTTGCAGTACTAACAATCTCATTATTTTTGTGTCAACACAGTTAAAATATAATTTTAATTTGGTTTTAATAGGTAACTTTGAAATTAATGCAATGATTACTGGTTTTGTGTTTCTTACTATATATTTTAGAAATGGGCATCGTTTGTCCATGCATTAGTCCATTTGTTCAAGAACTCCTCTGAAAGGGTAAGCACTAGGTCCACCAGATTTGGTCTGCAGCTTCCTCTATCATAACTTAAAGTAAGGTCTGGGTTTGATTGTTCTAGGATAATGGGACCTTCCTGGAATTTGATTTTCTCATAAAATGAAAAGGGAGGCAGCTGGCAGAGGTCAGTTATACTTCAGAATGAGTACAGGGGAGCAGCAAGGGGCCAGAGATAGGTATTGGGGGAGAGAGAACCCCATTGGGCCAGCAGGGGGCAAATGTGGAGAAAGGGACATCTGCTTGCGGAAGAGCAGTCATCCTTCCACAAAAACTTGCCAGCCGTCTACACTGCACGAGCTTTCTTCCTTAAGTAAATTTACAGTATAGTGTTGTAAAACAGGGCTTCTTCCAGAAGAGTTATTCCTCTCCCCACGAGGAATAAGCCCTCTTGTGCAAGAGCTCTTCCAGAAGAGGGCAGTGTAGACAGGCAACATGAATTTCTTGCACAAGAAGCCCCTATGGTTAAAATGGCCATCAGAGCTTTCTTGTGGAAGAGAGCGTCTACGCTGCTATGGATGCTCTTGGGCAAAAGCACATGGCAGTGTAGACGCTCTCTTGCGGAATAGTTTTTGCACAAGAACTCTTCTGCAAAAGAGTTCTTGCGCAAGAAGCTGCAAGTGTAGATGTAGCCTTTGTGTCTCTGTCCTCGTCAGCCGGAGGAAATATGCCCCACCCCCAGCTGCAGCAAGCCACGAACAGGTGCTTTGCCTCAAACTGCTACACTGAGCGGGGGCTGGAGTTGTCCTTTCTTTCTGCGGCAGCCTGCATACTGAACCCTCAAACCCCAGTCCCACCCTAGAACAATGATTTAAATGAAGAAAAAACTTGAGGTAAGGATCCAAGCAATGCTGCGTAAATCTAGTGTCTAATACAGTTGTCAGTGAAAGAAATCCTATTTTGAGATACGAACAGTAAATGAGCATTTTTGCTTTTCATCAGTGTCTGTATTAAATGTGCAGTATCCATTCCCTTAGCCCTTCCATACTAATAGGGTTTCAAAGGGTAACAAAAAATTGCCTCCTCAATTTGTGTGTCCAGGCTAACGTGTTTCAAAAGAGTTTGTTCTAAATCCAGTTGTCTTCTCTCCCCCCCACCCCCGAATACTTGCTTTGTTTCGAATGGACACTGTAATTCCACATTACACAGGGTTTTCCCTAATTTATAACATTAGGTCTATGGCTATAATGCCTTTAATGGATATATAATGTATGTATCCAATACTGTGTCTGTATTCTGCAGTGGATAGGGGCTGATTCTGCTCCACCATACCTCAAGCCAAAAAAGAAAAGATGCTGCTGCAATGAGTACAGTTCCTCAAAGGCTCCCCTTAGAGGGAGCTGATATGAATTGATGTGATATCAACTTCCAAGCCAGGTAACTAACCATTACAAGTAATTTAGCTATTTGGGAGAGTCCAGGGACTTACACTAACCAAGGAAAGAACTGCTATCTTTACTGCGTTTTTAAGACATATTACTGGATGCCTTATTTGCCCAGAAAATGAAACAAGCTCTTTTTAATTTCATCCTCTGCCTCCCAGTTTAGAAGTTATCACTCAGCCCCACAGTTGTGTTCTGAAGGGGCAAATCCCTAAAAAAGGAGGTGCCTTTGGAAAGATCTGTATACCGATCTTGCCGAAAAAGTAGGTTTTGCGCAAAAAGAAAACATCCAGACTGCTTGTTTTTGTGCAAAAATGGATTGGCAGAAAATATGCAAATGAGAGACTCATGCATACGAGTCCCTCATTGGCATAGTTTTTGCTGAGAACTTGCAGTGTAGACATAACCTTACTTACTTTGGTTCAAGCACCAGGCCTGTGCTTCAGGCTCGCTCTTTCTCCTACATAAATAACAAAATCACTTAAATGACTGGAGTCAAGCAGTGTTACTGGGTGTTCTCTTCAAACGTGTGCCCCTCACCTCAGTGAGAGTATGCAAAACCAGTCAGGAATCTAAATGTATTACAGTAGCATCTGTCAGGGCCTAGATAGCAGCGGTAGTCTCCATCCCTGATTAAAGAACTTGTACTATGAGGCACCAGGCTTGTAAGCTACTTGGTGTGGAACCTGCACCAGCTGAAGTCCATTACACTGACTTGATACATGAAGTCAGGGGCTCCATACTTGGTGAAGGGAGGGGCGGGCACCAAGCTGCTTGTAGAATCAATGCTTCAGGGATGGTTTTTGCTGTGGTTATTTGGTATGCACAGTGTCTCTTCATTGAACAGAGAATGTAGTCATGCTGGGATTTCCACAAGGGTATAAGGGTTACACTGAAAAAATGTAGCACATCTACCTTTTCTTCATGCTCACGCATCCTGAACCACAACCATTATTACATGATGAATTATATTAATTTCTCTAGCCTGACAGCAGTTGGATCTATATTCTTGTGTTTTGTAAGTCCTTTCTTCCCAAAGGATCCCTCGCTTGTATGGCCACTCACAACTAATCATTGATATTTACTTGTCTTCATCTAGGCCAATAAAAATGACATGTAAAATATCTTCTGTCTGGAACAACCCTAGCTATGTGCCTAAGGCTTATGAACAGCCTTCTGGAGTGAATCAATAGTGCTGGAGCGTCTGTTTTAAAACTCAGTAAATGATTAACAAGGTAAGTTAAGAGAAATCAATAATTGGGTATATATCACTTCACAGTTGAGGCAATTAAAAAAATTCACTTAGCTTTTTCTTATAACAAAGAACAGATGGCAGGCAAAGAGAAATTGATCTTGGTTTTGTTATACCCAATAGCTGAACGCCCACCTCCTTTTTTCATAAAACATTCATGGGCTGTCTTGAAGGCCAAAGTGAGAGCTGATAGTGTGGAAATGAGTATTATATAACAGCAAAAATCCTATTTCAGGAGAAGATGGGCAAGATTCATGACCTTTGCTAGCTTATACCATCTGAGGATCAAGTCCCAAATGTCTCTTAAATGGGAAAAAAATATTGTCTAGGAATAGAGCAGCATTACTTGTCCAAGCCCAGGGTTTACCCCGGTGTTGCTTTGTGACCTTGAGGACAGTACTTCAGAGGTGGGTCAGTAATAAGACCTAGGTATTAATTTGTTGAATGGGCATTCAGGAGTAGAGACTTTGGCAAAGAAATCCACAGCATAGTAAGGAAACTTTTCTCTTACGTGTTGCTCTCATTTCCATTTAGCAGCAGCAGCGGCGGCATGCCTATAGCTACTTTCATCTGCAGGTGTCACACAGTGATGTTAATTTGCACTTTCATATACTGCCTTTCATCTGAAGATCTCAAAGTACAATTATAGATATCTCAGAGGTAGGTGAATATTATTTCCATTTCACAAATGGGAATCAGGGCATGGAATAGTTACATGACTTGCCCAAGGTGAATGAGCAAACCCATTGTGAAGCCTGGGCTAACACTAAAGAATGCTGACTCTCTCCTGCTCTAAATTACCAGACAATATTTTCTCCCTTGGATCTCATCAGATTGCATTGGCTATAGCGTTCAAGGCCCCAAATTGCAGATAGTGACTTACCACTAATAGAATAAGGGCATCACTTCAAAGATTTTGTGGAGATTGCAGGTCTTCTGACCCCCCCCCCCCATTTTTTTGGTTTTTCTAACCACAACTGCACAAATGGGTTAACACGGAGGTATTACCCAGGAACTCAGTAACAACAATGAAATTTGGACTAGGATCTGATCTTGATGTTAATTTTGTTCCTGACACCAGAAGCACAGGTCCCCTGACAACTGTATCTATCACCAGTGGATTCTTATGGTCCCAATAAAAACACAACTCCAATATAAATTTAACTAGTCTATTAAAGAATTTGAATAGTACACAGCATGTGACAACACAGAATAAATTAACCCCAGTACAACCAGTAAACCAACCCCACACCCTCGGACCAGAAGAGAGAAGAAAGTAGTAAAGAATTCCCCAATACAACAAGGTAAGTATTCAAATACTTTACAGGTGTCTGACTCAGATGGAAGATAACACTTATAGATGGAGGAAGCCTAGGACCTTCTACCGTTCAGCAGGGAAACCTGCTGTCAGGGAGGAACACTAGAGCTACGTCTACACTGGCAGCCTCTTGCGCAAGAACTGTTTTGCGGAAGGGTTCTTGCGCAAAAAGTCTTCCACAAGAACATGTCTACACTGGTATGTGCTTTTGCGCAGGAGATGTGCTTTTGCGCAAGAGCATCTATGGCAGTGTGGACGATCTCTTGCGCAAGAAAGCTCTGATGGCCATTTTAACCATAGGGGCTTCTTGCACAAGAAATTCATGTTGCCTGTCTACACTACCCTCTTCTGGAAGAGCTCTTGTGCAAGAGGGTTTATTCCTCATGAGGAGGAATAACTCTTGTGGAAGAAGCCCTGTTTTACAAAGCTATACTGTAAATTTACTTGCGCAAGAATGCGCGTGCAGTGTAGACAGCAGGCAAGTTTTTGCACAAGAACGGCTGTTCTTGCTTAAGACGCTGCCAGTGTAGACATAGCCTCGGTGATCCCACAGAGATGTTGTTTCAGTTTGGATTGATCACAGATTCCTTGAGTTCCCAAGGGCTTTCACCACAAGGATCAGGATTCTGGAATGAGGCAAAGGAACCTAAGAGCCCTGCTGGATGTCCCTTAGACACAAATTCCCACACCCTTTGATGGAGGCTGTGAAGGGAGGCACCCACATCAGCTCAGAGATTCCAATCCTCAAGCAGCTTCTATCCTGTAGCCGTATGGTAGGCCTCACTCGAGCCTTCGCCATGGAGTGACAGCAGGATGACCAGAAGCAGCAACAAGCCAAGGACCAGAGGACCAAGCAGCAAAATGTTCAGGAGGAGAAGAGCCAGAGTGCCTCAGGTGACAGTTCTTTTAAAGTTCCTTAGGCGGAAAAAGCAGTAAGGGTGCTGAGTGCACTGTCTCTGTGCCATGTGCAAAATGTCCCGTGCTGTGTGCAGTGTAGTGCACCCCTGAGGTGACTTCAGCTTTGGCGGGAAAAACCGGATGGAGCTGGTTTTCCAGTGCAGGGCACAGTCCAAGATGGAGTTTAGTAAGACAAAATGGAGTCCATTGTCCAAGATGGAGTTTGTTAAAACAATATGGAGTCCATCACAATAAAGAGTCTTTAGTCCTTACAGAGGCTGTTCTGTCCAGGCTCTCGTTCCTCCCTAATAATACAGCAGACTTATTTTTGTCAGACCTCCAGCTTGACTTGAGGGAAGAAGTAATGGAAAATCTTGCCAAACCTCTTCTCCTGTCTTCAAGACTAAGAGCTTTTGCAGAAGGGTCACTAGTTACTGCTATCGCTAATACATTGAATGTCATGGGCGTCTGGTAGCCTAGGTGGGGGAAGGCTTTGCCTTCCCAAATTGCCAGGCCTAGTCCCATCCACACTCAGAACACATGCTGAGGAGGCAGAGTGTTATTACACCGACTGCTCATGTTGAATGTCCCGACTAGTGATAAAGATTCAGCAGACCAAATAGGAGCCTGGAAGAGAACTGTGCAGCTCCACTGATTTTGGATTGTACTCTTCTTGACACTGGTTTGGTTCTTCGATTGGAGCTTAGTGATCACTTTGGCTGACGCACCAGAATGAATAGAAACCGGCTTTTAATTCTGCAGGGCTCACAGGAGGACAAGTAGTAAACTTATTTTTTTTACTCAAGAGAAGATGCACAGAATCTTAGGATCAGAAAGGGTCACAACATTCATCTAGTCTAACCCTTTGCCACAATGCAGGATTTGTTGAGTCTCAACCCCCCAGGACATAGTTAGACAGCATCCTTTTGCAAATCTCTGAACAACTTTTCTCCATCTTTTTGTGTCAGACTTTCATGTATTTGAAGACCCTGTCATAGCCCTCCTTTAATCTTTTCCAAATTAAGCATGCACAGTTCCTTCAACCTTTACTCACATGTCTTGCATTCAGTGTTGAGTTTACCCAAGGAAAACATTCCTATTCAGGACAGCACTTAGGAGCTTTCCTAAATCACAACACTGATGAATTCAAAGGGCATATAATCAGTTTTCAGAGTAGAAAGAGGCTTCAAATAAAATTTGACATCTCCCACTTCACCTCTAGCTCACTAGCACCTGTCCAACTAGAGCATGTTTAGTGCCCAGACTTGGCTCCTCCTCTACTCACATTTAACACACCTTATTTGGGGGTGTTTGTGGAGAAAGACAGTGAACATTATCCATGAGAAAGGAAGAGTTAGTCCCTAAATCACTAGACTGGATGTGTCCATTATAGAAGCATCTGTCATTTGGTACATTCCAAACCAGTAAGTCAGTTGTTGCCAGCACATTTCCAGTTCCATGTTCTATGGAGTTGATGAAGTTGTTCCATCCCACAATGAGAATTCTAATTAAAACCAGTTCTTGTATGCAGAGCTATATGTTTTTACTTATGATCTGTGGTCAAGTAGGATTTACAAAGACATCCCTTCTATAGCACATTTTATAATACTGTTTGGATTGCTTGAATACTATGACTGCATCTAAACTGGGGAGCTTTGAACTCATGTTGGATGCCATGGATGGGGAGAAAAAAATTCGTTTTTTAAAATGCTTAAGAGTCCTCAAGTCTTCTTTCACAGTAGGATTTTTGTCAGGTTTGTCTGTTACAGTTGATGAGTTTTCCAGAGGCTAACATAGTGTTAAAATCACAACCACATAATTTCATGCAGTCATAAATCAAAATTGTGAAATTGAAGACAGGCAGTTGTCCAGTTACATTTAGGAGAAAAGGTTAAAAGTTTAAAACTAAGTTAATCTTAAATGTCAGTGTCTTTGGAACTTATCAGCAGAGGAGGGTGGGGAAGTGCAGAGAAGATGAAATGAAAGGCAAACAAATAAAGCCTGTTTCTAAACTTAAGACAAACAAAATGTTTTTTTAAGGCGGATCCCCCTGATTTTATTGATGAATAAAGTACCTTCCTATGACTTTGGCTTGAAATGAGCAGTTGAAATTGTTGTACATAGTTAATGTGGGGTTTCTATCAGAGCCTGATTAGCACATATTTGTACTCTTTCATTAGCATGGGCAAGATTTTCAAAAATGACTAGTGATGTTGGATGCCTAACTTAAGATACTTTAAAAGGGGCCTGGTATTTAGAAAGTGTTGTACATCAGCCCTCTGACATTTAATGTAGACCCCTCAGCTACGGAAGACCCCACCTCAGTGGTCACTTGTGAAGATTCTGGCCTCCTTGTGACTTTGTAACAACTTTTTACTCAAGTACCGTTTTCAGAAGGGAGCACCATGGACTTGGCATTGCAGGTGTTGACATTGCAGGTGTTCTGCACTTTTGAAAATCAAATCCATAGTCCCCTGTTTTCTTGGGGTTTCTCAAAACTCATTTCTGTGCTATTCAGAGCTTTGTCCTTTATTGGGAGTTTTTTTGGGAGCTTTCTGTGACTACAGAGATGTGATTTTTCCAGGTATGTTGAGCAGTCCCCAGAGAAGTGCTCACACCTTTGAAAAGCAACCCATAAAGTGAACAGTTTATCTAAAAAAATTCAAATGAGGCTGAATGTTTTTAATATGAATTAAGTTGACATCCCTCTGATGGTTTTTTGGGTATTCTTTGTAAGTGTCCTAAACATTTCTGTGACATTATATTCCATATTCTTTATGAAAATAAGCTTGTGATATGGACATGCCATAACTGAGAGATACTTCATGAAAGACGGCTCATGTAAGATATTATTGGAAGGGTTATGATTTACTAATTATCCCATTTGTACCTTGGAGGCTATGCACTGCTAACACTTCAGGTACAACAATGGGCAAGACAGACAGATGGCTGATAATCCATTAGTGAGGACAATAGATTGTGTAAAGGCTTGGCCTTCTTGTGGATGCTCCATGCTGTATCTGACTTGTGGATGCTGAGATACTACAGAGTCACGTGACCTGGACACCTGATAGTAACCTGCATCTTGGACTGTTGAAATGTTCCACGGAGAAGTGGGGAAATAAGACAGAGGACTCCTGCCTTATGGAAATTCTGTGTAAGGTGGGGGAGGAAAACATTATTGACATTCAGTTTGCTTCACTTCTTCCTCTTCCACCTGAGGCCACACCCCCTTCAAGAGCCAAGCCCCACCCTCAGGGGCAGTGCTCTAGCTTCTGCTGCCCCCACAAGCCGCCCCCCCCCCACTGCAGGGGTAGGTCTCCAGAGTGCTCTCTTCTTCTCCCCCCCCCCCCGCAGCCCTGGAGCAGAGGGAGGGCAGATGGCACGCGGCCCCAGCCTCCCTGACCCTGGAGCATAGGCAGCATGTGGACCCAGAATAAGCATGGCTGAAGCCTGGGGTCAGCCCGGGAGCCATACTGAAGCAGGGGGTAAGTGTAAGCATGGCCATGCTTGGCAGTTTGGGAAGGCAGTGCCTTCCCCTGCCTCTTATACCTGCCACCCATTGCAGCCCCCGCTACAGTTAGCGATGGTTTTTAAGGTGAGCTTACTGGGTCTCTTCTGAAGATGACTGTAAGGACCATTGTTGCTCACTGTGGGTTTGTTTGTCCCTCTTTGCACTGAGCCTGCTGGAAGCTTGCCTGCTGACTTAAAAGGGAGTAAAATTAAGCCCTAGAAAATTCTACAAAAATATTTTGTTCCAGTGCCTTTTGAGAACAGTTTGTGGCTGGGAGTTGCCCTTGAAGCAATGCTCCTCTGACTTCAACGTTCTCTTTTTATTAAAAACCTTCCCAGGAAGGGCAACTGTTTTCCCCATTTCTGATGTTATAATAAAAGGCTAAAGTTTCAGCTGGCACTGCAGATAAAATGTGATTTAAAGATGTGTTTGTACTGACCCAGTTCATGCCAAAGAATTAGATTAAGTGAGTGAACAATTTCATGTTTGATGCTACCTAGCTGACGGACTTAAGGTTTTACTTTTTTATTAAAAATAAAAGTGAGCTATAGAAAGTTTGTAATTCTCAAGGTTTAGGGTTTTTTAATAAGCGTCAGAGCTAATATGTGACATAAATTAACCACTGCTCCAAACCTTGAGTGAACAAAGTCTAGGGGGAATGGAGAAAATAAATGTAATTAAAATTAATATACATGGCTCTAGATTGATATATATCATTTTAGCTCCTCTCCTAACATCATAATCTCAGCATGTTTTATATTACAGGCACTTAGGCTGGAGAGCTCACCCATCATTAGAAATATGTAGGGCTTGAGCCTGTCAGATGGTGATTTGAGAGGTGAGGTTGCTCTGCATCTTGCCTTTAATCTGGATGGGTTGAATGAGTGATGCTGATACTTGTGGGGCATCTCAGTGCACAGTGCTGGATGATTAACTTTCTGAAAGATTGTGCCACTAACTGAGAGTACAGCCTTCCTCACTTTAGGCTCAGCTAAAGAACTAGATTTTTTTTTTTTTAATATATTGAGTGATTTGGTCTGGTCATTCAGGCTAATTAGCTCTCTAGCACAGGGGTTTTCCCCTCCCACTTGAGGAGACAGATCTTACCCTCCCCTTCATAATGGTACACGGCGGTATGGCTCACCCAGCTTAAACACTTTGTTGATGTTATTTTCTGTCTCCAGCTTCTTAGCAGCTAAAATTCAGGAGCACGTGAATAACCACCTGGCTGCTGCAGACGACTACCGTGTGTTTCATGGTCGAGGGCCTTCGGTTTGTGAGCCAGTGTGAAACCTTCATGTAATTCTGTGTGAACAACTGGAAGGTCTAAGCAGCTGTTACTGGCTTGAACTTGCCAACAGAAAATTAAAAGTTGAAAGGAATGAAAAAACCCCCCTGAGATGTCAGATTATTTGAGAGTTCTCAGTGTTTCTCAGATCTTCCCTTCAACAGAGTATTTTACCACATACCCTTTTATTCAAACATTGCTCCATGTTTTTGTGTGCTTGTAAAATACCATTAGGCATCTTCATCACAAGTAAGTATTACTAGCACATTCTCTAGTCCTGACAAAAATCACCCTTCTGCAGCTGTTTTTAAATAAATACTGTTCTCTAATGTTGGGTGCACATGTAACCCACACACCTTCTGGGCATGGTGTACTCTCCCATGTAATTGGAACTTAGACCACTTAGAGAGAATGAGTTTGCTCTACAGCCTTAGCTGAGAGCCATGTGGCTTTTAGCCAAAGTGGTAGAGGCTCATGCATTAAGCTCTAGAGATCCTGGGTTTTATTCCACCTGTCAGCATTACACGCACATTTTCTGCAATGTTTGGGAGAGTGGTATTAGTGCTTTCAGGCTTATGTATGGCTGGCAGGGTGTCTTATCCCTGAGAGAGACACAGGAAAGGTTATTGTGCTAACTGCACAGCTTTCTTCTCCATTTTTTATTTTTAGGGATGTAGGTAAGACCATGTCTCCCTCAATGTGGACTATGTTAATAGATTAATAAGGGTCTCAAAAGATGATAAACTCACCCCATGTTGCTCGGTAAAAACTGGATATTTGCAGTACTTATAACTCTTTGTCTCTAGAGTCTATTGATTTAAACAGACTATCTGGTAACTTAAGGCTCTTCTCCACAGACTGAAATGCATCCCTTCACAGCTCCATAATGCTTTGTACCTAGTTTGAATAGTTTAACTTTTCTTGTCACTTCAAAGCTGATGCTTTGCAGTTGATGTCTGTTATGTAACTGTGAACAATTACCTCTTTTCATTGGTAAGTGGAAGCAGGACATGTTCATCACAGGATGCATATTTGAAAATGAAACAAGCTACTTTAAAAGGAAGATTTTACTCTACTGTTTCTGGATGTGCGTGAAGGCCACAGGGCTGGAATTTGTTCTCCTTTGCACGTGATTAATATTCAAGATCAGCCAGACGTCATTTGGACTTGGTTGTTCTATGCCAGGCCCATCTTGAGATGACCTCAAGTATGAAATTTTGATTTGATCTTACTCAGAGTTTGAGGGGGTTCAGATCTACTCTTTCAATTTCATTCTATCTCTAGTCAATCCTTCCTCCTATGTGTTTACTCAGCAGTGCATATTCTGCTGTCGGCAGAGATAGAGGACATAATACATCTTCACAGTTCACCTGAATTCATGGCATGCTTATGGGCAGAGGATGTTAACATGAAAACATGGTAGACGGTGATCTCTGAGGGACCATAGCAGTGGCTGTGTAAATCTTTCTGATTATTCTTTTAAAGCTGTTTTATGGTTTTGTTGGTTTACAAACTTGTGTTCATGCATCATTGTGTTTCATGACTTTCTGACAGCAGCAGCTTTTTTTACTGTATTCAAAGTTACTGAAATTGAGAACAAAAAGTAGTCCTGTAGCACCTTACAAAAATGTATAGTATTGTGAGCTTCGGTGGGTAAAATGCGCTTCAACAGATGAAGAGCTGGAGTGGAAATGACAGAACAAGATATTTTACAGAGGGGGAAGAAAAAAAGGTACCCGTCAATTGTAGGGCTGGTGCTAATGAGGCTAGATGAGTGAGCTGAAAGTGACCCATTCTTAGCTTTTGATGTAAAAATGCATTTGTTAGAAATGACTTTATAATGCGACATCCAGTTAATGTCTTTGTTCAAGCCCCTGGAAAAATTAAGTATCAAATTTGTAGCTGAATACCAATTCTACACTAATTCTCTGTAGTTAGCTGGTGAAATTCCTTTGTAGAAGAATGGCTACTTTTAAATACATGATTGAGTGACAAGGCAGGTTAAAATGTTCCCCTACTAGTATATGTGTGTTTTGGGTTCATTTATCCTTTGTCGTAGAGACGATCCATTTTGGCCAATATACATGGCAGAGGGGCATTACTGGCACTTGATGGCATATATCATATTAGAGGAAGTGCAGTTGTATGAGCCCCTGATGTGGCTTATGTGGTTAGGTCCTGTGATGGTGTCACTTGTATAGCTATGCGAACAGAAGTGGCAGTGGGGTTTGTTGCAGAGGTAGGTTTGTGGGTGAGTGTCTGAGGTGTGGGGTGTGGCTGCTGGAAAGTTATTTGATTCAGGTTAGGGGGTTGTCTGTAGGCCAATACTGGCTTATCTCTCAAGGCCTGTGAAAGTGAGGGATAGTTTTCCAGTATAGGTTGTAAATTGTCAGTGATGTGCTAGAGGGGTTTAAGCTGGGGCTGTAGGTAATGACCTGTGGTGTTATGTTATTTTCCTTGTTGGGTCTGTCTTAAAGTAATAGATTTCTGAGTACTTGAAACTGGGAAGTCAGTGTCTCATGCTAACACTTAACTCAGGAAAATTAAAAAGAAGGAAACCCTTCTGACTTGAAAAATCAGAACAATAAAAATGATAGAAAAACTGTAAGACTACAGTGTGACATGACAAACCTCCTACGTAGCTCATAAATATAACAACTGTGTTGACAGTTCCATTTAAAGGGGAAGGCTTATGTAGGAAGGGCTGGAAAAAAAAACCCTTGCTATTTTCATCCCTAAATACAATTGCAGAGACTAAGTAATATATGAAGAGAAGTGGGACTATCTTCTGAATTGAGACACATTTCATACAATCTGTTATGAATGAAATGGAAAGATTCTTCAATCTTCTTAAGATGCTGGTAAGTAGCGGATATGTCAAATCCACTTATTTTTTGGAAGCAGCAGATATTAAATATTATCTTGCCCCTTTGTGTCTCCTTCTCCTGTGCGGACTCCATGGAATATTTGGTGCAAATCTCAATAACTAGTGGTGTCACAATAGCACGTTAGCTAACATTACTAATATACAGAACGCCAAGGGCAGGCTCCCTGCATAAATGGGGAAATGAGAGAATGAACCTTGACAGCTCTGTCCTTTTTCTTATTACTTGGCACAGACTCCTCCAAACTTGGGGTTTTTTTTTTTTGCATTGATATTATCTGGGGAAGATGCTCTATTCCAATGGGAGAACCCTCTCATTGGCCTAAAAGAACACCTCTGAAAGTGGCATAAACTATACTGGTGGAAGAAACTGTTCTGCAGACATAGCACTGTGCATATGAATACTATGTTGGTGTAACTGTGCTGCTCAGGGGGGTGTAATATGCCACATATGCTGTAGTGCAGACCTAGTCCATGTCTGTACTTGGTGTCTTATCGCACATTCAACTTGGATCTGAATTAGAGCTGACTAACTCAATGGCATTTCAGCAGGCGCGTACTGGCAATCAAAATAGGCCTGGGAAATGGATTGAGAACAGCCCTCCCCATGACGTCACCCCCGCATGCCCCTCAAGCCCCGCCCCCTGCATCATGTCCGGCACGCAGCGCAGGCGGCGGGTCGGGCTCTGTGTGCCGCATACAGCGTGGACGCGGAGCCGCTCAGAGTGAGGGGCAACAGCGGGCAGACACAACGGCCCACTGGGAAATTCCCGGTATCCCGCTGGGCCAGTCTGCCCCTGCATTTCAGCCTTCAAAGGATAGACAACAGTGTAGCCTGGGGCACTTGATGAACATATCCATCCCCTGCAATAGGTTCATGTTGTACAAAATGCACACTTCTGTAATGCTCATGATTGTAAAGAAAACCTTTCAGAGGTACCCTGAGTTAGCTCTGTCATGGCCCTCAGAACATTTCTGGATATGAGCAGTCCCCTTGCATTTATCCTAGTGAGGTATTAATGTGTAAGGGTAATGTTTCCATGTTGGGGAGCTCTTTACTATACTGTTGGCTGTATCTTCCTTCACAGGACCAAAATGTGGTGAGACTGGAAAGACTGTCAGTCTGAATAGTTTGCAGTCAGACTTTCAGGTAGAATCCTCCACTGTTTGAACTGCTGTATTTGGATACAGTGTTCTGCATTTTACATCAACATCTGGCAAACTTAAATTCTTTCAGTTGGAGGCAGTTTATGTAAAGGTTGACTCTGAACTGAGGGGAGTGGTTGTATCCCATGTTAATATGCTTCTGTGAGAATCCAGAGACTATCCCATCTGCTTTCTGTGCAAAAGTGACACCACTTATTTATGTCACTAACCACATGCACCTGAATATGTGATCAGGGCTGACTCTAGGCACCAGCAAATCAAGCACGTGCTTGGGTCGGTATTTCCAGGTAAGCAGCCGCCCCTGGCAATGCCTGGCCCTGCCCCGCCCCACCAATTTTAAAGGGCCGCGGGAGACGCCACTACGCGCTGCGCAGCGCTGGCACCATGAGCGCCCGGAGCCTGCTGGCTGCCCTCTGCCTCCTGCTGCTGCCCAGCTCCTCCACCTACTTCGGGTCAGCCCTGCCCATGGGGGGCTGGGGCGGGTTCGCGGGGGGGATGGCCCCAGTACAGGAAGTGCAGTCTCCCCTCTGACCAGGGCCATGGCGGCTCAAAGGGGGCCGGGCACCTGCCGGGGCCCCTGCACCTTGGGCATGGCCACGTGGACCGCGCTGGACAAGGCCCTGCAGGCACTGGAGAAACTGCAGGTACCGGTGGAGCAGCCAGGCCTGGGGCTGAGGAACAACCCCCCCTGCCTGCCGCAGCTCCTGCCCCAGACATGCCAGCACCTGCTGCTGATCCGGGGCCAGCCCGGGCCCACCCTGAGCCGCCTCTGGGAGGCTGGCTACTTCCCCATCTTCATCAGCAACCTCCAGCACAAGGCCAAGCAGGCCACCAAGCTCTTCAAGGGAGACCCTGAGGGAATTTGTCAGGGGGGGTCGGCCTCCAGGTACTGGCCCCCAGACAGCGGGGGTGGGGCGAGGCGGGGATGTCCAGGGCTGTCGGTCGGGAGTGAGGGACACTGGCAGGGCTGTGGGTCAGGAGTGAGGGGGACTGGCAGCTGGTAGGGGGAGCCCATGGCTGGCCTGGCTGTGGGAGCTGTGCGTCAGGAGTGAGGGGCACCAGCAGCTGGGGGGGGCAGGGTTGGGCTGGCTGTGGGTTGGAAGTGAGGGGTGCTTGTCCATAGGGAGGGGCTGGACAGGGCAGGGAAAAGGTTGTTGTGACCCAGCAGCGAGTGAAAGGGGAAGGGGAGTTTACCTGAAGCGCCTTTGCCTTTTATGGAAAAAAAATAATTAAAATTATATTTGTATGATGAATTAATAACTTTATCTGAGCTAATAAGTCCTAAAACTTCTCCTCTAAAAGTATTAGAATTTATAGCAAGAAATGATTTTTTCACTCCAAACACTGCTATAGCATTACGCATTCTTTTAACATTGCCAGTATCAGTGGCTTCTGGTGAGCACAGTTTCTCAAAACTGAAATTACTAAAATATTATTTGAGGTCCACCATGTCTCAATCATTTGTCAGGACTCGCACTAATTTCAATTGAAAGTACCGTTGCAAAAAATTTAGATTTTACTGAATTATTAAAAGGCTATGCAAGTATAAAAACCAGAAAAATTCAGTTCATATAAATTCTTTTAATTTATGAGAACCTGGGCGCACTGGAAGACACTAATGTTTTTCATTACAGTGTATAGTTGAATCCAAATTGTTTGTAATTGTGATTTTGTTAAAATTAAATGAGTACACTAGTAGAAAATTGTTTTATTTCACTAACTACAAATTTTCTGTTTTCATTTTTAAAAAATTTTAAACAGTCAAAACAAAACAAAAAACATTGCAAAGTGCAAACATCAGTAAAAGCCAACAAAAAAAGGGCGGGGGTGGCCAAAATTTTTTTTGCTTGGGGCGGCAAAAACCCTAGAGCCGGCCCTGTATGTGATTATTATAGAATTTCCAGATTACAGAGTTGCTCACAGTGAAGTATGTTTCCTGGTAAAGAATTCAGTGAAATAACTATATGATGGTAGAGCATGATCTAGTATAGGGGTGGGCAATAATTTTTTGTCAGGGGCCACTTCAGAAATTTTTGAAGTGGCCCCAGGCCGCACCGGAAGGGGTGGGGCCTCAAGCGGAAAGGGCAGAGCCAGCATACTTTCGGGCTTCCTCACCCACAGGCCATGATTGGTCTGGGAGTGGTGGAGCGCCTTTGCCCCCTCTAGGTTCCCTCAAGGCACCCATGCCCCTGGTGGTGGGATTTAACTTCCCGTGCTCCCCCACCCCCAGGCCAATCAGGGCTTGGAGGCAGGGGAGCACGCAAAGTCTACTCCCACCCTTCCAAGAGCGTGTGGTGCTTCTAAGCACAGTGCGCTTCTTGCAGGATGGAGGAAACTTTGTGCGCTTCCTGCCGCCCTCAGGCCCTAATTGGCCTGGGGAACAGGGGAGTAGCAGGGCTTCCAAGAGCCAGATCAACCTGCTTGGTGGGCCACATCCAGCCCCCGGAGGCCCTTTTGCCCACCCTGATCTAGTATCCCCTCCCCAAGTAAAACTGAATTCTAATACAAATACCTGACGGATTTCTTGGATCTGTACCGCTTTACCTGCCTTATCTTGGCTTTTGTGTCATTGCAGCAGGGTAATCCAGTCCTACGTGAGAGGAGCCCAGGCATGACATTTGGATTTGGTCTTCCTCTGAGTTCAATAGAGTTTGGATCTGCTTTCAATTTGGTCCTATTCCCTAGTTAGTTTTCCCTCCTATATGTATACTCAACAATGCATATTTTGTTGTAGACAGGGATAGAAGAGACATAATACATCTTTGTGGTTCACCTGAATTCCTGGCATGCTTATAAGCTGGAGGATCAATGCTTGCTGTTCTGAAAAGCTCTGATACTAGTGGGAGTGGTTTGTCCCATTAAGGTCAGAGGAGACAGAAATTGTCTATATAAGTATAACTCTTACCAGTTTGCACTTGCCAAGCATGAAAAGCTTCATATGATATCCTTAAATAGTTCTGTTCATCCATGGACCTCAAAGCACCTCACAAAGATGTGTACCTGTCTCGGAGTATAGGGGAGTCTCCAGGCCCTGCACCCCCATCCGCAGTCACATGTGACTCTCAGCCAGCAGGTAGAACAGAAGATTTATTGGTTCACAGGGACACAGCATAGCCCAGATTTGTTATTACAGGAAGCCAGAGCAGTCAGTACAATCCAACTTGGGCATAGGGGGGCCCAGAGCCACAGTTCTAGGCCCCTACCCCA
This sequence comes from Pelochelys cantorii, assembly GCA_032595735.1. NCBI lineage: Eukaryota > Metazoa > Chordata > Testudines > Trionychidae > Pelochelys > Pelochelys cantorii. The sequence goes on from CM064339.1 coordinate 19,516,871, forward strand.
GTCCCCCAGGCCAGCTAGGTTCCCTTCTCCCTCAGCCAGCCAGAAACTAAAACTCGCATTCCCAGCTCTCCAGGCTTCTCCTTTGTTCAGATTCCTGGGCAAAGTGTCACCTGACCGAATCCTCTGCCTAGCTCAAGTGTCAGGCTGGCCTGGGCCATTCTCTAGGTGCCTCTCCTCAGGAGTCCTCACCCAGAGATCCCATCTCAGACCCTGCAGAGCAGCATAGGACAGTTGGAATCGCACACAGCAAAGCAATCGGTGAATACAAACACAGAGTGAACACGGTGGCTACAAGAGCGGACAAAATCCCCACTACATCACAACCTATTACCCTAGTTTTCATATAGAGCAACACAGAGAGGTTGAGTCACCAGGTTACATGGTGAATCACTGGCAGAATTAGCAATAGAATCCTGCTAGTGTCTTGTTCTAAGTAGTGCTGTCTAAAGGATGACAATTTTGTTTCACGACAACTTTTGAAGCTTCAAAATTTGTTTGTTCCTTATTTGAGCAAAACCAAAACCACCTGGTTTTAAAACCAAAAAGAATTTATTTCAAAACAGCTGTTTTAGGATTCAACAGCTCAGGTTTCTGATTTAGGTGTTCTCTCTTTCTCACTCTCTGTCTCACCCTTCCCCCAAGAAAACTCTGAATCTACATCTTTCAGACAAAAACATCATCAAGACCGTTACCTGTCTGCAAAACATCAATACTTCGATGAAACAGCATTTTTTGTTGAAAATACACAAGACAGCTCTAGCTACTAGGTTATGCTGCCCCCTTGTCTTTTCTCATTTCTTTTTTCACTTCTTTCAGCTCACTTCTCCAGTTCTTTCATTTCCCTTCTCTTTACTCTTCGTCTTTCTGTGCAGCTTTTTTGGATTTCTCTCTGTTCTGTCAATTCTTGCCAGCTGCTCAACAGTCATGGCTGCAAGGGGACTGATATTTAATTGAAATCCGGTGGAAGCAGCTGTTATCAGGAGTGTGGGTATGTGATGTGCAGGGGTTTGCAGTTAAAATTACTAATCAGATTGCTACACTGAATGGAATGACAATGGGTCGCTTCACTTTCAGATGACCTTGTGGGAGTGGAGAAGATTCTGACTCCAAATGTTTGCCTCTTCTGCCATCTCTGCCTGCCTTTCACTGCTTCCATAAGAGGACACACGATGCTATATGAAGTGTGTGCATGTAAACAAGCATGGCGGAAGATAACGTTCTTGTGCCATACAAAATATCTCTTCAGCTTTCTTTTCTTGTCTGTCTTGTTCTCTACCCAGCTCTTAAATACAAGGTCCCTGCAGTGAGGAAGGGAATTATATTATTCCCATTTGACAGACAGGCTCTCCATAGTTTAGTGGATCTGGGGCTTAAAAAACTAAGGCATGGTCAAATGCTTGACTTTTCAATGCCTTCAAAATCACTGGGATCCATAAAGCCTGGGCTGGGGATGCAGGGGGAATAGATGGGCCTGAGAATGGGGTCCATAAACGTCATTACTCTGGGCAAGGAGCTGCTTAAGCTTGCCAGTAACATTAGTCAAGGAGAGGGCTTTCTCCAGCCTACCACTCTCAGAACTTGGTACCTCTGTCCAGGGTTGGTGAAGTTGTCTATCTTTGATTGTGAGCCACAGCTGGAAACTCCTCTCCTTAGGTCAGGTGACTTAAATGCCTGTGATGAGGTGTATGCCCCATGCTGGCCCACAAGATAAAGGCCACCATGACTTCTTTGTTTCGGTCTTCACCAACAAGTCTGATGATGAAGGAATGTCTGTCATAGTGAATACTAGTGGGAATGGGGTAGGTTTAGAAGATAAAATAAAAATTACTTAGAGAAGTTAGATGTCTGCAAGAATGCTAGAATACTTAAGGAGCTGATAGAGATGGTATCTGAGCCTTTAGCTATCGTCTTTGAAAAATCATGGAAGATAGGAGAGATTCCAGAAGACTGGAAAAGGGCAAACATAGTGTCCATCTATAAAAAGGGAAATAAGAACAACCCAGGAAACTACAGACCAGTCAGTTTAACTTCTGTGCCAGGAAAGATAATGGAGCAAGTAATTAAGGAATTCATCAGCAAACACCTGGAAGATAATAAGGTGATAGGTAACAGCCAGCATGGATTTGTAAAGAACAAATAATGTCAAACCAATCTGATAGCTTTCTTTGATAGAATAACGAGTCTTGTGGCTAAAGGAGAAGCAGTGGACGTGGTATACCTAGACTTTAGCGAGGCATTTGATACAGTCTCACATGATCTTCTGATCAATAAACTAGGCAAATGAAACTTAGATGGGGCTACTATAAGGTGGGTGCAGAACTGGCTGGAAAACCATTCTCAGAGAGTAGTTATTAATGGTTCACAATCCTGCTAGAAGGGCATAACAAGTGGGGTTCTGCAGGGGTCTGTTTTGGGACCGGTTCTGTTCAATATCTTCATCAACAACTTAGATATTGACATAGAGAATACACTTATTAAGTTTGCAGATGATATCAGGCTGGGAGGGGTTGCAACTGCTTTGGAGGATAGGGTCATAATTCAAAATCATTTGGACAAACTGGAGAAATGGTCTGAGGTAAATAGGATGAAGTTTAATAAGGACGAATGCAAAGTGCTCCACTTAGGAAGGAACAATCAGTTTCACACATACAGAATGGGAAGTGACTGTCTAGGAAGGAGTATTGCAAAAAAGACTTCTAGGGATCATAGTGGACCAAAAGCTAAATGAGTCAACAGTGGGACACTGTTGCAAAAAAAAAAAGCAAACATGCTTCTGGGATGCATTAACAGGAGTGTTGCGAGCAAGACATAAGTCATTCTGCCGCTCTACTCCAATTGAGGCCTAATCAGAGCAGAGTACTGTGTCCAGTTCTGGGCACTACATTTTAAGAAAGATGTGGAGAAATTGGAGAAGGTCAGAGAAGAGCAACAAGAATGATTAAAGGTCTAGAGAACATGACCTATGAAGCAAGACTGAAAGAACTGGGCTTGTTTAGTTTGGAAAGGAGAAGACTGAGAGGGGACATGATAGTGGTTTTCGGGTATCTAAATGGGTGTCATAAGGAAGAGGGAGAAAAATTGTTCTCCTTGGCCTTTGAGGATAGGACAAGAAGCAATGAGCTTAAACTGCAGCAAGGGAGATTTGGTTGGACATTAGGAAAAACTTCCTAACTGTCAGAGTGGTTAAACACTGAACTAATTTCCATAGGGAAGTTGTGGAATCTCCATCTCTGGAGATAGTTACGAGCAGGTTAGATAGACATCTATTTGGAATGGTCTAGATGGTACCTGGGTCCTGCTGCTAGGGCAGGGGACTAGACTTGATGACTTCTCAAGGTCCCTTCCTGTTCTATGATTTTGTAGCTGGTGGTGTCAACAGTGGACAGAACATGCAAAATACAATCATTGTCTCTGAAAAAGGTGAGTCCAAATGGTTTTTGCTAACCAGTACCATATCTGACAGGGCAAGCCAAGCCAATTGGGGAACCAGAACAACATTCTGAAATGCACACCAATTACAAATTGACTTGTTTTCAAATTTGCTGCAAACTGTTAAATCGTCCTAACATTAACAGGACAATTATTGTGTGGAATGTAATAATTGTTCCAATTTCACCAGGTTATGGGACATACAAATGTAAACATTTTTAAATGGAAAAAAATGTTTTTCTATACATTTTTCATCCACCTTTAGTAAATAATAATACATTGGAAATGCATGAATTTGAAATCTGTTTCCTAACGTCTGTTTATTTTTGGCCCAGCCTGGCACTTGCATAGTAGTTTATTACTGTATTTTAAGGCTTCAATGAGTTTAAAGGTGCAGGTTATTTTCTTTAAGAGAAAAAAATTAATTTGGTGCATTTGTTTAGGAAAAGAAACCCATAAAACTTTGAGGAAAAAAAAGGTAGATCAGATTTTGACTGTTCTTTTATGTCAATATATTATTATTCAGATAAACATAGGGAATACTTTAGTAAGAATGAGGGTAGATCAGTCAAATAACTTTCACACTTCAAGATAAAATATACCACAAGTCAGATCTAGATGAAATGATACTATTTTTGGAGGCACAAATGTAATATGAACTAGCAGAAATCATAATTTTCTGGCAATGTTCTGCTTATTACTGAATTAGATTAGCTAACAGAATGGCTGATTCCTTTTCTGACATTCAGAAAAAACAGATTTTAATAGAGAACTAATTACAACGAAGCATATCACTTCACTAAAGAGACAAGCCAAAGAGTTAGACCAGAACTGCAAACAGCAGGGAAACATTTTAATCAGCCGAAAGCAGCCTGCATAGTCTCCTTAAAGAAGGAGCTATTTAATCGATGCATGTTGCTTTTGTTTATCAGTGCAAGTGAGCTATGATTTGGCTAATGAGATGGAGAACATCTTCAGAGTAGACTAGTGGACTATGAAGCAACTGTGATAACTAAGACAGCATGACAAGTTTCTTGAACTAGGCAGTAATCTAAATTTAAAAATGCAATTAATTAAATAGAGTGATGAAATCATTAACAGGAGGTGGGCCACTTGGCTAGGAAAAGTGATGGTAAGTGGAGAAAATAAGTGTCAAAGCAGATGCGAAGGCAAAGCAAGAGGGGGGGAAAATTAAGCAATCAGGCATATGAAGAATTAGAATTAAAATTAAGGCCTTAATGTATTCAAAGGAGAAACATTTGCAGAAGGTCTGGCCTAGCTTTATACCAGAACTATTTCTTCAATGCAATGTTCCATGGCTCCATATGAACTAAAAAAATAACATAAGCAACCTAAAAGGGATGATTTTTATCTCTCCATAAAGTGGTGAAAAATACCTATGTATCCATTCAGACAGAGCCTATTTGGTTTATTTAACCTCCTCCCCCCATCTTCATTATTTTTCCTAAGTGAGGCTGCACTCTTAGAACGCTGTTCAAAAAATGCTTTTCCTGTTAGATGAGGATAGATAGGGAAGCCTCTTCCTAGTGATTTAGTTATAAGGAGCTTTATGTACTCCCTGAATTAATGTGATGCCTGATTTGCATTTCACTTTTACTGTGTGGGATAGAGAGCTAGTTAAAGATGGGGAAAGTTTTCCATATTATTTTTGTGAAACATGCTGTAATACTTTATTAAATTTAAACTAGAAGATAAAATGTAATGTTAGACCCTGGGCAGACAGATTTTATGTAGTATCTGGGTGTAAAATTTCTTTATTTTGTAAAGTGTGTGATTTTGTAATGCACATTTGCCTGCAGAATATCAGTTCAGTAGGAATGAGAGCTCTGATTTGAAATAGAGAACTCTCAGATCATGAATAAGTTTTTCAGTAAGTATTTACTTTATAAAGTTTTGAAAAACTACGTGTCTGAAACTTTTTCTTTAAACTTTGAAGGACTTGAATATATTTTCATACATAAATGACTTTCTTGGTGTGTAGCATATTAAGACAATGTTATTCTAGATTTCTCATTTTAGAATAAAATTCAGCTGCTCAGAGTCTTGCACACTAAATACATGTGCAGAACAGAGAGTGGCCCATGTCAACATTTAGGATCAGAATTCTAGGTCTATCCTTTGAATTAATACTTGCAGGTCCAACCTACCAATGTAGTCAGCTGAATCTGAATATCCTGAAATTCTGGGTAAATTCAGATTTTCTCTGAGAAGCGATTCAGACCAGACAGTTTTGGTCTTCTCATTAGACAAAAGAAGTTTGGTTCTGGAGTTTTGGTGCTATTCTTTTCCTAGCTTTGATTGGAAGGATGATGAGCTACTTATCAGTATATTGAGTTAGTTGTTACCACCTTGTATTAAAAAGGTCTAAAAAAAATCTGAAAAATGTAGCAGTGTTATAAGTAGACTAAGGGTACGTCTACTCCATAGAGCTTAGAACAGCACAGCCACACCAATGCAGCAGAATCACTGTAAGATCTCTCTGTACCAATGGAGAAGAATTCTCTTTTTGACATAGCTACCACCACTAATTGGGGGTAGTTTGTCAGTGGGAGAAGCTCTCCTGCTGACATAGCATTGTGCACACTATCACTTATGCTAGTGGAATATTCACACGCCTGAGCAACTTAAGTTTTACCGACATAAGTGGTAGTGTAGACCTGGCCTAACTTACATCAGTTGTATCTCTTACCCTGAGGATAGGGAAATAGACATCATTTTGCCATCTTATGTCCTTTTATGGTTTAGGTATTGGGCTCCACAGCATTTAGAATTTATGCATATACATTAGGAAATAGATTTTAGAAAAAATGGACAAGGAATTTTAGGGGCAGCTCGTGTAAAGGTACTGAACACTGACCCAGCTCCCTCACACCACTACTGACTATAACTTGCGATACTGAGGCCATCTCAGGATTTAGCCTCAGACTAAAGGGAACAGACTTGTTGTGATGGAGACTTGATGTCCATTTACCAGTATTTACTTTTTCTAAACTCTAAGATTAAATGAACATGTTTGGTATTATAAAATACTTAAACAAGCAGCTGGGGTTATTCGGAGTGAATTTAATACAAGGGCTGGTGATGGATTGACAACCCTGACGAGTGAAACCCTCTGATTCACTTCACAGAACAGAGTGAGCAGAGGATAATGACAAGGCATTGCCTTTAACAATTCATGGTGCAAATTCACTCTCCTGCCTCATGCATTCGAAAGCCACATATAATTACATTCGCTCTGCAGCTGGGGTGAGTAAAACAGATGTGTCTCCTGTTATACAAGCTCTTTTTGGTGAAGATGAGATCTATCTATGTGTAAAATGTGATTGCACAAATACTTCATGTAGCTTGTTCTTGAACTGTCAGCAGTAGCACTTAAAGCAGCTGGGTACTATAGCAACAGTCAAAAGAGGCTGTTTTAAATTTGCTATTCCACAGTGGGAGAACCTTTGTATCTTTTTGCATTTCTCGTATTAAGGGAAACACACCGGTGTACCATTGCAACACATAACCAAATCAAATCTCCTATAAATCAGGCGACTGGGAAATATAGCATGTTCCTCTCAGTTGCAAATCGCTTGCCTCAAATTTCTTTGCTACAATGCTTTCTTGGTACAAGTGTTTGGTTTCCTGTAAGCTGTCTCAGTCATTTTATGGAGACTGTCTTATGCATTAGTATTTATTTGCCTGCTCACCCTCCCTCCTGGACTATACATGGTAATTAATTAAATTAATTAATTAAATTAATCAAGTCTCCAAAGTAAAGGGACAGCAACAGAAAAGAAAGTGCAGTTTGAAAACACAGGCTCGTATCCAGTATACTTGCTCATGTATGCATAGAACTCATTTCAATTAAGGGAAGAGAAGAAGAAAGTGTGGCAGCATACAGCACAGTTGGCATGTACCTGCAAATGTACTTTTCCTGAAAGAAATACTGATGTAAATGCAAAAGGGAATTTCCAATCATGTGATGGCACTGCACATGCTTCAGAATAAACAAGAAAGGAATGCAAATAAACAAAATAGGCTGGGTAAATGAGAACTACTTTATAGATCTGCATTCAGAATTCTTCATGGGACAGAGTTTGGCTGTCCGAACCCACGCATGGCAATTAGGGTCAGCTAGCTGTGGTGTTGAGATACTTTCTGTCTTCTAAAATAAGGATTATCCTTGCAAAATCAAGGGAGATGAGTCAATGAAGATGATGAAGCTAAATATCAGTCAGTGTGACACTACTGCAGAAAAAGCAGATGAATTTCAGTAAGGGCAAATGCAAAGTACTCCGCTTAAGGTGCAACAAACTGTTTCACACATATAGAATGGGAAGTGACTGTCTAGGATGGAGTACTGATGAAAGAGATCCAGGGGTCATAGTGGACCACAAGCTAAATATGCACCAACCGTATGACATAGTTGCAAAAAAAGCAAACATCATTCTGGGATTCATTAATAGGTATGTTATGAGCAAGACACATTATGTATTTCTTCCACTCTGTGCTGATTCGGTCTCAATTGGAGTATTGTGTCCACTTCTGGGCTCCACATTTCAGGAAAGATGTTGAGAAATTGGAGAAGATTTAGAGAAAAGCAACAAAAATGGCTAAAGGTCTAGAAAACATGATCTATGAGGGAAGAGTGAGAAAATTAGATTTGTTTAGTTTGGAAAAGAGAAAACAGGAGATGTAACAGCTTTCAAGTACTTAAAAAGGTATTATATGGAGGCGGGAGAAAAAATATTCTCCTTGACCTCTGATAATAGAAAAAGAAGCAATGGGCTTAAACTGCAGCAAGGGAGGTTTAAGATGGATATTAGAAAAAACATCCTTACTGTCAAGGTGGCTAAACATTGGAATAAATTGCCTAGGGAGGGGGTGGAATCTCCATCATTGGAGATATTTAAGAACAGGTTAGATAAACATCTATCAGGGATGATCTAGATGGTGTTTGTCCCCTCACTTCATGGCAGGACCTGGATTTGACCTCTTGAGGTCCATTCCAGTTCTAGTTTTCTATTTATTCTAAGAACTCAGATATTCTTTTTAAATGAACTAATGCATGGGCTTTATCTCAATATTGGGGCAGTGTATATGAACCCCACATTAAGATACAAAAGGTTAGAAGCAATTCTGGACCCAGATGGCTCTGCCTGACACCACCTGTTGCTCCAGCTGGAGGAGGAGCTTAGACAGGACCCAGACTGCTCAGAAGAAAGCAGACAGGACTGCAGGACAAGACCTATTTTGGGTTCTCTTAAGTAACAGTCCAGCTGGAGTCCTAGCTTTATGGGAGAAGGCTGCAAGCAGCAGCTATCTCAGGTCCTATAGGCAGGGCTAGCTAGTATAAAACCTTGGGCACTTCATAGTTAAACTTGTGCGATGTTGAAAATTGACCATTTATTTCAACTCTGTTTTCAGTCTCATAGCCCATTCTTAATTTGTGCCATTATTTTGCCTTTTTTTATTGTTACTTATGTAGTCCCCTTACTAAAGGTGCCTCTGCTTATTCTCTGGGAAGAGCCTGTGTGCTGCAGTTTAGCCCCAGAGATTACAATTCCCATGAGCTCTGGAGGAAACCAGGAAGGAAGTGACTTTTGTTGGGGAGATCGGAGTGTCTCCATGTGTGTGGAGGAAGACTCAGCAGTCTGTGGACTCTTCCCTCTGTTTTTGGAGCTGAAAGGGAGCCAGCCTCCTGTGGAGGAGTTTGATCCACTTCAGGAGCTGTTATGTTGAAGTAACAGACTGGGACAGTGAGCCTTTGGAACTGGGATCTAGCAGGCTGCTTCTGATTGTCCTAGAAGGGAGGCCCTTTGGCTGTACTTGTGGCTAGAAGCTACTCTGCATCCAGCACACAGACTGTGAGTAACTGGGCATCTTTGGGAAAATGCTGCCTGGGACAGACCTCAGAGATGCAGACTAATTCTGGGTTCAAAGAGAGTCAGAGAGGCCAACCCAGTGAACTAGAGCTGCTGCATAGCTTGGACCCACATACACACTACCTACAGAGAATCTCCATTACCGCTGCAGTTCTTCAAGCGTGCCCATGCAAGCAAGAGTCCGGGACTCTGAGTCCAGGGGTGCGCGCACTCTGGGGTGGGATAAATATTGGCAGTGCAAATGGCACCTAGATAAGTTCCTTTTACTTCTGTGTACTTTGTTAATTGATGTTATTCACTGTTAATTTGTTAAATACTGTTTCTTTAAGTTAAGTAAAGGTTGTTCATTCTAATGCAATCTATTAGATGTATATTATTTATGATTTGTAATTGTTGTTCTGGAGTTAGATCCAGTTTATTGCAGGAATAAGTTTATTCCTGGAGATACCCAAGGCACATCAGTAAGTGTGTACAGGGCCAGCCAGGTGGAGGCACCGCCATTGTACATTCTTTATGAGCAAGGGACTGCAGCAAGGGGGTGGATAGGTTTTCCCCAACCAAACATCACCACCACTGGTGTACGCAGGATCTCCTTTTATGTCAAGACCATCAGGCGCCCAGCCACACCTGTGAGTGTGACCTGCTCCTGAGTAACCCAGGGAGGAAAAAGGGGGTTACACTGAGTTTCCTAATAGCCTCTTATTAAGGGATATTACAAAGGCTTTTTGAAAGTCCAAATAATTCATGTCAACTGGTTGTCACTATTTTGCTATCATATCTGTTATCAGAGAGATATGATTTATCCATAACAGAAAGGATGCTAGTTTGTTCTCATTGTAATTATGTACATACAGATGTCTTATAATTCCATTTTCAATATAATTTCAGCTAATTTATTTCTTACTAAGTTAAAATTCACTGGTCTGCGATTCCTAGAACAGTTGTGCAAATAACTGTGGGGTTTTTTTTGGTATAATAACCACATTAAAAAAAAGAGGAAAAAATAGTTCCTCTCAGGTCTATCTGAAACTAAATTTTTTCAGTTTTTTTGATGAACCAAAATATTGAAAATAAAGAAATCAGTAACAGGTCAAATAAAATGTTACATTTAACACAGAACAAAATGTTCCATTTGGGTTCTGAGTTGTTTAAAATAAAATGAAATAATGCTGAAACAAAAAGTACTTTCAAAGGGAAACATTGAGTTTAAAAAAATCAAAACATTTTGTCTTTTTCTGGTCCGAACAATTTACTGAACTTGTGAAAGATTTGTGAAAGATTTCATTCTATCTGAATTGAACCTGCATTTTTCAATGTATGTGTGGGGAAGCTTTGGGAGAAATTCTGTCCAGCTCTTAATTCTAGTATCTCCTTAAAAGGTAGCTGAAACATTTGCTATTGTATAGCTGATGTCTAGTGAGAGAGTGTATATTTTTGTTAACAGCTCAAGCCACTTCATTCTAAATTTCTATCCAAACCACTAGATAGAGAATGCTATCTGATACTGGTGGCTTTTTGCTCTTATATTTATCTGTGTTCCACCTCTTCTTCCCCTTGACTCCTCAGCCTCAGGCTGTCTCTCATCTTTTTCTGAAAAGAATAGATCTGGTGAACATATCTCCCCAGCATTCTTTCTGGTGAAATCAGAAAATGCAAAAAATTAGTTATCTTTTCTATAATGTCCTTATCCTTATGAATAACTCCATTTACTCATTGATGGTCAAGAAGGTTTTCCTACTCCTGATTGATAGACTTAAGGTATTTCTTCTTATTATTTGTATCTTAGGCTATTTTCACTATATATGTTCCCTCTAAGCTTACTAATTTCCATTTTGCATTTTCCATGTCATAGTTTATGCTCCCTTCTATTGGTTTCATTAGGGTTGGATTTGTATATTCATCAAATAACATCTTGATATTTGTTGAATACTGTGTTTCTCCCTCTCCCTTTTGTTTCCCCTTTGCGGGGCCATCTTTACCCATACGCAGAATATGCAGCTGCGTAGGACAATCCTAAATTAGGGGCCCCACTGGATCTTAATGTCCATGCACCTGCTTTTCCTATTCCTGGTCTGTGGCTCTGCTTCCTCTGGAGAAAATGTAGTGAAATTAAAAGTAAAAAAGCCTGCCAGACCTATTAGCAGAACATTTAATAGGCATTTGCCAACCTTGGCTATATACTGTCAGTTGCTGAATTTACTGGGTTAGCCTACGGGACATTAGTTTAAAATTTACTTTAAAGCTATTTCATTAGTGTGTTCCTGAAGATAATAAAATCACATCTCCAAAAAATCATCATGCTCCCCAGGCTGTCATCGTGGATGGGGCACCAGTTTAATAGCACTGCATAGGGCCTCATAAAATCTGAAGGATGTCCCTGCCCCTTCTGTTTAGGGGTATTTGCTAGGACTGCTTAACTAGCCTCAATAGTAAGTCTAAGGAATTGAATTTTCTTACATTTGACTTCAGGGCCATTTTGATTACTGTTGCCATGCTAGTAGCTGATATAATTCCTTCCCCAAGGAAACTGAACTTAGTTATGTTCACTAATACACAGGGACTGAACTATAACTATTTCTCCAACCATCTCCTGGGTGTTGGTTAGGACTAGAGAATACCTTCTCTTGTCTTTTCTTGATTAGCTTTTCTAAGAAGCCAGAAGATGTTTCCTACACTTGTTCTTTTTCAGTGTAGCATCCACAATGATGGTAACTTGTTCATTGGTATCCATTAGTGCTGCAGACCTAGCTGCACCATTTCAGATGTCTGTGCATTGCTTCACTACACCTTGTCTCTCTGTGGCGTCTGGCCAGGTTATAAGCCGGTGGTTGATGTAATCCATTATTGCTGTGACACTAGCTGACAGAGTGGCTGGGGGGGGGGAGGGGGTGGTGGTAAAGGGAGCAGTTGCCCCAGGAGCCAGCGATTTTAAAAGATCTTGGGGCTCCTGGTCCTCACTGCCCCACTTAGCCTAGGGCTCCAACCGCTGCCATTTAAACTGCCACTGCTGCTCTGGGCAGCCTATCCCTGGTTAGGGTTGCCAGATGGTTTAATCAAAAATACAAACCCCCCCCCCCCCAAAAAACACCGGGGAAAAAATTCTGTTGGGGGGGGGAAAGGGGGAGACCAAAGTTGTTGAGCAGAAAGAAATTGATAAAATAAAACAGAATTAAAACAGCATGGCCCCTTTAATTGCATGCAGTGTCAGAATAGGGATAGGAAGAGGGGAGGGGTTGAGCACTAAGACCCAGGGAAGGTATTGCTTCCCCTTGCTTCAGGTCTTTAGGCTTTTTGCTGGTGGTCATCTTGTTTACTTGGTCGAGCCAGAAGGCAGCTTCCCTGCGGAACCAGGTAAGCGGGGGGGCCGGAGGCTGGGCCCAATTGCTGAGTGTGTCATAGGGTTGCCAGGTGTCTGGCAACCTCCTGGCAGGGAAAAAACCCAGAAAATACCGGACATTTTAGGTGTCCGGTATTTTCTGAATTTTTTTTACCAGACAGGAGGCGAAAATACCGGACTGTCCGGGTCAGTACAGGACACCTGGCAACCCTATCCCTGGTGGCACTGAAGGGCTGGTTGGGAGAGGCTAACCATCAGCCCCACTTCTTCTGCACAAAGCCCTACCCCTTTTCCTGCCCCAAACCCAGTGAATTCTGCCCTCAGACTTGCTATCTGTGATGGTTGTTTTGATCTCCCTCTAGATTGTACACTCAGGGCTTGTGCCTACTCAGAGAGCACTGTAGCAGTGCAGCTGTACCGATGGCTATTGTCATAGAACCAATAGGACATGTCATTGCACAGCTTGTTCACTAGTGTCTGTTGGTGCTGCAGTCCCCTCTAAACATTTGTGAGGTGTGAAGATACTTGGGCAGGTGAAGAATTGGTGTTTATCAAATGGCTGAACTGGGCAAGGCTCTAGAAAGAAAGTGGAAGCTCATACAAAGGAGGGAAGACACTATCCTCTCCCTTCCCAGCAGGCTGGAACTGTCCCAGCTGTTTAACACCCAGTGTATTGAGTTGATTTATTCTGGTTTAGAGATTGCTCTTTAGAACCAAAGTAAGTCCTGAGCAAAGGAGCACAATGGGATCTGTAGTTGGGACTTTATATTTTCTTCTCCAGCTGGTGAGTCTCTTTTACAAGGGCTTCCCCTTTCCTGTTCTCAGCTTTTGGTAGGCAGGAACCCAAATGCAGGGAATAGATATGAGCAGGGACACTGAAAAGGGCATGTTTTTAAGTACAGTCTGGGGGAACTTCAAATACCGGCTGGGTGTTTTCCCTATTTGCCCACTTCCTGGGGAAGAGCAGCCAGCCAGTAAGGCAGATCACACCCCTTCTCCCTTCAGCAACCCAACACAATCCTCACAGGGGATAGGATCTGCTCTGCTCCTGCCTATTGTCCTTCTCTTCATGTAACAACTAGCCTCAAAAGAGGGAACTGGGACCTTGCTGCAGCTAGTTCCAGGCTTGGGGTGGGGTGGGGTGAGAAGAACCCCAAAAACAGCAGGAGCAGCAGAAATTGGGTCAGAATGAATTACTGGGCAGGAGAGCTGGCTGTCTGATGTTAGACACCCCCCTCTCCCCCCCACACACATACTTTCTTCAGACTACTTTAAGCATTTCAGGAATCTGGTAATCCCTTATGTTCTGGAGTGCCTTTACCCTTGTCATAGGCAGTGGGACCAGAGTCGGCCCAAGCTATGGGCTGACCGGGCTATCGCCCAGGGCGCCCCATTGTAGAGGGCTCCGTGCGGGGCTGCCGGGCCGGGTGGGGGCGGGGCTGCGCATGTGTCGCACTCCTGGGGCCCGGGGCGCACGAATGGCTCGGGCCGGCCCTGAGAGGGACACCTTGTTCTTTGGTGAATGTCACTTGTTCATTGGTATCTGTTACAGTTGTAGTTCCCACTGCCCAGGATGACCTGGACATTTGGCCCAGGACAGATAAGAAGACCCAGAACATAGTCCTCTGTCATTCTCACCATGAGCAAAAGTCTGGGTAGAGAGAGTGAACTGTTACATACAATCAGCTCCATTCCCACAGCGTGCTTCTTAAACATTGGACAATTCCTGTGTTTGTGCAATGGTCAGGAATACTGAAAGTGTCTCAGATTTATGCTAAAATGATTCATATATTCATCAAGCTTAAGGCCAAAGAGATCACTAGATCGTATAGTCTGAAGGCCTCCTGTATCCACTGGCCATTACATTTTACCCCCCTACAGTTGGTCCTGTATTGAGCCAAGTAACTTGTCTGATTAGAGCATACCTTCCATACAGGCATTCAGTCCTGATCTGAATACATCAGGGAGGGAGGGAGACTTCCCTCTGTTGTTTGTTTTAATGGTTTATCATGCCCACCTTAAAAGTTTGTGCCATATTTCCATTTTGAATTTGTCTGGCTTCCAGACTTTGGTTCTTCTTCTGCCTTTCACCGCTACATTAAACATAAGAACGGCCATGCTGGGTCAGGCCAAAGGTCCGTCTAGCCCAGTATCTTGTCTTCTGACAGTGGCCAATGCCAGGTGCCCCAGAAGGCATGAACAGAACAGGTAACCATTAAGTGATTCCTCCCCTGTCACCCATTTCCAGCTTCTTCCAAACAGAAGATAGGGACACCATTCCTACCATCCTGGATGATGAGCATTGATGGACCTATCCTCCATAAATTTATCTAGCTCTTTTTTGACCCCTGTTAAAGTCCTGGTCTTCACAACATCCTCTGGCAAGGAGTTCCACAGGTTGACTCTGCATTGCATGGAAAAAAAAAACCCAGTCATTTAGTAGTAGTGTTTATATGTGCATTAAGGTACTTGTACACTATAATCTCACCTCTCAGTGCTTTCTTTGGTAAACTAAAGAAATCAAGCTCTTTCAGTCTCACTCACAGGGTACATTTGGGAAGGTGTTTCATCAGCTCAGGAGACAGACAGACCTGCGCTAGTTTTGCTTGAGCTAGCATGCTAAAGATAGCCACGGGTAGGTTGGGTGACACTTCCAGCTGGCCACTCAAAGGGGTGGGGTGCTCGATGAATATATGTAAGTACTCAAAGGTGAGGGATTTGTTTTTGGGCAGCTAACCCAAACTGCTGCCTGTGCTGCCCTAGTTATGGTGCTATTTCTAGTGTGCTAACTCAAGCAGTGCTAGTACATGCCTGTGTCCCCATGCTGGGACGCATGCTTAAGTGCAGAGTCATCCTGTAAGGCATTTTCTCCAGTTCAAAATGTTTCTCTCTCTTCTGAGCTTTTTCTGATTTTTCAACATCCTTTTTTAGAATGTGAATGCCAGAACTGCACTTAAGGCTGCACGTATGCGGAAGGATGTGTAGGATTAGGACCCCTTGAATTTAGTGAGGTATTTTATTGATGCCAACTTGGCACTGAATTTTCATTTTTCCTTGGATGTTTTTTGCTGTGATTGGGTCTGATAAAGTAATAGCAAACATTTGTTGTGGTTTGCACTGTAACTCTTAAACTATAAATAGGAGTGGAGATACCTCTTGCAAATGTCTCAGTATTGATTTATGTTATGGAGAAAAGATCATTTAAATCAGGAGTGGCCAACCTGTTAAAGGCAAAGAGCCACAATAGTTGGGGATATAGCGCAAAGATCCGGGGGAAAAAAGTTGTCGAGGGGAAAAAAAAAGACACTGCCCCTTTAAACACAACCCCAGCCACACAACTCCAGGTGGCTTTTTGGCCACATCGGGCTCCCATTGGCCGGTGACATCTTGCCAGCGCCATTTTGCTTTGACACGCTGGACAGTGAGCACAGGGAAGTGGGGGCCGGGAACCATTTTTAGGGGTGTAGGGGCGGCTTCGCGAGCCACTGGGGAGTCTTTAAGAGCTGCACTCGAAGGGGGAAAGAGCCGCATGCAGCTCACGGGCCATGAGCTGGCCAGCCCTGATTTAAATTATCTGAAAAGCTGAACAAAAAATGTAAGACTGAAATTCATGACTATTGGCTATCTTGACTCTGAGCTGTGATCTACTCTAATTCAACCTGTCTGTGGCCTCTCATTAAGAGGTATTGTATGGGAAGAAATAATAATAATTAATAACAATTAATAAATACTTGCTTCCTATATCCCTGTTTAATACCAAATATGCTTAAAATATACATTACTCATCATACAAGGCTAATGAGTTACACTAAATGAATGTGGAAGAGAAAATATGCATTCAGCAATCCCAAAAGGGGAATTATCTGGTGCAAAACACTAAAGCTTTTTCATCCAGGTTTGATTTCAGATATGACTTAGGCCATTGATGATCACAGTATATCCTAAGGTCTGCATCCTGCAGGCTGTGCCACACATGTGGGGGCTTATGCACATGCACAGCTCCATTGGAGTTGAAGGGATTTGGGGATTCTCCTGCCTGGAGTTTTTTTCGTAGGATCGGGGCTCAAATCAACAGCAGCACTTTCTTCCTCCTTTGTCTACCTGATCATGTCATAAGAAGTCAGATTCACCGGTGCTGACAGAAAAGGTATGTCTGCACTACAAGGCTATTTTGAAATAAATTATTTTGAAATAACTTCCAAAATAATTATTTCCAAATAAGACGTCCACACTACCAATCCCCGTGAAATAGCACAGATCTATATTGAAATAGTGCATCCACATTCATTGGAGCCTGAACCACATTTAAGGCCCCGTGGAAGAACTCGGCGTAGGGCATCAGGACAGCAATCACTTCCTGTAGCTGCTGCCTGAGGCTGTCTGAGACTTGTGCTTACAGGGGCTCCCCTCTTCAGCCCTGTCTCAGTCTTTGCCTCCATTGTCTATCTCCTTGAGGGACAGCAAACACCACACCACGTGCTCTAGTTGCCCTTGTGGATGCCACAGCTCTGCTGCCATGGAGCTGGACCTGCTGCACAGCAGTGTCAGGCTCTGAGACCTCCTGCTGCACCTCCTGGCGCAGTTAATGCAGGCTACCCTCATGGCACTGAAGGACCAGGACAACTAGCTCAGAAAGGGTACCTCTTCACCGCAGCCCGGGTCCCGCTCCTACCCCACAGTCTCCTCCACCCTCCCCAGCACACTGCACTGCCACTTCTGGCACTGGGATACCAGTTCTGACTGGGGGGACTGGATCATCTTGGAGCAGTGGGATGACCAGCAGTGGCTCCAGAACTTCTGGATGAGGAAGGACACCTTGGTGAAGCTGCGGAAGTGGCTCGCCCCTGCCCTCTGGTGACTGGACACCCTCATGTGACCTGCCATTCCACTCCAGAAGAGAGTCGCCAGCACCATCTGGAAGCTTGCCACGCCAGTCAGCTACTGCTCCATCAGGAACCATCAGGGGTGCTTTTCAATGGTCCTGCAGGCCCTCATGGACCTCCAGGGCCACTTGATGGACATTAACTTTGGGTGGTCAGGGAAGGCACATGATGCCCACATATTCCGGAACTCCAGCCTTTTCCAGAGGATGCACGCCAGCGTTTTTCTCCCCAGCTGCACCATTAGGGTCAGGGATGTGGACATGCCCATATGCATCATGGGTGATGCAGCCTACCCCTTGTTCCCCTGGCTAATGAAGCACTACAGAGGATCCCTGGAACCCACCAAAGAACGATACAACACCAGGCTCAGCAGGTGCTGCATTGTTTTGGAGGGTGCCTTTGGCCGCCTCAAAGGGAGATTCCAGTGTCTCCTCACCCATTTGGACCTTGGTGACCAGAACATCCCCCAGGTGGTGGCAGCCTACTGTGCTCTGCACAACCTGTGCGAGAACAAGGGGAGACTTTCCTGCCAGAGTGGGGGGTAGAGGCAGAGCAGCTCACCAGGGCTTTTGAGCAGCCATGCACTGCTGCCATCTGGCAAGTTCATCAGGGGGCTGTACGTATCTGGGAGGCCTTGAGGGAGAGTTTCAGCCGAGGCCACCTGAGGGACTCTCCCACGAGGGCCCTCTGTGCCTTTCCTCATCCACCTCTCCCTTCCCCACTCCCTGCTCCCGTGCAGATAAAATAAATCAGACTTTTTTGTTTTGGAACAATAAGCACAGTGATTTTTATTTGGGGAATATATAACTGGGGAGGGACTGGTGAAAGAACCTGGGTGGGGAGAGGAGGCGGGTAGGGAAGATGAGGGGAGCAGAGGGGCTCAGGGATGGAGCTGGGACTGGTGCCTGCCTTGGGCACTTCAGGATGCCTTGACTGCCTGAGTGGTCCCCCCGCCTCATGTGTGCAGCCGTTGGTGGCCCTGGGGGGCTAAGAGGAGAAGCCGCGGGGCGGGGCAGGGTGCTGGAGGAATTTGGGGGGTCAGGTGCTGGATGGTGGCAGCTGAAGTGGTCAGGTGCTCCAGGTTGCTAGGACAGCCGCTCCCAGATGGTGTGGCACAGCTCCTGGTCAGCACAGTGCTCCTCCATGTCAGCAAGCCACCCCGGTCCCCCTTCAAAACTCTGTTGGAGGCCATGCAGGCACTTGAGGAGTTCTCTCACCAGGTCGTCCTGGGGTCACTTCTGTCTGAAGCTTTCGTGGGGTCACACTGATAGCGCAGGAGATGGTGGATGCACCACTCTCACAGCTGGTCCAGCTGTGGGGAAAAACAGTGAGAAGGGCAGTCCTCCCAGGAGACAGTGTGCATGAAGCCTAGCTCAAATGTCTGAGCCGACAGTGAAGGTCTCAGTTCAGACAATGGAGCTGTGCTTCGAGCAAGGCCATCTGTGGCCTAGACAGCGGGCACTGTCCTGCAGGGGCATGGATGTCCCAGGGGAGCCTTGCAACCCCCCCCCCCCCCCACACACACATCCCAAGGACAAGCTAGCATGAGAAGGTGCCAGCCAGGCCAGGAGCCTGGAGGCGGGAGGTGGGGGATGAGGTGGCTGGCAGGCAAGGGCACCATTTCAGGAGGGCAAGGGGGGCAGAAACTGTGTGCTCCAGGACATGGCTAGCTTTTCATCCTGTTTCCCGGACGCTAAGGGAATGAGGGGAAAGTGCTTGCATTCCATGAATGCCTCATACCTGGCTGGTGAGCTCCCTTCTTTCCCTTAGCATCTGGGGAACAGGATGAAAAGCTAGCCATGTCCCAGAGCACACAGCTGCTGCTCCCCCTACCCTCCTGAAATGGCGCTCTTGATGGCAGGGGTGGTGTCCTGCAGAGAGAACTTCTGTCCCTGCCTGCTGGAGGTGGCGGGTTGGGGGAGGTGTTTGTGAGTGGCAGAGGCCACTTTCTGGAGAGAGTGCTACTGGGGACCCCTCCTCTTCTTCCCCCCAGCAGGCTTCCCTGCAGGGGATCGGTGTCCTCTGCCTTGCCACATTTGACCAGGAGCAGACTCTGCCCCAAGAGTGCAGGCATGACCTTGTGCGGCACTGCTGTGTGTTTCCATGACCCCAGTCCCCTTAGTGGTGGTTTGTCATGGGATGGTGTCTGCTCCCGACTGGCGCTCCATGGGCACCCACGTGCACAGGTTGTTGTGTGATACTCAGGCCAAGAAGGCCAAGTGAGGAGTGCGCAGCCCATTGCAGCCCACTGCTTGCCCCTGCGTGTAGATAGGGAAAGGTAGAGAACTCACCTGAAGTGCATTCCCTGGCCTCTTCTGAGCTGGACATCCTGGGGGTTGGGAACTGGCTCCAGGCTGATGGCCACCTCCTGACTGGTGGGCATGGTGTCCAGGATGGCCTGCTACTCCTCCTTCTCAACCCTCATCATCCTCGTTGTCCTAGTCCACAGACCTGCCCTCCTGAGGCTGACGATGGGCGTGTCCAGACCGGAGTCCACACTGAGGCGGGGGAAGGGACCAACCCCTCCCTCCCAGGATGCCATCCAACTGCTGGTAAAAGTAGCAGGTTTGGGGTGCCACTCCGGGTTGTTCCCTGGCCTTGGTGTAAGCCTGGCACAGTTATTTAATTTTCATGCCCACCTGATCCAATGTGCACATGTGGCCATCTGGCCATACACATTGGCGTTCCTGTGCCGGGTGCAGAGATACTGGATGTTCCTCTCCTTTCCTCACCCCAGAGCTTTATGAGATCCAAGATCTCTGCACCAGTCCAGGATGGGGCCCTCTTCTGCCCTTGGCCTGGGGCTTCAGAGGTGGCTGCCGGCGTGCTTGCAGCCATATATTACTTGGAAGGAGCGCTGGGGTTTGTCATGGCAGCAGGGAATGCTGTGCAGAGTCCTGCTGTGAGGCATGGTACCTGCAGAGCCTGTGACATGCCACAAGCGCTTTCCCTTCTGCCTGCAGCTTTAAAGCTTGCAGGGGAAGGGAAACGATAGAGTTTTGAGGTGTTTGGACACAGTGGCCACCAGACCAGCTGTGAGATGCCCTGGAGGCCAATTATTTCAAAATAAGAGCAGCTGGAGCAATTTCGAAATAGGCAGTATTCCTCGTGAAATGAGGGTTTATTATTTTGAAATAAGAAACCTGTTATTTCAAAATAATTTTAAAATAACAAGGTTGCTGTGTGGATGCTCACCGTATTTTGAAATAACTCTGTAGTGCAGACATGCCCAGGGAGATGTACTTACTGGCAAGTAAATCCCTGTGCTTTAGGGAAGATCCAACAGAGGGCAAAATGGTGTTTTCCACTGGGAGATGGAGGGGGCAGTTTTCATTTCAGTCAGGACTCTGTGAGCATCATGCTGAGGGAAGCTGCTGAAATGATATGCTATATTAGTACATCTCCTGACTTTGGTTTTGCCTGGTTATAGTTGAATTGCGCTGGGTGCTAGAAGGCCTTCTAAACAGAGGTTGTGGTAGTGGTCCTCTTTCACCATCTCTCCTGATGGACTTTCTGTCCAAGGTGCCCTGCCTGGATTTCTCCTGGCATAAACTAGGTTAAATCTGGCTCTAGGTTTTTAACCTTCAGCCTAAGTGCACATAGACATCTCTGTATAGAACATGAAAATTGAACTGGAAATTTTCCTTTCTCCCTGGTCGTCATGTTAATAAGCTCTCACAGCTTTTCTTTTCCTTGTCAGTTTCTTCAGAAGTCTTGTTTCAGCCTGATTCCATGTCAGCTTTTAATAGTTCTAATTGTCTAGTGATGGTGTAAGGTGAGGGATAAACAAAGCCTTTCTAACACTTCACTCACCATGCTATCCACTCCTAGGAAAATGTCTCTATCTCGGGGATGTCCTTCAGCTTCTTTCATGAATGTTAAGGCCAATAATTTATTCAGGCCTTCAGCAATGTCAGCCTCATCTGTCACTATTAGTATATTCATGTCCCTTAATGACCCTGTTGACTTTTTTCTCTGTTTGCTTTTTTCTTGAGTAACTCAGTAGGAAACACATGAGCATCTTTAAGCTTGGGAGAATTTGAGTTTTGTTTTTTTGTAAATCAGACCGTTAATATCAACTTTTATTTTGAACTCTCCCCCAGCGTTAGCATTTTTAATACATTTTTAGTTTCCCAGTGTGGCGGCAGGGGGCTGTGGTGACATCAAATCCTTGCACACACCAGGAGCTGGGAAGGCTGCAGTTATGGCAGGGCAGAGCAGAACCCCTTGGCCAAGACCACAAGGAAGAGGATGAGCTCCCATCTATTGGGGAAAGGTGCCCTACTGCTGAACAATTCCTGCCTAAGGTTACACCCGTATGCTCCCAGCGGGTGAATGAGTGAATGGGGCTGAGACAGTGGAGCTTCAGAAATCTCCTTGCTTAGCCTGAATACTGGATCCCTAATGGCATACGGGGCTGGGGAGGCTGCCCTCATCAACTGCTATTGATGGATATTTTTTTTGTTTATTTCTATGCATCTGGTGAAGTCAACATTGACTTACAGCTGCTGATTTAAATTGGATCCTGCCAAGCCTATTTATTTGTATTCACTTTGAAACATATTTTCTGTTTTCACTTTTCTTGTGAATGTTCCTCTCTTCCTTGGATGGCCAACTAGCGTTGATCAATATTGGCATGAACTGACTTTATTACCTTTACTATACTTCAGTGCCGAAAGAGTGATCCCAGCAATTTTAATCTACCATTGGACCTAGCAAAATATATTCTTCTGGGTTTATTCCCATAAAACCATAGTTGGTTTTTTTAAAATATTCACTCAGTATTTGCTTTGCAGAGGTGCCCTGGGTGAAATAATTATTTATTTGCATCTAAAAGCCCCAACTAAGACTGGTGCTCTGCTTGACCAGGTGTTGTGAAAGAAAAAGACAATCTGTGTCCCAGGGAAGCTACAATTGGAGCTGGCCAGGAGCTGAAATGTTGTTTCCCAGGAGAGGATCAGTTTCAGAGAGTTTCTTGACTTGAAAAAATTCTGAAGTTGTTTTTGAAATTCTCAAAGCAAAAATAAATTCAGTTTTCTGATGTGAATCAACTTTTCATTTTGAAATTTATTATTATTATTATTATTATTATTTTAAAATAATTAATAAATAATGATGCAGGTCAGAATCAAATTAAAATTCTTTGTTTAAACTAAATAATATTTTTTTTATTTTAGGTTGTAAACATTTTCTAGGTTTACATCCTAATTTGAGATGGGAAAACTTATTGATATTTTTGAAATACAAGAAAACCATTTCTTGCCCAGGTCTACTTACAAGCTAAATACAAAAGACAAAGGATGTAGCAGGCCTGCAAATGGGGAGAAGGGGTGGAAGATAGCGGGGAGGGGACAGTCCCCTGGGCCTGGCGATTCAAAGGGGTCCAAGGTTCCGACTGTGGCTGCAGTAGAGGGGGTGTGTGTGTGTGTGTGCTGAGAGAAGGCTGCCCTTTGGTCCTGCCCCTTTTGCCCATCAGAGATGGTGTGCTTATACTGAAACAAAACAAAACAAAAACCTCAAAATCAAAAAACACCACAGTAGAGTCTCAGAACCTGGGCCAACTGACTTGGGTTAAGTCAGACGCTTGTCCTATGGGGGTAAAAATAGCAGGGCAGATGTTCCAACTTCAGCTGGCATGTAGGCTTTGAGACCTGGGGAGAGGGATGAATCTCAGAGCCTTGGCTCCAGCCCCACCACAGATGCTTATGCTGCTATTCATAGCGCTGTAGCATGAGCCTGAGTTAGTTGAGTCTGGCTCTGCAACTTGCTGCTGTAGTTTGTTTTTTTGCACAGTGCGTCTGTAGCTGAGCTGGTCAAAGAACCCAGATCTCCTGAGGTCCTGTCTAGTGCCTTTATCATAAGACCATCCTGTCAGAAGGCAGCACTGATGACTCGAGAATGCTGCTATCTGCCAGACTTTCACTTAGGAAAAGGCTTGTTCTGTTCCCCGTCATGCCCTTTGTCTCTTTGCTTTTGATGTCTAGGAGTAGGTGAAAAATAACTCTACACAGCCATTTATTTAAAAAATTGGAGAGTTTTGAATTTTTATTCTAGATTTTTTTTGGAGCGTGATTGTAAAATCAATAACTTTTTCTTTTTTACCTTAACAAATGGTGGAGTTTAAAAATGAGTTGCGTTCTGGGCTTTCACACTGCACAATGATTTAAGTGTATTGGATTTCTCCTCATGTTTAAAAAGAAACGTCGAAACCTTCCAACCAAGAGACTATAAAAGTTATAGCAGTGCAATAAGTTTAAATTGTTCTGCCCTATGTCAGTCCAAACAATAGATGCTGGTTTCAATAAAATTAGTTTTGATTTTTTTGAAGCAGAGTATTGCAGCTGGTTTGATAGATGGGAGGCCCTGTTCTGGTGGTGTGTTAGCAAATGGCTGGACACAAGAAGAGTACTGATGGCCCAGACTTGAAATAAGAGTGGTATGAATCAATTTCAGTTGTTAAATATGGGGAAGTGGGCAAAAAGTTAATCCTGGCTTTCCTTCCTTCTGGGTCTGTCTGCAGGGCTGGTGACATACTTTGCCAGGCCCTGGTCAATGTGTGTCGGCAACTCCACTCTGGATCCCCTAGAAGGGACAGGGCCTCAGGTGGAAGGGGCAGGGCTAGGGGCAGGTAGCTCTCAGAGCCACCTGGACTGTGCCATTCAGTGCTCTAGTGGTGATTTAAAGGGTCTAGAGCTCTAGCTGCTGCTGCTGCATTAGTGGCAGTATGGAGCCCCTGGCCCTTTTAAATCACTGGGGCCCACAGCAACTGCCCTCTTTACCCCCCCCCCCCCAAATCAGTGGCCCTGTTTGACTGATATGCTCCTTCCTGCTAGCAGGTGTTGTTGCTACAAAAGGGATATGTGGATTCTGCTGACTCATGGGTGGCTTGTTAGCCTAATTGGCATAAGGGAGGTGAGACTGGCTCTGTGGAGCAAAACAGGAGGGCTATGTCTACACTGGCGGGTTATTGCACAAGTATATCTTGCGCAAGAGCGTCCACACCGGCCAGAATGCAGCGCAAGAACGCTGAGCTCTTGCGCAAGAAAGAGTGCACACTGGTGGGACGCTGTTACGCAATAACTTGGCCCCGGAACAACTTCGGCCATGTCAAAAGGTCACCAGCGGCTTCTGTGGGCACGCGCCGGACCCCTGCTGGGTAACGCGCTTAAAGGGACCCCTGGACAGCCCTTTTCCTGCAGCTGCGTGCAGAGGCACCTCATTGAGGCATCCAGACACAGCCGTGTCCTCCAACTCAGCCTCTGAGCAAGTGCCCCTGGGCACCATTGATGCCTTGCTCACAGACATGGAGCCAGAGGAGGACCCCACCCAGCAATGTCCCATCACGTCCATAATTGAGGCTGTGGAGGTCCTTCTGCAAGGACCACTGCTCCAGCAGGAACTGGAGACTGGGCAACACATGCTCGATCAGATGCATGCAACAGCTGCACTCGGGCACCCACACCCCACCACCGACAGGCACCTGTGGAGCCACGACACCAGTGGGGACTGGTGGGAGCACCTGGTGCTGGGACAATGGGGCGACCAGCACTGGGTGCAGAACTTTAGGATGCGCAGGGGGACATTTCATGAGCTCTACACCTGGCTCGCCCCTGTGCTCCGGAGGCAGGACACCCGCCTGCGCCCTGCCATCCCCGTGGAGAAGAGGGTTGTGATTGCCCTGTGGAAACTGGCCACCCCGGACAGCTACCACTCCATGGCGAACCAGTTCGGGGTGGGAAGGTCCACCGTCGGCGTGGCCGTCCGGCAGGTAAGGTCCTCCATGGACCACAGGCTCGTCCTGGGGGAGGGAAGGGGCCAGACTGGGTGGGGGGAGGCTGTGGGGGCAGGGGGAAGCCCCGCACCCAGGGGGTCATGCTGTCCCTCCTGCACACAGCCCCGCTGGTGGAGGGGGGAGAAATCCCGGGGGGCAGAGGGCCCTGGCCTGTGTGGGGGGAGGGGCCATCAAAGGGAGGGTGAGCACACCCCAGGGGCCCATGTATGCACTGTGTCTCATTCCATGCATCCCCTGTGCTCCCATGTGCCCCTCTGCAGGTCATCCATGCCATCAATGACGTGCTCATAGACTCATAGACCTTAAGGTCAGAAGGGACCATTTTGATCATCTATTCTGATCCCCTGCACAATGCAGGTACAGAATCTCACCCACCCACTGCTAGAATAATCCTCTCACCTATATCTCAGATATTGAAGTCCTTGAAACGATGGTTCAAAGACCCCAAGATGCAGAGAATCCTCCCGCTAGTGACCCGTGCCCCATGCTACAGAGGAAGGCG
This sequence comes from Pelochelys cantorii, assembly GCA_032595735.1. Classification (NCBI taxonomy): domain Eukaryota; kingdom Metazoa; phylum Chordata; order Testudines; family Trionychidae; genus Pelochelys; species Pelochelys cantorii. The sequence continues at coordinate 19,542,705 of CM064339.1, forward strand.
AAAAACCTCCAGGGCCTCTGCCAATCTACCCTGGAGGAAAATTCCTTCCTGACCCCAAATATGGCGATCAACTGAACCCTGAGCATGTGGGCAAGACTCACGAGCCAGACACCCAGAAAAAAGTTCTCTATAGCAACTCCTATCTTCCCACCATTGGCCTATATACCACTGATAGTGAAAGGTCAATTAATTGCCAAGATCATGTTACCTCATCAAACCATTCCCTTCATAAACCCATCTAGCTTTATCTTGAAGCCAGATAGGTCTTTTGCCCCCACTGCTTCCCTTGGAAGGCTGTTCCAGAACTTTACTCCTCTGATGGTTAGAAACCTTCGCCTAATTTCGAGTCTAAACTTCCTAATAGCCAGCTTATATCCATTTGTTCTTGTGTCCACATTGGTATTGAGCTTAAATAATTCTTCTCCCTCCTTGGCATTTATCCTTCTAATATATTTAAAGAGAGCAATCATATCTCCCCTCAGCCTTCTTTTGGTTAAGGTAAACAAGCCAAGTTCCTTGAGTCTCCCTTCATAAGACAGGTTTTCCATTCCTCAGATCATCCTAGTGGCCCTTCTTTGTACCTGTTCCAGTTGAATTCATCCTTCTTAAACATGGGAGACCAGAACTGCACACAGTATTCCAAATGAGGTCTCACCAATGCCTTGTATAACGGCACTAACACCTCCTTATCTCTACTGAAAATACCTCGCCTAATGCATCCCAAGACCGTATTAGCCTTTTTCACAGCCATGTCACAATGGTGGCTCATAGTCATCCTGTGATCAACCAGGACTCCGAGGTTCTTCTCCTCTTCCATTACTTCCAACTGATGTGTCCCCAGCTTATAACTAAAATTCTTGTTATTAATCCCTAAATGCATAACCTTACACTTCTCACTATTAAATTTCATCCTATTACTATTACTCCAATTTACAAGATCATCCAGATCTTCCTGTATGATATCCCGATCTTTTTCTGAATTGGCAATACCTCGTGCTGCTCCAGAGGGTGATCTGCCCCCGTGACGTGGACACCACCATTGCCGGCTTCACCAGCCTCAGGTTCCCAAGCTGTGGCGGAGCCATAGACGGGACCCACATCCCCATCTGGGCACCAGAGCATCGAACGGCCCGGTTCATAAACCGGAAGGGCTATTGCCCAGTGGTGCTCCAGGTGCTCATGGACCACCAGGGCTGGTTCCAGGACATTTATGTGGGGTGGTCCGGCTGGGCCCACGACGCTTGCATCTTCAGGCACAGGCTGGAGGCGGGCACCTACTTCCTCCAGCGGGAATTCACCATTGGGGATGTCAGGATGCCGGTCTGCATCCTGGGGGATGTGGCCTACCCCCTGATGGCCTGGCTGATGCGGTCATACACTGGCCGACTGGACCACAGCCAGGCCACCTTCAATGCCCACCTGGACCGGGCCCGCAATCCCGTGGAGTGCGCCTTTGGGCATCTGGAGGCACAGTTCAGGTGCCTCCTGACCCACCTGGACATGGGCAGCACATCCCGGAGGTCATCTCGGCATGCTGCGTGCTGCATAATATTATGGGGGGGGCGGGAGGCCTTCCTCCCGGGGTGGATGGCAGGTGAGGGCCAGGCCTACCAGCAGCCCCAAACGGCTGCCACCTGGCAGACCAACTGCCACGGGGTGCGGGTCCGGGAAGCCCTCCAGGTGATTCTGGACCAGGCCCCACAAATAGGCCACCCCTACGCCTCTGACCACAGGGATGCCCCTGTGCCCCCACTTCCCACTCCCATCACCACCCCTTCCCGCCACCCTTCCCTCACATCCCAATAAATAAAATGCGCTTGTTTTATATAAGGCACTTTTATTTACACAGGGAAGGGGGTGCACTGTGGGGAGGGGGGAGGAGGGGGCCCTGAACTGGGAGGGCCTCATGGGTGTGAAGGGAGGCCTCTCCCATCCCCACGGGTGCGGGGGCACCTCTGCCCCTTGTGCTGGGTCGGGGCAGGCTGCACCAGGAGGTGCCAATGTTGGGGGGCCGCAGGATGGGGCACGGGCACGTCAGGGGGCGAAGTGGGGGGAGGACTGGGCACGTCAGGGGGGCAACAGGAGGGGACCTGGCCATGCTGTGCTGCGGTGCAGGGCCCATGCACTCCACAATGGTTCCCAGGAAGGCATACATGCGGTCACAGCGCTCAATGTACTGGCCCCATACCCACTCCCGCCACTCCTCGTCGGCACGGATTTTGTTTCTGAGTGAGCTCTCTATGTGCTTGATGGCACAGACGTGGCACCGGAGAAGATGGTGGTGGTCTCAGATGCGCTGCGATGGGCCCTGGATCCTTGGCGCCGGCGGGATGGGGCTGGATGGTCCCTCACTGGCAGGGGGTCCCACTGCAGGAGAAGCAGAAGAGAGCAACATGGTCAGTGAGCCCTGCCCCATGGTGTTCCGGTGCCCCGTGCCCTCCTTCCAGCACGTCACGATGCCTGGGGACAGGTGTGGCTGGCGAGAGGGAATTCCCCTGGGGCAGCGGGAGGGGGGGTCCCAAGGTGGCCCAGGAGCCCCCAGGGGGGCCGCATGTGCTTGGGGGGGCCTGTTGTGCCTTCCCCAGGGGAAGCTACAGTGTCCCAGAGGTGGCCATGGATGTGTGCTGTGTGCAGCACCCTTTAGGCTGTGTGGAGTCAGGCCTGCAGCCTTGGGGCTGGCCTACTCCTGGCCAGACCCCTCCCCCAGGTCTGGTCGAGCAGGATCCCTGGGGTCCCAGGTGTGTGCTGGGGCTAGCTGCCACTTCTCTGTGTCACTTGGTCTGGCTGCACGTAGGGTTGTCAGATGGTTTCAACAAAAATACCGGACACACTTGACATTACATGACAGTCTACATTACCTCTTAGTTAGAAAATACCAGACATTTATATTTTCTCATTTATATCCTTTCAATTTGTTTCCCGAACAGAAAGCTCAAATACTGGACTGTCCGGTTCAAAACTGGACATCTGGCAACCATAGCTGCACGAGGTTGCACATGCTGCATGCCTCTGCACAGCATGTGGCCAGGCTGTGCCATGTACTGCTACCTGTCCCCCACCCTGTGGCCTCCCTCCCTGCCCCCCGCACACTTGCGAATGGTAGCCACTGCACTCACCAGACAATCCCTCACCAGCTTCTGAGGATGCCCGGGACACGTCCTGACTGCTGCTGGGACGGGATGGTGGGGTCTGGCTGCTGTCCTCTGCCGCCTCCTCCTCCTCCTCCTTGTCCGTGGACTGGTCTCCCTCCTCCTCCTCCAGTTCCCTGGGTCGGACCACTGGCGTGGCCACCGCTGTGTCCACCTGGGCCAACAGGGGACTGGCCCCTGTGTCCCCCCAGGATGTGTTGCAGGCAGTGGTAATGGGGACAGGCAGTGGATCCGCCGCCCCCACGCTCGCTGGCCCGCACATAGGTGAGGCGCAGGCCCTTCACCTTGGCCCGGACCTGTTCCAGGGTCCGGGCCGGGTGTCCCTGTGCGGCCAGCACCTGGGCCATCTGGGAGAAGATCTGGGCATTTCTCCTCCTGGACTTGGGGTCCCGGAGGGCCTCCTCCTTTCCCCAGAGGTCAAGGAGGGCATTCACCTCAGACGTGCTCCAGCATGGAGCCTGCCGTTTGGTGCCCCTGTGGGCCTGCTGGATGCTCTGGGGTGGCTCCTCGGTGGGGTCTGAGGGACCTGGCTGAGGCTGGGCAGCTGCCATTGCTTCCCACAGGTGCTACCCGGGCCGCACGTGGCAAACGGCTGTGCTGCGTGCCTGTGCCTTTAAGGGGAGGGCCAACTAGGGGGAACCAAGTGGTGATTGCCTGTACGGAGTGTCGGAGAGGCCAGTCGTGGATATAGAGCAGGGCGAGCAGGGTGGCCACCCCAGGCCCCGCACTTCCAGAGGCCCCACGCATGCTCCTTAGTGCCATGGCGCATGTGCCGTGTCAGAAGGGGGGGCCCCGCAAAATTGGGCTGCCCGGGGCCCCGCAAAACCTTCATCTGCCCCTGGGAGAGGCCACCTGTGTTTTTGACTGGAGGCCAATTCTTGCTCAAATACGTGTTTGCCGAATGTCCACACTGCCCTCTTGCGCAAGAGCGCCTGTGCAAGAGAGCTTACACCTGATAGAAAACAGTGTAGCTCTTGCGCAAGGAGCTGTCTCTTATCACGCCATACTGTAAATTTCCTTGTGCAAGAGCGGGTGGGCAGTATAGATGCTCTGCGGATTCTTGCGCAGGAACAGCCGTACTTGCGCAATAACCCGCCAGTGTAGACATAGCCGAGCTGTCCTGCAACAAGAATCCCAGCAGCAGCTGAGGCTGGGGAGTAGGCTGAGCTGACCTGCATGTTGCTGTTAATAAAGGCAGTTCCCAACAAGAAGCTGAGATTTTTGTCTCTTTGCAGTAAATGAATTCACATTTAGAGCCTTTTGGGAAATGCACTGGTTCACAGTTTTCCTTCCCCTCTCATCTTTTGTTTCTTACTGATTTAGAGTTCTTTGGTTTGCAGCTCACCCCAGTGTGCCAACAAAGTTGCTATCAGCTACTTTCACTACCAAACTGTTCCCTTGGTAGCTAGTATCAAGTTTGTGCCCTTGAGTTGCTGCTCTCTGCAACATCCAGCAGGCTCAGGTAGGTAAGTGTTGAGTGCAGAAACATTGGGTGAATAGTTTTTAACCCTCATGGGCTTGCCCCTCATCTGTTGCTGCTCCCTAAGAGCAAAGGCATTGCAAATGCTGCAGGAGTATGTTTAGGTCTTTGGAGGGAGTAAATGTCTCATCTGACTTAAAAAGTTTTCTATCTGGTAATGGATTGGTAATGGTCTTGAAAGATTCTGCATATGTCTTTTCCTTGGCAAAGATTTTGATGGCAGTGATTTGGATGGAATGGTTCTCAGGTGATGGGCTCTTCAGAATTCCAACAAGGAGGGATGATGTAGGAGACTTGTTCTCTCCCTTACTATGAGTTAGCAGATACCATTTGTGTGAACAGACTAGCTGGGGAGCATTTAGGTATAAATTGCGGTTATTCTATGTGACTTTATTCTGACCAGTATATGCACTCTGGGTCTGCCTGGTAGGCTGGTACTGCTCAGCTCAGACTCAAAAGCAGAACACAGAGTATCTACAATGTGTATTTGAGTTCCTGACTTAAGGATCTATGGCAAATGCTGTGTTTTGGAGCTTTTAAAAATGAATTACTGCTGCTTTCCTAGCTAGTAAATAAGAACACAAGAAATCTGTGGAATGAAAGAGTGGTGGTCATCTTACTTCCTGTTTCAGGAGCCTTTATTTCTGGTTTCTTTATTGCACAGAAATGCATTTTTTCCCCTCTGTGAGACAGTCAGTCCCCTTGCTTAGTGTTAACAAATATTGCTACTATGTGAAATATCAGTGTGTCCAGGTGTTAATATATGAACTCTCTTCAGTAGAATTTTCTTTTTTCCAAAATAATTCTTACTTCTTCCTTCTGCAGGTCTGACCGATGATTTGCATTACAGTAATCCCTAAAAGCATACCACCTAAATAGACAGGCCATGCCAACATCGAGAAGTGAAGGTCACACCAAAGGATAGCAACAAAGGATAGCAACAAAGGTGACAACAGAACACATCATCTGGTTCCTGGTCCAGTGTCTATCCATTACCTCACACAAGGCCCATCTTTGTCTTCAGAAACTAGTCAAGATTTTAGCTAGGAATATTTGTATCTGTGACCTATTCTTCATAAAAGATAAATATCTTAACTAAGCTATTTGTGTAGGTTTTGGTAAATTCAGTGACCGTCCGCTCCCTGAGCTTCCCTGTTTGAACTGAATCCAACATTGTGTCAGCAGAGTGTAAAGGACTTTATCCATATGAGTTTAGACAAGTGGCTCCTGGGATGACCTATTACTTGATGCTTTTACTAATAGTAAATCCAAAAGGGTCACTTATCCTAAATAATTTTTAGGACAAAGGAACAAATCTTGGAATAGTCAGGTATTTTAAGCAATAATTCTAGACCTCTTGATGGTACTCTACCATATTAGGGTAACACATGGAACTGGCACCCCATTTATTTCCACGCTTTAAGTCTTTATTTGGATAACTGAAATGAAGAAGTCGTTCATAGTGTTTCAGTAGGATCATATTTCTTCCTCCTTCCAGAACTACATTCTCAAATTTATGCTTCAACTTTGCAACTATGCTTTTAACTCTTTAATAAAACTGTTAGCAAGACAAGTCATTGGGCGTCTTGCTGTTCAGCCAAAGTAGTCTGTTCAGAAGGGATGGCCACATGAGTACAAAGTTGAAAAGAGTATTGTTGCTTGAAAAGAGATGCAACAGCATGCCTGGCAACAGCAAACAATTGAAGAACGCTGATATATTTTTGGTCAATGCTATGCTGTTAATATTAGAATGTCTTTAGCCACCATCCAAACTTTATCCTTAAGAGCTAAAGTGCTTGTTTCTGCATTACTCATCTTTGCCCTTCAGGGCTGTTTTCGGTTGTTGCAGTCACCTTTGGAAAATAATATTCATGTGGTGGATGCAAGTTAAATAATGGAACCAAGTGCATGCAAAGTATGCACGTTGCATAGTGATAAATGGCACAGACAGGCTAGTGGCTACTTAAAAGAAGCTGGCATCCTGACAAGTCATTGGGGTACCACAGCTGCACTTTGGCAAGCTCCATCAATGCCTTGTATGACATAAATAACTGTCAAAATGTTATACTAGGAGATGCCTTGGAAAATGCCTGAGAATTTCACTCAGACTTCACTGTGGTGCAGCTTCACTTGAGTGAGGGCTGTAGAGCCCATGGCTTTGCTTATTCATGGTAATTAAAGAGCCCGTGGCATTTTCTATAGAAGCTCGGGTGTTGGGCCTGCTGTCCTGGCCAAATTCCAGCTTGAGCAATTACAGACATCCTTCTTCAATTCCCTCTGCAGAGCTCTTTGCCAAAAGTGTCCACTTTGGTCCTAAACACGTCTGTCATCCTGCTGGGGCTGATGTAATGGGTGCTATGAACTCTGCAATTGCATTGACCCAACTCCTGCAAATCAAAAGTCTTTATGTACTTTTAGTCCTAATTGAAGTCAGAGGAATTATTAAGAGTGTAAAGTGAAGGATGTGCATATGGTGCTGTGTCCTCTCTCTCTTTGTTTTTTGCAGGACGATGGGTCAACATTTGTAATTCTGTAAAGCACCTTGTTGCCTATGGAACTATGGCAAAATGTTATTTAACGCTTGCATTTCTGCTAAATTTGAAAAGACTGAATGAAGTTGAAATGATGAGGTGGCTTCATAGCTGCAGAATGCAAAGAATTAAATATTCTGGGAGCTGCTCTCTTTCATTTGACTGATTCAGAATCTTGCCTTCCGAATCAGAATGTAGTGAAGTAAATATGGTTGGAATGACAGTTGTATCAACAAACATTGTGTTAACTGTATTATTTCTATCTAGAACTGGCCTAACTTTGGTTTCATTTGGGCCTTTGTATTTTAACACGAGTGTATCTTTTGGGGGATTTTAAATAGCTGTACTCTGAGTATTTTAAGTCACAGGAGGAGAAATGGAGATCAGTTGCAAAAGTAACAGCAGATGAATACTTAATAAACTTGTAGACTCATAACAGTGGGGAAATAATTCCACAGGCAATTGTTCTGTTTTCATTAACTAATGAGACACTCATCAGTATTCACTATCTGTTCTGCAGGGGCTCATCACAGCATAGCAGGGTTACTGTTTACTTCACTAAAAGTAGCCAATGAGTCAGTTGTTTGCTATTTGCATACATCTACTTTTTAAGTAAACTGCTTGCTCAATACTGATTTTCTTTAAACTCTGCATGTAATATGGTACACAAATCCTGCACACTAAACACATTTGAACAAAATCATCATTTTTGCTGTTGTGGCTGTGAGCTAAATGTGGGTTTGTGTTAACACCTGTGAATGGTTTTAAGATACTGTCCCTGCGGTCAAAGGCTGCTTGTGTGCATAAGTATACATATTACACAAGTGTAAAGCCGAGGGATCCAGGCCCTGGTCATTGGCAGGTGGGATTAAACCTGAGACTTTAGGGGCTAAAGCCATGTGTCTTTACCACATGAGCTAAAAGCCACCTGGCTCTCAGCTAAGGCTGTAGGTTGTCAGTGGTCTCAGTGCCTCTGGGTTACACATGTAAAGTGTTTCTTGTAAAACTCGTACCTTAGTAAACCTACTAAAATATGTTGTGTTTGTTCTCTCTCATATATCAAACACAAACGGCATTAAAGTTTTATGCTTGAAAAGTCAATCACTTGACAAATTCCAGAAATGCAGTTGGTTGGGCAAACGTAATTCTTGTGTGCCCACCCTGTGCACAGGGATCCTAGGGAAAAAATAGCAGATAATCATGTAATTAAAGCTTGTGACTTAATGCATATGCACCATAGAGCTGATTTAGACATACAACTCGTAGAGATGTATGAGAGGGAGATCTCACCCCAGCTTTTCACAAGTCTAGTGAGCTGTCGGCATTACAAGGGCACCCTCCAATTTCAGTTGGGAGCTCATTGGGTCCAAAGGAAATCCATTATCCTGGCTGCTGATGTTCTTGCTCTTCCATGTTAAGGCAGTGTCTTGACAGGAGTGCTGCTTCAGCTGTTGTACTAGAGCCAGCAGCTGCAGCCAACTCCACAGCATTCTTGGCACCAGAGAAACCCATCACCAAGGGAGGAAATGAAGGGCTCCTTTGGCAGAGCTCAGGATTGGAGACCTAGGAGTGGAGTGACTTTGGAGGCTACAGGAGGGAAACAACCATGGATTCCAGGCAGTAGTTCTTGTTTCCCTGTGAACTTTCTCCTATGGGTATGTGATTAGTGCTCTGATAATTTAGAACTATTTTTTCCAGTTTTGCTGTACATTTTCAGAAATATCATTAACAGAATATTGACTTTACCAATTACTGCATTATGATCTTCTGGTAGACCCTAAGGTATAAGAATCAATGAAACATGGGAGGGGGAAAGCCCTTAAAATTCTAAATAGGATAAATAAGAATAGATATTTTCTTAATATTATAGCCTGGAGGAAAATGAAATATCTTACATTGCCCTTAGGAGGGACTGTGTCTGTCTTTGTAGCATTGTGGATGTATCTATAATACAAAGTGTAATAAAAATTAAACAAACAAAAGCTATGGTGTCATGGGAAACCATTTAAAAAGAATATCAAAGTGAGCATCAGAATAAACCATGCTAGCTGCAGACCACAAAAGGATTCAGTAGACAAACTGTTCAAAATAAAAGAAAATAGAGAGCTCACAAAATGTTCACTGAGGTGTCCTTGGCAGGGTCAAAGACTTGTAATTCCTAACCAGAGATGGATCCAGACAGAAACTTTAGATCTGAATATCTTTTGGTTCAGTCCATATTTTGTAGCTACTCTCTTAAAGAATGGTTCAAGTCCTGTTTCATATCAAAACAGTAAATGGCACATTTTGTAAGTTCTCATTTCTGGATCAGACCAAAAAGCTGAATGGTGAAGTTACTAAAAGGTGGCAACTTTTAAAAATTTGTACAGGAAGGTAAACTATGAAAGAAACTAAGCTATGATTGTTAAATTGAGTAATATGTTGAAGCTAGCACACTTAACTGTGTGCAAACACTTGCAAATTCTAATTCAAATAATAATTAAATTTGATTGACTTCATACTTTTTATTCACTGTTCCAAACTCCTACATGCAAGTGTGTGCAAATATTTGAGTAAGGAGCTTGTACTTTACTTCTGAGTGGAAGTGCTTGGTGTATGTATATTTATATAGTACTGGTAGATTTACCAGGTGTTGCTTGGATCCTTAACTCAATTAAGTTTTTTTTGAGGGGGAGGGGAGAATAAAAGGAAAATGTACATACTTTATTGAAATGATTGTATTTTTAAAAAATACAGTGTTATTCTTATTAAATTAATTTTAGTAAAGTTTTTAAAATGGGGATTCCATTAAGTGTCTTTTTCTTCATCCCTATAAACTCTTACTATTCGCTATGTTTTAACAAAAAAGGAATATAGTCAATTTTGATTTCCAATACATAAGAACAGTCATACTGGGTCAGATCAAAGGTCCATTTAGCCCAGTATCCTGTCTTCTGACAGTGGCCACTGCCATGTGTCCCAGATGGAATGACTAGAATAGGTAATCCTCAAGTGTTCCTATTCCCAGTTTCTGACAAACAGAGGCTAGGGACACCATTCCTGCCCATCCTGGCTAATAGCCTTTGATGGACATATCCTCCATAATTTTATCTAGTTCTTTTTGGAACCCTGCTGAAGTCTTGAACTTCACAACATCCTTTTGCAAGGAGTTCCACAGGTTGACTGTGTGTTGGTGAAGAAATATTTCCTTTTGTTTGTTTTAAACCTGTTACCTATTAATTTCCTTTGCTGATCCCTATTTCTTGTGTTCTCTTCTTTATTCACTTTTTCCACACCAGTCCTTTGGTCTATAGTAGATCTTAGAACTATCTCTATAGCATCAGAGCAGTACATGACACTCTATGGATATGAAAAACAAGACGTCTTTCACAAAGAAATTAGCAGAAATTAACACAAAGAAAGATAAAATCATTTTTTGCTGGGTGCATCAACATTAATGCCATAAATAACAATAATGCCATAAACAACAATAGCTGGCTACTGAACATGTGAGCAGTAGCTATGCTGCCCCTGAACTAACAGTGCACTGTGTACTTAAATTGATAAATCATTCTGTCTTGCTTTTTCTCTTTACATTTTTAAGCAAATCAGATAGTTGCTCAACATTATCTTCTAGCTTTCAAACTTTAAGCATTGACCTAGCTTTGCCAAAAAAGAGCACTACTCCAAGTTTCTCCATTTTTCTCTCTCTTCTGTAAGGTTTATTGAGAAGCAATCCTAGTCCAGGTTCATCCTATTTTTCTGGCTCATCTTGGTTCAGTCTCTTTCAGCATTCACTCAGTTATGTCAATTTTGAGGACGATAAATGAATTGGTGATTGTCTCTTTTCTGTATGGTTTGATGAGAAGCAATCTCATTCTGGGCAAATTACATTTTCCTTGCACAATCAAACCCTTACTGTGCTTTAAGTTAAGATAAGAGGAAGCTGTATACTGAATTTGGTGGTCCTAGCTCTTACCATTCAGCAGTTCCTGATCAAACAGACAAATAAACTCTAAAATGTATATCTAGATTACTGTATGAGCAGTGGGAAGCTATACTGCTCAGCAAAGAACTACAGGGAGTATGTTGTGCCCAGAAGACTTGCACTACTTTAATAAGAGAATGATTAGGGTGGTACCTAAAACCTCTTGTGTAGCAAGTACCCTGTTAAAATTCCTGGCAATATATCAGACAAAGAACTAGTTACGAGAAGCAGAAAAGTACCTACATGTGCCGACTATAGTGGACTCTGCAGGTCTATGCATACAGAGCCAATTGGTGTGACTATGGCAAGGGAAAAAATCCCCCAAATCTTGCTCTATAAATAGCCAACACATTTAGTTTTCAGTTCCAAGTGACACAGCTTGTGTAACAATTCTGAATATAAAATACTTGAAACAATAATGTTATGCTCATGGGTGAAGTGTTTTCCCTTCATTCAGGATAAACATAGAAAACCGTTAAACTCCTTTTATGGAATAAGATAGTTGAAAAAATAGGGGCCATTGCAAGGTCCATCAGAAGCTAATTTATATGAGTGAAGGGATTTGCTAGGAGCTGACTCCAAACTCAGGGCCTGTGTGTATTTCTCACAAGCAGCCAAAAAAGCATTTGGAACATGGTCCTGAGAGAGAGCTGTAGAAGGAAGAGGGCTTGAAACATAAGGCCTTGTGTCAGAGGCCTGTTCTGAAGCCTGGGCTAAAGTAGTGGTCAAAACCCTGCTGACATAAAGCAAAGTCAGGTTGTGAGCAAGATGCTGGCCCTGCTCACAGAATCTGGCAAGACCAGGGCTGATCTTTCAAAACCACACACATTCAAGAAGTGTGAATCACAAAGCACTCATGCAAACACATTCCAGAAGTGTGGTACTAGAACACCTTGATAGCAAAACATTCCCTAGAGATAACAGGAACATGCTGACCCATCCTAAAGATAAGGTCAGGGGGGCCCCTGATGGATAAAGATGTGCATGTTGGTTTGATCAAAACAAGATAATAGGTGGCACCTAACCACGTCAAAGGGGCAATATTTAATTTGTTTGTATTGGTGTATGAAATGGAGTCTCAAAGGAGAGTCTTTGCCTGGCCTAGGGAGAAATGGAAAGTCCTGCTGTTTATTGATCTGGTCCATTGTTATGGACATACATGTATTAGTGGTCAGGCAGAGTCTGTAGGATATGAGTACTGCACTTCATTGACAGTAAACCTGGCCAGGTGTCTCTGCATCTTAACAGATCTTGTGGTCATTGAGGCTATGTCTACACTGGCCAGTCTTGCGCAAAAACATATGCGAATGAGGCTCAGTGATGAATATTGCAGTGCCTCACTTGCATACTTAATGAGCTGCCATTTTTGCGCAAGGGGCTTTTGTGCAAGAGCCATTGTGCCGCTTATTTTCAGGCAGAGCGGCTCTTGCGCAAGAGGGGGTTTTTGAGCAAGAAGGAGCAGTATAGACTGCTCCTTCTTGTGCAAAATGGCAGCTCATTAAGTATGCAAACGAGGTGCGGTGATATTCATTGCTGCACCTCATTTGCATATGTTCTTGAGCAAGACTGGCCAGTGTAGACATAGCCTGAGTGGTTTGCTTGAGATCTGTTATGCCAGGTACCTGCACAGAGCTAGTTTAGCACACGAAACACATATAGCCCAACATCTAACAACAGAAGCTTTGGGAACAGAATGCTATCTGGAAAAGTGAATTTGGATTTCTGGGCAACAAAACTACCTCCTGTTTGATTCCAAGTGGGTTCACGGACACAGGACTTGGTAGTATTCCTGGTGAATAAACTGAATTACATAAAGAAATACCTAACTTCATTATCTTTTTTTTTCCTAATGGAAACAACCTGCAAGATGTTGCTTCTGTCAATTTTCTGATGACCCATAAAATTAAAACAATTACAAATAGTAATGCAAGATATGAAAAATAGAAAGGTCAAGATCAATCTTCAAAGAGGTCTGGGCATTTATGTGATGTGATAAATTCTGCCTCAAACACTTAGTTTTAGCTAAGTTTAACACCATAGATAAGAAAGATTCAGTGAAGGGCATCTTCTTAGTTTCTCAATTACCAAAAGTAACTTTATTTTGTGTGATCAGATTCTCTTGATTTTTCTCAATGGCTTTCTAGTTTTTCTTCTCAATCCTGCCTATTGAGGGTCACAAATTCATCACTCCACCTTGAAGAATCAAGATGAGAGTCCTGCTTTTCCTGCCCCCTCGCTATTCTACTGAGTGAAATGAGTGCTAGACTTTGACCCTGATCCTGCAACGACATCCATGTGTAGTAGACCAAAGCCTTTATCTTGGAGTTTCTAATAGACTCTGTAGGGCTGGGTTTCAGGTAACAATGGTGAACATTTTATTCTCCTTGCTTCAAATCAAGTTCGAAGTAGAACTTTTTAATTAAAGGCCCCTTCAAAGTTAATTTTGGTGTATCTGAGCTTCTAGCACTTATTGAAATAGGGTCACTTATTAGGAGTCTAAATTTTAGTCTCCTAATTTTTACAGAAATGTCCTTTTGGTCTGGATCCAGAACATTACATTTTACTGTGGCATTGAGTCATTAGTGTATAGTGTGGGGGTTCTCCCCCGCCCTTCTCTCCCAAAGGATAGATAGAGCTGATGAAACATGTTCAAGGGGCAGCCATTTTGGCTATCACGTGGTTTCCAATGATACTAGTATTCAAGTAAAGGTTTAATTTCAGCTCATAGGAGTGAGTTAAGAATGCAGCAGGAGAATGAAATGCTGTTTTAATAATAAATTGGAGGGGAATGATCACAATTCTTTAATCGTGTATTTTTTCACAGGAAATGCTTAAGAGGGCCCAGCAGGCTTCTGTACTCTGTCTCATTACTATTGGCAAAGCATGAATTTATGTATTCAAAGCTGCATGTGGCAAAGTATGTGCTAGGGTTTATGAAAATCCTCCATTAGCTTGTTCACATTTTCCATCACCATTAAAATGTCAGCTGGGGTAACTAATACATGGTAATATATTTGATAAATCTCACTTGCTTTTATTCTTACCTAGTTTAGTAATAATTCAGTGGCTCAGATTGCTTCATAACTTAAACGTGTAGTTAGTTATTCTGCCTTTACAAAAACAAAACTACTTGCTGTAATTCCAATTTCAAATCTAATTCAGCTATTTCAGATGATACAATAGAATTTAAGCAACTCCCCTTAGAAACAGCTGAGAGACATCCTCTGAAAACCTTCATATTAAACCAACTTCTAATTTATTGTCCATAGATGGCTTTATTTCTTGTGTCTAACCTTTGTGGACTCTTCTAAATGGCCTCTGGGCTTGCACGTGGAAATAAGGGGGTTGTAAGGTCTTTTACTATTGAATACAGATAACCTGAGGGAGAAAGGTAGAGAGCAGCTGTCTTAGAGCTACTATTTTGCTGCCACTCAAGGTGAGCTGGGGCAGGAATGGTCAGAGATTTTCCCCTGGCTAGCACAGCTGAACCAAAATTGTGGGGCCCTATTCCAGGAAAGAGGGTTAATGCACCTTACTTTCTCCCATGGAACAAGAGGAAGCTACAAAAACAAAAAATAACGGAGTGTTTCATATATGCTGGGTAATTAACCCAGGACTCCAATGTCTAAAGCTAAAATAGCTCTCTATCAAGAGTAATAGTTACAGAGGTGCTATAACAGTAGCTAGCATTCTAGCTATGTGCACACACAGAGGCTACGTCTACACTACAAGTTTTCCCTGCAAAAAATATGCTAATGAAGGACTCATTTGTATGAGTCATGATCTCATTTGCATATTTTCTGCTGATCCGTTTTTGTGTTAGGGGTTTTTGCGCAAAAACAAGCACTGTGAACATTTTCTTTTTGCATAAAACCCCCTTTTTCTGCAAGATCGGTATACCTGCTTTTTTGGGGCATAAGGATCTCATGGAAAAAGGGCATTTTGCGCAAAAAGAAAATGTCCACACTGCTTGTTTTTGCGCAAAAACCCCTAGTGCAAAAATGGATTGGCAGAAAATATGCAAATGAGATAGTGACTCGTGCAAATGAGTCCCTCATTAGCATATTTTTTGCTGAGAACTCATAGTGTAGACGTAGCCAGACTGACTTCCTACTTGCAACACTTTCTAAATTCAGTGTAGCAACCTCCACTGTATGTCTCCATAAAAGCTGGGAGCATGCCTCCTAGTCTAGGAAGACAGATGAGCTAGTGTGCTCAAAACAGCAGCCCAGACGTTTGTAGCACAAGCTAGCTCCTGACTATAAAAACACCTGACCCTGGGGATCTGTACTCAGGTGTCTACTCTGTGCTGCAACATCCATGCTACTGTTTTTAGTGCAGAAGTTTGAGCACAACTAGTTCATGCCAGTCTGTCTGTCTGGGCTGCAGGAGCATGCTGCTAGCTGCAATGTAGAAAAACTCCCGAGTCACTCCCTGCATTGTCACTTTAGCGTCTTGCAAAGAACTATGATAATCTAGTCCTATGTGCCTATAGCAATGCAACTCTCATAATATGCTGCCTCCCGCAATGAGAGATGAGACTGTGACACATCTCTCCTCTTACCAGAGATTCTGGTCTAAAGAGGAACTAGAAGCACACAGTGCCGAATTACAATTCTCTTGAGGTACTGTCAGCACTTCTGAATCTAATCTTTTCTTTTTTTTAGGGGGAAGGTCTCTTGCCCATGGAATTTTCAACACACAGACTTTTGTGGGGGCAAAACCCAGTTTGAGAATGGAACTAATTGCTCTGGTTACTTTGCACTTTCTAGCACAGGAGTATCCTGGGTGTCAACTGACTAGATTGGGAATAGGGGCACTCAGTTATTGTCAGATCCTCAGCTAGTATAAACTGGCACCTGTTGGGTCCATTACCAACATATTACCAATAATGTGATATCGCCAACTTCAGGAGTTTTAAGTTTATTAAAAAAAACCACGATATATTATGAATGTCTGCTTTAGTTGGGGTGGAGTATTGTATGTTTGTCTTGTTTCCTTCATTTTTGAATTCCCCTCCCCATATCAAGTGTGTGTTGCCTAATCTTCCAAATGTATTGGGTGAGGTGATTCTGGGCCCTGCTGTAAGTGCTCTCACTAACACCACCACCACATTTTCCCATCCCCTCCCTGGCAAATATTCTGTTTCCACTCAATCCCCATTCTTCTTCTAGGTCTCCCCATGTCCCCCTCCACGCCCCCCCTGGCCTGGCGGAACTGTAGCAGGGTTCCCTTAACTTTTCCAGGCTGGGGAATAGGGGCAGCTCCAGGAGTTCTTTGCTCTCTCTGCTCTTTCCTGGGAGGACAAGCAGAAGCACTGCCCCTGTCTCTCGCAGAAAGAGAGGAGAGAGCAGATCTATGCTGAGCACTTTGCTCTTTCTCTTCCCCACATCCTCTGCTGTGAGAACAGCAAACATCAGGAGATGCCTTTTTCCTGGTTTCTAGCTGGAGTTCCTCATTTCCTCTCAAGGTAAGTTCTAGCACCATTTGAAAGCCTGTCTCTTGTGGAAAGAATTATGAGTGTTGGTAATGCTGTTTACACATTAGTAAGTGTGAAGAAACCAGATGGGCAAGGTAAGTCAAATAATGTTCACTACATGTACAAAGCATGTGGCCTAGTAACACATCTATGTAGCTATTCTGGGTACTTCTAAAACCTAGAACACAGGGAGAAAGACAATTTTAAATGGGATGCTACTGTAGAAACTGTAGAAACCATTTCATATTTAGCTAGAAGCCACTTCATATAACAGAAGCCATTTAAGTTTCTCGCTTCTGCACGTACACTAGAAAGTTAACTGACCTTCACCAATGTGAGAAAGGCCAGGAGGATGGGCTGTTGGAATGTGTTAATGAACTATTTTGAGCTGAAGCTCAAACTCCCTAAAAACCTGTTTCTTTCTGTGCTGATGATAATTTCTCTTTGAAGTTTGTTTTGATGGAATGCCCTGGCATCAGACTTGTTTGGTTAAGGGTATAAAATACTAGGATTGATTGTATTAGCCAGCCTCGCTGGGCCCGGCTCTGCTGGGACCACGTTTGGCTCACTTTGCTTTTATTGGCCAATAAAACTGTCTGTTTAGCTGCATAAACTGAGTGAGGTTTTTGCTTCAACACTACTTAATTCCTATACAATACCTCTCCAAGTGAAGCACAGGCCTATGGCCTGTGAGCTCCTGGAACTGCTCTTTGGGGTCAGGACTCTAAAAGGAGTTGTCAGAATAACATTATTGAAAACAGTAGAATCCCATTTTTTGATTAAGCAACAATATGATGAGAGTAACTGGCACAGGTTACTTCTGGCTGTCCAGAAAAATCCCAAGTCTTCTGCTACTATCAAATGCAGGGTAAGAAATCATAAGTGCTCCAAGTACTGTTTCTTCTCTCAGCAGTTTGGCTTCATGTTTCACAAGGTTCTTTTTAATACATTAGATTAATTAGTCTCTGGTACCCATAAAATGCTGTAATTAGGAAGTGCTGGGGCTTTGAAATTCTACTAAGAATGTCAGTTAATTTCCTAGTTGTTGCTTGTTCTATTTTAGCTGATGCTTCTAATTGCTTCAGGATAGAAAAAGGAAATTCAAGATGCTCACCTGCAGAAACTTGTGCTATTTTTAAAAGATTAAAAGTTTTCCTCCAAATTATCCATAATCACTTTTTTCAAGTAAGAGAGAGAAACTGAGTATGTTACACCTTCCCCTTTTCAAAACCATCTTCCACTACTTGAGCCTTAGCAACATTTTGGATAAGAGAGATTGAAGTGCAAACATTAATTCTAATAAGTGTGAGCTGGACTTTCAAAGAGACCCTCAAAGAAGGGAGTGGTGAAGAGAAGATTTGCATGAGAATTTAAAGAGCACCATCTTTGTTTTGACAAACATGAGTGATGGCTAATGACGTGATATATTTTGCATTTGTTATAAAAAGCCACATTGCTTACAACACTGAGTCTGGACTATGTGTCTGTGTACCTGTGCTTTGATGTGCCAGGTAATAAGCAGATATTCACAAAACAATGTTGGTCCAGAGAGTTTATTATTGAGGGGTAGGGTTTATGTGTATACAGCTATGTAATGTTGGGCCTTTTGGGGATATGATCAGCAGAGAATGCACAAAGACTGTTCCACATTGACTAGGGATGTGAATGTGTACCTGTTTACATAGTTAACAGATGAGCCTGGGCTCATCGCATAACTCTCATGGTTATTCAGTCTTTTTTCCCCCGCCCTCCCCCCCCAAACGCTGCTGCCTTTATCAGGGGCAGCAGTACGGGAGAAGGGGGCAATCGGTTCAGTGGGAGCCGGTACATTCAGGAAGCTGGCTTGAAAGCTGGCTCCCTGCATGTACTGGCTCCTGTCTTTCGGTCCGTTCCCCCCCGCCCCGTTCTGCTGTCTCTGATATCAAAGGCAGAAGTGTGTGTGTGTGGTGAGACTCCACAGGGGGTGGTACACAGGGACTCCCCAGTCCTCCCTCTCCTACTGCCTCCCACCGTGCACGGGGGGCAGGTGGGAAATGGTGCTTGCTGAGAGCTGTCTTAAAAGCCATCTCCCTATGAGCACTGCCTTCCGCCTGCCCCCCCTCCCCCAGTGTGTAAATGTGTAACTGCTGGAAATTTCCATGGTTACACATTTAAAAAAAATTCACTTAGACAAAATATTTACAAAATAGACAAATATAGACAAAAATATTTACAAAAATAAACATCCCTAGCACTGACTCCACTAACCTTATTCTTTTTGTGGATCACTGCCCAATTTGGGTTCAGTGTCTGTTGTATTGTACATTTTAATAATTTAGCTACTCCATCTCTTCACAGACAAGGGCAAAAAATTCAGTGTGATCTCCTTTTGTGCACTCACCTGCACACTGTCAGGAACAAATAGGAATATGAGGCAGGGATCCACTGGTTCAACATGTGGCCATGTCCTTGACCTTCCTGTGATCATGATGTAATTGGCTTGTGCACATCTGAAAGACTTTTGTCCCCAAAATTTAAACTTGGTAATAGAAACAGATCATACACTGATGTGCTGAAATATATATATGCCAAAGTATTAAATTTTATATGGAACTAATTTAAAAAGGGACAGTTATTTAGTGTCTAGTCAAAAGGACATACATAAAAGTGTGTTTCTTTAGCTTAACTTCTCTTGTAAAGGCTTTCACATGATGGAAATGAAAGATACAAATGCTTCTATAAACAAGGATAAAAATGTAGTATTCTCTTGGGACAGTTTAAGGATGAGACTTTGTTTCTTGCATATTGTGTCTATAAGCTAGTGTTTTTGCTTGTTTTCCTACTTAGAGTTTTGTAAGTTGCTCTTCATATACAAACTCTAGTGTCTGAACATTGTATGTTTAAAATATTGCACTGCCAGCAAATAGAAAACTACAAATGCTCTAGGGTGCAGATCTCTTCAGGTGAACACATGCTCCAAAGACCACATAGGAAGTTGGTAATACTTACGTAAGTACTGGTGACATGTTGCCACAGCTATTTAAATAGACATGCTGTCCCTCAGGACATAGGGCTGCCGCTGTAGGGAATTAACAAGATGTGCAATATATAGTGGGGAATGCTGAAGCTATTACTTACAATTGCAAATGTACAAAATATTTATGTCTGCATTTATGCTCTGCCTCCCCATTAGCTGCAATTGTGTTTAAACACATTAAAATCCACAGATTGAGGGAACTAATACTTCCATTATTCTCTTGGATCAAGCAACTTTCCTAAAGTTTATTTTAGTTGCAGTATGCTAACACCTACTTTATATTCAGCTATTTGTACAGTTTCTCTCAAAGCATGTCTCAGTACTGGACCAAAGTTAGAACAACTCCTGGAGGACAGATGTGGTCCCAGGAGAAGGGCAAGCATAGCACCTGTCTTTAAAAATGTGAACAGAGAGGACCCAAGAAATTATAGACCAGTTAGCCTAACTTGGACACCTGAAAAGCTACTGAAAGAAATTATTTAACTATCAGTTTGTAAGCACCTGGAGGATAATAGGGATATAAGGAACAGACAGCATGGATTTGTCAAGTTGGTTTGCCATGATTTTTTAAATTTCCTCCTTTGACAAGCTTGCACGCCTAGATGATAAGAGGGAAGCTGTAGATGTAAATATATCTTCACTTTTAGTAACGCTTTTGACCGAGTCCTACATGACATTCCATAAGCAAACTAGGAAAACGATGTCTAGATGAAATTACTATAAGGTTGCTGCACTAGCAAATGCAAGCATACTTTTAGTAGTTATCAATGTCTTATGCTCAAAATAGGGTATATCTAGTGGGGTCCAGCAAGGCTTTGTTTTGGGGCCAACGCTAGTAAATATTTCTCTTAATGACTTGGATAATAGAGTGGAGAGTGCGTTTATAAAATTTGCAGATGGCATCAAGCTGGGAGAGTTTGCAAGTACTTTGGAGGACAGAATTATAGACTTCAAAATGACCTTGACAAATAGGAGAATTGGTCTGAATTTAACAAGATGAAATTCAAGGAAGATGAGGGCACACTGTGCAATATGCAAAATGAAAAGCCCAATTAAAAAATGGGGAATAACTGGCTAGATGGTAGTACTGACGAAAAGATCTGGGGGTTATAGTGGATAACTGAATCAGCCAAAAAGCCTAATCTCATTCTGGGGATACATTTACAGGGTTGTATGTAAGACTGGAAGTAACTATCCTTCTCTACTTAGCACAGGTGAGGCCTCACCTGGAATATTGTGTCCAATTCTGGGTGCCACACTTCAGGAAAGATGTGGACAAATCAGAGAGAAGCAAAAATGGTGGTGGTGGGGGCTGGGGGGAGAAAGGTTTAGAAAACCTGATCTGTGACGAATGGTTAAAAACTGGCCATGTTTAGTCTTGGAAGAAGACTATGTGAGAGGCCATAGATCAGGTTTTCTCTAGTTTGAAGGTAGGACAAGAAGTAATGGGGCTTAATCTCCATTCTGTAAAAAAACCTGTTGGAGTCTTGGCTAAAGGGACAGATTAATTTGGATGAATTAATCTGTTGTTTCATGCTCTTTCTCCTGTGTGTTTTAGATAGCCAAGTGGATTGAGACCACGATAAAGAGGAAAGGCATAATAGCATTTTTACAGTCATTGGGCATGGGGTGAAGCTGCACATTTGGGCAGCTGGGTAGGGAATTGTTGGGACTCTAGCTATATAGAGACATTTGAGAGGCAGTTTAGGATTGGAGGAAATAATATTAATCATGGAGTTGTGCTAAAATGATAAGCAATGAAATACTTAATATTGACATTTTAAATTGTCATCTTTAGGCTTTAGAGTTAATAGCTATTGAAATGAATAGGGCAACTCCTGACTCTAGGAGAGATTGTTTCAGGAAATACAATCTGCATTAATTTACACTCAGTTTGCTTTTTAAAGGTTATTCTTACAAGGCTGTTTAGTCTCATTTAAAGTATCTATCTGGAATCTAGCAAAGGTGGATTTCATGGCAAATTCTGTAACTTCAGAATCCTAATATAAAAAGGCCTGGATGTTTGAAGCCTTTGAATATTTAGTTGAAGAAATTATTGAAGTAGAGGATTGATTTCTTTTCCATTGCATATTTTGTAATTATGAAAAACATTTGCACAGGCATTGAGTCATGATGAGGCATTACTCCTTGTGTAATTCAAATGCTTATGTTGCCTGCCCAATTTGTTCCTCCTCCTAAAGAGCCTAGTAGTTTTCAAACATGCCATGCCTAGTTAGACGTGGGATTTTGTCTCTTACTCAGTTTCAGGTTTGAATGAACTCACAGGGCACGTCTATACTTAGCACAAGATTTGATGCTCTGGAGGTAGATCTGCTAAATTGAATGCTAAAAGTTCTAGTATAGACCTGTAAATTGAATCTTGAGGGCAGCCCCCGCCAGCGTCCGGTACTCCTCCTTTTGCGAGTAGTAAGGGAAGCCAACGGGAGCATTTGGATTCCAAATCTCCAAGGCTTAGTTTAAGGTATGCTGACCCCAGCTACGCATTTTGCATAGCTGCAGTTGTGTACCTTAAGCCGACTTTTCTGTTGTAATATAAACCAAGCCACATTGAAAGGCTAACCTAGTCCCTGGTGTGAACTCCTTTAAATTGGTGGGATTGTATCAAGGATATTTTGGAATACCTCCTATTATTTTGACTTGATTCACTTTCATGGCAAAAATGTCCATGGATTGATCCTACAAGGTATTAAGTGCCCTTGGCTCCTAGGTGGTAAATGGCAACTGACGATGCTCCGCATCTTCAAAGATTGGGTTAATGGGATGTTGATGTTAACCCATGTCAGCCCAGGTTGGCTTGAAAGCTTCATGAATCCAGATGATGTTTTCAGGGCGTCTGATCTGAGCTTTGGATTTATAATGGAATCTGAAACCATGGTTTAGAGCAGGGATGAGCAATAAGCAGCCTGAGGGCTGAACGTGCTTCCGGGCTGGCAGGCGCTTTATTTACCTGCATGTTTGCAGGTATGGCTGCCAACAGCTCCTTTTGCTTGCAGTTCACCATTCCCAGCCCATGGGAGCTGCAGGAAGAACCCTCATTGGCTGGCAACGGTGAACCGTGGCCTATGGAAGCTGCAAGCAGCTGTACCTGAAGATGCATAAATAAATAAAGCTAACTGGTGAACCACGGCCGGACTGCGGGCCACTTATTGCCAGCCTTGATTTAGCGCTTTACTGTGGAAATCTGGTACAGTCTTGTGTATATACTATGGTGGGCTCGGTCACAGAGACCCTCTTGTGTCTGTCACTTGGGGCATGTCTCCAGAGCAGCATTATTTCGAAATAACAGAGTATGTGTCTACACAGCAAGCCCGTTATTTTGAAATTATTATTTCAAAATAATGGGCTTCTTACTCTGACTTCTGTAACCCTCATTTCACAAGGAGTAAGGGAAGATGAAGGAAGAGTGTTCTTCCTTCGACTTCCTGCGGTGTAGACGGCGCCAAAAGTTGAGTTAAGGTACTTTTGACTTCAGCTGAGCAATTAAAGTAGCTGAAGTTGCGTATCTTCGACTTTAGCCCACAGAGTAGACGCACTTTTGGTGAGCTGCAATCCCATATAACTCCTTGACTGTCTTGCTGAACCACACCCTCGAGCTGACACAGAGATGGGGTCATAGCCCACAGCAGAGTAAATCAGAGTCTGAGATCAGCTCCGCTCTGGGAAGGCTCAGTGAAAGGGATTTGCCACAGCACCTAGGTGCATGGTCCCAATGGGACCAGAATCCCAGATAAGTTCATCTTACTCTGCATAAAGTTTAATACAAAGCAAGGTCATATTGTCTGCTCTTTTTTTATGAGTATGTTACCTGTGACATACTTCCTCACAGGTAACAATTATTTATGCTGGGTTTATTAATAAAGAAAAGTGATTTATACTAATAAAAGTAGGATTTAAGTGGTCATAAGAGATAGTAAGTGGAATAATGTAGGGTACTAAATAAAATAAAACACAACACACAAGCCAATATTAATACACTAAAGAAACGTATTACAAATAAGCCTCACCCCAATTCTTATTTCAGGTAAAATCCTTCTCTGGACAGAGCTGTCCTTTCTGACCTGGGTCCTGCAGTTCTCTCCCATCCCTAATGTTACATTCTTTTTGTTTCCTGGTACCTCCTTGGGGGTGGGAGAAAGGCAGTCCAGAAAGTCTGCTGAAGACAATCATTGTTTACTTTCCCCCACCTTATAGGGTATGTCTACACTAGCCCCCTAGATCGATCTAGGGAGGCTAATGAGGGTGACTGGAACTGCAAATCAAGCCCAGGATTTAAATATCCCATGCTTGATTTGCATGTTCCCAGCCGGTTGCCATTTTAGAAATTGACTAGCTCGAAGTAACTGCCCGCGTCTACACGTGGCAGTGAAACGGGATTCTGATTTAAAACCCCTAACTCAAATTAGCTGCTATTCCTCCTGCAATGAGGTTTACCAGCTAATTCAAATTAGGGGCTTTAAATCAGAATCCCGTTTCACTGCTGCATGTAGACACGGGCAGTTACTTCGGGCTAGTCAATTTCTAAAATGGCGACCGGACGGGAACATGCAAATCAATCGCGGGTTATTTAAATCCCGGGCTTGATTTGCAATTCCAGTTGCCCTTTTTAGCCTCCCTAAATCAATCTAGGAGGCTAGTGTAGACATACCCATATAGAATTTTCCTCAATTGGAAACCTTTGTTTGATTCCCCTCTATCCCCTTATGGAAAAGTACAAAATTCAAGATAGATTCCAGCATCAAATCACATGGTCACATATCTTTGTAGCATACTGGAGTCTGTGAGTCACTAGCAGTGTAGCACAACTGCAGGAAGATGATTCTCCTCCGATCAATTGTCTCTTCTTCGTTGTTCCTGATGGGCTGGTAATAGGTTTTTCCCAACATGTACATATTGATAATAAAGCTGCAGTCAATATTCCTAATTTCAGATACAGAAATGATACATGCATACAAATGGGAAAAGTTATAATCTACTGAATATGATTTTCCAATGATACCTTATGCAAAATACTTCTTGTAAAGCACACTCAAGTTATGTCCTATTCATAAGCATATTTTCGTAAATCATATGGAGAGCACCATGACACATACTCCTGGTCATTTGGTTGATGAAGAGATAGCACTGAGGCAGTCATGGGAAAGGCAGATTGACTTATTCTTGCAATACACCAAGCTTTAATAAAAGTAATAGTATTATCTTGCAATGCCGAAGAAATGAATGACTTCTGCGACATCCAGCTGAGTCTCTAACTTCAGTATTGCCAGCTATCTTAATTTTATTACAAGTCTCATGATACTGATTTGTTTAAAGTTCCTGGTGACAATGTGACTGGAGTGCATCCCACAGGCTCAAAAAACAGGAGGCAAATAAAAAGAACACACAAGTTTTTCTGTTACCCTTTATGCCAGGATCACAATTGTGGGGGTGCCTGACTTGTCATCTTTGAATACTTGAGGATGGCAATTTTGCAGAATCACATTAGAAGTAAAAGGCTATACCTTCTGGACCAACCTAAATTGTGGAGGGGAAAAAAAAATGTAACTGAGGGCACTTCTACACTTGCATCCTAGTTTGAACTAGGGATGCAAATGTAGGCGACCGAAATTGCTAATGAAGCAGGGATTTAAATATCCTGTGTTTCATTAACATAATCTCGCCCGTGCGCTGTTTCAGAGCTCAGCTGTTTGGAACCAGGAAGTGCGTTCCAGGCCGCGTTAGTTTGAATCGAACCCCTTGGTTCGAGCTAACGTTACTCCTCATTTTTTGAGGATCCATCTGTTTTCTACAGACACCAACATATTTCCCATGCTGACAGTTCATCACTGGAGACATTATTTATTCATTATTCATTATTTATTCCTCATTTTTTGAGGAGTAACGTTAGTTTGAACCAAGGGGTTTGAGTCGAACTAACGCGGCCTGGAGTGCACTTCCTGGTTCGAAATAGCTGAGCTCCGAAACAGCGTGCAGGCGAGATTATGCCAATGAAACGCGGGATATTTAAATCCCTGCTTCATTAGCAATTTCGATCGCCTACATTTGCATCCCTAGTTCAAACTAGGGTGCAAGTATAGACGTACCCTGAGAGTCTTCTTCATTAGCAAAGTGGTGTCTTTACCAACAGTACTATTCTGCTATTTGACTTTGAAGATTTAGCTGGGGAGGCAGATACTTCATTCCTCCACCTAGGATGACCAGAAGTTCTGGTTTTATAAGGACAGTCCTTATATGTGCAGCTGTGTGTGCATGTGCGTGTGCATGTGCATGCACCTTTCCCCATAATCCTCTACCCCACCTCAATTTTTCACGCTTGCTATCTGGTCACCCTAACTTCACCCACTGATCTGCATGTCATAGACCCGTTATTGGTTTTAAGTTAACTGAATGTGTTAGCTGGAATAATATTTGTACAGCAGCACTTTTAAGATGAGGACTGTCAATGCTAAAGATTTTATTATAAACCTTATTTTTTGCTGGATCCTGGACATCCAGGATCCAGCGAAACCGGCTATATAGCTATAATGTCCAAAAACCTCTTAAATTTAGTATGAATAAACTTCAGTTGTGAGACGAGTCTGATTTTCAGGAAGCTGCAGTAGTGAGCAATTAAATAAAAATTCTTGAACTATAGTTTTGATTTTCTTCTTTAGAATTCACCTGAAATATTTTGGATACTTTACCTTAGGGAAACACACACAATGCTGCCAGGCATCTTGCCTGGCAAACTCCTCTATTGTCATGCATCATAGTCTCTGCTGGGTTTTCATTCCATAACTAAGTTTGTGGAACAATATGTAACATGTATGAGGGAAGTTAGGCACACTCTGCTGAGAAACCTCCTTCCCGGCCAGTCGTGTGACATTAATTACAAAAGACATGTGAGAATAGTCTGTGCAGAGGACCATGAAAGCATGAATAAATAATGTCTCCAGTGATGAACTGTCAGCATGGGAAATATGTTGGTGTCTGTAGAAAACAGATGGATCCTCTGCCAGTTGTGATCATTTCTGCAGTAAAAGGGTCAAATGTTTTTTGTGCTACTTTCTTATCTGAGGATCTCTTTTCACATCCCTCGAGGAACAAAGGTGTAGGGAGGCTAGCAGACTCGCTGCAGCTCCTGTGAAGCAGCTGGCTTGTTCCCTCTCAAGCTCCTATGTGTAGGAGCAGCCAGGAGGCTTCACATACTGGCCCCCGAGTTCTCACTGGCAGCGAATTGTGGCCAGTGGAGCTGGAGGGGTAGTACCTGTGGAAGGAGCTTGGCATAGAGCCACCTGGCCGCACCTCTGTGTAGGAGCCAGAGGGGGGACATACACTGCTTCTGGGAGCTGCTTGAGGTAAGTGTCAGTTGGAGCCTGCACTCCTGACCTTCTGAACTGCTCTGCTATACCCCAAACACCCTCCTATACCCCAAACTTCTCATCCCTAGTCCCACTCCAGAGTCTGCACCCTGAACTGGTGCTCTCACCCTATCCCCTGAATGTTCATGCCCCACCTCTTCTCTGAGGCTCTGCCCCCACTAGCTCCATCCCCCCTCCCTCCATCACTCACTCTTCCTCGTGATCCACTATGCAAAAGAAATGATGCTTTCAGCCATCTTAATTTAAATGAAACAAACCAAAACAGTTTTCTTATCTTGTCAACACTTTTTAAAACTTTCCCTTTATTTTTTAAAGTAATTTATATTACACGTAGTAGGGTATCGTATTTGCTTCTCCTCTCCCTTGTCTCTGCTGCTTATTCTGTGTTTCTGGTTCCAAATGAGGTGTGTAGTTTTAACTGTATATAAAAATCATGTTAAAGCTGAAAAAATGCTCTATGTACTCATTGTAACAGTAAAATGCTATATAAGAAGTGTAAAGTAAAGGTGTGCAGTACAATATGATGTGGACATAATATAATGGTATCTAAAAACAATACAGAAAATGAAGAACATGTCTTCACTCTTCTAGGTGAATTTGGTGAGCAGAACAGAATGAGGCCAAAGTTGTAGACCAATGGCTTCAGATAATACTGTACATACTAGATTTTTGAGAGGGGAAATTTGAAAAAGGGGGAAGACAGGAAAGCCCAAACACTTTAAAGGTGTATCTGAAAACTTTGCAAACAACAAGAACTTCATGGCTTGCACATCTTTATTTTCCAAGTGTATACATGAATATTTTCAAGAAGGAATTAAAAAATAGAAGCAGGTAGAGGAAAGGTGCAAAGATACTTTGTCATTCTATGTTCACACTGCAGTTTTAGCCAAACTGCTTGTCCTTCCCAAATCCAAGTGTTTTGGCTGCAATTTCCAAAGTGTGCAGAGGCTAAAATTACAGCTGGCAGAAGCTATACTGTACATTAGGTAACCTACTTTCTCTCTTTCCTTGCACGTCCGCCAGCATGCCACCTGCACTGATTCCAATCTGATTTAAGATTGACTGGTGATCTGTGAATCTTGCTGCTCTGCACTCTCCTAGACTCAGCTCACAGAAATGGGAAAATGGAAGGCAATATGAGACAGGCCACCTTTCTTTGTATCCTAGGCTTGTTTTGTTACATAGAGTTTCTGTCAGTATTTAACCTCAGCCTGACTTTGAATTGTTTATGCTGAAGGAACAGATGATGATGGTGAAAGCTGTTAGATTTGCAACTGTACAATTCCCAGGAGAAACCAATTGTTCAATCAGAATCCGAAGGCGGTAAAGCAAATGAAGTCCTGTTTGTCCCTTGTATACAGCTATTAACTTCTGCAGAGTTAGACTGGAGGTGGATCTGGTCCACTGCATTTAAGTAGTTTCTTATAATTTATACCTAAAGCTTTTATGAAGTGCTGTTGTAAACACGTACACACTTAAAACTCTGAACATCAAGCTATTGTGTGTGTACTATTAATAGAAGTAAAATTACTAACACTGAACACTTTCAGTACAATCAAGCCTGTTAACTTATGCTGCAATTAGTTGTATATTTCTCAGATGAAATTTAGCATTGCTGCTTTCAAGAGCTTTGGCCCTCTCTCATATACAGTTCTGCATGGTCATGTATATCAGAATGGAAGCTGCACTCTTTGAATAGATTTCAGATCTGCCAAAAAACCAATAGCATCTCAAATATGAGATCATTCAACAGACAAAACAACCATTCATCAGTAAAAAGATTGACTGAAGAGAATTACAGACTTGTAGAACTGTATGGCCTGGATTACACTAGATCAGGCAAATAAGGTTAAGGTACACCGTCCAGCTATGCAAAATGCGTAGCTGGATATGGCTTACCTTAAACCAAGCCATCACAGAGTCTATACTGCAGGAGGCCGATGGGAGCATATGCTCTTGTCAGCCTCCCTTACTTCTCACAGAATAAGGAGTACAGAACGCTGGCAGGGGCTGCCCTCATCATTCGATTTGGGGGTCTACACTAGTCCCGCTAAATCGAACTCTGGGAGATCGACCTCTGAAGGATTAATCTTCTCCGTAATGTAGACACATTTGTTACCTGCACAGATTTCTCTGTCATTCACATGCACTAGGGACACTCACCCTAACCCAATTCCTAGGGCTTGGGGCTTAACTTCCTGTGGGTCTGCATCATCTTTTACCACTGAAACAGCCTTACACAGTAATATCCTTATCTCTAGTTATTGACAATTACCAAGCAAGCAGAACACACATGCTAAGCAAATAGTGTCAGGAGTGTAACATTATGGTTTTTCGATAGCCATATTGGAAAGCCTAAAGCAGGGGTCAGCAGCCTATGGCTCTTGAGCCAAATATGGCTCAGTACGGAACCAAATATGGCTCCTTTGACATTCCCAAACTACATGCAACTTTTTTAATTAAAATGAAAAATTAATTCAAAATTTTAAAAATGCATAATTACTCATGTCGAGATGGTCTTTTTCTGTCTATTTCACCTTAACCAGGGATAAAAATAAGGCAGTGAGCCCTAGCAAGAACTGGCTGTGCTGTGGCAAGAGCTGGCTGGGGCACTGGTCATTTAAAGGGCCAGCTGAGGGCATGCTGTAGGGGATGCATATGCGCTCCCAGATGGGATAGTGAGAGGAGCTGGTGGCATCAGATGCCTCCATTGGGCAGTGGCAGCCCAGCTTTAGCTCCCATCTGACTGCCACAGTCTGTCCCCAGCCGCTGTGCTCCTGGGGCAGACCCTGTGGCCCTGCCCCAGTGGCCCCACGACTGCTACGGCAACCTAGCCGTGGAAGCCCAGCTTGGGTTCCAGCCATGGCAGCTTGGCCAACAAGACCTCAATTGGGGCCCAGCCTACATCTGGCCACAGTGTCCTATCCCCAGCTCTGATCCTGGGACAGACCCCACGGTCCATCCGCATCTGGCCACGGGAAGGGCTGGAGGCAGCCCCTCTCCTGCTGCAGCACAGGTAGGAGGGGAGGCCATGATCTGGCTGTGGCGATCCTGGCCCAGCCCCTTGTCCAGCCACTGCTGCCTGGGTGCAGTAGCCTAGCCCCAGCCAAGTAAGGTAATCTGGCCCCAGGGCCCCTCCCCCACTACATACTCTACTTCCCACCCCCAGCACCCTGCCCTGCCTCCTGCACGTCCCACCCACCCCAACCTCCTTCTCTGAGCCCCTCATACACCCCAACCCTGACTCCTGCACCCCACATCCACAAACTGCACCCACAGCAGCAGCAGAAGTCCCATTAAATATAGTCCTGTGAGTACCATGTTTCATTTATGCTATTATTAATCATGTCAATTATCAATAATATTAAGTTGTATATTTTTGGTCATGCAAATGGGCATTCTCATACTGGCTCTTTGTTGAGCACTTTTTTTGAATTTTGATGTCGTTTGTCTCTTTGGTTTGAAAAGGTTGCCTAGCCCTGGCCGAAAGCCTTCCTCTGCAGCCAGATTGAAGAGCAGCAGCCATTAGATTTAAAGCATGGAGTCACATACCTGCATTCCATCTAAACTGCATTAACAGCCTGGCATGACACTGTTTGAAGAAGGAGATCCAGTCCTAATGGCACCCACTATCTCTAGATGAAGAGACAGATCTTAAGATGGGTAAAGAAAACTTAGTTTAACAGCATTTAGTCTGGCAAGAAACTGTTTATCAATAGTTGAGGCTGTGGAATCCTCATTCTATGATTATGGTCCTCATGTTCCTATGGTTTTTCTCTGACCTTTTCTGGTTTTTAATGGTTTCTGTCTGCTATATAATTATTTTTGCCAGGTGTAAATCAACTAAGATGGTGGGGTATGGTTGGTTAGGTAATTCTGCTACAGTATGTCACAACTGGTTAGTAAAATTATAGTAAAATAATTGGTTAAGGAATAACTGGTTAAGGAATGTGTATTCTGCTTGCTTGGTGATTGTCAATAAATAGAGAATAAGGATATTACTGTGCAAGACTCTTTCAGTGGTAAAAGATCCTGCAGTTCTGCAGGAAGTTACGCTCTGAGCCCTAGGAATTGGGTACGGGGTGGGTGTCCCTAGAGTATGTGAATGACAAAGAAATCTGTGCAGATAACAGGGGCTGCCCTCATAGTTCGATTTGGGGTTCTATGCTAGACTTGCTAAATCAAGCACTAGAAGATCGACCTCTGGGGGCTTGATCTTCTCCCTAATGTAGACAAGCCCTAAGGCTCCTTGAGAGGTCATCTAGTCCCCTGCCCTTATGGCAGGACCCAATACTATCTAGACTATCCCTAACAGGTGTTTTGTCTAAACTGCTCTTAAATCCCCTCCCCTCCCCCCCTCCCAGTCATTGTACTTTAACTGCTCTGACAGGAAGATTTTCCCAGTCTCCAAGCTAGACCACCCTGGCTGCAATTTAAGCCTATTGCTTCTTGTCCTATCCTCAGAAATAAAGGAGAATAATTTTTCTTCCCCCCTCCTTGTAACAAACTTTTATGTACTAGAAATGGTTATCTCCTCTCTGGGGAAACTTAGGTTGGAGAAAAGACAACCATTTTCCCCACCTTCCCACATAAATTATGTTTTCTAGACCATTAATCATTTCAGATGCTTTCCTCTGGACTTCCTCCAGTTTGTCTGCATAGTTCCTGAAATGTGGCATCCAAACTGGACACAATACTCCAATGGAGGTCTAATCAGGGTGGAGTGTAGTGGAAAAATGACTTCTTGTGTCTGCCTTACAACATTCCTGTTAATACATCCCAGAATGACGTTTGCTTTTATTTGCATCAGTGTCACATTGTTAACTTCTATTTAGTTTGTGTTCCACTGTGACCCCCAGATCCCTTTCTGCAGTACTACTTCCTAGGCTGTCATTTCCCATTTTGTATGCATACAATCATGGGCGGCAGGTACAAGAGGCAGGGGAAGGCAGTGCCCGACTCTGCCCCTGCAGTCCCTGCCCTTCCTTCAGCATGTTTCCCCCAGTGTCCTGGGGGTGTCTGGGCTTCAGCCCTTTTAGGGCTGGGCCTGGGTGCTGCCTGCACTCTGGAGCCAAGGGGACCGCACACCATGTACTCTCTGGAGCTGGGGCCCCCCCCGCCCTACCCATGCTACAGGGAAAGCTGAGGCCATCCCCCTCCTCCTGTGCTCCCACCTGGGCCACACACTTCTCCCCTCCCTTCCTCTCCCCTCTCTGTGTGAACCCACTGGGGAAGGTGTGGCCTGCCCCTACAGGTGCGGGGGTTGCTTTGCTCCCACGGGTCCTTGGGAGGCAGGGACAGGGCTCCAAGCAGAAGAGGCTGAGGGTTTGCCTCCCCCATCCCTAAGTTCACCCACCATTCATGGCATAACTGATTGTTCTTTCTGAAGTGCAGTACTTTGCACTTGTACTTATTAAATTTCATCCTATTTACTTCAGTCCATTTCTCTAGTTTGTCCAGATCATTTTGAAATTTTAATCCTATTCTCCCACTTTGGTATCATCCACAAACTTTATGAGTGTACTCTCTTGTGCTATTATCTAAATCATGGATGAGGCTATTGAACAGAGCTGGATACAGAACTAATCCCTGCATGACCGCTGGGAACAGTTATCCAGATAGTTATTCACCCACCTTTAGTAGCTGCATCTAGAGTATATTTTCCTAGTTTATGAGAAGGTCACGAGAGAAATGGTATACAAATGATCGTTTATGACCAGCGTCTCATATCCTTGCTTACCCTGAGCAGGGTCCCACTCTACAAATGGGTTCCAGAATTTTTATAGCTATCAATATTGAGCTATTTTGCAGCTGATTTAAAATCATTCCAATTCAAGAACAGCTGGTTACCACAGTGAGCTCTAAGATGGGTATCTGAGGAAAGGGATGGGGAGAAACACAGGCAGTGATTATACACGTGACTAGTGATAGTTGTCTTTATGATAAAATATTTTAGGGACTGCTGCTTGTTTCAAGGCATGGTTTTCACTTTAACTTCCATACAGATCAGCTCCAGTGGGGAGATTAAACTCTTTGGTATTATAAAGGTCAGACTTACAGGATCATGCAGGTTAATTCTCATATGCTTTTAAACAAGAGGGTTGCTACCGTCAGGCCATATGTCAGTGGAGGCAAGAGATTTTTATTGAGCCATAATAATAGAGAGATGAATATGTATGTATCCTCAAAATACAGAAGAACTTGTCGTTCTTTGCCTACTCTCTGGGTTTTATAAAAAGAGGACCAGGGTAGATTGCAGCAATAGTGGAGGCTCTTGAACCACCAGAGTATTTTATGAAACGAGTGTATTTTACATCTCTCCCCCCCCACATCCATTTCTATTCTATAAATGTGTTAGCTAATGCTTAGTAACTGTACTGGTTAAAAAGGAGAAAACTAAGCACTTGTCTAAAGTGGGAACTTTTTAGCTACTATGGCCAGCAGTACAAATCCCTAGCCTCAGCTGGCAAAACTGGTGGTGATATACGCTGCTGGATGTTCTCTTTTGCACGAAACTGGGGTGCATCCCCTGACACCTCCATTGTTGTTCAAGTTCACTTGGGCTGTGTCTAGACTGGCACGATCTTGCGCCAGAGCTATGCAAATGAGGCTCAGCGTGGAATATCGCCGAGCCTCATTTGCATAACTAATGAGCCGCCATTTTTGCGGAAGAGGCTCTTGCGCAAGACAGAGCTGTCTACACTGCCCCGTCTTGCGCAAGAAAAACCCTCTTGCGCAAAGCCGTTATGCTGATTATTTTCAGGCGTAACGGCCTTGCGCAAGAGGGTTTTTCTTGCGCAAGACGGGGCAGTGTAGACAGCTCCGTCTTGCGCAAGAGCCTCTTCCGCAAAAATGGCGGCTCATTAGTTATGCAAATGAGGCTCAGCGATATTCCACGCTGAGCCTCATTTGCATAGCTCTGGTGCAAGATTGCGCCAGTCTAGACACAGCCTTGGAGTCTCATCTCTGAGGCTGAAATTCAGGAGAACGAATAGCTCTTTAAAAAACATCTGAATACCTAACCCCAGATGGTGTAATTATGTGTAGCTGAGTTGACTTCTAAAGGACTTGGCAATAATGAAAACCCACAATCTTTTACATAACGTGAACAACATAGGTATAATACTTGCTGCTTATTTTGAAGGTAAATTGCCCGGTACGTGTAAGTACTGTGAAGCTATATATATTTGCAGTGGCAATGTGAATTTTGTAAATGTGTGCTGAGATGTCATGAACATATATAATGAACTGTTGGCTACTGAGGTGTGTAGAGTAGAGGTTTTCAACCAGGGTAAGTGTACCATTGGCGGGTATGCAGAGGTCTTTTGGGGGGTATGTCAACAAAATATTTGCCTAGTTTCACAACAGGCTACATAAAAGCATTGGTGAAGTCAGTACAAACTAAAATTTCATGCAGTGATTTGTTTATACTACTCTATGTACTATATCAGCGTTTCTCAAACTAGGGGTTGCAGGATGGATTTAGGGGGTGTGTGCAAATGCAGGGCTAACATTAGGAGTGACAAGCAGGGCAATTGCTTGGGGTCGCACACCATACA
The DNA here is from genome assembly GCA_032595735.1 of Pelochelys cantorii. Classification (NCBI taxonomy): domain Eukaryota; kingdom Metazoa; phylum Chordata; order Testudines; family Trionychidae; genus Pelochelys; species Pelochelys cantorii. The sequence continues at coordinate 19,577,265 of CM064339.1, forward strand.
CCACAGGAGACTCCATATGCTTCAGCCCTTGTTGGGCTGAAGCTGAAACCCAAGCCCCACTGCTTGGCACTATAATCAGACTTCTGAAAGAGGCATAGTTGTTTGGGAAGGTAGAGAACACTCAAGTAATGTGTGTGTGCACACATATTGTGTGTATATATAATAGTACACACAAAATAAGGGAGTCATGATGGATATAAGTGATTCCAGTGGAAGAAAACTCAGTATAGACCCTGATACCTCCACCAGGAATTAGTAACTCTGCCAGGTTAACGAAACAGAAGCCATCTGCAGACAATGAAGGTGGTAGTGTGAGGCACAGATGGGATGGTGTGTGTATCACACACATACTTAGGAAGTTCAGTCGAAACATGAAAGCTTTGCTAGGGCATGTCTATACCTATCGGCAGATCGACACTCCCGAGGTTGATCTTCTGGCATTGGATTTAGTGGGTCTAGAATAAATCAAATTCTGAGGGCAACTCCCACTGGCGTCTGTACAAATAAAGTCAAAATACGTATGCCCCTTTTAAACTGAGTGCCATAACAAAGTCTGTAACGTGCGTGCTGCAGTGTAAAATACAGAGGTGCTTATTCAGCATGCACAATTTTGACAATTTTGAGTGCGTTAATGTGGTGGAATGTGGTTCTAGTTAAAGTTGTATAATGAATTTGGATTTTTTTTACATTGTTTGTGCCACCCTCTGTGTGTGTATGCATATGTACAATATGTCCTGCTCCATATATTTAAACTAGGCCTCAGAAATAATGACGCTGGCCCTGACCATGCTGATTTTTGGAATAGCGCAAACTAACATAATTCATGCAGACAGCATTTGAGTCATATTAAGAAGATGCCTTCTAGATCATAAATGCAGTATACGGTATAGCGCTGAATGGGCTCCAGTCATATTCTATATGTGTATTAATAGTCAGTTTTGATGCCTATTGAAACATTACATTCCATATTAGGAAAAGCAAGATTGTAAATTATGACATATCGTCTTTTTGGGTCAAATTGACCAAAGCTTTCATTAATTAGAAAAGTGAACAGAACTTAATCCCAAGCAAGAATACTTTGCTAATCATGCCCTGGACCATTGTGAACTCATAATGCTGGAGTAATTGGTTTGCAGAGCAGTACATTCAGCTAGATCTTGGTATAAGCCAGGTCAGGATTTGACTCTCACTGAGTGCAATGAAGGTAGCTGACATTCTGAGCAGGCAAAAGGGCATCTGTAGCAGTAAAATCAACTAATATTGGGATGTAAGCTAAAGCAAGAGGTAAGATGAGGTCCCTTTCACACATTCACTAGAGACCACATTTTGGCTCTGTAGAACAGGGAACATCTTTTTGATGTGTGTTTGTACAGCACGTAATGCACTTGGGTCATGGTGAATGAGTAGGGATCCTCCTTATTATGGTAATACAAATAAAATCTGATTCTTCAAAAGAGCATTTGCGGATCCTATTTCAATTTTACCATAGTTTTTCCTCTCCTAACCCATGCCTACTGCTTGAGAAGGTAATTCAAATTTGTTTTACAAGCCACTGAATTGAAGCTATGCTATGCCATGACTTATATCAATCCTCTGAATTTGGAACAGAACTTCCCCTCATTTATCATACTGTTAAATAAAACTATGAGTCTTCCAAAGTTGCTGCATCTGCTTATTCCAGACTAAATTTGACAAAGCATGTGAGTGGCTTCAATAAGATGTAAGCATGTACTTTTATGTTAAACACATATAGTACTTACATGCTTTGCCGAGTCAGGGTCTAGGTGACAGCATCCTAATATGGATCCTCAGTCAATATATTTATTAGTTACATATAGGTTTTTAAAAGACTGTTCATAGCAGAAGAATGTTAAACAACTTATTGAGCTAATTTAAAAAAGAATAAGATTACAAGGAACACAAGTGAATAGCTGGGACTTAGATAATTTAGAAAAGCAGACAAATAATATTCCATCTTCCTCTTAAATTTAATTGACCAAGAAGGTCCCCTATTATATTGATGCAGCAAACTAATACACAGACATCAGTCTTCTCTGGAGATTTATTTTGGCTTTAATTACTTGGTGGCTTTTTGCTGATGCTTTGACCATACAGAATTTATTTGCCTTGACAAGGCTTTTGCCAAGGTCATCCTCTGTTAAGTTGAAACTCCTCTGCCTGGTCAAGTTTTATTTTCTTCCCTAATTATAGCTGCTTCTGCCTTTCTGTTTTAAAGCAGTATTTGAGTTTGTTTCTAAGAAATGTAACTTCAATAAAAAAAGATCAGTTTTGCCATTTTCTAAGAACTGACAGCCTGGTTGATCTAATACACAGAGTCACAAGATGTGTATGTGACAAATGAAATCATCTTGAGCCTTTGACCATCTCACTTGCTTTCTTTCCATCAGCCCTGGGACTGCTTTTAAAATTCTAAACACCTGAGTGTTGCTTTTTTAAAAAACTACTTTTCTACTCTCCTGCAAATGTGGAATATCTTCTCACCTATACTCCTGCTGGCCTAAGGCTTAGGATGGATCAGATTCTGTTCTGAATAGGTGACTGCCATGCTTTATGTCAGGGGTGGGCAATAATTTTTGACTGGGTTTGACTTCAGAAATTTTTAAAGTGGCCCAGGCTGCCCCTGAAGGGGCGGGGCCAGGACACCTCCCTGCTTCCCCACCCACAGACCCTGATTGGTCTGGACGAGGGGGAGTGCACAAAGTCTTTGCTCCCCACCAAAGAGAACCACCAGATGTTCTGAACAACGGGTGATTCTTTCTAGGTACCCATGCCCTGGCAGTGAGAGGAGACTTCGTGTGCTTGCCCCTGCTGCCCCCAGGTCAATCAGGGCCTGGAGAGGGGGAGCATGTGAAGTCCCTCGCTCCCTGCCCCGATCTGCAAAGAAGCGCTGTGCTTAGAGTCAACTGCCAGCTGAGTAGCAGCTGAGCCCCTTGCAGGCGCTCACCCCAACCCAAGCCCTTGCTTGGCGGGCTGGATCTGGCCCGCGGAGGACCTTTTGCCCACCCCTGCTTTGTTATTTTAAAAGAAACAAAGATTTGTGAAATGATTTTGAAAAAGCAGATTAAATGGTTTACATCCTGGTACAGTTTGGCCCATATTGTTGGCAGGTTGTCATTTTGGCTTATGCACAATGTACTTCAGGTGGCAGTTGACCAGGATTCACCACCAAATTTGGTTTGCTGGTTGGATAATTAACTTCCCTGGTCTGGGCCAGGTAGCATTGTGTGAAATATGGTTACAATCCTGACTAGTGTCACCCCTGCCCTGTGACACTGGTGTCTTGCAATTTCTTGCTGGTGGTAAATCCTAGGACATTTTAGTCATACCCTCCAGCTACACCTGGGTTACACTTTCTGATTTTCAGCAATTTTGGTTATACTGCCAGGTGACTCAACACAGTCCCAGACTTTCCCCCAGAAATGTATGTCTTGTATTGTCCAGTCCTCTCCTGGACACTCCAGATATATTAATTCTGTTATTCCTGTTAAGGAAACAATATATACCTGCTTCCTACCTTAAATGGAGTTACCCAGACATTTTGATTTAAACATTCTGGATTAAATAAAATAAGTGTGTAGGCTACAAGGAAAAATATTAAACGAGTACAAGAAATGAAGTATGAGTCAAATGATTACTAGAAAATAGAGAAATTCTTTGCATTGCTTACCTTAACTATATTAGATGCAAATCTTTCTCACAACATGCTCCAACAGCATTACTGACCAAACTTTCAGGTCAGGATTCCTTCCCCAGAATTCTATGGCTGCTTCTTTTCTCTTCTCATGTGTGAAGAGTAAGATGGAGAGAGAGAGGAGGGGTATTTTGAGGTATCAGCCCCCCCCTTTTTATAGTTTCAGGCCCCCTTTGAGATGCAGCTCAGGTTTTCCAGCTGAGAACCAAGAGAAAGGGGATCTGGTGGAGGAAGGAGACCTCATGCTCTTTTGTTGCTAAGATACAGATTTCTTTGTTCCTGCCCACCTTTCTTGCCAAAAAATGGCTATGTGATAGGTAATGGCACATCAGCTTTGTTGACACCTGACTAGGGCATCAACTCGATCACTTAGTCTTTCAAAAACTGGTTTAGCCACCAGTAGACTTATGGGGGGGGGCGGGTGTTAACACTTCAGCATGATTTCAGCTTAAGTTCATAACCTTACACATGAAGTTGCTACATGCATTTTACCATGATATTACTGACCAACAAGTTGTGAGTTTTCAAATGATCCCTCACAAGACATGTGATTGGAGAGGTTATCTTTTTCCCCCTTGTGTGGTCAGTGCCTCTTCAAAGGGCTGAGGAGTCTTCAGGGGAAGGAAATAGTTGTTTACCTTGTTCCAATAATGGTATAAGCCTGAGCAGTTTTCTGTGTGTGCTGCTATTTCTGGTACAATGTCCCAGTGTTGCATCTTACTGAAAGCAGCAAGGGAGCTGTTTAACCTTTTATTTTATTAGGAACCTATAGGAACAATGGCTTCTCTGTTTACTAACAAACTGCACTCTCTCATCTAAATTGCTAGTCAGACTCTAGCATCCCATTCTGCCACTGGCCTAGACAAGGATTACATAAGCTCTCTTGTGGCTTCATTTATTTTCAACCAGCATGAATAAGTTTTAGCAATTGGTTCGTTTGCAACTTCCTAATTACTGACACTGTTTTAAAAAATATTCAAATGTACTAATCCCATAAAATCCAGTCAGTGTTGTCTTTCTGCTAATGACACTATATGGAGTCAGATTCTGATTTCTCTAACATCTGTATAAATCTGACTGCAAATTTTATCAAGGTTGATTTTCTTCCAGTTCATTGATAAAAATATTGAGTAGTGGAGGTCCAAGAATCAATCTGTGTGGGACCCCACTAGAGGCATACTCATTCAATGATTTCCCATTAGTTCTAAAATGTAACTAGTTAGTTAACCCGCTTTTAATCCATTTAATTTGTGCAATATTATTTTTATAACATTGTAGATATTTAATCTAAATGTCATTTTATACCAACTTAGATGCTTTCAGATAAGTTTAGTAATTACCTCAATATTTTTATCAAATTTAAATATCAAAAAAGAGATCATTAGTTTGACAGAATCTATTTTCTATAAACTTATGTTAATTGGCATTAATTATATTACCCTCCTTTAATTCTTCATTAATCAAGTCTCATATTATCTTGCCTGTTATCTATGCTAGACATAAGGTTACATCTAAATGACATTAAAATATCTGTGAATAGCCCAGGTCAGTTCTCTTGGGCTTGTAGGGCTTTAGATGCCGGGCTAAAAGTAGCAGTGCAGATGGTTGGGCTTGTACTGGATCTCATGCTCTGATAGCCTGCAAATGAGGGTTGGGTGGGCCCTAGAGTCTGGGCTCCAGCCTGAACATCTACACTGCTATTTTTATCCCTGCAAGCCTGAGTCACGGGCTTTGAGACTTGATGATACAGATTTTTATTGCAGTGTTGATGTACCCTAAGGCCATGTCTACACAACAAGAGAAGACTGAAGCTGCCACAGTCAGTCTTCCAGAGTTTGAATTAGCGGGTCTAGTGAAGACACATTGATTCAAATTGAGAGGGTACTCCTGTGGACACCGGTAGTCCTGCTCCTCTGATGAGTAAGGGAAGTTGAAGGGAGCGTGTGCTCCCATTGATCTCCCGCTGTGTGGACAGCACCAAAATGTGATTTAAGATACTTCAATGCAATTGACATAGCTGGAGTTGTGTATCTTAATTCTAACTTATCCCCTAATGTAGACCTAGCCTATTATTACCTGGATAACCCATCTATGCTTTAAAAATGTTGTGCCCATATTATTTTTCTTTCAGTCTTCTGCAACTTATTGAAAGTCAACATTAATAGTCCAGCTGGCTCTTCAGCCAGCTCTTTTGAAACTCTTGGAAGGCAAAAGAACTGGATCTTCTGATTTTAAAATTTTTGATGGCTGTAATTGAACATCTTCTTCAGATACTAGTGGAACTGAAGGTGTTCTCATAGATAAGACCTTATCACCATCAGATTTTCTCCGATGGAGAACAGAAATATTTAATTCACATTTCTCTCTAAATTCTACCATTTTCATCTAGTAATGGACCAATGCCACCATTAATATTCTTTTTTCTTTCTAATATACTTAAACTCTTAGTTTTCTCCTTGTGTCCCTTTGCTTCCTTACCAATTTTCTCCAGTTCTAGCTTCTCCAGTTCTAGCTTCTGATTTATATTACTAGATTTCTCTTTTCTTTCCTTTGTTAATTTATAAATAATGATAATATAATATATTTATAGCATCTTTCTCTTCCCCTTTAAATCAGATTGGTTTTGCAACCTATAAAACCTTCTTTTTGGGCACCTAGTAAAATTGTACCTAATTTCCAATTAATGTTCACATATTTGATTAAATTCTTCCTTCTTAATGATTTGGTTCCTTGCTTTCAGTTTTGTAAAATAAAACAAACTCCAGATGAACATATGCTATAAAATAACTAATTACAACATAATGCAGCAAAACTCATAGACTTGTATAAGAAGGAACTCTGATTAAAGGTGGGGTATCTTGCAATGAAGATTTGGGTTTGTCATGCCAACTGTTTTGTAGCACTGAAATTGTGACCAATAAAACCCGTCTCTCCTGACTTGGGTCCAATCCAACTGGCCATTAGATTGGTCCAAGACACAGACTGGTAACCATAACAACATTGGCAGGATTGGGGTGTATGTGTGTGAATGAATGCATATGCTTTTTTCTTTGCATTCTCAATAAACGTGGCATGTTGCCTTTTCCCCTAAAAAGATCTTATGTGCTTCTTGTAAGCATAATGCTCCTCATTCATGTACAGATTTAGCCACCTCAGATTTGTGCACCTTCTGGCCTTCTTGGCCCAGGGAGGCCCAACAGTTCCTTGCTACGCCCTCCAGTGCAGTATTTCAAACCATTTCAGTCACTTCTGGAAAATGGCCCTGCATTTGTCATAAATCCCTTTCCTGTAATGATTTAGCCAACCCCTTTATATAATCCCAAATGGTTTTCACCCAGATGTACAATAATCATGTCCAGTGGCTGCCTCCTAAGGTCCAAAGAGTGACAAAAGAAGCAATGGTCTGTCCCAGGATGTGCCCTTCTTGTCATACCAACTCAGAATCCTCTCATCATTGAGCCGAGCTGTGAATCTTTCTGGGGAAGTAGGCTGCCTACCTTTAGACCTAATGCCCGCAGATTCATATGCCAGCTTGCATGACCCATTCCTCTACTCATAGACTAACATGCCCTGGCCAATGAATGCAAAAGGGCATCTGCCCACTCCTTATCCATATCTACTCAACTCACCTTAGTTGTGTGGCCCAGCAAGGAACATGTGGACGTGGTCATCTGCCTGTGCACCAAATGTACATTATGCCTGTGCATCTAGTCACCAATACATGTAATCTGATTGCTTGATGCTGAAGGAAAGGATAAATGGGAAGACTATAGAGCACATAAACCACTGAATTATCCTCTCAAACAGAGACCTCCAGACTCTTGTGTACACTTGATTCAGAAAAATCTCTATTTTTTTAAAGTTAGTTTCTATCCTTTGTGGCTTTGCATAGCTTAAAAATCTGAACCCTAAAGTATTAAAGTCTAGAAAGAAAATAAAAGATCTTAAAGCGTGATATTTTTAAAGTTTGTCATTTTTCAGAGGAGGGGGGGCTAACTCAGACTTTTGAAAGACTGGGCTTGGCATTACTGGACAGCACTTCTCTACCTACTGCTTTAGACCAGTGGTCTCCAACCTTTTTGAGCACAAGATCACTTTTTTGAATTTAAGTGCAATCCAAGATCTATCTCAAATATAAATCCCCTTGCCCCACCTCCTTCCCACCCCTTCTCCAAGTCCCCATCCCTGCTCACTCCATCCTCCCTCTTTTACCTATCCTCACTCACTTTCATCAGGCTGGGGCAGAGGGTGCAGGTGAAGACTCTGGTCTTGGATTAAGGGATCTGGAGTGTGAAAGGGCTCTGAGCTGAGCTTGGGGCAGGCAGTTGGTATGTAGGGGGGGTTCTAGGTGCAGGCTCAGGTGTGGCATTTGGATGCAGGGGTGCTCAGGGCTAGGACAAGGGTTTGCGATGCAGGAGGGAGTTCATGACTGGGGTAGGAGTTTGGGATGTGGGTGCCAGCTAGACACTGCTGGTGGCTCCTGGTTGCTGGTGCAGTGGGGCTAAGGCAGGCTCACCCCTGCCCTGGCCCTGGCCCACTCCCTAAAGCAGCCAGCAAACTCCATCCCATGTCCCGTTGTGCCCCCTCTCTGCTCTGGGAAGAAAGGATACAGAGTGGGAGAGGGGCACCTGGACATCAGTACCCTTCCTCTCCCTCCCCTGCCGTGCACAGAAAGCAGGAGGCTCCCCAGTGGGAGGGGCAGCTCCAAGGCAAAGGGCAGGAGATGAGCAGCAGTGAGGGGAGGGACATCTGAAGTGCCAGCACTTAATAGCTTCCTGGCCAAACTAGTCAGGATCACCTGTAAGAGGCTCCAAGATCTACTAGTAGATCCCGATCTACTGGTTGGTGATCACTGCTCTAGACAATCTCTGAGTAGCATCGTTGTGTCAGTTTGATCCTTTTGACCACTGGATATCCATAGTATGCAGGCACCAAAGATGATGTGAAATAAGAGTAGGGAATCAATATTCACTATAAATATGGAATATAAAATCAAGGCATGAGAAATGGAGCCCAATGATACACAGTTAACATATCTGTAAATCAAAATAATTTGACACCTTTTTATTCACATAAAATGTTTCTAAAAGGAAATCAACTAAGCCCATGAAAGGGGAAAATCTTTCTCGTTGGCCACAGATTATTAAGGGATTAGCATCTCTACATAATAGAGCCAAAGCAAGAACAGTCTGTAGGAAATAATGAATCCCATTCAATCAATTTATTATAAATGCAAGAACAGGCATCTGCATGAGGATTAGAAAGTGAAACTTCTGACTCTAGCAAACAGAGTACCTTGGGAAGACTAACTGTAATAACTGGAACATACTGGAAGAAATTCTTGAAGACAAGAAAGGGGAGAACACAATAATATTTAGAAGTTGTTACTCTTTAGCTAATGTTTTCAAAGCACTTGGTAAATATTGTTCTTCCATTTTGAAAGTGGGAATTTTAAGCAGAGCTGGAGTCTTCAGAATCAGGCCAGGAATGAGAATGTAGAAGGTTCCTGAATCTAGCTGAGTGAATATAGTATGTGTTTATTTTGATCCAATGAAAAGAAAAGCAAAACAAACTGAAATTTTTTTTTAAAGAAATGTTTCATTCAACCTGAAATAATTGTATTTCTTTTTGCGTTTTGACAAGTTACTCTTTTGTATTTTTTTTAAATATAGCTGAATTTTGGAAGAAAGAGTCAATGTTTTGCCTTGACAGTGTTGAAACAAAATATTTTTGACTTTTCAGTATTTTTTTCATTGAAACTATTTGCCAAATTTGATCCAAATTTGTGAATAGTTTGACCTGACAATGGCTGGGGTCCATCCTTCCCTCATGCTTTGTGCAATTGGTTTCTGAATATAAATACGCATAACTCGAAGATGCTTATGACAAAATATCTCATGTAACCTATAAATTTAAATGTAACAATTTGCTGGATCTGAATATTTTATTTTGGTGCATGTATCATTCTTGTATGTAAAGTTAGAAATATAAAGTATAAGATCCTTCCCTTTTAAACTGTCTTTTCTTCCCAGTAGTGGATTAGAATAAGAAGATGATGAACCATTCTTCCTCTGTTCCAACTGTTTCTCCTCCTTGTGTGTATAATTCATGTCTGAAAAGTAGTATTTCCTCCCAGGCTTGATGTCTCATTGTGGTAAAACACTATACAAGCAGATGTTGTGCATCTAACCCATACACTTCCAAGGAATGAGCTCTGCTAATGCTTAGCTTTGACTCTGAGTAGGATTCCCAGTCCTGAAGAAGAGCTCTGTGTAAGCTCCAAAGCTTCTGTCTCTCTCCAATAGATGATGGTCCAGTAAAAGATATTACCTCTCCCACATTTTCTGTCTAATATCCTGGGACCAACATGGCTATTATAACAACACAACTGTCTACTAAGCTATCCTTATCAAATATGAGTGTTAAACTCTTCCACCATTCTTCTCCCCATTTCTCTTCAGGCAGCAAACAATACTTCTGGCAATGCTGTGAATTAGTTTGTGACTATAACTATGCACATCTACAATATGTAGCCATAGCTGTTCCCAAACATGGTAAAAGGAATCTAAAATGATTACAGACAATATGACTTAAGGATATTTTTTTATTGTATGTTGCATTGTACTTCTGCCATAACAATGTAACCAGAGATAACCAAACCCAAGAAGCACAGTTTAGGTGCTTTCTATAGTCACATATTGCAGTATTCTTAGCTGTGACAACTCTCCTCTATTCAGCAGGCTGTAAGTATAAAAGTGGAATTTCATGTATGTGACTGCAGGGTCGGGGCTTAGGTCCCTTAAGAGCGCTTCAGTATGGAAGAGAAAAAAATGGACATTTTGAATTGTAGGCAATAAATGACATTAGCTGCTCATTAGATCTTTGTGACTTTGTAATAAACCATAAGATAGAAAGGGACTTATCTGTGTAATGTAAGTGTTTGTGTAAGGGAGATATGAGTTTTTAAGTTACCTGGCTCACTGCTGGCTGGAGGCTTATATTGAATTGCCTTGCTGCAACATAGTCACATTAAAGTTTTGTTCTGATGTCTTTTCATCTTATGGCAGGGGTACATACAGCAGATGGTTAGGTATTATTCCCTCTTTGTGTAAATCCAAATTCATAATAAAACATGGTGGTAATCCCCATGCAACCTGAGTGCAAATAGATGATGGTTTCTTGTTTTGGATGTGGAACAGGAACATGTATAGCACCGTAATTAGATGTGCATGCATTTAAAATGTAACATAAAGTGGGGAACTGCATAAGTCTAGGAACCATCTTCATTTCAGCTTACTCTTACTGGCAGAGAACACATTTACTCTAATGCACCTTGGTCCCTTTTGTTCTCTGCCTGTGGCATATAATAGTCTAGTCTCCTGTGGGTTTCACTGGCTTTGGTCTCACTTCCCCTGTGGCTTAGTTTGGAGGTGCTAGGTGCTGATGATGATCTGTGATATACAGGAGGCCGGTCGAGATAATCTAATGTTCCTTCTGTCCTTAGACTCTATGGCTGTGTCTAGACTGGCCAGTTTTTCTGGAAAATCAGCCGCTTTTCCGGAAAAACTTGCCAGCTGTCTACACTGGCCGCTTGAATTTCCGCAAGAACACTGACGATCTAATGTATGATCGTCAGTGCTCTTGCGCAAATACTATGACGCTTCCGTTTGGGCAAAACTCCTCTTGTGCAAATCCTTTTGCGCAAGAGGGCCAGTGTAGACAACCCAGAATTGTTTTGCGCAAAAAAGCCCCGATGGCTAAAATGGTGATCGGGGCTTTCTTGCGCAAAAGCATTGTCTAGATTGGCACGGACGCTTTTCCGCAAAAAGTGCTTTTGCGGAAAAGCGTCCGTGCCAATCTAGATGCTCTTTTCCGCAAATGCTTTTAACAGAAAAACGTTTCCATTAAAAGCATTTGTGGAAAATCATGCCAGTCTAGACGTAGCCTATGAGAATATAGTCTGTCTTAACCATAGATTTTCTTCATTTGAAAAGAACTTGTGAGTACTCCTACTGCAAGATGAGTTATCTAACAGGTGTGTTTGTGAGACAGAATTGTTATCTTTTCCAATTTCCTCACTGGGCGCCGGTAGTGAGTTCTCTTATTGTTGTGGTTTTTCAAGGAGGTTTTTTTTGCCGGGGGATTGGGGGGGGAAAGGGGGGAGGGAGAGGAGAGCATAGGGGTCTGGTCCTCACCTAGTCTTTGCTCCCAAAACATAATCATTGGAAAATCCAATGATTCTATTCCATCGGAGGAGAATGTTGAAACACTCATCAGACAAAACTACTATTTCCATGTTAAATGTTGCAGCTAGTAGATGTTCTTTAGTTTTATTTTACAGGAATAATGTTCTTAGGGTTGAATTTAAATATGAAAATAGAAATACAATTAATCCACCTCTTGAATTATTTAATTTGATATCACATTTCTACATTATTATTAGTTGCCTTCCATATTCAATATTGTCCAATCTTTGAATTTATAGCATTTATAACTGTAGTTACATGTTGCCACTGGGATTTTGAAGATATTGTCAGCTATGAGACAGCTAGGAATTATGTCATACAGGATAATGTGGGAAAATTATTAACTACTTGTGGGATAAGCATATGAACTGGATTTTTTCTGTTCAAAAAGGTCATTAGTGAAATAGTTTATAACAATTTAAATGTCAATATTTTTGTAAGGAGTGAAAGCTAATGTCTACTGAGATTAATGGGATCTATTAGACTTCTTACAGGGTTTGTTTTGGGGTTTATGCGTACTCTGGAAGACAACCATGAAGTGGTTAATACTCTATGCATGTGTTGTTTAACACTTACAATATTGTAGTGTTTTTAGTGTTTGCGCAACATGCCTCAGATGGCATGTGGCCAAAACTCATCACTGAATGTGGTCCACTGGTTGAATCCTTTACTTTCTTGGGCTGAGTACCAACTAGGAGTGTGATGTGAAAGCTGATCTGTGTCCCCATATGTTGTAGTGTGAGGTGATCTCAACCAAGCTGGGGCTAGATACTAAACCAATACCCAGTAAATGATGGTCTATGCTCCTAAAGGCTTTGAAGTTTTGCTTCACATCTACTGGGTCTAGAAATGTAACTTTAAAAAATAAAGCTCATAATTCTATCAATTGGTTGACAGTGAATTCTATGACTGTAGAATACTCAGGACCCTTGCTAAAGTGTAAGCCAGTCTCAGGCAGTAGCGTTAGCCACTAATGCAGCCTATGGTTTTGACTAATGGTTAGATTCCATACGATATTTTAGATAATGGAGGTGGTGATAAAGAAGATATCCTGCTAGTCCTTTGAAGTTTGGTGCCCCTCTGCAAAGGGACAGAAAAAATGGTAAATGCATTTAAAAAGACATCTTCCCTATTATCTTCCCCCTTTCCCAATAGCCTTTCAGGTTAGTAAGTCTGGTTCAAAGTTTACTGAGGTAGATCTTAACAGAACTTGGTGCATTGGAGGAGGCCGCAGAGGAGTCAAATGCTCCTCCCGGTCTTCTGATCCGTTTTGCTCACCTCTGGGATGTTGTAAATTACCTCGGCTAACAGTGGCCATAAAGAATTATTTGGAGCAATCCCCTGGGCTTGAAAGCTGGAGCCAACCATGCCTGCTCATTCCACAACATGCAGAAATTATTTTTCTAGGGGAAGCTACATCCAGCAGGAGCCTGGAGGGAAAGTAGATCTAGTGGGGGTGAGGCTCTTTCCCTTCAAGTGTAAATTGCAAATATTGTAAGTTCTTGGGGTAAGGTTATGAAGAAAGCTTGTTTCAAAACTTGAGTATATTGCTGCTGTGTGTGGTGACTTTTGGGTTTTTAGAATTTAAAGCAAGGTCTTATCCTGCCTGAATAGCTGAAGGCTGATTTGCCTAATGATTGGCTAGTAGTGAGTGACCAGGATGCACCTTCATTCAAGATTTCACTATTCTTTTGAAATGTCTAATACTGACTTTGCAACACAACTTAGCTAAAACCAGCTATCTCTTAAATTAGAGACACTCTGGACACTGACATGAGACGTTGAGGCCACCATGCCTGTAGTGGACAGGTGGTTGAATTCAGAAAGCTTCAGTTAATCACAGTGCAATAAATTACTTCAGCAGTTGCAGAAAAATACCTTAGTTGTGAATCTGTAATTGTACAATATCCCTGTGCCTTGGCAATTTGTGTTCAGCTACTACAGTGAGTGGCAGCACAAAATCCCAGTGCAGAGATAGATATAATCCTGTCTGCTTGCTTTGTAAATCAATTGTTCACTATTTTCTCAATTTTCTACATGTATCACTTAAACATGTCAGCAAAAAGTCCATTGTGAGTTGAACTGGGCTATTCCATTAGCCAACTGACATTTATCTGTTTGCAGAATGGGCTGACGGCCTGAACACTTGACCATTTGTCCAAGATTTACCAGTACCTTGTTTTGTAGTAAACTTATTTTTCTGTTGGTCATATTCATTTGGTTAGTAACCACCCAATTTGCCTAAATTGCATGTGTCTGTAGCTAGAATTACTTGTTATAATGATAGGATTCAGAGGGAGAGCCACAAATACTAGTGAGCTATCAGCAGGAAATCCCACTGAGGTATCTCCATATATTTTTTGTGTGTTGATGTTGGATAATTCTTTAGTAAATGTTACCTTAGATATGTATCTTTTAGCCACTAGAAGGCACTCTGGTATAGAACTTCCTTTGGTTTTACAGACTACAAAACCTGCATCTAAACAAGGAAGGAAGGGAGGGAGGGAAAAAAATAAACCAAACATGCCTCGCTTTAAACAGACGCTTTGCAAAGATAACCATGTTCACTTATGTGAAACCATAACATCATTATTATTTCTTAATATACTTCTTATTCATAAGGTGGTCCACACCGGAAACCATATGTATGCACATAGTATGCATACACAATACAAAAATGTTTATTATTTTACTTAACATTTATACTGTAGCAATGCCTAATGGCCATAGTCAGGTTGTGCCACAATTATAGCTATGTTCTGTACCGACCTATACTGAGTAGCAGGCCCTGCCACAATGAGTATACAAGTGGCCTAACTTTGCTTCCATTTGATTTCAATGGTAGTAGAGTTACCCTAACAATGAACACTTGTGAAAAACCCACTTGAATTGTGTAAGGACCACTAATGCAGTGTGATCACTCACACTGAATATAAAAATAGAAGGTCAGAAATGTGAAAGTTGAGGTTCCTACAGCAATACTAATTTTGCCTATACAAGGGTTGTACTTCTGGTTTATGAGATTACTAGTTCCATTTCAAGTCCTGTGTTTCAAGACTGAAGACTCTATAAACCCAACTACTATACATTGTATTTTTATTGTTAAATGCATAGTTTAATAATATTTTACTATTTTTTAACCATTACAAATTCTAAGACTATATGAAATTAATGGATCCTTTTTTTGAGGGGAGAGGAAAACTTAAAAAAAGTTATAATTTCATTTTAGGGTGATTTTCATTTTAGGGTATCTTATGTTGCCTTTTAACAACTTCTATGGAGTATTAGTTGCTTGTTTTATATTACATTTGTACCCTAAATGCACAATGTGCTACAGAGAACTAAAGGAAGATGTATCCCTTCCCAGAAAAGCTAAGCAACTTACAAAAAGCACCATCTTTTGAAGCTGTCTGTGTACAATTTGATACTCAGCAAAACTAATTTTTAAATGAAATTTCAAAAATGTTAAGAGTTTTCACTCAAATATGGTATTATTTTTTAGTAGAAAATTTCCGAGATCACATTCAGAAATGTCTTTCCCTATCAAAGAGCCAAAGCATACTTATATTTTGCCAAAGCAGAGATTCAGAAACTTGGATTTATTTTATTTTTAAAGGGAAAATTAAGATTTTGCAGACTGTAGCAAAAATTTCAGGAGTCCTTCAACTCATGGAATCTGACTTTTTGACACCCATAGTTTTCTTCTGCTTCTTAATCTTTTATGGAGATGACTTTGGCAAACTGAATTTCACTTAGACATTACAATTACTCCCCCCCTGTTCCCTTCTGGGTACCTAGTCGGGAAGAATAGGCTTTATCTTGTTAGAAGAGACCAGGGTTTCATTAGCCAAAGATACTGGACAGATGGCTACTGAAAATGCTGAGAACTAGTTTTTCAATCTCTTAACTTTAGTCTTCAACCTCTTCAGCAATGTACTCCTCTTTCTAGGACTCAGCGGCTCGAATGTTTAAATTTGTCAGTTTATACCAGCTGACGATCTGTCTCCTTATGTGCCAAAATAGCAACGTTAAAAGTTAAGCTATTGATTGTTTATCTGGGGAGAATGAGAAGGTGCCTGGGATTTTAATTGAGAAATTAGAAATACAAAAAATTTGTGAGAGAGAACAAAAAAACACTGTCAGGATTCTTTCACCTTTTAGGCAAAGTTCAAAGATGGAAAGTTTCAGATGCATGCATGAATGTTGTAGAAATATTATGAACATTTGAAAATGGAAGCATCTCATAACACAAAAATTAGGGGTCATCACATGAAATTAATAGTTAGCAGGTTTAAACCAAACAAAGGGAAGTATTTCTACACAGCACACAGTCAACCTATAGAATTCCTTACTAGAAGATGTTGTGAAGATCAGGACTTAACAGGGTTCAAAAAAGAACTAGATAAGTATTGATGGATTTATTAGCCAGGATGGGTAAGTATGTTGTCCCTTGCCTGTGTCAGAGACTGGAAATGGGTGACAAGGGAGGCATCATTTCCTGATTACCTGTTCTGTGCACTTCCTCTGGGCATCTGACATTGGGTACGGAAGACAAGATAATGGGCTGGATGGACCTTTGGTCTGACCCAGTATGGCTGTTCTTATGTTCATATTTTATGCTAATATAACTTTTGGGAGTATCCCAGTTATCGTGGTCATCAAAGAAGATTAGCTGTATTGGGATTATCTCCTAAGAAGTAAAAGCTTCATTTTGCGTAGTTAAGGAATGGAGTATAACTTAGTCTGGAGATGGCTAGCTTTTTAAGGGTAAAGGCCTTGCTTTAAATCAATGAAAGACAGAGTCCCTGGTAAATCTCTTTCAAGGTCATTGGATATTGCAGGCATCTTTGAACAATAAAAGACGCTGACATAATATATCTACTGCAATGCTAAGGTACAATGGGAAGTTTACATTGGTGATAGCTGAACTAAATTTGTTGAAGAAAAACCAGCATGAAAATAGAGTGTACCAAATCTTATAGACTTGAAAAAAACATTCTATTAATATTTTGTGGGGATGGCATGTGTATTTTGGTTCTTGCATGTTAGTATGCTTCCTGATTTCAGTCCCAACTGGAAGCCAAGATGTCCACAAAACCCCAAACCAAACAAAACAACCCCCCCCAAACACAAAAACAAAAAACCCCCCAAACAAACACAAAAATAAAACCCTCAAGAGAGGTTACCTTAGCTGTTTTCCAAGCTTACTGGAGACCTTAATGGGGGGAGCCTCATATAATGCTATTTCCAAACAAATGCTCCGAAATGCTCTGTGGAGAAAAGGGATTCTATTTCCTTTTACTAAGGATCAGAACTCTTTTGGATGCCTATTTGGACTAAAACTCCAACTCCTTTGAGGTTCACTTATTCCTGGGACTGTGACAGTAGACGATGCTGTTTGCTCACAACCTAAATATAAAGTATTAGGAATGTTTTCTTTTAAAGTTTTATGCTAATTTCATTTTTGTTTCATGATCTTCACTTTAATACAAATTAATATCTTTGCTTTGGATGAACATATCCTACTTTATACAGGAGAAAGACACCTTGCTTATTTGCCTTCTTTATAGACATAAGTGCATGGAAATAGCTTTGTGAAGGTGTGCCACTAGGCTATCTTTTTTCTATAACTGGATTTGCAAAACAGGTTTCTGTTTAGACATCCATTAATTAAACATAATACTAGTTTACATAATCTCTTTCCAAACGTATTATCTTCAACCAACTCGGATGCTGTCACTTTCATTTAATTCCTATGGAACACTTAGCGAGATGATATAAAGTTGAAATCAAAGCTCCTGTGGAAGTGAAGGCTGGCATGGAAGGAACTGACATTTAAAATTTAAAACCTCACAGAAGATCCTTTTTAGAAATATTTGAAATGCAAAATACATTTAACACAAAGAACAAGTGATAAAATATTAGAATATTTGACAAAAATATACTTCACTGGCTATTATGCAGACCCACAATGGTGAAATCCTCGGCAAGCTCATTAGCATTTTAAAAATAAATTATTATTATTCAGGACTTGAACCTGCAAAGGGCTGAACACTCTCGTTCCAACATTGCTTGTGCTTATCTTTCAGCACAAGAGTAGTCCCATAGACTTGAAAGTTGAGCATCTGTACAGATGCTTGGCAGGATTAGGTCTCAAAGACTCAATGCTTTGTAAGAATGAGGACTTTTAGGTAGTAGTGTTGTCTCTGAAGAGCCCTGTAGTTAGTCCTACTTTGAAATGATCAGGCAGACTTGGTCTTTCTCCTTTCCACTGGGACATGTCTGAACCTCTCAGTGGTATACAGGAAATGGAGAGAGAATAAGGGGTCCCTAGCATGCTTGTGCTTCTTGAGGGCAAAGTGAAGAGGACTATGGCAGTCCCTATCTAAAGGGTTGTACTGGGGCACCATCTTCCGGTTACCTGATGACGTGAAGATTCTGGCTCTGTAACTAATTCTGCACCTGGTTGTGTGTACTTCTGTGTAGTACTAAATAATAAGTATAAAGCTGTAAGAGCTGCTTCCAAGCTCCCTTCTCTTGCCCTTGGAGGTTTTCTGTTCTCCTTAGTCCACAGGCAGAATGTCTCTGACAGGGGGACAGGCCATCCCAGGGGCAGCTGCAGTATAGAATTAATTTGATTTCCTTTAGTCTTACACGTGAAGGCTAAAATAATTATTGCAAGAAGAATGTGACAGCAGCAGCAGGTTGTCTATATTGATGAGACCGTTTTGGTTGTAAGTCTTTATTTGTCTGCTGCATTAGATACTTGTGGAAATTTATGCTTCCTTTTAAACCTTATGATATGAAACCAAAAGCAGAAGGGTTTCTACTGCCTGCTAGTTCTGTGCATTCCTAGTTATAATTGATGTTCTGTGCAGGATGCTAACCAGCTCCAGTTCACTTTGTCATTTTGTATAAGTAGCTTGTGCAAGTCCAGGGGTGTGTGCCTAGTGGAGACTCTAGTAGGTTTAGGTTGCTAGGAATGGCAGCCTAGATGTGTAAAGAAACAGAAGAAGAAAGAGCTTGTTAAAGACAAAGACATTGAACTGTTCCCATCTTTTTGGAAAGGAGAGAACTGCTGAAAGTGTCTCATTGCTTGGTATGTGAAAGCAAGAAGATATCTTTTCAATATTTCCACCAGAACTACCAAAGCTTTTGATATGTCAAGCTGGGTGCTTGTGGAATAAAAATCATCAGCACATTGCCTCGCCTGCAGAGTTGTGTCCAAAGATTCTACTGAGCTGTGGGCAAGCGGTACCTTGATAGGGGAAAATGCAATGGAGAGAGGCGTGGGGGAAGTCTGTATGCCACTCTGATAAAGGTATGGGGTTTTTTGAATGTGCTTTCTCTCCTTCAAAATGCTTTCAACTGACATTTCTGGTGCCATCTCTGAATGCTCTGAAAGGTCAGAGATCTGTTCAGCATCTGGCTGCTGAGCAAAGGTAAATCTGGCCCCATTGAAGATCACAGGAGTCTTGTTATTTGCTACTTTGGGGCTGGGATCTCACCCCAAGTCTTCAGAAATATATGGTGTCCATTCAGTACTTATAGGAATATTTAGAAGAAAAAAGAATATTTTAAAATATCTCTTTAAAGTGTCTCACTGTGGGCATTAAACATGTCATATGTTCCTTAGTAATTTCCCTGAATGTACACTGATCATCTTACCAGCTGAGATCAATGTTAACTGAAGAATATTTATGTTCAGGCTAAATGAACAGCATCTGACTGGTCAATCTGAAAGAGTTTCATGGTATAGTGGAACAAAATGGACACCAGAGAGAAAGGTGGATGCTGGTGCCTGCGATATATAAAGTGAAGTTAACTACTGAATTATCTTAAAGGTGCCGGGGAATCAAGTTTGTTCTGTTCACAAATTCTTAAAATTTGGAATGATACCAGGGTGGATTAACACAATCCAGGGCCTGGGAAGGCAGAGGGCAAGAACCCTTCCCAAGAAGCATTGTACTTTTGGGCCCAGGCTTGTGAGATTTACAAATCCTAAATTTTTAAATAAACCTATATTTTTAACATCCTGCAGGAAAAATTTCATAACTTTACACACAGTGCTGCTAGAGAAATTTCAGCATGGCAATACTGACCAGCAGGTCTGAGTGTTTATATGATATCTCACAAGACACACTCCTAGTTATCTTCTACCCCACTAATCTCAGAAAACGTATAGAAAATATCACTAAAATAATTGTAAAAAGATTCTTTACCATATTCTGATGAGATTCCCATCCTGATAACATCATGCTCTTTAGAGAACTCATTTCTCATCTAAACATACCCATTAAAATGTAAGAATCTGGTGAATCAATACACTGAAAAGGAGCAGGTGCAAGTAGCCTGTTGACCTCCTGCACATTCTAAAACTTGCTATATTTCCCAGTGCTTGAGCATCTAGTTGACAAACCCTTTTCAAAATCCCACAGTCATTCCTGTATCCAAACCTTCAGGGCTCCCTGTCCTGAACAAACTTTCTGTCTGCCTACAGAATCCGTTAATCATTGAAAAGAGAAACCATACAAGGTGCTCAGAAAAATACATACCTCCATGCATGCATGGCAGATTTCTGAAATCTTGTACTAGATTGTCTTCTGTTGAAAAGTGCCATAGAATTTTAGTCAAGAGAATTGAAAATATCTCTCTGGGCACGTATACACTAGGGAAACCATTTCAAAATAACTAAAATTGATTTAATAACTACCAAAATCATAAAATAGAAATAACATGTCCACACTACGGGGAAGCCTTGAAATTAGTCCGAGGCAGCCTCTGTTATTGTGGACGTGCTACCTCAGTTTAGAACTCCAGGAAGCACTGGGGAGTAATTACTTTTAATTACTGTGCAGAGTAGTTATTTCAAAATAGCAGCACTGGAGTCTCTACTCTAATGCAGTGCTTTTTTTGTGACGGTACGCCCTGGTACGGTGTACTGGCACCTATTTTTCCAGCATGCTGGAAATGAACGGCATTCCCCTTGGGCATATGGGCACCCATTTTCAGAGGAGACTTCACTGGCATTTTCCTGGGGCGGCTTGGCTCCTGATGGAAGCCTGCTCGGGCCATGTGTTTCTTAAAGGGGCCATGACTACATTTCGGCCCCCAGCACGCCTTTTTTTTATAAACAACTTTCCCCTGGAGTACCGGCACCTTTTTTTTAAATGCAAAAATAGCACTGCTCTAATGCTATTTCTAAATAACAATGTCAAAATAAGCATTATTCCCCGAGGAAAGCAAAAGTACAGATTTAGAAATAACCAGCCCATTATTTTGACATACGGGCTTGGTAGGGTGGACACTCCACTCATTATTTTGAAATAAGGGAGGGTTATGACTCCTTAGTGTAGACCAGGGCTCTAGAAAGAATTAAAATACTGAATAAGTACTGTATGTAAGCTAGACACCTTCTCTCTCTCACCAAAAGAAGATGGTCCAATAAAAGATGTTACCTCCCCTACCTTGTGTCTCTAATGACCTATAGAAATTAGTAGAGAGTATCTGTATATTTTTTTCTAGGTATCATTGTTTTTGATGAAACAGACTAAAACTTATATATTTTTATTTTGCAAAATTCAATACAGAAATATATCTTTTTGTATTAAATTCTTTAGGATTGTTTAAACATCTATAAAAGATAAGTTTATAGAAAATTGGTTTATAAAATTTTACATTTAATAGCATGCTGAAAGCCAGCTTTTTTTATATTCATTCTCTGTCTCATTTAGACTAAATTTTTCAATTTGTTTATACTCCACTGTGGTGCCTGTATTTCAATTATGACAGATTGGACTCTTTTTTCCCCCTCACTGCTCAAATTTAATCTTCTCAGTCCTTCCATTATTTGATGTTGGGTATCTTGTTTACTTTTGTCATTGTTCTTTACTTTATTGATGAACTATACTGCCTCTTGTTGTCACTTTTGACATTTTATAATTTACAATAACCAGAACAAATAAAGATTTCATGTCCTTAGTTTCTTTATTAGCTATTTTTCATTTTTTCAATAGATTTTTTTGAAGTATGATGGATTCCAATCAGTTTCTACAAGCTACTTCATATTCCTTCAGTCTGTCACTTTAAAATCTCATACTGAGTGGCTTGAGTACGCATTCATGTATATCTCAAGTGTAAAATAGGCTCACTTATCCCTTGATGTTAAGCAATTCTTATCTGATTTTATAGCCAGGGCATTGTATAGGGATACATTTTCAAATAGTATCTTATCATGTTGCTTGCTCAATAAAATATGTAAGAGAACAGCTCTGTTTGATCTCTAACAATGTTAGCTTTCCTGTAACTATTAAAAAACTCTGATTCCAGTTCCATGTCAAGGTAAATGATATCCCTTGTATCGGTGTACTAGCTTTGTTATACAGATTTCCTGATTTGCATAAACACTTCATGATTAGTCATGTCCTCCATCATTCAGAATTCCTATTTTTGCTTGTATTTAACTGTTTTTCTTAAGTTTGCTCATCTGTTTCAGTTCTGTGCATATAAATTTTACTTTGAGCTATAAACCCCTTCTTTGTCTGCAGTGCTACATTTCTGAGGTATAAGGATCTTGAGGAAAAGAGGGTGTTTTTTTGTTTTTGTTTTGTTTTTGTTTTTTTGTTTTTTGCAAAATGGAAGCAGCTACACTGCTTCTTTTTGCGCAAAAAGAATCGGCAGAAAATATGCTAATGACATCGCAACTCATGCTAATGAGTCCCTAATTAGCATATTTTCTGCCGCAAAAAGTTGCAGTGTAGACATAGCTTGACTGGCAGCAGAGATCTTTTCCATTCTGCATGCTTTAATATTAGTGTAAATCGTGCTGTTGTAAGGTGCTAGACTGGTAGCCCAGGAGACTTCAAGGTATACAAATCTGACCTAAGGGAGTGAGAGAAAGCTCTGGGAGTGAGAGAAATCTTTTTATCCTTGCATTTATGTACTCTGACATTCAGGGCTCTAGTCCAATATGATATGCCCCTTCTACCTTGGATATGATGAATACTTCCTTTGTTCTTAATTTTACCTTCTACAGAGCACACAAAAGATTGGCTTCAGTGCCAGATTTACACACAAGCAAAGTAAGCAACAGTTCAGATTATGAGAGGTCTCAAAATAAAAACAAACAACCCCCCCTTTTTTTGGTAATGCTATGGGGCCTTTTAAAATTGACATAGTTTAGGGCCTCTGTACATCTTAATCAAACCCTGATTGACTTATCCTAATGCCCTCCATTACCTGTGCATGCACTACCATTTGCTATTTGCCTTTTGTCTGAATAGCAGCAGCTATTAATTTTAGAATATGTGTACTTACTAAGAGACACTTTGACCATGGGTATCTGGATGGCTCAGCACTTGATTCATCATATAGAGCCCTTCAGGAATGCACATGCTTTGGTGCCTGGTGGTATCTCTCCACCCTTATGAGGTAGCTTTTCAGCATTCCTGTGCAAAATGGGTTGGTGGTCTCAGGCCTGTGTCTGTGGCAAAAATTGCCAGATAAATTCTGGCAGTCTTAGAGAGATGGAAGAGAATGGCGTGGGGAAGAAGGAAGCCTCCTTTCCTCCCTCACTATTTCCACAGCAAATCATCTCTCGTCATAGGAAGAATCTCTCACTCTCTCACAGTGACTGGGGAGAAGAACCTGTTGGGTAAGATGGTTTTGTGAAGGACACTTAAGCTACATCTACACAGCAGAGCTATTTTGGGATACCTCTGGTATCCCGAAATAGCAATTCCACATCTTAAGAGCAAGCACTTTCTATCAAAATATAATGGGCTCGCCATTCCAAAATTGCATAGCTTATTTTGATGTTATTTTGAAATCTGGTGCTGTCTACACAGAACCAAATTTTGAAGTAAGGTGCTAATCCAAAATATCCCTTATCCCTCATACAATGAGGTTTACAGGGATGTCAGAATAGCGAGCTTGTTATATTTCGATATAACAGGCTTGCTCTTAAGACGGGGAATAGCTATTTTGGGAAACTAGAGGTATCCTGAAATAGCTCAGCCATGTAGACATAGCCTTACTGTCTCCCAAGATTTTTCTCTTCACTCCTGCTCCATTGTGTTCATTTGGGGGATGAAGGCAGAAGAAATGGTGTAATAAAGATTAGAGGAGGGAAAATGTGGTGTATATGTGACTTATTATGGAGAGGGAAAGTGGTTAGGTGTCGACTGCAGTTTCACTGGTACAGGGAATTAGTGAAAAATGTGGAGCTGCAAGAAGCTGTCATAAGACTTACTCACAGAACTGTGCTATAGACCCTGAGAGAACTTCCTTCTGCAATTTGCCTGCAGAAAAAAAAGTTCTGCTCCTTTAATTAGCTCTGACTAAACTCTCTAAAAAACCCTCTTTTCCATCTTAAGGATAAGATGTTTCTTTGTTGCCAGATCCAATACTGCATCAAGGCTAATGTCTTGCAGAATTATCACCCCTCTTCTTTGCAATGCACATCAATAGGGAAATCAGGGGGAAAAAAATGTCAACAGCAATCGATGCTTGTCAAAGAGACCAGGGAACGTTATTGATGTGACACTGATGAATGCATGCAAACTCTAGAAAACCAGTACTGACCTAGGACAATAGAAGATTGCTGTCAGAGGAGTGTTTGCATGCTGGTACAGATTGCTGCACTGGGGGGATGTCAGCATTCTAATATCAAAGGCATCCAAGTCGTAGCTGTGTTTTGTTCTAAAAGGAAATGTTAGTGTGTCAGTTCCATCTAACTATAAAAGTCCAGACTCTGTCATGCTTAGGTCCTGTCTGCACACAATCAACAAACTGGAACACCATCCTAGAATGGACAGAGTGGGATTGGTATTAAATGCGTATCCTGGTATAATTTATTTCCATACAGGCAGGGAAATTATACTGATATAGATTATGTACTTTCATATTGGTATAAAATCTCCAGGAGTTATACTGGTATAACAATAGCAGTAAAATAAAAATCCCCCCTTGCAATCCACCAAACTTGCAAAATGAATGATTATCTCAGATGGGGAATATTTCCTGGGAAGCGGGAAGAGATGTGACTCAGTTTGATGTAAGTTCCTATTCATTTAGCAAAGACGGATATAAAATCCCATCTGGTTTTTGTTTTCTCTTCCTCCTCCCCCATTATAACTGCAGAAACTGCTTTGAATAGAAAACAGTTACCTTGAGTTTTTTATCTTGGATGTGGGAAGCAGGACATGGGTTGTTTCCACCTCCAATCACCCAGTTGCAGAAGTACAAACTGGGTATTTTCACATGTATTTTGTTTTAGCCTCTGCTTTTACAGTTCCTGGTAACAAACTTGTGAATTGTCCTTTGTTCAAAATGTCTGCCATTTTCCTTGACTGACAATGGAACTTAAACCACAAGCCACTCCCAGCCAAAAGGCCTGTGATTCCCTACATTGTGTATAAGAAAGGTGGCTGTCAGCTCCTAGTTATTTTTAATTGGGCTGACATAAGAACAAATGAATCAA
Organism: Pelochelys cantorii; assembly: GCA_032595735.1. Classification (NCBI taxonomy): domain Eukaryota; kingdom Metazoa; phylum Chordata; order Testudines; family Trionychidae; genus Pelochelys; species Pelochelys cantorii. The sequence goes on from CM064339.1 coordinate 19,602,703, forward strand.
TTCCCCTCCCTCCCAATTTTGGAGGGATGAGGTGTTAGACTGCTTCCCATGTCAATTTCCTACTTGAGCAACTTACAATGTCTATGTCACTGAGTAATGTGTCCATCACAGCCCTGGGCCACCTCTGTAGGGAGCAGGGACCCATCACTCCCATGTTCCCTTTGATATTTTGGGACACTCTGCAACATTCTCAAGTCTGTATAGAAATCTGTATTTTCTTCCTGTAACGGGGCAGAACCGCCCCGCACTGGAGATCTGCCAATAGCCGCCTGGCTGGCGACCCGGGGGGGCGTGATATTGGTGGTGCACCAGCCGTTTGGCAGCCGCTGAGCATGCACACCACGATCAGCCGCCTGGGGGACGCAGCTGCCTGGGGGAGGAGCGAACGGCGGGCGGGAGCAGAGTGACGTCACCGCCGTCGGCATGCCAACGGGGGGGCAGAGCCCCGGCATGGACGCGGGACGCCCAGCGGGGAGGTTTAAAAGCCCAAGAAGATGGGCAACCAGGGGCTCCCAGGCCAGCAGGTAAAGAGGGGACCTGAGCTGGGGGACAGTGCTCCCGCTGGCTGCTTGTTAGCGGGGAGAGGAAGTAGCCCAGAGCGGGCAGAGGGAGCCCGAGGGCTGGAGGGTCACGGCGGAAAGCCCCGCCAGCCAGACAGGACCACAGCCAGGTCCGTGTCCTTAGGGCCCTGGGCTGGGGCCCATGAGAGGGGGAGGGCCCGGAACCCCCTCTCACCGCGATTCGACTGGGGAGCCGGATCGAGACTCAACCGTCAGCCGTCATATAAGCCGCGTCGCTGGCTCAGACTCTCACCTGACGCGTTCTGAAACTGACAAAAGAGACTCAGGGTGGGGTGGAGGGAACATAGAAGCTGTGTGGGGGTAGGGATAACGGACCGCCTGGCCTTACAGACTGTCACACTTCCCCTCCCTGGGATCTTGGATTCTCTGCCTTTCTTTGGAGTCACCATGAGGCTTCCTTAATGCTGAGTGAAGCTGTCCATGTCTAGGGGAAACAGAGCCCTATGAGGTGGTGGCCTGGGGCAGTTTGGATGAAGCACAATGCGTTTATCATTAGGACCCAGGAGGCATTTGGAGGGAGATTGCTGGGATCAGCATCCTGAGAGCAGGACAGGATTTTGTACTCATTACAGGAATGCGGTGTAGTGTGTTGCTGTGTTTCTTGCAAGATCTTGAAGTCCCAGCTGCTGCTGCTGGTGACCCCAAAGCTGTGGCTGTAGACAGAAGAGACTAACATCAGGGGAGCAGCATGACTGCTGCACCGTAAGAGATTCTATGGTGGAGAACCCCCAGCCTGACAAGGATACCAGATGCAGGCAAGACAGATTTTCCCTCCATCCCTTCCCCACACAAAAAATATCTGGGACCTCAGGTCTCTTGGAGAAGATGATCCTCCTGGAAGCCCCTGCTCCCAGTGATGGCACAACTTACAGGAAGGCAACAAACACCTTCTTGTCACCTCTCCCACAGGGAATGATGCCTCGTAGTTACACTTTCCCTGCTGACAGGTACCATTCTAGTGTTCAAACCTATCTTTAAAAACTGGAACAAAGGGGACCTGGAGAATCAGACCAGTCACCCTAAATTTCAGTACCTGAAAAGGTACTGGAACTAATTATTAAACAGTCAAGATAGATAGTATCCTACAGGGATAACAGAATATAAGGAATAGCCAGCATGGTTTGTCAAGAACAAAACATTCCAAACCACCCTAATTTCCTTATCTGACAGTTAGGGTATGTCTACACTAGCCCCCTAGTTCGAACTAGGGAGGCTAATGTAGGTATTTGAAGTTGCAAATCGAGCCCGGGATTTAAATATCCGTGCTTGATTTGCATCTTCCCGGCCGGTCGCCATTTTTGAAATTTACAAGTCTGGACTTACATGCGGCAGGGACCCGGTAGTTCGAAATAAAGCCCTAGTTTGAACTACCTGTTAAACCTCATTCCAGGAGGAATAACAGGTAGTTTGAATTAGGGCTTTATTTCGAACTACTGGGTCCCCGCCACGTGTAGACGCAGGCAGTTAGTCCGGACTTGTAAATTTCAAAAATGGCGACCAGCCGGGAAGATGCAAATCAAGCGCGGGATATTTAAATCCCGGGCTTGATTTGCAACTTCGAATGCCTACTTTAGCCTCCCTAGTTCGAACTAGGGAGCTAGTGTAGACATACCCTTACTGGCCTAATAGATGGCCAAAACCTTGATATCATTAACGGTTTTGACACAGTCCCATGTAACATTGTGATAAGCAAACTAGAAAATGTGATCTAGATGGAATTCTGTAACGAGGGTGCACAACTACACAACTATTCCTGAACAGAGTCTTTCAATTAATTATTAGTGATTTGCGGTCAAATGAGGAGGATATATAAACTGAATCATGTGGGTCTGGTACTATTCAGTATTTTCAGTAACGGAGTGGAGAATGTGTTTATAAAATATATAGATGCTACCCAGTGTAGTAAGTTGAGTGTCTGCAACATAAAATCAGCAGGCCTGAAATTTAGTGAGCAAAACTTTGGCTCAGTGGAACTGCAAGCAGGAAAGAGGCTTGGCTTAAGAGAAATAGGATAAGCCAGGTAAAGCATAAAGAACACCAAAGGTAACAAGCACAGGTACCAGGCATAGGCTGTAAGCACATTCCAGAGGGTTCGTAACAGAACGCCTTACTAAGAAACATCTTGGTACCAACTGCCTTCCCACAAATAACGTACATGCTGACCTTGGTTCAGGACTGGGTTGAAGTTGACAGCATGATGAATAGTAAGTAAATCCCCCTTCTATGAGGTAAGGGGCAGTAACCAGGTAACAAAGGGTGGCAACCTGATAAGTCAGGAGTGATGTGTAACTTGTTTGTACCTGTGTATAAAAGTGCACCCCAAAGGGTGATCACTAACTGACTGTGGGGGCAGGAGGGCACTGGAAATCCAGGGTGCTTAGCTGGGCATTCATCCATTGCCACGGCTTACATAAGGTGTAGTGGCACAGCAGTGAGTCTGTTCGCTGACAACTATTATTGTACGAGCCAATAGCCCATCATAAGACGGGATTTACAGGTCTCTCCTCCATGTCCTATTCCCTTTCTTTCTCATACTTCTCTCCTGAGCCTCTGGTCGGTCTGTCTGTCTCTCTCTCTCCCTCCTCCTACTGCCTTCCTCTCTCTCTCTCAGCTCTCCTCCACCTCCTGCCTCTCTCTCCATCTCTCTTTCTCTTCTCCCCCTCCTGCCTCTCACTCTCTCTTTCTCTTCTCCTCCTCCTCGTGCACGGAGAGCACGGAGCCCAAATGGCTGCTTGCGCCACTTGCTTCTGCGCGGCAGCCTGTCTGAGTGGCACAGAAGTCAACTGAGTGCCACTGCGGGAGGTGAAGGGGGGCGGGGCGGTGACGTTCACGGCCAGTGGGCGGGGCCTGGAGCCGCTGTCATGCCGCACGTCACCACCCCGCCCCCCCTTTGCCTCCTGCCGTGGCGCTCAGCTGACTTCTATGCCACTCAGCCGGGCCGCCGCGGGAGAGCAAGCGGAGCAAACGGCCTCTCTCTCTCTCTTCTCCTCCTCCTGCCTTGCCCTCTCTCTCTCTCAGCTCTCGTTTGCCTCCTGCCTCTCTCCCTGTCTCTCTCTCTTTCTCTTCTCCCCCTCCCGCCTCTCACTCTGTGTTTCTCTTCTCCTCCTGCTGCGTCTCAGGGTTTTTTTTTGTCCAATTGTAAAGATAAATTTCAAAGTAAAGTTCTGTTTAAATACCAATAAAAAGGGTCATGCAGCAACTACTGTTGCACAATGGGGGCTGGATTCTTCTTACACTGGTGTAATTGGGAAAAACTGTTGAATTGTGGAAGCACAACTGATGGTAGTGACAGGAAAATCTGACCCCCATATACGCAATCAGCTTAAGCTACAGGCTATTGATGCATATTGGTCTGTGGGCTATATATTGATCAGGTGTATCAGTCTAATTACAACATATTCACAGCAAGGAGAATGAAGTGCCCCTGGTACAAGGATCAGTTTTAAAAATGAAAAATTTAGTTGCAGGAAGCATAGCTTTCTCACAGTAATCCCTTCTTTCAGAATCTCAATGTCCGATTCAGTTTGGTAGCAGCAAAATTGTTCCTTTTGATCATTCATTTATTTAGTCTCTAGCAGCTGCAGACAACTGGGAGTGCACAAGGTATAATCCTAGAAGAACAATTGACATGCTGCATCACAGCTCGTACATTAAGGTCAATAAGTTGAACATCAAGCCTCTGTTTGTGGCCATCAAAAAGGAGACTTCTTTTTTGACAGGATCAATCTTTTTGCTAAAGTGAGGTAGGCAGTAGCTTTATTTAAGTGTTATCTCCTTCCCCAACCTACACTAAAGCAGTAAACTGTGGCCAGATGAAAGCTGTTCACCAACCTAGCACCACAAATCATTTAACAGTCCCCTCTATTAAATCTCAGAGAGATTTTTTTTTTAAATCGAAGGTGATAGTATAGGCACAGTCAACCATGGCATGTCTCATGTCTTGTCTGAGCTGTATACATCCTTCCTTTGCTCTTAATTTTCTCCACCATGGCATAAGGTATCTTCCATTACCCTTAGTGGAAATTAACATTCGTGTTTCTGAAGTTGAGCACTATCTTCTTGTGATTCCCATTGTTATGCATCCCCAACTTCAATTGCTTTTTTTGTCAAATCCAGAAGAAAATGGAAGAAGGGGATGCTAATCTGACTGCTAAGTAGGTAATAGTCAACCTTTCATGTTTTAAAGGATGCAAGTGAAAAGATGGATTTGAGGGAATCATTAACTTGTATGAAAGCATTACACTTCGTGTGACGTGCAAGAAAGATTAATGTGAGGGAAAGATACTATAATGGAAACAAAAATGAATAATCAGGGTAAAATTGTATGAATAATCTAAATAGTAATAACATTAGAGCTCCATTAGGTTTTTAAATGATGTAGGTTCTCTGAGTTCTTTGACACACTGCACTGTATGAGTTGGTATTGTAGTTAATAATTATCAGTGGGTGCATTTGCAGCCTTGAATGTTACAATGCTAAAGTCAAATGAAAGATGTGGTTCAAAATGCAGCTGGAACGACATGCAACCATTTGCTCATTGTTTGCTCTCATCTCACAGCAGACTATCTATTGACAAAATGGCTCTTCAAGTCTATTTTCTGTGAAAATAGGTATCTGAAAAAATAAAATTGTCTGAGTTGCCATTAAAAATGAAAAACCTGTTCTATCCCACAATTGTCCGAAGCGCTTCTGCTACTTTTTAGATGAACTTTTATGGTCTTTTCATTAAAAACTAAATTAGATGCCAGTTGATTCTCTGAACTTACACATTTCATTGACAGTAAATGAATTCTGCAGTGTATGTTGAAAACAGTGATTATAAAATGGATGCAGTCCTGCAGCTTTGAACCAAAACTTTCTCTATCAGAAAATAATTGTAGCACAGAGAAAGTTCTCAACATGCTAGTGTTTAATTGTGTTTCTAGTTTGTGCTGCTGTATGGCTAGCAAGTTAATGAGCAAGGAGAGATACACACAAATAAAGACTTTTAAATAGATCTAGTCTGGTTTTTGCCCACTAGAAAATAGAGAAGTAATTACCTAGCCAGGTTGTGCCCCCCCCATTAACTGGTGGAATTGCACCTTCTGGCTTTCATTTGGCCCATGTGGAAAAGGGCTGTATAAGCTTTTATCTTCTTGGTGGGAGCCATGTGCAACTTTCTGGGGCTTGTCAGTTCTCCAGAGGATTGGGATCTACACAGAGTTAATGGGTAGGCACGGTGGAGCCTTGTTGGGTTGTGAGGGTGTCATGATTAGTTTGGAAAGATGATACAGCCATTCTGCCTGTTAACTCTTCTGTGGGGCCCTCTTTTTCTAGGTGTTCTGAGAGGAGTTGGGGGAGGCCCTGAGAGAGACAGAGACTCCTGGGTATGCAAGGTCTCCACCAGTGCTATCTCAGAGTTCTTATGGTTCTTACAGACTCCTGCAGTGCTTGGGAATCAGAGCTATGACCTGTTTCATAGGATTTACTGGATAATCCACTCCTCCTAAAGAATGATTTGGGGGAAACCTGGGAATGAGTTCACCTCCTTTTAGCCCCCATGCACTGGAGAGTGCTGTAGAGGCAGAAATCTATCAGCTGTCCCTCACAGATATCTCTTCTGTTGTGGTTTGTCTTCTTCAGAAAAAATTGCAAGGCCCACCCCGCTCCTAAACCTAGGAGATCAAAAGATATAAGGGGAAGGCCTACATGGAAAAGCAAATACACAATGGGGTTATGTTCCTTTTCCACCTAGCTTCTATTTGTGTCTGTATCCTGTCCCTGTCTCATCTGCCCCATTATAGACCCTGGAATACAGGGGGATGCTGCTGTAGCATTCATCAGGATGTAGTGTAGCCACTCTTCTGTGCAGAAGTGAGAGGATCTGCATCTGGAAATAAAGTTTTGCAAGGTGAAAAGCTGTTTGCTAGTTCTGCTAATATATTTCACTTGGAAAGATTTGCCGTCCCCCTCTGGACATGCTCTTCACTCATACTCTGCAATATTTATCAGTAGAGAGGTCTTCGGTTCCTGAACCTCTTGTGGTAATTATCAGGCGAACTAGAATCCAAGAAACAGCCTTCTCCCCCACCCAAGTATGCACAGGTGTATTAGAAGTTCAGCTCACATCCCTAACCCATGCTTTGCTGCCTGTTTTAACAAATCAAAATGCAGAATAAGTGTTGAGGATACCTCATTACCAATGGTGCAACAGGGGATGCAAATTACATTTGGAGCAGGCTGCACTGTTTCAGAGCTAAAAATTATAACAGATGACATTGGCATAGACTTAGATCTCTCTCACATGTGTTATCATTGCACGAGGCCTGGAAAAAGGAAAATGTAGTGGTGATTATTTCTGTAATACTATATGTAAAACAAAAACAATCACTCTGAAAATATTTCTTTCTCCCTAGCTACTAAGGCAGGAGAATTTCCACTATGATTTTATCATCATGCATATAAAGCAAAATTGAGTAATGATTGTAAAAATCAATTATTAATGCAGTAATCTCATTTGTAATTTGCCCACAGGCAGTTTATTATATTTTAAAAATTGGAAACAACAATAGAGATCAGAAAATAGTCATTTTATATTTTTTTCACCAGAACAAAAGCACAACTAGACATAGGAAAAGTTATATTACCAAGGAGGGGGCAGAAACAAAATCCTGGATCCAAACATCTTGTACCTTGGATAAATTCAAATCTGGGTTTAAACTTTGTTGCTTTGGCCCATATTTAAGGACTGATCTAAAATCAAAGTTGCACTGGTAGGCTGTTAAACTGGTAACACTTTGTCCGGTCACTCTTGCATCAGTTTAGCTTGCCTCTTATGTAAGTAGGGGCAAACTAAATCCACTTAAACCAGGTATAAACTGGTATAAGTGTGTCAACATGTGATTACCACTATATTGACCAACACACGTGGGACTGAAGCAGGAAATGTTCTTCTAAATTAAAAGCTTGCAGTGCTACAACTTGAATTCAAGCATTAATATGCGCTAGTTGAGGCTGTCACAGACTGTCCTGTGTCACTTGGGCACAGAGGGGACCTGTAATGTACACTCATTGTGTGGTGTTCTTACACACACAAACAGTGCCACAGCTGAGTTAAAGTGGTGGAACTATCAGACCTTCGTTTAAAACAATGCAACTTCAGAGTGCAGACAAGCCCTTAAATGAAAATTATCACAATCGTGCCAGCTTCTGGCACGCTTCTCTCTTCCCCGTTGAAGATTCATCCTATAGGCATGAAATAAATTTCAGAGCAACAATTCTGATATGTGTATATTTGCATTCGCATGTTGCACTTTCATCCCATATGTCAAGTCATGACAGAATAACATGAAGATTTTAACTGACACACAAATACTTAGGGAATGAGTCTATCATGTTGGTTTTACACCAGTGTAAATGGAATTACTTCTGGTTTACACTCGTGCTTCTGAGTCATACTGGTGCATGTAAGAGTACAATTGGTATCTCAGGCTACATCTACACTGCAGGCTTTTTGCGGAAGAATTGTTTTGCACAAGAGTTCTTGCGCAAAAGGTCTTGCGAAAGAGTGCGTCCACACTGCCATGTGCTTTTGTGCAAGAGCGTCCATGGCAGCGTGGATGCTCTCTTGTGCAAGAAAGCTCTGATGGCCATTTTATCGATAGGGGTTTCTTGCGCAAGAAACCCCTGTTGCCTGTGCACACTGCCTTCTTGTGCAAGAGCACTTGCACAAGAGGGCTTATTCCTCGTGGGGAGAGGAATAACTCTTGCGCAAGAAGCCCTCTTTTCTGATGATTTACTGTAAATTTACTTGCGCAAGAACATGCGTGCAGTGTAGACACTCCACAAGTTTTTGCGCAAGAATGGCCATTCTTGCACAAAAAGCCTGCAGTGTAGATGTAGCCTCAGGGTATGTCTACACTACAGAGTTTTTTTGGAAAAATGGCAGTTTTTCAAAAAAAAACTTCAATTAAATCCACACTGCAATCGCGTTCTTTCGGAAAAAAATAGAAAGAACTGAGGGGTTTTCTGACATTGGTAAACCTCTTTCTATGAGGAAGAAGCCTTTTTCTGAAAGATCTCTTTTGGAAAAAAGCGTGTGTGGATGGGGAAGAGGGAGTTCTTTTGGAAGAAGCACAGGTGCCCTGGTGGCCATTCTGCCCATAGTAATTATAGCTTACATGCGAGATAGCGTCCATTCAGTGTGGATGTTATCTGTTGAAGAAGCAAATCACTTTTTTGATGCACTTTGGCAGTGAGGACGCTCTCTTTTGGAAGAATTTTTTTCAGAAGATCTTTTCCGGAAAAGCTTCTTCTGAAAGTAGCATGCAATCTAGACATAGCCTCAGAGTTGTCAGTCATGGTTAAATGGGTAGAAGCCCAGTAATGTGTCCTAATTCTCTGGCACTGAAATTCCATTTCCTTTTTTACCTCCTCCAGTGATGGCACTTAACAAAATGATGTCAATTACTGTTGTCGCAGGGGCATCTAAAGAATGGACATGAATACTGGATGGAAAAGTTCCATCACCTTTATTTTATTTACATAATATAACATAAGGTGTCAGACTGAACAATCCAATAAAAAAGAGAGATCCTTTTCCTGCACTATGTATTTGTGCTCCTGTCACTTTCTTTTTTCCAGTGAGGGCTTTTTCAAAGTCCTCAGAAAGAATGCATAGTTTTAAGACTCAGTCATATTGAACAGTACATATCTGGCTAATAACTTGGAAGAGTTACTTCCCTTCTCCATGTCTAACTTTCCACTGCCTCCCAAACTTACGGTGGTTCTTTATTCATGGTGCTGACAGATATAATGCATCTTTCTCTAAATATCAAACAGAATACTCCACAAATAGGAGTCAGAGGCCTGTCATAGCCCTGGCAGAATTCCTGCTTTGGATACTCCCCAGGCAGCTGTGTTTGGTCCTGTGAACTGGATCTGTGCACTTCTAAGCCCTTCTGGGTCTGGGCAGGATCCAGTCACAATCCCTGGCCTCTCAATATGCATGATGCATTCAATTATACAGCAATTTCATACCAAAAGAACTTAAACTCTTACATAGGCCAGTTTTCCAAATTGTCACAGTTCCTATATCTATATTTTCAAATGGGCTGAGAAACCAGCTAATGCCAGTGGAAATGTTTGGGAACTCAATATTTTAAAACCCCCATAGATGCCCAACTTTCAGCTCCTAGAAATTCTGGCAAGACTTTCAAAACTCTATCCAGGGGCCTTGAGTTTTGTGAAAACTGAAGTGACCAAGTTTAAATTTACATTCTCCTTAAATTCAGAAATATTTGAACATGGGATTACATCTAAGTCCATCTCTAATCATCTGAAAAACCTTTCTTGAAGGGCATGTCTAAACTGGGGAGTTATTTCAAAATAAGAGGACGTATTTCAAAATAACAAGGTTAGCATCCATACTACCAAGCCTATTATTTTGAAACTAGCCAATTATCCCGTCATAAAATGGGATTTTCAGGTCTTTCCTCCACGTCCTATTCCCTTTCTATCTCGGTCTTCTCTCCTGAGCCTCTGGTCTCTCGCGCCATCTCTCTCTCTCTCCCCTCCTCCTACTGCCTCCCCCTCTCTCTCTCAGCTCTCCTCCTTCCTCTCTCTACATCTCTCTTTCTCTTCTCCCCCTCCTGCTTCTCATTCTCTCTCCTCCTCCTCCTGCCTCTCACTCTCGCTTTCTCTTCTCCTCCTCCTCCTGCATGGGGAGTGCGGAGCCCAAACGGCTGTTTATGCCGCTTGCTCCCATGCAGCAGCCCGGCTGAGCAGCTGTCTAAGAGCTCCAGCTGCCCCCCTGAACCATTTCCCTTCACCCCAACACTGATCCTGCAGCCTCCCAGTTGTCCTCCACCTGCCCCTCCCCCTCGTTCCCCCAGCCTCCCCCTGGCCAGGATCTGTTCACGGCCAGGGGACGGGGCCTGGAGCTGCTGTCACACCGCATGTCACTGCCCCACCCCCCTTCGCCTCCCGCCATGGTGCTCGGCTGACTTCTGTGCCGCTCAGCCGGGCTGCTGCGGGGGAGCAAGCGGAGCAAGTGGCCGTTTGGGCTCCCCCGTGGCAGCCCGGCTGAGTGGCACAGAACTCAGCCGAGTGCCATGGCAGGAGGCGAAGGGGGGTGGGGCAGTGATGTACATGGCCGGGGGGGCGGGGCCCATGTAGGAGGAGGAGGAGAAGAGAAAGAGAGTGAGAGGAAGGAGGAGGAGGAGGAGAAGAGAGAATGAGAGGCAGGAGGAGGAGAAGAGAAAGAGAGATGGAGAGAGAGGCAGGAAATGGAGAAGAGCTGAGAGAGAGAGGGGGAGGCAGTAGGAGGAGGGGGAAGAGAGAGAGAGATGGAGGGAGAGACCGGAGGCTCAGGAGAGAAGACCGAGATAGAAAGGGAAAAGGACATGGAGGAAAGACCTGAAAATCCCATTTTATGACAGGCTAATTGGCTAGTTTCAAAATAACCTTGCGAACAGGAATTGCTAACAGGGAGTTTGGAGAGGGAGTTCTCCAGGTGAAAGAGGAGTAAAAACGGGACCCTTGTGGTAAGTGGCTGTCTGGAGTGTGTGTTTGTGTGTGGGGGAGTTATTTGCTGTGTGCAGAGCTTGTGTTTATCTGTTTGGTTGGTTGAAGGAGCTTCTAAAAGGTTTGAAATCTAGAAGCCTCTGTTAATTGGCTAAGCCTCAGTCAGGGGGAGGGGCTACCAGAGCTATATAAGCCTGTGACTCAGCGACCAGGGAGCTTGCGAACAGGAATTGCTAACAGGGAGATTGGAGAGGGAGGTTAGAGGGGGAGGTTAGAGGGCACTAGTGACTTCTGGCCTTCTTTAAAACATAACTCTTATCGTAATCTATATTCCAGAGGTTTAAAAAGAATCCCAGTTTATACTTAAACTTGTTCATTAGAAAAATGGAGACAGAAGCCCAGCAGCAGAGTGGGGGCTATCCTGTTTATTGCGTCGAGTGTAACATGTATGATTACCTGCCCTGTGGGCGGGTGGCATATGTGTGCACCCGTTGCAAGGAGCTCCTGACCCTCAGAGACCGAGTTCGGGCTTTGGAGGCCAGGGTGGCTGAACTGGAGGAGCTAAGGGAGGTAGAGAGATTTGTGGATGAGACTTTCTGGGACACTGTAGTACTGTCCCACCTCCAGTCTGAGAGCCCCAGCGCTCTTAAGGAGGATGAAAGTCTCAAGGGAACAGAGCATTCAATGGGAGCAGAGGGAAACCATCCCGTAGTTGGGACCCTCCTCCCAGAGGATGTTGCGGTATCCTCTCGCACTGAGGATACCTCTGAGGGGGAGGGAAAGCCAGTTCGGAAGAGGCAGGTGTTAGTAGTGGGTGATTCGATCGTTAGAAACATAGATAGTTGGGTTTGTGATGACCGGGAGAACCGTATGGTCACTTGCCTGCCTGGTGCGAAGGTTGCGGATCTCTCGAGGCATCTAGATAGACTTATGTGTAGTGCTGGGGAGGAGCCGGTGGTCGTGGTACATGTAGGTACCAATGACGTAGGGAAGGGTAGGAGAGATGTCCTGGAGGCCAAATTTAGGCTGCTAGGAAAGAGACTGAAATCCAGGACCTCTATGGTGGCGTTCTCGGAAATGCTTCCGGTTCCACGCGCAGGGCCGGGTAGGCAGGCAGAGATTCAGAATCTCAATGCGTGGATGAGACGATGGTGTAGGGAAGAGGGGTTTGGATTTATTAGGAACTGGGGACACTTTTGGGAGAGGGGGAGCCTATACAGGAAGGATGGGCTCCACCTAAACCAGGGTGGAACCAGACTGCTGGCACTAAACATTAAAAAGGCCGTAGAGCAGTTTTTAAACTGAGAGATGGGGGAAAGCCGATTGGTGTGGAGATGCACGTAAATCGGAGGGAGACTACTCTTAGAGGAGAATCCATTGATAGAGATTCTTTAAGCTGTAGTCAGAAAGAGAGGAGGGGAGAGGGCAAACCATGGGCCAGAGCAGACAAACAACCGTGTACAAAGGAATCCAATGCATCAGGGAAGGGCAGACAAATAAGCAGTGGCAAATTTTTAAAGTGCTTCTACACAAATGCTAGGAGTCTGACTAATAAGATGGGTGAACTAGAGTACCTAGTATTAAATGAGGAGGTTGACATAATAGGCATCACTGAAACCTGGTGGAATGAGGAAAATCTGTGGGACACAATCATACCGGGATATAAAATATATCGAAAGGATAGAGCAGGCCGGGTGGGTGGCGGAGTGGCACTGTATGTGAAAGATAATGTAGAATCAAATGAAATAAAAATATTAAATGAATCAACATGTTCAATAGAATCGCTATGGATAGTAATTCCATGCTCCAAAAATAAGAAATTAGCAGTAGGGATATATTACCGACCACCTGACCAGGACAGGGATACTGACATTGAAATGCTGAGGGAGATTAGAGAGGCTACCAAAACAAAGAACTCTATAATAATGGGGGATTTTAATTACCCCCATATTGACTGGATACATGTCACCTCAGGAAGAGAAGCGGAGATAAAATTTCTCAATGGCTTAAATGACTGCTTCTTGGAGCAGCTAGTGCAGGAACCCACAAGGGGAGAGGCAATTCTCGATTTAGTCCTGAGTGGAGCGCAGGAACAGGTCCAGGAAATAACCGTTACAGGACCGCTTGGGAATAGTGACCATAATATAATAACATTCAACATTCCTGTGGTGGGAAGAACACCTCAGCAGACCAGCACCCTGGCATTTAATTTCAAAAAGGGGAATTACACAAAAATGAGGAGGTTAGTTAAACAGAAATTAAAAGGCACAGTGACTAGAGCCAAATCCCTGCAAGCTGCATGGAAACTTCTTAAAGACACCATAATAGAGGCCCAACTTAAATGTATACCCCAAATTAAAAAACATAGCAAGAGACCTAAAAAAGAGTCACCGTGGCTTAACCACCATGTAAAAGAAGCAGTGAGGGACAAAAAGGCATCTTTTAAGAAGTGGAAGTCCAATCCTAGTGAGATAAATAGAAAGGAACATAAACACTGTCAAATCAAGTGTAAAAATGTAATAAGAAAAGCAAAAAAAGATTTTGAGGAACAGCTAGCCAAAAACTCAAAAAGAAATAACAAAATGTTTTTTAAGTACATTAGAAGCAGGAAGCCTGCTAAAAAACCTGTGGGTCCCCTAGACGATCGAACTATAAAAGGCGCAATCAAGGACGATAAAGCCATTGCGGAGAAACTAAATGATTTCTTTGCTTCAGTCTTCACGGCTGAGGACGTTGGGGAGATTCCCAAATCTGCACCGTCCTTTGTGGGTAATGAATCTGAGGAACTGTCCCGGATTGAGGTGTCATTAGAGGAGGTTTTGGAACAAATAGAAAAACTTAATGTTAACAAATCTCCGGGACCGGATGGCATTCATCCAAGGGTTCTAAAAGAACTCAAATGGGAAATTGCTGAACTATTATCTGTGGTTTGTAACCTATCCCTTAAATCGGCTTCCGTACCTAATGACTGGAAGGTAGCCAACGTGACACCAATATTTAAAAAGGGCTCTAGAGGCGATCCGGGCAATTACAGACCGGTAAGTCTAACTTCAGTACCGGGCAAATTAGTCGAAACAATAGTAAAGAATAAAATTGTGAAGCATGTAGAAGAACATAATTTGTTGGACAAAAGTCAACATGGGTTTTGTAAAGGGAAATCCTGTCTTACTAATCTATTAGAGTTCTTTGAAGGGGTTAACAAACATGCGGACAAGGGGGATCCAGTAGATATAGTATACTTAGATTTCCAGAAAGCCTTTGACAAGGTCCCTCACCAAAGGCTCTTGTGTAAATTACATGGCCATGGGATAAGAGGGAAGGTCCTTTCTTGGATTGAGAACTGGTTAAAAGACAGGAAACAAAGGGTAGGAATAAATGGTAAATTTTCAGAGTGGAGAGGGGTAACTAGTGGTGTCCCCCAAGGGTCAGTCCTAGGACCAATCCTGTTCAACTTATTCATAAATGATCTAGAGAAAGGGGTAAGCAGTGAGGTGGTAAAGTTTGCGGATGATACCAAACTGTTTAGGATAGTCAAGACAGAAGCAGACTGTAAGGGACTCCAAGAAGATCTCACCAAACTGAGTGATTGGGCAACAAAATGGCAAATGAAATTTAATGTGGATAAGTGTAAAGTAATGCACATTGGGAAAAATAACCCCAACTATACGTACAGTATGATGGGGGCTAATTTGGCTACGACAAATCAGGAAAGAGATCTTGGAGTTATCGTGGACAGTTCTCTGAAAACTTCCACACAGTGTGCAGCGGCGGTCAAAAAGGCAAATAGGATGCTAGGTATTATTAAGAAAGGGATAGAAAATAAGACCCGGAATATCTTACTGCCCCTGTATAAAACTATGGTACGCCCACATCTTGAATACTGTGTACAGATGTGGTCTCCTCACCTCAAAAAAGATATTTTGGCCTTGGAAAGGGTTCAGAAAAGGGCAACTAAATTGATTAGGGGTTTGGAACGGGTCCCATATGAGGAGAGGTTAAAGCGACTGGGACTTTTCAGTTTAGAAAAGAGGAGACTGAGGGGGGATATGATAGAGGTGTATAAAATCATGAGTGGTATGGAGAGGGCCGATAAAGAAAAGTTATTTATTAGTTCCCTAAATAGAAGAACTAGAGGACACCAAATGAAATTAATGGGTAGCAGGTTTAAAACTAATAAAAGAAAGTTCTTCTTCACACAGCGTGTAGTCAGCATGTGGAACTCCTTGCCAGAGGAGGCTGTGAAGGCTAGGACTATAACAGAGTTTAAAGAGAAGCTAGATAATTTCATGGAGGTTAGGTCCATAAAAGGCTATTAGCCAGGGGATAAAATGGTGTCCTTGGCCTCTGTTTGACAGAGGCTGGAGAGGGATGGCAGGAGACAAAGCGCTTGATCATTGTCTTCGGTCCACCCCCTCTGGGGCACCTGGTGCTGGCCACTGTCGGCAGACAGGATACTGGGCTAGATGGACCTTTGGTCTGACCCGGTACGGCCGTTCTTATGTTCTTATGTTCTTATGTTCTTATGTTCTTATGTTAACCTGGTAGTGTAGACATAGCCAAAGGAATTATCCTTCCCACATGGTAAATTGCGTAAGTAACTCCACACTCCTGTTTACATTATATATAAAATCATGGCCTCCATACGTCTCGAAAGATAGTGGGATGCAGCATTAAACTGGTCACTTTTTGCAATGTTTTGTGTGGCTCAATAGAGCAATGCGAGAAAGGCATGTTCGGCTGCAGTAGGTACAGCTCCATGCTGTAGTAGTGTTAGTTGTTATCATCTGTTCTTTCCTCTTCATTCCTTTCTTGTTCTGGTTTTCTGCCAAAGTCTTGTCATAGTGCTTTTGTCCTTGGCGGAGGTGTTGACACCAGGTATTTCTATCCATTGCCAGGTTTTCCCAGCTATCAATGTGTATCTGAAACTTGACCAAAGCAGCTTTTCAGTAGTCCTTGAAATGGAGTTGAGGGTGTCCTTTTGGTCTTGTTTCCTCTGCCAGTTCTCCGTACAAAATGTTCTTTGAAATGCGGTTATCGTCCATTCTCTTCACATGACCCAGCCACCGTAGCCTTCTGTTATGCAGAATGGCTCCCATGCTTGACATTCCAGCTCTTTCTAATACTTTCTCATTCGGGACTTTATCTTGCCATTTGATGTTCAAAATTTTGCGTAAGCAACAGAGATGGAAAGAGCTAAGTTGTTTTTCTTGGCTTGCATAAGTGGTCCACGTTTATGATCCATAGAGAAGAACGCTCAGCACACATGCCTGGTAGATAAGTATCTTTGTTCTAATTGTGAGCTTTGAGTTTGCCTATGCACGTTTTGTTAGTCTGCTGAAAGTAGTAGCCGCCTTTCCAATACGAATGTTAATTTCTGCATCTAATGACAAGTTGCTAGTTATGGTTGAACCTAACTACTTCCAGAGGGTTGTTATTTAGTATAATACATGGTGGAGTCGTGTTATCTTGTGCAAGGACCACAGCTTTCTTAACGCTGATGGTAAGAGCAAATTGTTGACAGGTTCTTGAGAGCTGGGCCATAAGATCCTGGAGGTGTGTGTGTGTGTGTGTGTGTGTGTGTGTGTGTGTGTGTGTGTATGCGTGTACATATATATAATATAAAATTTTAATTCGGGAATAATCAAAAATGTGTTTGGGCTGCACCACTACTTCCTGGTTTATGTGCTGTATGGATTCGAGATTGGTTGAAGTTCTAATATCAGGGGAGAATGGGAGAATATCTATGCTAAAGGCATAAACCAGTTGTGTTTTTTATTTTAGTTTGAGTAATGGAGGTGATGTGAGCTGTTGGGCTCCGCTGAATTTGGAGATTGGAGCAGTAGCAAGAAGACTTTGTTGTTGTTTTGAATGAAGATTCTCCCTTCCCTTTCACTTCCATCTTCCACTATTTCCCAAACAGGCCAGAAGAGATTATGCTTTCTAGATACTATTAAAGTGGTACCATGACCATCTGCGGCTTTCTGCAAAAAGGAAATGTGTAAAATCCTCAGTATTATGTGGTTTTCATATATAGGAATTCCTACTGTAATCCTAAATCTATGGATATACCCAATAGTCGAACTATATCTATTTGAAATAAGTCTGAACTGTAGTAACTTCATCACTCAACGAATGGGTTAGATACGTTAGCACTATTGTTTCTTTGATTGAAAAAATGAGAGATTTTTTTCCCCCTCAAGTTGAAAGTGACATTGTGGCGGGGTGAAGCAACCCCACTGTTACCCGGAGCCGGAGGAGGCTCAGGAGCCGAAGCTGGCTGGCACCGTCACATTCAGGAAGCGTCGGGGCCAGATTTAGAAGCCCCACTCTGGGAAGGGGAAGGGACCGCGCAGGGAACGAGAGGCCTAAGAGCGGCCGCAAATGTGGTGCCGGGGGATGATGTCACGCCGATACGGTGTGATGTCAAACCGGTGCCAGGGAACAAACGGAGGGGCGGGGGGGGGGACCACGGGAACCGGCGTGACGTCACCCGCTGAATGCCAGGGTGGGAATAAAATGGCACCGGCACTGGAGATAAGGGGAGGTGAGCGGGGAACAGGAGGAAGAGGTGGCCAGGGCGGTAGGGGGCGCCCCACCTCTCAAAGTAAAGAGAGGAAGAGACTCAGACGGCGGAGGTAGGGAGTGGCCCAGGGCGGAGTTGCGAAGCTCGTGTGCAAACAAGTTTAGGGGCATCTCCTCCGTTTGCTAGGTTAGGGAGTCAGGCTCCCTACGTTAGGGCTCTGGGCCAGGACTCGGGCGAGTGGGTGGGCCCGGGTCCCCCTACTCCGCCGTTGGAGATCGGATATTGGTGCCCAGGTCAGTGCAATTGTCCACTGGGTGTAACTGTCAAACGAGATCGGACAGGAACATATACTGTTGTGGGTTGTAAAGATGACGGAGCGCACAATAAAATGGGTGGTTGAATGAGATACGAGCCAGGACTTCTTACAGACATACTATATATTAAGATTTTGAGATGTCTTTTGCTTTGAGGCATAGAAATGTAGCAGTGATTGTGCTTGTGTAAAAAGAAATG
The DNA here is from genome assembly GCA_032595735.1 of Pelochelys cantorii. Taxonomy (NCBI): domain Eukaryota; kingdom Metazoa; phylum Chordata; order Testudines; family Trionychidae; genus Pelochelys; species Pelochelys cantorii. The sequence goes on from CM064339.1 coordinate 19,620,823, forward strand.
GGTTTCTTAGAAACATTTCCTGTTTCTTCACTAAGAAGATATGGGAATATTTCAGTTGCTTCCTGAGTTACTCAAATCCTTAGAATAATCTGACTAATACACAGTTTTGAAATAAATAAATAATTGTCCTGGAATAAAAATGTAATCAGTTGTGTCACAGTGTTATCAGTATAGCGCCAACCACGATATGCCCAAATATGCAAGTTTGGCTGGGCTAAAATGCTTTCACCAGCCTACATATCTCAAAACTATAGCTGATTTCTAACTCTTTCAAAAAATAGTAGGGATTGAATTCTCACTTGTGGATCAGTTAGAATCCTGTGTGCGTGCCTGCATGTATTTATAGTGAGAGACTCAAAATATCACGATGAGCATGGTGCAAAGCCCTGGGAAGAGATTTTACCTGCTCTTAGAATCTTAGAATCATAGAATACTGTAATTGGAAGGGACCTCAAGAAGTCATCAAGTCCAATCCCCTGCCCTCACATCAGGACCAAGCACTGTCTAGATCATCCCTGACATATCTGTCTAACCTGTTCTTAAATATCTCCAGTGATGGAGATTCCACAACCTCCCTAGGCAATTTATTCCACTGTTTAACCAGCCTGACAATTAAGAAGTTTTTCCTAATGTCCAACCTAAACTTCCCTTGCTACCATTTAAGCCCACTGCTTCTTGACCCATCATCAGAGATCAACGAGAACAATTTTTCTCACTCCTCCTTGTAACACCCTTTTAGGTACTTGAAAACTGCTATCATATTCCCTCTCTTTTTCTAAACTAAACAAACCCAGTTATTTCAGTCTTCCCTCATAGGCCATATTTTCTAGACATTTAGTCATTTTTGTTGCTCTTCTCTGGATCTTCTCCAATTTCTCCACATCTTTCTTGAAATGTGGTGCCCAGAATTAGACACAATACACCAATTAAGGCCCAATCAGCGCAGAGTAGAGCAGAAGAAATATTTCTCATGTCTTACTCACAACGTTCCTGTTGATGCAGCCTAGGATCATGTTTGCTTTTTTTGCAACAGTGTCACACTCTTGACTCATATTTAGCTTGTGGTCCATTATAACCCCTAGATCCCTTTCTGCAATACTCCTTCCTAGACAGTCGCTTCCCATTCTGTATGTGTGAAACGAATTGTTCCTTCCTAAGTGGAGTACTTTGCATTTGTCCTTATTAAACTTCATCCTAGTTACCTCAGACCCTTTCTCCAGTTTGTCCAGATCATTTTGAATTATGACCCTATCCTCCAAAGCAGTTGCAACCCCTTCCAGCTTGATATCATCTGCAAACTTAATAAGCATGCTCTCTGTGCCAATATCTAGCATACTGGTAGTCTCCATGACTTTTTGTGTTGCTTAAACACTAAGCCTTTTAGGAACTAACAGCTAAGGCAGAGGGCAGAGAAGTTCCATGCCATCTTTCATGTACAACAATGCTGCCACTCCAAATCTCAGTCCATCTGGCACACCATTCAATCCTCTCTCAGGGCTTTTCATAGTGCATGATGGTTGAGTTACAGGGACAAACATCTCTCAGGCCACCTCTAATCTTACAAGGAAGTTTGAATTAAGATATGTAATTCCAGCTACATTACTTGCAACGTACCTTAATTCAAACTTCTGCGCTGTCACCATAGCAGGAGGTCGATGGGAGCAAACACTCCCTTTGACTTCTCTTACTCCTTGTGATTCGAGGTGTACTGGGGTACCCTCAGCATTTGGTTTAGTGGGTCTTTACTAGACCTGCTAAATCAAACTCTTACTGCCACAGCGTTGATCTTCCTGGAAGTGAAGATGTAGCTTAGTAACTATGCTTGTAGATGACCATAACTATTTGCATACATTAACTATGCATAATGTCTATTTCCTTACTAATTATCAAATGATTCTTATAGGAATCCTGAGATTTTTAATCTTCTCAGGTGAAGGAGTAAATACTTAGTGCAATCTCTGCTTTCTCTGGAGAGATCAAGCAGCACATTTTATTAAAGAAACAGTGTGTATGAAAATTACATTCATTACATGTATGAAATTAATAAAGCTTCTTCTAGATATAAGGCATAGTTTTGCATCTGAGATTTTGCCCCTACTGTGTCATGGCTTTAAAAAAAAAGGCATCAGTCTATGCAGCAGGATAACTAGCATGGATAGTGAGAACATGAATGTAGTTATTCTTAATAAGGGGTCAAGCCCCGTTGAAGAAAAATTATTATGCTTTGAGGCATTTCATTGACCTTTATACCCAGCTGCACTCTTTGATACAGTTAATATATTATCTTGATGGACAGTTATGGATTCAAGTGGAATATTTCTAAGTTGCCTGTCATCTCTTATGTTTTTGGCAGTGAGAATGAATCATATCTCTGGGATAATGAACCATTTAATGACTTGTGTGTTGATTTATCAGATGGTGCTGGAGAGGCCAATTTAAAAATATAAAGCCATAAGTCACACAACCACTGTATACAGCTAGTTGAGACTGCTTGGCTCCCTTGCCAATGATTGCCGTGTTAATCAAGGTGTCGTTAAAGCTGGCAACTGGCAAAAATGCTCATATGGAAGACTTTTCATTCTGATGTGGCAGTGATTCTAAAGAAGAATTCATTATTTTTTCTCATGTTTAAAGAGAGACTAACCTAACAGGAAGAGTTACACTGTCTTTCATATTTAGGTTATTTTGGCTTGAACTTTAGCCTTGCTGAACTTCAAAGGAATAAGTTATTAACAGTGTGTGTGGAGATATACTAAGCAACTCAGCAATCAGTCTGGGTCACTGGCCACCAACTTGTAGTAGCTATTCTGTGGTAGGACAGTAACATTGTTTGATACCTGAGCCCTATATACTGATATGCTATGCACATGTTTTAGCTAGAGGGACAAAATAATAATGCCAGTATAAACTGAAAAGCATTGCAGGAGACTTCCAAACAAGAGGCACTTTCTGAGGCTGGCAAAGTTAGACTTATCCTTAAAGAGGAATGATGGGCCAGTGATTAGCATGCTATTCTGGGACTCAGGATACCTGGCTTCAGTTCCCTGTTCTACCACAGGTTTGCTGTTTGTTCTTGGGCAAGTCTCTTTATGCCTTGATTCCCCACCTGTAAAAGGGGGATAATGGCACTTCACTACTTTATAAGGATATTGTGTGAATGTTAAAAAAGGAACTGCTCAGACATTAGAATAATGGAGGCCATGTAAGTACCTTAGATGGAGAGATTCCTACTTGGCCTTCCTGAGCAAGGCATGTGTAACATCCTGAAAATGCACTGTTCTGATACGTTCAAGTAGCTTCTACTGAAAAGAAATAATGTTGATAGCGTTAACATAAAGATCAAATCTTGATTAATATTTGCATTGAAAAGAGGTGATTTCTTATGATGTTCAGTCTTATGGCAGGCATCTAATTTAAATATCAATGATCCTTCAGCATAAATAGGGTAAATCACAAGTATACTTCTCACAAATCCCAAGATGGGTTCTTTTATGTGCACTCACAGTGACTGCCTTTATTTTACTTGTCCTCTTCACAGTGAGCGCATCAACATGCACCCTTTCCTTTTGATGATAGCTGAATGAAGAGATGGTTCAGAAATTCATGTTCAACTGTTGTGCTGTTGTAGGCTTTAAAGATTCAGTTTGTGTAAACTTACGTAACTCGTGCAGGATTAAAATCAGGAGGAAATTTTGATTTCACTCTAGGAAGTGGTACTCAGGGCTGATATTCTTGTTCAGTGTTTCTTAAACTGTGTTCCGTGGCGCACGGAGTTGGAGGTGTGCCGCGGAGAACAATAGAATTCAAAATGGCCGCCCTTAAAGGATGTTTTTAAGACCGTGGAACACCAAGGCCCTCAATAACTTTCCCACTGACCCTTCCTCCCTCCCCCCCCAACCTTTTTTTTTTGCTCAACAAAAAAATCCTTGGTGTTCCTCATTTAAAAAAAAATATTGTTTGGTGTTCCTCGGTCTTAAAAAGTTCAAGAAACACTGTTCTAGTTAGAATCATATAAAAAATGCCAGGCAGAATACGATTCTGGAATTTCAAGCCTGTGGTTAAAAATGCTGGCTTGCCCGTTTGCAAATCCAGTTAGACATTGGCATCCAGCTGTTTTATTTTATCAGAAGAGATTATTGTGAAAAAAAATTGAGCACAATGGACTGCAAAATGAAGATGCTGATCAGAGTAGGGATGTTACATTGCAGGTAATCAGCTAAACAAGTAGTCGATGGAATTTCCATCGACTACTTGATTAGTCGATATGGGGGGAAAACTGTAGAACTGCAGCAGGGTTAGCTCCCAGGCCGAGAGCTAACCCTGCTGCAGCTCTGCCTTTTGAAAAGCAGAGGCACATCATCTGGGACCGTGCGCAAGCTGGGAATCAGCTGATTCCTAGCTCATGCCCGGTCCCCTGCTACACCTCTGCCACCCCTGCCCCCCCACACCTGAGACAGTGTTTGGAGGGAACCGGATTTTAAGCTGGCTCCCCCTCCTTGCTGCTTCTCTCTGTTGGAGGCAGAAAGGGGAGGGGGGAAGCGACTAGTGGAGTCACTACTCCACTACCCAATAAGCATGTTTATCGGGTAGTCGACTTGCCACTTACAGCCCTAGAGCAGAGTAACAAATTGCCACTTTAACACTTCTGCTGGCTGGATGCGGTTGCAGCACTTTTTTGCCTCAATTGCCCCACTGGTCTTTGGCCAACTCTGTCTGTAAGGCTACGTCTAAAGATTTTTCAAAAGAGGATATGCAAATTTGAAAGAGGATCTTTCAAAAATGAAAGTCTGGATGCGTTTTTCTTGGGAAAAAAACCGCTCTTCCTAAAAAGAAGGAGGTTTACGCAGTTTTTCGAAAAAAGCTCCTCTTTCGAAAATGCGATCGGAAGAAGATATGAAAATCTTTGTAGTTTAGACGTAGCCTTAGTGTGTCCAGGCCCTCTAGCTGGATCACTTTGCAAACATTCAATCCCTTTCAGGGCTATGATGCTCTAGCTAAAGTACCATAGAGCCATATAAAAATATGTAAAACACATGCACAGGGCCGGCTTTAGGCTGATTCCACCAATTCCCCCGAATCAGGCCCCACGCCTAAGAGGGCCCCATGCCCTAAAGCCGTGGTCACCAACTGGTCCTGCCTGCAGCTTTGCGCCACTTCTGGGGGTTCCGGAAATGCACTGGCTGCTCCCTTCCCACAGGTCTGTGGCGTGCTGGGTGCGCTGTAGGAGGGGTTGTTGGAGTGTGGCAGCTTCCCTGCGGTGCACGAGGAGTGAGGTGAGCGCAGGGGTTCCCTGCGGTGGTTTTTTTTTTTTTTTGCTCAACAAAAAATCCTGGTTGCAGGGGCCCCGTTGAAACTGTTCGAATTGGGCCCCTGCACATACAAAACTAAGCCTTCAGCCTGGCTGGGCAGAGCTGGCAGCCGCCTCCTGACAGGCTTGCCTGTCCTGCACTAGACTGTCTTCCTGTGTAACTATGGGCTTCTGTGCCTCAGTCAGTCCACAGGTCAGGGATCTGTCCCCACTAAGGGGTTCAGGCTCCCGTCTCCTGCTGTCATTCTCAGCCTCCTTTCAGGCTGCTTCTCTGAGTGTCCCTTCTCCAGCTGGACTCACTCAGTAGTTTGTAGGAATAAGTCCTGTTCTCCCACAGCTGGGCTTGCTTTTAATTAGTCCTGGCTCACCCTGCAGGTGTTCCTAGGCTGGTTAACTGACCCTCTAAGGCCACCTTTTTAGGTCATGTGTGGGGTAAAGCACCCCATCATATTCAGACTCTGGTAGATGCTCAGTGTTATCATATCAAAGCTGCCACACTTCTGAAAACTGCTAGCCAGAGCATTTGCATTCATGGCTCCTCTGAAGATCTTCTTTGAAAGTTTCTGCACACATGCACTCTCTTGAGGATTGTTCAGCAGCTCAGAATAAAGGTTTCTCCTGCAGACTGTCAGTTCTGTAGGCTGGCAAAGTTAGATTTATTCCTAAAGAGGAATGTGGGCCAATGATTAGCATACTAGTGTGGGACGCAGGACACCTGGTTTCAGTTCCTTTTCTTTCCCAGATTTGCTGTTTGTCCTTGGGCAAGTCTTTCTGTGCCTGGAAAAGGGGGATAATGGCACTTCACTACTTTATAAGGATGTTGTATGAATGTTGAAAATGGAATTGCTCAGATATTAGACTAATGGGGGCCACGTAAGTACTTTAGATGGAGAGATTTCTACTTGGCCTTCCTGAGCAAGATGTGTGTAACATCGTGGAAATATACTGTTTTGACATGTTCAGGTAGCTTCTACTGAAAAGAAATGATGTTGATGCCATTATATTATTATTATTATTTTATTTTATTTATTATCAAATCTTGATTAGCATTTTCCCCTTCCCCATTTTCATTTATGAGGTTTTCAAATGTATTTTCTCTTATAATATTCCAAAGCCTGTCAGCTGCCATCCTACACACTCCAGGGCATGGGTGATGGATGAAGGCAAACCCCAACCCTGCCTCTCTGCCCAAGGTCCTCCCTTCCACTTCCACAACCTCTTCTCCATGGAGCCACATCCAGCCCTTACTAGAGATTACTACCCTTAATCATTTTTCTGAACCTTGCCCTTTTCTGAACCTTTTCCAATGCCAATATATCTTTTTTGAGATGAGCCAACCACGTCTGTATGCAGTATTCAAGATGTAGGCATACCATGTTTTTATATAGAGGCAATAAGATATTTTCTGTCTTCTTCTCTATCCCTTTTTAAATGATTCCTAACATTCTATTTGCTTTTTTGACTGCCGCTGCACACTGAGTGGATGTTTTCAGAGAACTATCCACAATGACTCCAAGATCTCTCTCTTGAGTAGTTGTAGCTAAATTAGTCCCCATCAGATTGTGTATATATAGTTGGGATTATTTTTTCCAATGTGCGTTACTTTTAATTTAGCCACATTAAATTTCATTTGCCATTTTGTTGCCCAATCACTTCATTTGGTGAGAGCTTTCTGAAGCTTTTCACAGTCTGCTTTGGTCTTAACTATCTTGAGCAGTTTGGTATCATCTGCAAATTTTGCCACCTCACTGTTTACCCCTTTCTCCAGATCATTTATAAATAAGTTGAATAAGATTGGTCCCAGGGCAGACCCTTGAGGGACCCCACTAGTTACCTTTCTCCATTTGGAAAACTTACCATTTATTCCTGCCTTTGTTTTCTGTCTTTTAACCAGTTATCAATCCATGAAAGGACCTTCCCTCTTGTCCCATGACAACTTACTTTGCTTAAGAACATTTAGTGAGGGACCTTGTCAAAGGCTTTTTGGAAATCTAAGTATACTATATCCACTGGATCCCCCCCCAGTCCACATGTTTATTGAACCTCTCAAGGAAGTCTAGCAGATCAGTAAGTCACCATTTCCCTTTACAGAAACCATGTTGACTTTCCCCCAACAAATTATGTTCATCTATGTGTCTGACAATTTTATTCTTTACTATAGTTTCCACTAATTTGCCCAATACTGACGTAAGACATACCAGTCTGTAATTGCCAGGATCACCTCTAGAGTCCTTTTAAAATATTGGCGTCACATTAGCTATCTTCCAGTAATTAGGTATGGAAGCTGATTTAAAGGATAGGTTACAAACCACAGTTAATAGTTCTGCAATTTCCCATTTGAAGTTCCAATGCATAGACTTCATGGCTCCATGGATCATTTCCTCCGGGCTCCAGTGGCCAATCTCGGCCGTCCGCCCCGATCATGGCCTCAAGGGCTCTGGCAGCTAACCTCGGCTGCCCAATTCCTATTGTGCCCCCCCAGACTCCAGAGGTTGACCTCAGCCTCCTGACTCCCATCATGCCCCCTGGGCTACGGTGCTCAATCTCAGCCGCCCAAACCCCATCACGCCTCTCCAATCTTCGGCATCTGATCTCGGAGCCTGGGACGCTGTGATTGGTGTCGGGCAGCCGAGGTTGGACACCGGAGCATGGACAGGCGCCTTTGGGCTCGGGTGGCCGAAGTCGGGCACTGGAGCCTGGGGCCCAATAGGGTGTGATCAGACTCAGAGTCCAAAAAAATTAATAATTAATATGTGCTCTAAAATGGCAGCAACTACAATTATAGACATTGAAGTAAACCTTTACATCAGAAAAGGGACACTGAAATATATGCTTTTTTAGAGACATTGGTGCTAATTGCTCAGTAAGCTGTTGATTCATTAATATTTACATTTTTAATGGTCTTTTGTCAGCAACCAGCTATCTACCAAGCATGCTATATCTGATAACTTCCAGCACTGTTCGCTAAATTATTCAGAACTCAGTTCTTGTGTGGAATATTTTCTTTTTATTCTGCTTGCCAATTATGTCAGGCATACTTATGATCTGCATATGCAAAATTATTTTAATTCAGTCTCTCCAGCATAAGTTTTTAAGTCAGTTATCAAATTATGTAAATCTCTTTTTTGAGAGGAGACACCATAATCTATTAATTTTTGGGTTTATGTAGTAAAGCTAGATTGGTACCCAGAAAGTTAAAGAATGAACAAGGGTCTCATAACAGTCGCTTCATATCAAAGCAGCAAAATAAGCTCTTTATTTAATTGTGATTGGCCTTGATCTGCATGGCCTCTCAGTTGCTTTTGAATCCAGTGAAAGACACCAAGGAAACCAGTGAAGGTCCATCGATCTCCTGAGGCCTGGAGACTAGGCAGAACCTGGAAGCTTGGCAGTTGTGCTTTTGTTTTTGTGAACATTTTCTTAAGTTTTCATAATATGGGTTTTGCTTTGAGTTTTTGATCAAAGCAAAACTGATTCTAAAGTAATGGGTTATGTATGCGAGAGAGGAACGTGTGGATATTTTATCTGTTGTCCTCTGGATGATTATGAAAATTGTGACGTTCTTAGTGTCATCAAACAAAAATGAAGGGATTTGTCATTTCCCCTGAAAAATTGACAGCATATGATTTCAAATGATCATACTGTTCCAAGAGAAAATGTGAAGACCTGCAATGAGACTTGAATAATTCCAAAGTACATGTTTTGAGTGCAGCTTCATGGGAACATCATTGTATGCTACTCTAGTTTCCACATTGCCTTAGCATTCTTAGACTACTTAGAAGATTAGCTCTTTCTGGAAGGGACTGCTCTGTTCTGTGTTTCTACAGAAACCAGGGTCCATGACTTGTACTCTAATTCACGGCATGTCTACACTAGGAAATTATTTCTAAATAACTCCAAATTAACTATTTTGACATAGCATGCCCACACTACAGGGTAACCTCGAAATTAGTCCGAGGAAGGCTCCCTTAATGTGGACGTGCTACCTCGACTTAGAGCCCCACGAAGCACTGGGGAGTAATTACTTCAAATGACTCTGGGGAGTAGTTATTTCGAAATAGCAGCAGTGGAGCATCCACACTACTGCTATTTCAAAATAACTATTTAGAAATAAGTGTTATTCCTTGTGGAAAGCAGGAGTTATTATTTTGAAATAATCAGCCATTTATTTTGAAATAATGGGCTTGACAGTCTGGACGCTCCACTTGTTTTGAAATAAGGGCTAAGGTATTACCATAATATAAATTAATAAATACAACATAAGAACTGCCATACTGGAGCAGACCAATTGCCCATCTGGCCCAGTATCCTGCCTCTGATAGTGGCCAATAGTAGAGCTTTAGGGGAAGTGTATAGAACAAGGTAATTATGGTATGATCTACCCCTTTCTATCCTTCCCAGCTTCAGCAGTCATAGGAGTATGGTTCCCGAGCATAGGATTGCATGCTCAACTATCTTGTCTAAGAGCCATTGATGGACCTTTACTCCATGAACTTCCTTCGTTCCTTTTTGGACGTAGTTATACTTTTGGCCATCACAAAATCTCCTGGCAATTCTTTTTTTTTTTTTTTGGTTCATAAATGCTCAGCAGTACTTATGTGCTGCATGGCCATATCAACTACAATAAAACCATTCCAAGCAGTGCACTATGTGGCCCCTCAAGAGAGATTCAAATGCTGCCCAGCCTATTGGTAGGGCACTCACAGTTAGGTTTTTTGTTTCTACTGGTGGTGCACATTTGCACATGCCTTTGTGCATATAAAATTATTCCACACATGGATGGAAAAGATTAGAGGGAACCTTGATTCCAGGACAATAGTTCTTAAGAATCAAACCATAGAAAAGAAAGAGCTGAAAGAAGACCTAAATGGTCCTGAAGACTGGAAAATGGGCCACTGTATCATTCATTTGGTAGATTTGCTTTTTAAGAGCCTGATTCACCAAGGTACTTAAGCATGTGCTTGACCTCAGTGGGGCTGTTCACATGCTTAAAATTAGGTTTAATTACCTTGCTAAATTAGGGCAATGATCCAGTGTGAGTCAACAGTGTCTGAAAATTATTCTCTGGTGCCTGCTTATGTAGAATGTAACGGCAGTTTGTCTAGTTCCTAGGGGACATATAAGTGTGTTCATATCCCCAAACTATAGCTATAGTTGGCATTAATTGGTGTCCTTGATTCAAAAGCATCAAATGACCATGCAGATAAGGCCAATCCTGCAAAGACTGGTGTGCCCGCTTAACTTTAGGCACGATGAGTTGATCCCATTTGTCTTTGGAGTGGGACTTCTGCTGGGGCTGCAATGGGGGAGGGATAACCCTGTCTGGATTTCATCTCCCCTCTTCTGTCCAGGAAGCTGCTCCAACTGCTTTTGTGTCTGGTCTGCTGGCTGTCTTGAATTTGTCTTCTTATGCCCTGGAGTCAGTCTCTTTTTTTCCTGGAAGTGCTAAACATGAAGGAGTAGAATCTGAACCGCAGTTGCTGGCTATAGACTGGAGACCACATTAACAGCACTTGCTAATGGCCAGCTGGAGAAATTAGGGTTTGAAGATATTGTATGTCTGATTGGTTGGGTCTGAGGGTAGATCTGAGGGTCCTTTCAGTGGTGGGATTTTAACAGGGGGCTGAGGTTCCTCCAGTACATCAAGGTGAAACAGAATTGACCATAAACCAAAGGGAGATTAATTCAGCATTGAAGCATGTTTGTGTCAGACAAAATTTAAGAAGACTATTACAACGGGATAGCCAAAGAAATGGAAAAAATAAATTATTCCACTTTGTTTAACAAATTTAATTCCTAGATTTTATTTTAAGTTCTAAATTACATTGTTTTTCTGTTCAGTTCAACTGTCAATAGAAAACCTGATTTTTGCTGGAATTGTCAAAAACCAATAATTGTGCTTTTTCTTGCTCATCTACCCAAAGCTCTTTTTTTTGTTCTGCATATGAGTTAAGTCAGCAGGTCCTGGTTCTTCCACCTACATTGGTTTTTATTTTATTCAGAGGTGTAAAAAATAATTACCAGGAAATAAAATCCCTGTTTTGTCTGTGCTGTAGTTTTAGATTTGTGATTGCAATCAAAGCATCTCTCTCTGTCTGTGTCTTGGCTGTCCATATGTTTCCTCCACTAAAAAAATGAATAAATAGCCAAATAATGACTTGTTTATCTTCTAAGGGCTTGTTTCACTGGTGAATTGGATACAGCAGTACAAGCTGCCCACAAATTGTCCTCTACTGAAGAATCAGGGGCTGGCAGATACAGCACAGAAAGTCAGAAGGGTCCACTAAGAAGTGTTGTTTACTCAGAGTACTCAGCCAATTTTCATAATTTGTATTGTGGTAACACCTCAAGCCCCTGTCTTGGACCTGGGCCTAGTTCCTGAGCAGATTTAGCTGGAGGATCTTCTGTGGAATTTAGAATGTATATTAAAGCCAAATGAAATTAAGATTAACATGTAGCAAGGATGGATTTCAACCAAAGTCTCCAGATGTAGCTCACTACAATTGGCTAGTGGGTGTTTCTCATAGTAAGAAATAAGCAGCCAATCTGGCATAATTGGACAACTGGCTTACCATGACTGGGCCAGGTTAGGTTAGCATATCTAGGGTGATGTGTGAAAGCTTACACAACTCATTTTGTTGTTCGTTTTTTATCTGCATTTCCTTTAAACTTTCAGAGGAAAACACAACAACTGAGTACCAGCTGAAATAAGAGTTTTTTCCATTGTTTTTATAGTAGTTTTTGTCAACATTGCTAACTTCTATTATTCCACTGTATTCTTTATTACTGAGTACCTGGAAAAGTACCCCTTCCTGTTGATATAATTGGAGGCGCATTGGTTGGAGGCATGGATGGGGATGTAGCTGCTGTCAATGCCTCCCCTCACAGTTGGGGAAGCCCATGGCGGCAAAGCCAGCGATGATGGGTTCCATGTTGCCCAGGGTGACACCTCTGCACAGCATGATGGCATTGATGGTCTTGACTACCTGTAGAAGGATACAAAGAGAGAATCACAGGGTTGCCAGAGGCCTCGGGAGGTCCCCAAACCTAACCCCCTTCCCACACCAGGCCCAACCCCAACTTACCCCATCAGTAGCAGGGTTTTGTGAAGGCAGGACTGAAAAACCTCCAGAGCAGGAGATTCCACCCCTCTTCCCCTTTCCCTAGAGAACCCCAATCCAGTCCTTCACCACTCTCCTGGGACAATAGCACGAGAGCCAAACCTACATGACCATGGCCCTGACAGTCAATCTCCCCACGCCAGGTTGGTTCCCCACAGGGCAGTAGCTGTCCAGCGTGGCGAGCTTCCAAATAGTGATGGTGACCTGCTTCTGGAGGGGGATGGTAGGTTGCATGGGGGTGTCCTGTCCCCTGACAGCAGGGGTGAGCCACTCGCACAGCTGCAGAAGGGTGTCCTTCTGCATGCAGAAGTTCTGGAACTATTGCTGGTCATCCTACTGCTCAATGGTGATCCAGTCCCACCAGTCAGAACTGGTGTCCCGGTGCCAGAAGCTGCCATGCGCGGTGCGCAGGGGAGGGTGGGAGGAGTCGTGCTGCATGAGAAGTATGTGGAGTGGGGTGAGGAGGTGTCCCAGAGTGAGCTGCTGGTCCTGGTCTTGCAGTGCCATGAGGGCAGCCTGCAATGACTGTGCCAGGAGGTGCGGCATGAGGTCTAAGAACCAGTGACTGATTTGCAGCTGGTCCGGCTCCATGGCAGAAGTCCTGTGGCATCTGCAAGGGCAACCAGAGCAGGCAGTGAGAAGAGTTTGCTGTCCCTCGAGGAGGTAGGCAATGGAGAAGATACTGAGACCCGTCTGTAGAGGGGAGCCCCTTTAAGCATGAGCCTCAGAGCCTCATGCAGCAGCTCCAGGAAGTGACTGCTGTCCTGATGCCCTGCCCCGAGTGCTTCTGGGTTGATTTGAATGCAATTCAAGCCCCAATCAATGTGGAAACACTATTTACACATAATTCTGCACTATTTCGATGGGGATTTGTAGTGTGGATGCACTATTTCGAAACAGTTATTGCGAGAGCTATTATTTTGAAATAGCTTATTTTGAAATAAGCACGTAGCGTAGGCATAGCCTGAGTGAGAACTTTGTTGCACAGGGGCAGTCCCACTGTCTTTGCCATGGAAGCCAGATTCCAGGCATAAAGAATTGTTACAGCTGAAGAGTTTGCAAGCAGCAGTGGGTGACCAGGATGTCCTCAGTGCCTTGTCATACTCTCTGCACCCACAGCACATTGCTGAACAGCCTTCATGGCTGTTCAACTGCAAATCTATTTCCTCTGCCCAGTCTGCCAGAACAGTCTTTGCACGCTAGAGAAAGGCATTTTCCCCATCGGCTACCCTGATTTACTTCTCTCAGGTTAGGACTTGTGTAGGTGAGAGGATAATCAGGCTCAACGTCTGACTTCAAAAGGTGAGGGGAAGGGGCAGACAATGCTAACCTCTGGAAAGAGCATGATTTTAAATAAGCCCTTTAAGTCCTTGTCATCGCCTGTTTGAGAGTCTCAGGTGTTTGGCAGCTGAAATAACAATTCTGGGTAAACTGAAACTGAAGGCATAAATAATGCCCCAGACCCATGATTGTCATTATGCTCAAGGAGAATATAAATTGCTGTTCTTTATCTTCCCTAAATATCCAAAGCTCTTAGATTTGCAATAAAATATTCACAGGCAAAATGAATAAATGACAATGCATGAAATTGTAATTTGCATATCATGTACAAATAAATAAACAACACTAGTTTTGATCAGAAGATCACAGCAAAAATTGCTAACATTTCATTCCCTTAAGGGAAGAGTGTTTTCCCCTTTCTGTAAAATGCTACTGTTTCCCTACTGATCTGAATGCAAAGATCAGAACTGTTTAAACACAGATTCACATCTCCAGTGCCCATACAAACCACATACTTGTGTGCACAACTCTCTTTGGTATCTTGCTCCTAGTAAATAAAATACAAAGAAAATAATCAATCATCTATGGACAGTGATTACTGTTCTGTCTATTTGGATGAAATTACACTGCACAGATTTTATGTCTGAGGGCAGATTAAAGGTATTAATAATGAACATGGCTTGATTTCAGAGGATTTGTAGCCAGCAGCTTTGAAATCCAGTGTTATCAACGGTACTGTCTATGACAAGCCAGAGATATAGCTCAAACAGAAAAATTGTTGAAATTCTACTGAAGCAGGCACATACACATTTGCAGCATCCAATCAATGTAAGAAGTAATGCATAAATACACCCTTCTGCTTCAAAGGTTTGCTATATTACAAACAGTAAAGGTTGTCAGACTCAGTAAATTATGAGATTTTAGCAACAGAATAGCTCATTTTAATCTTAATCATAGAACTGCAATGCCTTATAAGAACCGAATATTAGAGTGTTCTTGAAAACTACTTGATAATCTAACTAGAACAGCTCATATTGGGGCTGTCCTGACATTTACATTTTACAATTCCAAATAATATTCTCAGTCATTTGATTGATAGCACTCCAATTTGCTAAGCTACAAGCATGATAAATATCTTACTAGGATGCCTGTATCCCAAAATCAGATTTGTTTATTTGGAACAACAAAATGCATTTGGTTAAAGCAGGTGCAGCCTGAGAATTAAGGGATTAGAGAAAGTGACTTGTGAAGTAAAAGGTTTCAGGAAACTTGCCAATTAGCAGTTTGAAATTAATGTGATGTAAAATATTAAGTCAATTTGCTTGTAAGCAGTCCAATGCAATGAAAATCTTGTCTGAGCTTCCTAATGGAAGGTGATTTTTGATGCAGGGTCAGAAAAGGTCTGAAAGTGGAACCTCAAATCTAAATTTTTTGGAGGTGATGGCAGGAGGACCTTTGAAACACAAATCTTAGATTCAAACCCCAACTTCTACTATCACATTCTGAACTGAATTCTAGGAAGACATTGGGAGCAGGTGGCATTCCTGTCCTGCTAGAAAGAAAAGCTGTGCACATTGTATAGGTCTGATTTACCTCTTTCCAGGGATTTGTCTCTTTATTAACAGAGAAACGAATGTCAATATAACTCATTTTTACCCAGACTTGACAGCTTTTAGGGTTCCTCCTGTACCACATCTTTGTATTAGGTCTCTTATTCCTGATGGCTACTCCTATCTCCCTTTGATGTAGGGTAGAGGTAGAGAGCTGTGCCCATAATGAGTCAGCAGGAATAAAATAACATCTCTGAGAAGGGGTCAAGGTTCTGCCAATAGGGTGGTTCCTTAAAGACATTCCATCACATTTCTACAGAACTATTTTCCATTCATGAAACTCTCATGAAAATAGAATAGTGTCTTCCTGCTTGCTCTTAAACTCAGGCTAATAGAAATCTTTTTGGTTTAGCTTGATTGCATGAGATCTGTTTGAAATTTCTGTGCTGTCAACTCCAAATCTCAGCCATTTAGCTCAGAACACCATGTTGGTGGCTCATCCCTTGGCATTTTAAATGGACCTTTTTCTGTGCAATACTGCTTCAGCATGTGAATTCACTCTATTCCATTCTGAGTTTAGATGGTGTTTTTTTTCAAATATGTTTGGAGCTATATTGTAGGATGTACACCGTTTATTTAAAAACTGATGGAATGCTAACATTCAGTACATACGATATGTGTGGGAATGCTTTCAGTGGTTACATGTCAGGGTGCTAGACTATGTATCTAACCACGGTATGAAAACTGATCAGCTGTAAAGCTGATAATGCCTGCTAGTCTGAGAGCTGATTAGACATCTTCTATCAAAACTCTTTTTTTCTATGGAAAGCTGGAGTTTTGATTCAACAAAGTCTTTTCATGCAAAGAGTTTGATGATTTTTTGTGGGTAAAAAACCACATAACTCCTGAAAAGTGAAATATCTCCATGTGATTATACTGCCATAGTGGCAATGGGAACTGCAGCTCAATTGCCTTATGCCCCCATTCACCTCTAATACATCTCTCTGGATGTACCATAGCCAGGGTCTCCCTAATGCATGGCAAGAAAGAAACCTATCATGCATCATAGGATGTATATTTCATCCAGAATGATGTTTGTGTTTTTTTTCAACAGTGTCACACTGTTGACTCCTATTTAGCTTGTGATCCTCTATGACCGCCCCCAGATTCCTTTCTGCAGTACTGTTTCCCAGAGAGTTATTCCCATTTTGGCTTTGTGCAACTGTTCCTTCTTGAGTGGAGTACTTTGCATTTGTCCTTGTTGAATTTCGTCTCATTTACTTCAAACCATTTCTCCAGTTTGTCCAGATCATTTTGAACTGTGAGCCTCTCCTTTAAAGCACCTGCGGCCTCTCCATTTTGGTATCATACACAATCTTTCCAAGTGTACTTTCTATGCCACTGTCTCAATCATCAAAGATATTGAACAGAACTGGATCCAGAACTGATCCCACTGGACCCTTCCAGTCTGATAGTGAACTACTGATAACTACTCTCCATGTTCTTTTGGTTGCTGTGCCCTGTTCCTCCACCAATAGACCTGACCAGCTACACGCTGTGTGCAGTCACAGGTGGGGCCATTTCTTTGTTTCACCCATGTTCCTTTGCTGCTTCTTTTAAGGAGTATGGCAGAAGCACAAGGGTGCTACTTCAGGATGGCGAGGAGGGGGGAAGACTGCAGGTATGTGTATTGGGACTCTGCTTGCTCATCTTCCCATTCCCCTGACTACTGGGGAGCAAGGGGAAAGTACACAACTTTTGTGTGCTTTCCTCTCACTTGCACCTGGCGAGGGGAGGTGGCAGAGGAGTAATTCACATGAGATGTATACTTTCCCCTCTCTCCCCGATAGTCAGAGGAATGGGAAGCAGAACAAGCAGCATCCAGTATGTGTGGCAGCAGCTGCCCCCTCTCCCTGAAATGGCACCCTTGCAGAAACAGTTTTCATGTCCCTTTGGTTCAGGAATTTTGACTGTGTGTCAGGCAAGGATCAGGAGCAAAGCTGGGGGAAGACTCGCTCCTCTGCAGTCTTTGGTCAGGTACAACCCAGCCCCCTCTTCTCCTAAAGAATTATTAAAAAGCTAGAAGTTGCAGATTTGTCTGTCAGTTGAGGATATTTTCAACTCAAGGAAAATTTACATGTGCTATTTCACTTTGTTCCCATGTTGGAGTGAAATAATTAAACCATTTTCTTAACCAATTTCTTTTAGCTGAAGGCACTTGTAATATAATAATACTTCAATTAACCTCATTAGCTGTAAATATGAAAGAGTTGATTATAGACCCTGTGGATATTTTGTACAATCTTAGAGAAACAAAAGGGTTATTGCATTACCACAGGTCTGGCTGAAACCAAAGGAACCAGAAGCTCAGGTTTGAATATGACTATGATTAAAAATAGTAAACTTTGCACTTCATAAAACTTTCCCCATGTAGCTCTCAAAGTACTTTACAAAGTGGAGAATTGTCATTATAGATGGGGAAACTGGAGCACAAAAGTGAATGCCAATGATTATGCAGAACTGAGCTCTAAGTGACCATAAGTCCAAGGTTGCACAAATCAGAGGCAGAGCTGGGAATACAGCAGGGTATCTTAACTCCCATTTTGTACTAACCACTGAAATGTAATGCCTCTTACCTTCAGATAAAATTGATATTGTTTAAAAATTATAGTTGGACAGAAGAATAAATGTGTGAACTGTGCCTTTCCACTACACAAGTTTAGGGGAATACTTCAGATTACAGAACTCTCAATGGAAGAAGCTTTCTAGGGAAAGTATTTCTCTTCCCTTCCCCTTTTTCTTCTCCCCTCTCCATCCAGTTTGGAGTTTACATGTCAATCAAACTTGCTGGTATTCCTTTCTCAAATTACTGCACAATAGTCAGGGACAACAGCTCTGATATAATGCAAAGATAAATAAGTTTCATATATATATAAAACTACTTAAAAAAACTCTTAATGACTCTCCTATAAATAAATAAATACTTGAAAAGTGTCTTAGCCTGTGAATCTGTGTCTATGGGAATTCATAATCACATGGTACAACTGAAGTCTTCCCCAAGACTGTTGCCCGGTAAGGTTCATACTCATCATCATCATCATCATCAACAACCATGGGCTCAGCGCCCGTTGGTGTCCAATGCCTCCCTCACTATTTCCTTCCATCTTTCCCTGTCCAGTGCAGAGTGGCTTAATTTCTGTAGACTAGCTCCGCACCCTTCAGTATATCTGGGAAAGAAGTTGCCCAAGCTTTCCCATTTCATAGATGCGTTGAATGAAAAAATGGCTGAGATTCATATAACACTGTGGCAGCAATAAAGCAGGTAATGAAAATAAAGACAGGACAGCTGAGTGAAGTGCATTCATCATGAAAATAAGCTAAAGGCTGTGCTTCCATTTCCCACAGTTCTATGAATGGGTGAGATCTGACAGTATCTGTATTCCTATGCAATATGTTTGCATGAAGCTATAAAGAAAGCGCTATGTGAAATACGACACAGGAACATTCATCACTGAACCTCCTTTATAATTCAGCAGCCATAGATGATATTTGTGGCTCCAATCTGCTTTTGGTAGAACATTTTCCATTAACACCATGGAGTTTGTGAGTAAAATATGAAAAAATATTAAGTTATTCTTCCTAACCAATGCACTTTTAAAGAAATGGGTTTCCTCCAAGGTTGAAAAGCTTGGAAAAAGCAAGTTAACCTTTCCTGCAGACTTATATATATTTTTGTTTTGTATGTCTTATTGGAAAATAGAGCCAGGCCCCTTCTTGTTTGTTGCTTTTGCTTGTAAGAAATATACCTTGATTATTTCCATATGCAATTTGCTTTTTACAAAGCATTTCATTTCTAACCCAAAGTCACTATACACATTGTAACTTGAATGCAAAAGGAGTTTTCCAGAGCCATGCAAGGACAATTCACTGTTCATTTCATATATATAAAGTAAAAAAATACCTGTGTATGTTTCAAATTAAAGGTGATACAATGCTTCCCCACTCACAAGCACAGAGTCTGAGTGTAGAGAAGGAACTTTTAATGAAAGAGGGAGAGAAGTAACGTGGCATGCTTGGGAAAACAGAGCTCTCTGTACTTGACAAACAGAGTTCATAACCAACCCATGAGTGAATGTTCCAGCTCAAATAGGTCAGGCAATGTCCTTTGCCTTTCAGGCTCACAAGTACTGTCCCATTTACATGCCCAACCAATCTCTGCACCCCACTCTCAGTTGCTGCCCTTGGTTAGGACAGACGGGATTTCAGAGGTGACCTGCTGAGCTCACCTCCCATCCTGACAGGGTGGGGAGAATAGGAGGTATCTCACCCACTCTGCTGGTCACTTGCCATCCACCTGCTCGCTGCTCTCTGGCGCCACCTTGCTGGCCACCTGCTGGCCACTCGCTGCTGCTCCTGCCAACTGCTCTGCTAGCTGCTCCCACCGCTGCTCCTGCCAACCACCTATCAGTCGTCATGCCAGCTGCCCCACTGGCCACTCCCGCCAACCACCCCGCTAGCCACCTGCCGCCCCCACGATGGGTTTGGCTCTAATGATTTCATCTCTTTGTGATGTCAGTTTCTCAGTGATGCCAGCTCTTCCAAAATAATAAAGAGATTCCTTATGGAGTCTGTTTTAGTTCTATCATTAGAATGGGGGTAGGGGGTGGGGGGAGGGAGAGAGAAAAATATGTTGAACCAGTCTTATAGCTCATGCTTGGCGGGCATGTTGCTTGCTGGTTCAGAGCTCTGCCCTTTCCCCCAATTGACTTCACTGAGTCAAGAAGGGAAACCCTTGTCCATCTGAGATTCTTTACAATGACAGTGTCTCTCCTGAAAGCATTGGTGGTCATATTTTACAATTCCTACATTTAGGGTTAACATGATTTGTGACCTCACAACAGCCAAATTAGTTACAATAGGCACAATACCATTCTAACAATTGACTAACAGGCCTATAGCACTGACTGAACTGTATTTACATAATCACAGCCCGGATTTCTTTCCCATTCCAGCATGAACTGTAATTACATAACAACACTGAATACCTTACAGAGCTAAACAACTGAGTGAGCATAACCACACCCAGGATTCCTTACCCATTCCATCTGGCTGTATTGGATGCACTGATTCAGACCCTGCTTACATTTTTAAGACTGCTATTTCTGCCCTTTGTTTCTTATCCTTTCCTCTTGTCTCTTTTTGTCTTCTCTTTGTGTGTCTCCTTCCTTATAGAGCCAGCCTTTGCTCTGGGAAGAAGGTAAAGAATAGGATTCTCTCTTTCCTGCTAATACCCATTTAAGACAAAAAAAGAATGAAAAATACATTGAAAGAGAAGTTGCATGCACTTGAGAATAATGTATTCTGAGAGAGTGTTCAGCTTTTACCAACTTGTGTTTATAATGTTTCTTGTCACCGACCAATAGTGGATGCTGTGGGTGTAATTTTGAAACCTATGTGTCTAAGTTAGATACCCAAAGCTGGACACTAAGATGTACTGATTTGAAACTGGGCCTCTGGGCCTTTGGTTTATATCACATTGATCGCAAAAGACATGACAATCTATTCATTCCTTAAATTGTCTGCTTCCTGTTAGAGTTATAGTTGGTATCCTCTCTGTTATTCTTTCCATTTTTTTCATCATTCTGAATGGCTGGGGCAGGACAATAGCAACTTACGCTTCACAAATTAATATCTCCAGTTATTGAGATGATATTTGCTGTGGAAAATGTGAAGCTCCCTTGTATGCACATCAGATGAAGGGCTGTATACTCACACAAACCCCTGATGAAGAAAAGGAATGGAGCTTAGTGTGGTTATTTTATGTATCCTGTTCTTACTAATGACACCATGTAACAGGTCTCCTGTCTCTCTTCCTCTTCCTTGTCTTCATAAGGGCATCTGAAGAGCTATTCAGGCAGCAAAAGAACAGGAACTGAGCTTTTTGGCCTGATCACTAACTTGTTTTATTCCTTTTCTTTACTCCCCTACCCAACCCAATCCCATATTTCTAGGATGGCAAACAGTGCTACTTAAATATCTGTTGTAGATTAACATATTAACTATTTGCATAACTAATGACTAACATGCATCATCTTCTTTGGTACTTGAGCACTTCCTTCATTCTCTTATTTTTCCAAGGTGCAGAAATGTTATCTGCTATTTTTGAGAGCTCCCTTGAAGGTGCATTCATTGTAATTACCCAATAATGAATGATTGACACAGAATATAGATTTCTGTTTTATCAAGGTTGCTGTGTCATTGTCAAGCCATTTGTGGTTTCAATTCAACCCAGAATTCAGCTTAATTCTTGTTATTTATGGGCCGGCCAGGAACTAATAAATGTTGAGTTTTTAAGAAAATCTTTTTGTTTGCAATGATGGATATTATCAAGTAGTGCTTTTTTAGGATATTCATTCATCTTTTAAAAAGGGCTATAAAAATGTAAAGCATTATTTTCTGTGTTTAATTGATATCATTGGTTTCTCTCCAGCTCTTTAAAATGTGGAGATGTGCCGAAATCTTTTGGTCTCTGAGTTGGAGGCTGCTTGCACAATCATGCATACTTTTCTATCTGCACTGTCTGTACCAGCTTAGACATATGAATACACCTTTGTCTGTAAAAGCTTAATTGTATTTGCCAGGGGCTTTATAAAATGGAATTTTATTTCCTCTGATGTCGTTATTACTTTCAGTGAACAACCAGGTTAATTAATTTTAAAGCTTTAACTATTTCTATGCATAGTTCTAGTAATTAAACTTTGCTATTGCATTCATTTTACTTCTTCATAATTTATAAATAAACTTTGAGTAGAAACTTTAAATTGTACAATCTGATCTCTAGTAATGAATGTAAATCCATGTCCTCATAGTACTATTAGATATCCCTGTTACTTCATGCAGGGTGAAATGGTCAAAAGCCCATTGACAGTGCCAATTAGACACTTTTAAAATGTTACCCAGAATGCAATAAGGTGTGCTGACCCTTTTGGTTTCAGCGCAAGGGATCATGACCTCTTGTGGGAGAACGTGTGAAAAGGGAACTCTTGTATCCACTCCGTGCGACATATCACTCGTTAGTTAAAAAGAGAGGAAGTTTGAGAGTGAAAGAGACATTTAGGCTGGGGATGTGGAGAATCCAGTTTTCCTCCCATCTCAGCCCATCTGTGCAAGATCACAAACATGAACAATTAACCTGCTCCCCATCCTTTGTGTAAGGATGGGAACATCATAGAATAGAAAATATAAGCAAAATTATTTGTAAAGACAATATTTAAAAAGATATTTTCATAAGATATTGGCAGATCTATAAGAAAAAGGTCTGATCCTGAATTGCTTTGCATCAATTTTATGTCAACATGTTAAAGTGGCATAACTTGAAGAATCAGGCTCAGTACATACAAATTTGATGATTTGGACTCCTAAATAGTAATTCACATCAGAATTAAGTAGACCATGTTAACATACCAGGAAACCTCACTGAAGTGAAAGAGGAAGTCAAGATGGAGTGTGCCCCAGCATGAATTAGAAGGAAGTCAATTGACAATGACTATAGAAAATACCCTGGTTATGGGCCATTGAACTGGCCCTAATTAAGGAGACTGACACATTCTGTCCAAAACAACCACCTCGCTCACTCTGTTGAGCAGCACAAATGGCACAGTTCTAATCTATTGTTGCTGACTCAGGGCTGACAGAGCAGCTTTAGACACTTTGAAGAAACACCTATTGTTGCTGTTTAATCAACTTTGCTGTCTCAGTTCTAGGCTATTGTCCAATCATTTCCCTGTATCCGTTAATGGTTGCTGCTTTGAAGTTACAGCCCAAAGAGTGTGGGGAAGATTATACTGCTCTGAACTTGGTACCATGCAAGAAGGTCAGTAAGGAAATAAAACATTTGACTTCAGAAAGCCGTTCAGAGACCACTGAAAATGCACTTTGCAGTTGTAAATGGGGTTTTGTGCACAAAATAAGTATGTTGGAGGCAACCAGCCTTAGGATTTGCTGTCTGCAATGGAAATCTGTGCCTGTAAGTTGAACAAAGGGGCACCCTCCCCCCTTCGGTGCACATTCATTGTGTTTATTTGTTGCCAAAGAAAACTAGTACTATTTGAGTACTTTTCAAAGGCTAAGTGGTTAATATTGGGTCATGGCTATGTAACTTTTAAAACTCTCAGAAGACTGTAAGCTGCCTATGGGGTTGCTGATGATTGCTTTAAGGTACTATGTGGTAAGGGAGAACATAAAAATGCGTTGGAGTACCTTTGAAATTATGATGCTCTTAGCAAATAGGAGTCCAAGATACAGTCTATTAATTCAGGATGTTACTCAGTGAAGATGATTGGCAGAACTCCTATTGATCTGAATGTGAGCAGAAAAGGACAGTAACACTTGTTTACTCTAGGACGTGGTAGTGTCAAACAGTAATTGATCCTCTGAAGCAGTCAGGGGCCCAGCCTCCATGCTGACAGGCTCCATTAGGGGGAATGAGGCAACCAAGGTTCACCTGGGAGAAAGAACTCACCAAGTAACTGGGAGGCACTTAATTAGGCAGGGCCATGCTAAAAGGCTAAAAACCTCCATTAACAAGGACTCCTGTGGAGAGGAGGCTTCACAGCAGGGGACCTCCTATAGAGTCTGAACTAAGCAAAAACTTTGCAGACTGGGAGGCCTAAAAGAGTCCCTGAACAAACTGGGTGAAGATGGCAGAGGCAGAGCTCACTAGGCAGTACAGAAGCTGGAAGAAGGGGAGTCTCTGATGAACCTCTAGAGATTCTTGTTTTGAGACTATTAAGTTTTATCTGGGATCTGAGGTAAGCGCCTTTTCATCATTGTATACGTGCCCCTTTCAGAAGGCTTTATTAAAGGGAGATACACTGCTGTAGAGTCTTTGGCTTCTCCTGCACCAGGGTATTAGTGACTTCATTGCGGGGGGAGGAGGGTGAAACTGAGACACGCCACAGCAGAACTGCACTCCACTAGAAGGAGGTGCATGAGGGCTGTTGGGGCCCTTTCCTTTATACACATTGACACACCTGGCAAATGTCAGTGTTTGCTTTCCTCCCTTCAATAGGTCAGTTCTTCTTGTGAGATGTCTAGCAACTTGGTCTGAAATACTGAGGCTGTCTGAGAACTGGAAGTGGAAATGCAGCTTCTTCCAGTTTTAGAACCAAAGCCATAGGTGTGGCACTGTGGCCTGGGCTTTGATTCCAACACCCTTCCTCTCTAGACAAATAAATACTCAGAATTAAAAACCTACATGGACCAAATATTAGCATTTTTTTTGAAGAGGAAGTCTAGACGTTATCATGGTTAAAGCAAGCAGCCTCATCTTTAGCATGTCTAGAGATGGCAGTTGTAATGACAAATGTGAGAAGTAGGAACCTTACAGAAGTATTAAACATCTTAAATGACAAATCTATAATTTATGAAAGAAAAATCATTCTCTGAATGCATGTTATATCTTCAAGTTCCCAACTGCAGTGTTCTTATAGAAATTGGTTTCTGCCTTGAAAGAGATAGTGTCAGTCAAGATGCTTGCTCCTCTGAACAGCTCTGTGCTTCTACTGAAGGGGAGAGAGCCTTCCCACTCACATGACAGCCTTCACTGCATTGCTAAACATTAAAATACAATTCCATATTCTTACTTTCAGTTGCATCCGCACTTCAAAGGGGCAATCCCCTTCACTTTGAAATAAAGTGTTCATAGAAAATGCTTTTCTAATTTTCATGAGATTGAGCCACAACACAAATATGTTCATAGAACTGTTTGAAAAAATATTAAATTGAGAAAATACAGTTTAATGGAAACCATTTTCTCAGGTCCAGGATTTGCGAGGCGGGTGAGAGGGAAGAGTGGGGTAGAGGGGACCAAATACTTTCATCTTATCCCAGAAGAACCAATAGTTTAGTGGCTAGGTGACAAGTCTCAGATGAGTAGCTGTGTTAATCTGTAGCTGCAAAAGCAACAAGGAGTCCTCTCTGGCACCTTAAAGACCAAGCCCTGGTCTACCAATGGCAGTTAATTTTGAAACAACTCCCTAATTTCAAATAAGAGGAGCGTCCACACTACCAAGCCTGTTATTTCAAAATAACCTCTCGGGTAGCCAAATCTCCCGACCACCCAGAAGTAGGTGCCAGTCCCATCCCCATCCCTAAGCCTCCCTTCCCCTTCATCTCCCCTCCTGCATTCCAGGTTCTTTTCCCAGTGCCTCCCCTGTTATCCCCCCAATAAACAGTCCTGTTGTTTAAACAAAGGCGGCTTTATTATTTGCTCTGCAGGAGAAGGAGGGGGGGGCATGGATTCCCTCTTTGTGCGAGAGGCATGGTGGAGACTCTCACAGCTGGTCTTAGACAAAACTCTCCCTTAAGGCCTCCCTGATGAGCACAGTCCCTTGATGTGCTCTCCAAATGGCGCTGGTGTCTGCCTGCTCGTATGCCCTGGCCAGCCATTCAACCTCTGCCCCCCACCCTGGCAAAAAAGTCTCTCCCCTGCTCTTGCACAGGTTATGGAGCACACAGCACAAAGGGGATGTTGCACGTGCTGAGGTCCAGACAGGTGAGGACACTTCTTCACCCCCCTTTAAATGGCTGACTGCACATTCCACCACCATGCGGCACCTGCTTAGCCTGGAGTTGAAGTGCTCCTTGGTAGGGTCCAGGCTGCCCGTGTGGGGCTTCATGAGGCAGGGGAGCAAGGGGTAGACTGCATCAGCCAGGATGACAATGGGCATGTCCACGTCTCCAACTCTGATGGTGCGGTCAGGGAAAAAAGTGCCAGCGTGAGTCTTTCGAAACAGGAAGGAGTTCTGGAAAATGTGGGTGTTGTGTGCCTTCCTCGATCACCCGACGTTGATGTTGGTGAAGAGCCTCTTGTGATCCACGAGGGCCTGCAGCACTATGGAGAAGTACCCCTTTCTGTTTATGTAGTCCGAGGTATGATGGTTTGGCGGCCAGGAAGGGGATGTGCATGTGGTCTATGGCCCCCTTGCAGTTGGAGAAGTCCATGGCAGCAAAGCCATCAAACATATTTGTCCATATTCCTGAGAGTGACAATCCAACTAAGCAGCACTTAGTTGATGGAGCTGGCTATCTTCAGGAACACTAGGACCATTTACAGGCAGGAAAACTTGAAAAGCTCATTTGATGAACAAATGTGCTTTTTTTTTTTTTTTTAATTGTGAATGAAGTTTTCTAACAGACTTGTAGGACAACCTGTACTGAGATCATTGGGATCCTACTTTCAGGATCACTGACAATAAATTTTAAGAGATGGCATGTAACAGAGAAAGAAACGCTCCTCAGGCTATGTCTATACTACAGAGTTTTTTTTGAAAAACAGCAGTTTTTCTGAAAAAAACCCCAGTTTTTCTGAAAAACTTCACTTATGGCGACACTGCAATTGTGTTCTTTTGGGAAGAAAAATCGAAGGAACAGAGGATTTTTTCCGCCATTGGTAAACCTCTTTCTACAAGGAAGAAGCCTTTTTCCAAAAGAGCTCTTTCGGAAAAAGGTGTGTGTGGACAGGGCAGAGGGAATTTTTTCGAAAGAAGAGGAAAGAGGAAAAAAGCACGGGTGCCTTGGTGGCCACTTAGTCCATAGTAAACACAGATTAAATGCGAGATAGCATCCATGCAGTGTGGATGCTATCTTTCAAAAAAACAGTTTGCTTTTTCTATGCACTTTGGCAGTGTGGACGCTCTCAATTTCAGAAGAAGTTTTTTCGGAAGATCTCTTTCACAAAAGCTTCTTCCGAAAGAAGCCTGCAGCCTAGACATAGCCTCAGAGAGGCAGGATGCCTGCCTTCCTTTGCTAATTTACTACCATCCTGGTAGTAAATTACTCTTGGCCCTGGATGAACACATATTATTTCCCATACCCTGTCACTACAGACTCAAAGCTGTACCCCGGGGTGGACAATACATTTTTGCAGGGGTCCACACTAAGAATTTTAAGTGGTCACAGGCCATGCTTTTCTATTATATTAATGGAGGGAGCATGGGGTCTGGGACAGAGTTTGGGTAGAGAAGGGAGCTCTAAACAGGGAATGAGGTTGCAGGAGGAGGTACGGGATCTGGGAGGGAGTTTGGGTGTAGGAAAGGTTCTGACCTGGGAGAGATGTGAACAAGGGGTGCAGGGTTTGAGAGGGAGTTTGTATATAGGAGGTGTTTAGACCTGGGGAAAGGATATAGGAGGAGGTTCTGCGTCTGGGAAGGAGTTAGGTTCCAGTAGGGGGTTCTGATCTGGGGCAGCCAAATGAAACTGGCCAATGGGAACTGTGAAGATGGTGCTGGAGGTGGGGCCAACCCAAGGAGACCTGCTGCCCCCCCCAGGGCACACAGACACACTTGCTCGCAGCAGTCAGCTGTTTGTGGGAGAGTTGGGGCTGGAGCCTGAGCACCTGCTATGGGACATTTTCCTCTGGCTCTGGTCTGGAGGGTCATGGCAGACTGGAGAAAAACATTTACCAGGCTGGATCTGGCTCCCAAGCCATATTTTGCCCACTCTTGCCTTACAGGCTCCCCTGCCCACTCCTTCCACTGGAGGAGATGCATGAATGTAAAAACTGAGGTCCAGATAAATCCTATGCAGATTTTGGGAATGGGTAATCTGGTCCTGTGTCTCAAATGTTTTTATTTTAAAAAACTTTATTCTATGGTTCATTGTTAATCTCAGTAAAGTTGGTGACTTCGGTGAGAGTAAATATACCAAAAATATATAAAAGCAATATGTACCAAGAAAAATCTATACAAAAATAAATATATTTAACCACATAATCTAATATTTTAGTACAAAACAGGGAACTTCAAAGCCTTAAGTAAACAGATTGCAATGCATTTGATGTACATTCCAATGTATTTTAGAGGGTAATAGCCTTACTGGAGTTTTAATCTTACTAAAAAAAGCAGCGTGTGCACGCTAGTGATTAAAGCATGGGAATGAGCAATCTGAAAAACTGGGTTTTATTCATAGGTGTGGACTCTGTGGATGCTCAGGTAGTGAAGCACCCCTGGGGAAAAACTAGTGGATGCAGAACACCCCCTTATCCCCTCTCTCACTAGCAGTGCCATATTTACCAACGCCCCCCTCCCCTTCCAGCACTTTTGGAGCACTGTGAACAGCAGATTTGTGGCGTTCAAGCTTGGGGAAGAAAGGGGAGGAGAGGGGATGGGACATGCTCAGGGAAGAGGCAGTGGGGCAGAGGTGGGAAGAGACAGAGTGGATGTGGGGGTTTCAAAGAAGGGACGGAGAGGCGGGTCAAGCACCCACCGGCAAAATGAGAAGTCGGAGCTTATGGTTCTATTCCAGTCTTGGCCACCAACTTGCTACATGAACTTGACCAATCACCTAAGGTAACTGGGAGATTGATATCTTGTCTCTAAATTGTTAATGATAGTTGGTAAAAGTGTAGTTACACATCAGATATCAGATTTAAACTTTAATTCTGATTCTGTGACTACTGAGCTCTAAGAATTCCGGAGAACTCCAAGAGGTATTCAGGGCCCAACACATGCTGTTTCTGTCACTCACCAAAGATAAATCACATATTCTGAGGTTTCAGAAGTAATCACTTTGATTTGGATTGCATGTTACTGTAGCTGTCCTGCATCAATCCCAGAAGGAATGATTGCATTTCATCAGCTGAGATCTGAATGTGTCAATCCTGAAAAGTAATTTGACCTTTTCTTAGGAGTCATATACAGAAGATAGCAACAAACTGTCTCAGATCAATCCAAATGTAGCATCACAGTTATCCTATGAAATCTGGAGACACTATTTTTATTGGAAAGTGATTAAATGTTTATGAAAAGAGACACTGCACATTTCTTATTGCATTTTTTATGTTAAAACTCTGTAACTGCTGAAACAGTTGTGGAAACAGATATTAAAATCTTAATACATTGTTTTCATGTACAGCTAATTTTTAAATGTTAATGTTAACTGTGGAAAATAGAGTGAATATAGCAGAAAAAACTTAGCCATTCTGGTGGGATCTAAATATTTTTAGAGATACGATTTGAAAGGAGGCAAAGCTTTCTTTTAATTCATTCACTTAACCATTAACATGTAGGAATATAGGAACTTGAATGTTCTTTATTTGTTTCAATGTTTATTCCTTGAGAATATTGAATATAACTGCAAGCTATGATCACATTTTAAAATTATCCTCAGAGCACAGAGGATTTTAAAATTCTATAAAGCTTTCATATCACAGACTAGATGGACAGTCGATGAGTTCACTTTTTATCAAGAAAAAAAGAAAATAGGCAGACAAATGGTGGAAAATGTGCTTAATCCCCATTTCATTATATTTAATTGTTGTTGTTGCTTCAGCACAAATACCAGCACAAAATTAAACACATGAGGGAATACCACGCTATTCAGCAGTCTTGTGCAACATAGTAATGGAGCTATATTTTTGGTAAATGTGAATTAGTGATGGACTTACGCTTCATTTTATATTAGTAAGCAAACAACTTATTTTTTTGTTTATAAATGGCATGCTTGCTGCCCTTGAACATTTTTGAGCCTTGAGAAATGAAAGCTAAAAGCAACAAAAGGGATGAGGACCCAGGGAATTAAGGGTAACACAACCATCTGATCTAAAAATTTAATGAGCTCTCTTTTGACACTGCAATTTGTCTTAGCAAATTTCTCTAGTGAGCAAGGCCAGAAGCCATATGTAGATGAGTTTTTCTTGTGTCTTGTGCTTGCCAGACTGCTGCAGCTGCAGGGAATATTTGGGTGATGAAATGATATTGCACATAATGGGGTTGAAGACAACTACAAGTCATTTCCTTCAGGGAAGTGTACTGTGTTCAATTTTTAAGGGAGCTTACACTGAAAGTCAGAAGTTCAAGCCTGTTGTAAAACACTACAAAATCTGTGTAAGTGACTTTGCGGAAACACAACAAATACTAAGTGCCAATTGCTGATTAGTTGCCTGTCATGCTTTCTGGTGATTGCTTGATTTGTGCTCCTTGGAGCTTGTGTTTTTCACCTTTAGAAATGTACTTGTATTTATAACATCTTTTGTGAACTGTGCTGCAATTTTCCCTTTTTTATGTGACTCGTGTAACTTGCAACTAATCAAAATGCTCTAATTATACAGTTTAATATTTAGAACATTACAGAGGCGATCTTTGAGATGGCTCTGAAAACATAAAGATGCTGTTCTCTTGTTTTTTCTTCCACAATTTGATCTGAGGAAGTGGGTCTGGCCCACGAAAGCTCATCATTTAATAAACCATCTTGTTAGTCTTTAAAGTGCTACATAGTCCTGATTTTTGTTTCAGCTAGACTAGACTAACACAGCTACATCTCTATTACTATTCTCTTGTTTAATGTATGATGTCCTTGCAGAAATCTGTGATCAGTGTGTTTATTTATTCAGGGTTGTTTCAAAGTGCTCATTCCAAGTTCTAGATGCTTGTAGAAAATTTAAAAACCTGTATCACTAAGTAACAATACATAACAGACGGTGAAGAAGAATGGTTTTGCAGTTAATGCAGTAGATTGGGAGTCTGGGGCTAGGTGTACTTCCTACTCTGAATTTATCTGCAAAGTGGGAGTGATGGTACTTTCTCTCACCCAACTCTTTAGATTGTAAGCAGAATTGATTCAAATTATTTCAATGAAGAAATGCCTTCCCTTGAAAACCAGATTTTTTTTTCGCTTTTGATGGAAAAGCATTTACTCACTAAAATAATTTCAACCAGCACTGCTTACAATGAAAAAACAAAACATTTTCAGTAAAATAATTGGGTTATCATTATAAACTTTTGGTTTTCAATATTTTGTATTGAAAACAAGCACCCTTCCCTTACACATGCTTTCTTTGAAATTTCCCATGAGAAATAATTGGCGTTTTCCTATTAGCTGTAATTGTCAGCTCTTCAAGGTAGGGACTGCCCCTTGCTATGTGCATTTACAATGCATAGCAAAATGGGATACTATCCTGGGTAGAGGCCTGTAGCTGCTCTACAAATAACACAGCTAAATATAAATTTACCCCTTTTCCCCCAAGCCACTTGACTTACCACAACAAAATAGCTATGAAAAAAATTAAATCCATACTACACTAGTAGTTTCTCTTACAATCTCTTTGTAATTTCATGCTGCAGGGAAGACTGGCAGGTATTCACTGCTGCAAAAAAATCCCATGAGAAGAGGGGCAACTGTTAAATAACTAGATTGTGAGCCTTTTAGAATTGTATCGGTTACAACTAAGACCTTAACCTTTAGCCAAAAAATAATCAAAGGCCAGTGCAGATTATGGGAATGCTGATGTCAAGAGCTCTGTCACATCTCCTAAGTAGGCAGATGCATATGTAACCGCCACCAGGCGGATTTGAACCTGGGACCTCTGGCACTTATAAGGCAGGTTTTTAAACTTCACTGCATCACTTGTGACAACAAAAATTAGTAGGTGACCTCAGGAGGAGGGATTGAAGCCTGAGCCCACCTGACCCCTGTTGGCCTAGGCTAGGGAAGGACAAAGCCCAACCCTCATTGTCCCAGGGCAGGAGGTGAGGAAAGACCAAGGGCTTCAACTCCAGGCAGGAAGCCTATAACCTGATCCCTATCGCTCATGGCTGAAGCCTTTGGGCTTTGACTTTGATCCTGGGTTGTGGGACTTGGGCTTCAACCCTGAGCCCCCGCAAATTGAACACTAGCCTGGGTGATCCCATTAAAATGGGGTCATGACGTAATTTGGGGTCTTGCCCCACAGTTTGAGAAATGCTGAAAGGCAACAAAATTTTATCTGTAAGAACTCCTCAAAGCTGTATGGATGTGGAAAGTCAGTAGTCCCCCCTAGTTACAATTGTCTAATGTCAAGTGCCTCATGTATGGGACTTGCATGCATTGGTCAGGTTGCTAAGGCTGGATGCATTATTTATTGTGAATAATATTAAGAATTATATCTCTTATCTGTTTGCGAAATGTTAGTAAGTAGAGCCTGTTTTCTGATGTGTTGGCTTGTAACTACTTCCTTGGTAGTTTAAATTGTGCACAATCCAGAGGCAGAATTTGATCTGTTTTGACTATTTGCTATTCATTATTGGTGACAGGGCAACTAAGTCACATGGTATTGTTTTTGCTTTCTGACTTGGATGACTGTAACTTCTAAAAATAAGTGATTAGTTTATAACAAACTTTTTTCTGGCAAAAATGCCTTTGTTTGCATGAAATTATGTTTGCAAGCTATTCATACGCTTTTGTCAAGAAAAACACCATTTGTTCTAATGTTCTTGAAGACCACATAGCAAGGACACAAGATTAGAGTCTAATTGGACAGTAATTTAGAATTTGAATGCATGTTCAGGTTCAGTTCAACCAGGTTTTTTTCTTTTTATGTTTTCAGGCTAATGCATGTAGTTCCTGATTTGCCCACAATGAAATTAATTCCTGGACTCGATTCTTATTTTTTAGTCTCAAGATGACAAGTTTAAAAGCATGTATAAAACATCAAAAATGTCAAAGTCAGTGAAATAAAACCCTGATTTATATAGCTCTACAGGATTTCCAGAACTTTCTGTTTACAGATTTATTTAAGCTCCACCAATGGCATGTCATTTTTCTAATCCAACAACATGAAGGCTGAAAACAAAGCTCTGGTAGAAAACTGTTCTAGCGAGAACAGCAGGTGTAATTGAAAATGAAATATTTAAAATGATTACTTTAATGAAAGCAAAATATTTTCCTTATGCGGTGCTCCAGGGGCCGCTATTCCAGCATTTTGAAGAAAGCGCTTAACACAGTTACTAGGTGAACTGCACCTTTGTCTCCTTTCTAGTTTCTCTGAGAGCAGCCACTTCAGCTTCTGGCCCACATCTGTTTCAGGGAACAATCTCACCATTCTGCTGGTTTGAGTACACTGTCCCATGTTGTCCCACAACACACAGTCAGCCTGTGGAATTTGTTGCCAGGGCATGCTTTGAATGCCACAAGTAGAACAAATTCATCAATGCCAATTAGCCAACGTATTCAGGGACATAACTCCCCCCCATGTTTTGAGTCTCTCTCATGGCTGGTGGGTATCATAGGCTAGAAGAGGCTTTGCCTCTCTAATCATCCAGGCGTGCTCCTTTCCCACACTCCGCCCCTAAGCTCCCCCTCTTGCTTCCGCTCAATGTGGCCACTTCAGTCTCCTCATGGGGTAGCCCTGGCTTGGGCCACACCATCTGCTCTCCCAGCACTCCAGGGCTGGGGAAGCTGGGGCCATGCACCACCTGACGTGGGGAAGCTATGGCAATGCCTCCCAGTGCTGTGGGACTATGGAGATTGGGGCTGCACGCCACCTAAGTTTCCTGGTGATCTGGGGCTGAGGTGGTCTGAGGTGGAAGCCAGCAGTTGGGGGAGAACTCTGGACTCGGGCAGGAGCAGGGCCTTGGGTCGAAGGGGCAGAGCTAAGAGATATCCTCTCCCAAGCCAGTGGTTCACATGCTGCCAGTGGTGTCTTTAAACCTCTGCCTAAAGCTGGGACTCAATGACTGAGTGTAACTCTAGATAAACTGCCCTCTTCTGTTCATTCCCTCTGACGCATCTAGCACCAGCCTGGTTAGAAACCAAGAGACTGGGCTTGCTCTGACCAAGTATGGCTGTTCTCATACCAACTGCTTACCAGCCCATAGCTCCAACTGGATTTTGGCCACCTGTGTTTCTTATGCTTCAGAAGCCTGTGATCTATGATACTGAGCCTTCTTAAAAGAATTACTTTGTCAGCATTTTGGACAAAGCATTAAAGACTATGAGAATTTATAAACAGTCCATGTGCATATTTAATCTCATCCTATCTTGTGCCCAGCTACAAGATAAATTAGGTTTTTCTTTCACGTTACAGGAACTGAAGAGATCCAACTTACATTCCTCTACCAAATGCTGATGTCTTCTCACCTATCTTGGTCTCAGGTGACAGCACACATTCTTGTTATTTCCTCTTCCCCCTGCATGTCTTTATTCTCTTTTATTTGGGAAGCGGTGTTTTCAGAAAGCTTCCCTCCCCTCTCTTCTTTGTGGGTGTAAAAAACCCAAAGCGTTTCTGGCAGGGAAGACATAGCTTGTGTTTCAGGCCCCAAGTGTGAAGTCTTTTTGAGACCTAGTTTGTCTACATAGGGAAGTTTGCCAATATACGTTTACATGTATAACTATACCTATAAAATTCCCTGGGCAGGCAAAGGCTTTGTCTGCACTTAAGAGTTTACAGTGCAGCTGCAGCAGTGCTTTCAACTGAAAGTGTGGCCATGGCATTTGTAAACCACCTCTATGAGGGGAGAAGATACCTGTGCTGGGAGGGTGACTCCCACCACTGTAGCCAGGTTCACACTGGTCTTTAAAGCACTCTATCTTCCTGCACTCGGGGGGGTGTCTAGACTACAGGTTTTTTGTTTTTTTTAAAGTGGCCTTCTTTAAAAAAAAACTTCCCCTGCATCTAGACTGCTGCCACATTCTTTCGAAAGTAAATCAAAAGAACACGGCAGTTTTTCTGACCGCGGAAAACCTCATTTTACGAGGAAGAACGCCTTTTTTCGAAAGTGCTCTTTCGGAAAAAGGCGCTATGTAATGCAAACTGCTTTTTCAAAAGAGAGCATCCAGACTGCCTGGGTGCTCTCTTTCGAAAAAGCGGCTTGCTTTTTTGAAAGTACTGATTGTAATCTAGATGCTCTTTTTCGAAAGAGGCCTTTTCGAAAGTATCTTTCGAAAAAGCCTCTTTCAAAAGAGGCTTGCAGTCTAGACGTAGCCAGGGAGGTGTGTTTTCTCACCCCTGAGTCAGAAAGTTACAGCTCTGTGAAGTGCCAATGAAGACTTTGCCTAAGACAAGCCTAAGATCAGTGAAAAAATATTCAGTAGGTCTTCTCCAGGTTTATGGTTTTGTAATGGCTGCTCCTTAGAGTAGTTACATCTCTTCCATCTGAATGTCTTATAATCACTGCTGGGGGGGACCTGCAAGGGTGGGAGTAGTGAAAATTGTTCTTGTGGCCCTTTTGTTGGTACAACATATAGCCTTCGAAGACAGACACATCATAGCATTTTGAAGATGGATCAGAGTATGCAATTAAGCCCTTATATAATCACAACTCAAGAAAGCCTTGTAAGAAACCACTCTCTTAATTGTCTTGCCTCAAACTGCTTTAAAAACACTGTTCAGCACATTTGCACACCATCTCCATCCGTTCATTTAATTAATCTCTCTTAATCAGGAAAATATACTTGTTTCCCAGAGTAGCCATATGATGTGTCAGTGCCCCAACGCTATCCAGAATGTGTCAGAGTGGAAAGCCAATTTCTCTCCACAAAACAGCAACATTGTAAGTACTGATTGATTATTTTATGCATATTTAGGCCTAATTACTGAGGTTGGGTTGGAACCTGAACTGTCTTACACAGTGTGAGGCCTTGGATTTTCATGTGAAGAAAACTAAGAAAGAAGTGATGTGTAAGTTGAGCTAGAGTGGTCTGGTGGGAAACTCTAGTTTTTCTCCAAGCAAAGTTACACACTGGAAATGCTATTTTGTGGCACTGGAACATCATAACATTAGATCATTTGACTCTTTTTTTAAGAGGTGATTAATAATGAGGTAGTTTATGACCACCACTCAGCTCTCTGCTTATTGTTCTTGCAAACATTCATTCTCTTTCTGTATAGTAGGCTGATGTGAGTCTCTAAAACCCTTAAACTGGTGTACGTGCTTTAAAATCTTTCCAAAACCCATCAGAATTGAGTCTTGGGCTCCTCTCTACTGTTTACTGTGTTCATACTTAGACCCCTGACTGAGGCTACCTGATTCTTGCAAATCAAAATTAATCAACTGGCTAATTATCGGCCAGTTTTAAGTTTTGTACCCAGCTCAGTGCATCCTCCTTGTAGACTGAGTAGGATTTGTTCTGTAGTTCTAATTGGTAATGTGATACAAGGCTGTTGTGGCTGCTTGCCTTTGCTAATGTGGCCTACCAGCCTTTTCCTGACATAAATTTGACACTGTTTCCCTTGGCTTGAACAAAGACATTAACTGGATGTCGCATTATAAAGCCAGCATTTAATACCTCATTTTTACATCAAAAGCTGAGTATGGGACACTTCCAGTCCACTTTAATTAGCTTCCTGAGCACTGGTCCTACAATTGACAGGTACTTCCCCCACTCTTTTTCTGTTATACACTTCTGGGTTTCTGTTATTCCTCTCCATTATTAGTATTTAAGGGTACATCTACACAGCAACATTATTTCAGAATTACTAGCCTTATTTTGAAATAACTTAGTCTGTGTCTACACTTTCAAAATAGTGTCAAAATGCTGTCAAGCTGAAGAACTTCTTATTCCAACTCCTGTCACCCTCATTGTATGAGGGGTAAGGGAAGTCAGAGGAAGAGTGCTCTATTTTGAAATAAGGGCTGTGTAGACACTCCTAATTTCGAAATAAGTTATTTCCAAATAAGCCACGCCAGCGTTTCTCAAACTGTGGGTACACGGGGGTTGCAGCTGGATCCGGTTTTTTTCTTTAAAAAAAGTTGTCTCCTCCCCGCGGGCTCCGTCTGGTAAAAAAACCCATGAAATACCGGATGGAAGCCCGGCAGGGACAATTTTCCCCTGCTGCGTCTGGCAGGGGCAGGAGAGTGAGGAGCGCCGGAGAGTCTAGTGAAGGGGGGGCAGTTGCCGGGCGCCAGAGCGCACGCTGCTCTGGCCAACATGAGCAGCAGAGACCGGCAGCTGGCCACGTGATGTCTCCCCTACACGCTGTGAGCTGAGGCAGCCGGGCCAGGCTTCAGGAGCAGCCACTTTCAAAGTAAGAGTTTCCTCCGTGTCTGGCTCTGCAGGGGGTGGCGGAGATTAGACTGGAGCAGGCTCCCGGACGCTGAGGATGCCTGCCTCAGTGGGAGAGGGTAGTGCACTGGGATGGGGGGACGCTGGGGGGCCTGCCTCGGGGGAGGGGGGAGCACTGGGATGGGGGGGCACTGGGGGACCTGCCTCAGGGGGAGGAGGGAGCACTGACTCAAGATCACAGGCTCTGCCATAGACTCCTTGTGAGACACTTAATTTCTCTGTGTTCCAATTTCTTATCTTACTGTCTTCATAAATAATTAATAGGTGCTTAAGCCAGTACTGTGGTGTGATGAGGCAAGTATTTAGTAAGAGCAATTAGAAAGGTGTATAAATGATCACAATTTTCCTCAGTTGTGTGTGTGAACACAAAAAGGTTGTATCTATCAAAATTGCTTATGGATCGAATTTTCAATTAAAGTTGATTAACACATTCACTGCACCTGCAATCCTCTTGTATGCATTCACAACATGGATAGCTGAATGAGCAACAAATGAGTAGTTCCATATGCTGTTGCATAATTTATACATTCATATATGGGAAAATTTGAAGTGACATGGGGGTATATGTGTATTTTGTGTGGAATACCTGTTGCAAAGTTCAGATTTGCATCTCAACATAGCTGAGTTCTGGCTTGAAGGGCTTTCAGCCTTCAACAGCATAGCAGGGAAACTGAAGGGAAACTTATATCTTCTATTAAAATATTGTAATTCAATATTTTCTTCACTTCAAAATAGGTAAGTATTAAAAAAGGGTGAATAGAATCCTACGTCTTGTTTATATAGTTAAAGATATTCATGTTGGACTAACATACTTTTGAGCACAGAGGCTGAGACTTTCAGAATTGTGTGTGCATTATCCCCAGGTGAAAATGAGCACTGTGACTTGAGCATATTGGTTGTGCACACTAATATACTTGGACAACATATAAATAGTTATTTGCATCCTTAGTTTGCTGGTACTGTGCATGAAATTATAGTAACTGTCAGCATAAATGAGTTGCACAAAACACTTACAATTCTTAAAGCTTGGCCCAAAACATTAAGTACAGTGTGCTAGTTACACAGCTGTGTGACAATACATACTATCATGGCTCAGTTTTGCAGCTGGAGTCTATACTTGTGTAAAACTCTCATTGATTGGAATGCAGTTCTTGGAGGTTTTACCTGAGCATGGATTCAATGCTAAAGCCTCGATTATATTTATCACAGTAAGAGTGCTTGTACAATAGTCTTCAAATACAATCCCAAGTTATTCTGAAAGAGAGAAATTAATTTCTTCCAAAGGAAGATCTTTTTTGGTATGCACAGTGCTGACAAATCTGGGAAGCTTTATTTTTGCATTTTTCAACGCTCATTATGTTAAATCACAGCTGAACCATACAGTGCTTGAATGCTAGTGGCTCCTTAATACATTTTCAGACTTCCTGGATGATGCATCCCATTATGTTACATAGATGTTTCTGGTCATACACCATTCTGTGTAACGTAAGTTAACATGATTTAAGTGACCTGACACAAAGTGTTGCAAGATGAGATGCTAATCCCATAACCCCTTTAATAACTCCCTCACTGAAAGTGAAAACAAAACTAAAAAATGAAGTCAAAAGAATCCAAGATGTTGAGATCCAGGTGAAAAGAAAAGTCCCTACATTTTACTATAGTTTTTAGGTCAACTTCAGTGGAAAATTAATGTGAAGGACAGACATTGGGGGGAGAGATTTTCAAAGAATCTAGAAGCAATGGGCATCCACGTTTCCTAGGCAACTTTGCAAATCCCATTCCAGGTTTTTTTTAACATGCTAAGACTCAAATCTGCTCTTGTGTCACTCAAGGGAACTGGGAGGCAAAAAGCGGAACAGACAGGGAGCTGCGTGTATTCCCTCCAGCACCCCTGCAGCACTTGGCAGAGTTACACATCTCAACATAACTTTTGAGTCCCAGAACCATTAGCATTCCACATACCCAGAGGGATTATCTTGCTGCTTTAGGGGCCTGATTCCTCCTCTTCTCCCACTTTCTTCACTGCCCATATGCTTCAACTAGCAATGCACATATCAGAAGGGTCTGTGTGTGGAGTAATCACATCATATACCTTTTTTACAACAGCAGTAAACTATGTTCCAGGTGGCATTCCTTTCTTTTTCCCTGACCCATCCTGCCTGCACGGCTAGATTGCCTCAGGACCTGATTTCACAATTAGCTCTACTGTTCCCTCACCTCTGCATGCACACCTGCATGAGGCTTAGAAGGTACCGGAACCACAGAGTTTTAGTGCAACTCTGTTATGATCACTGACTTGGAAAACTATTATTTTCATTGTCTAAATTATAAGTTTTCAAAAGGTATTACGGCCTGACTGTATCCTCTCAGGGATTGTTTAAAGAATGAAGAAGTTGCCACCTCATTTGGACCATCTATTTCTGCTACTTCTTCATGCACTGATATCAGATTTTGAGAAAATCAAAAGCGGAAATTTTACTACTGGATAATAGAAGTTTTAAAGGAAAAATGGGACCCAGTAACATGTTTTCTATTGTCCTGTGAGGGTGATGTTTTGCGTTTTCATTTACCCAAGAGCTTGGATCCAGATTTAGGTAGGGTTTTTTTTTAGTTTATTTAATATATAAGA
Source organism: Pelochelys cantorii (assembly GCA_032595735.1). Taxonomy (NCBI): domain Eukaryota; kingdom Metazoa; phylum Chordata; order Testudines; family Trionychidae; genus Pelochelys; species Pelochelys cantorii. Next base: position 19,660,531 of record CM064339.1, read on the forward strand.
TAGTGTGTATGTATGGAAGTGTAGAGTGTTTGGTTTTTTTTGGCAGAAAAGATTTATTTTAATAGTCCATCATGATTGTTTCACACTTCACTGACTTCTGAAATGTCCTATAAAATACAAGTTTTGTAAATTTTTGTTTTTTCTTACACTGCATCATTTTTGGTTTTAAACTATCCCTAATTAGATCCCTTTCCCTTGTGCTCTCTCTCTTTCTCGCTCTCATTTATACACACACACACTCTTCACTTTTTCAGGTATGAGTAAGATTTTGCTTATGTGTTTATTATTGATGGACTATTTTCAGTTCTTTTTTTAACAGAGTTCTTATATGGAGATTTGATGTTTGTTTACAGCCTTTTTGATGACTGTCTTTTTTTTTTTGCATAGCATATTTGAATGAAATTGTATAAATCTTTCTTGATGGGATTGCTATGTGCTGCAATGAGTCTTAAATGTAGATTGTCATTTAAGTGAGGTATTACTATTATTTTAAAAATCTGTGAAGATCTTTGTTATTCATTCATGTTTGGAATACTGCTTTTGTACAACCAAGGAGTTGGAGCAACTAAAAGCTATGGTTTGCATTGATTGCCGCTGTTTTTAAACTCATTTGTAAGAGAATCATTTACAGCAGATTAAAGTCACTTCCGAGTAAGATGATGAAGTGCAATTTAAGAAATATTGTAAATGCAGCCCATATACACAATAAGTTTGTACAAGTCACTCTAATACTTTGATTAATTCATGACTCTTGTTAGAAAGAAGTTACTGGAATAGAACGTGTGTGTCCAAGACAATTTAATGAAGGCTTTACTCTCAGTGCCATCCGCCTACTGGTTTTAGCTCAGCAAGATTTAATGCCAGGTACAACCAAACTGAATGCACCAACTTACCATTTCATAGAAATCTTGCTGCTTCTTTCTTTTTGAGGAGGAAGGGTTATTTCGAGGGAAGGGTTTTATCTCAAAATAACCCTGTTTTCTCTCTCGAAATAGCGCTGTTGCGAAATAGCATCATAATGTGATTATGCAAATGAAGTGTGGGATATTTAAATCCCCGCTTCATTTGCAATTTCGGGTGTCTACATTTGCATTCCTCTCTCAAGAGAGGAATGAAGTGTAGACATACCCCGAGAGGCCATTCAGAATGAAAGCAGTAGCTGGTGCTGAATGTCTGCACTTATGTTGCCACAACTATTGTCACTTACCTGATTTTCAGGTTTTATCCATGGAAAGAGAAGAGAAGGATACAGCACTAGGCGATGGGGCTGGATTCTGAAAGACAGGACCAAAGGATGATTTTTGTTCTTAGAATTTTTGCAAGTGGATGGCATTCCTATTCATTTTTTATATAGCTTCAAATTTTAACAGGTTTTCTGTGATGATTTCTGGCCATGTAGAGAAAATTAATACATAATGAAAATGACACATCAATATTGATAAAGAGCTAGTTTCTAGAAACTCCAAAAAGGGAAATGTACCATTAGACCTAAAGTATATGTCAAAATCAAAAAGTTGATAAAAGAAAAGAAAACTCAGAACTTTTCCAAAAGAAAACTTGGAAAAGGAACACAGAATAATGCTCATAATGGCTTCATGTGCAATAGAACTTTGCTAATGCTGTCTATTCAGCAATGATATGTTTACCAGAACTTGTAGACCAACACAGCACAGCACCACCCTATGTGCACATGAAATGTAAGATTTATGAACATCCAGTAAATATGCTTAAATATCCCAGTGGAAGTACTTGCTCACTCAGCCACACAGAAAAGCCAATGTAATGTGACTTATTTGACCAACCGTTTCCAACATAAAGAATAGCAAATAGGGAATACCTTTGTAAAACTGGTTGCAATCAGCCCATAGAGTTGGGGGAAAACTACCAAATTCTATAGGCAATTAAATTTAAAAGTAATTTTCACAAGCAGATTATGACTTACTTGGTTAATTTAATTATTATTACTTTTATTTAATTGCCTATAGAATTTTGGGGTTCCCCCCCACATCTCTATGGGCTGATTGCAGCCAATGAATATTGACAAGTAGAGAAAGAGAATGAGCTATGAATTGGAGGATATGGGGAGGATTTGTGTTGTATTTCATTAAAGCTGCAACAGGAAAATTGGCTGGACAGAGCTGGGGAAAGTTTAAAGAACAAGTTTTATGGTGAAGTAGAAGGAAATCTAGAGCAGCTTTAGGGATATATCTGCTTTCCTTATCCCAATAAATGCCCTTGTTCAGTATAAAGAAGATGACCCTTACTGTGATTCTTTGCCACTGGCAGGTAGTATTGTGCTTACTGCACATGTGTCAGGCTCAATCCCATAGTCAAAGCTAAGTTCATGAGAATTGAGTAAACTAACAATGATTGTACAAGGTTCTCTGTGATAAGCTTTTCTGATACCTATGGGAAACGTAAGAGCTTATTTCATAGCTCTGCTGGGTTTTAATGGGAATTTGGGGAGAGGGCATTGAAGTTGGCTGTTAAATCAAAACTTGCTGACTCTCTTCAGGTCATCTCCATATACTTTTCTCTTCCTTTGTATTACTCCTCTGGAGAAGAATTTATGGTAGGCATTGTTACCAATGAAGGAGTAAGCCCTGCCTTATGCTCCCTTCAGTAACAGCACACCTTTGATTTCTTTTCTCTGCTTGTTTGTTATGCTAGCACAATTTCAGCTTTTAAAACTGAACTAGAATTCTAGTGGCTGATTGAATCACTGCAGCACAAACTCCCAAAAGAGCATTAGTCCCAGAAGAAGGTGAACATTTCTTGATAGTTTTTGCCAAAAAAAAAAAAAAAAAAGATTTGGTTGACAGAAATCACTAAATAGTTTTGCCTCTGACATTTTTAGAGGGACTTTGGTGCAGTTCACAAAATGGCAGGAATGGAAGGGCCCCGACATGACTTTTAGCTGGTTAGAACGCTCACCTAGGGTGTGGGAGCCCTGAGTTCAACTTCCCTGTTTGCTGGTTGTAGAACAGAAATTTTAACTTCCCACCTCACGAGTGAGTGCCCTAATTACTGCAATAGGGGCTATGGCCTTTGCATGATATATTTGAATAATAATTGGGCCAAAGACAGAGTGCAAATGATTTTCTAGGATGGTGGTCTGGGCCCACTTTGGAAGGAGAGATTCAAGTTTAAGTGGCAAGGGTTGAATTGAATCTTGGTTTCCCATGTATCAAGAAAGTGCCCTAACAACTGGGCTAACAGTTAGAAGATGGGCACCTCACCTCCTTTTCAAGCTCCAATCAAAAGGTTTGGAGTGAAGGGATGCATTATGTTCAACTCCAAGAAGACTGTCAGTTTTCAAAATTTTGTTTTGAATTTTTTAGTTTTGACTCCTGCTGCCAGCTAATTGAGAAATCGGTTACTCACACAGCTATAGTAATTGCATTACAGTATAGATGCAGGCCTGGGCAATCCAAGCTGTTGCTATGTGGTGAAGTTAAAACTTTTACAATTTCACATTCCTTCTCATAGCATAGAGAACTGAAAAAACAATTCTAAAATCTCTTTCCTCTGAAAAAGTATCTGTATTTATCTACTAGAAGATCTAGATAATATATATAATGATTAATTATTAAATATATAAAGTTCAAGCTGGCAAATACTTGCACTTGCACTCAACTCTAAAAACCTGAATAGTGCCACTGAAGTCAAATGTGCAAATTTTGCACATATTAGGACTGTAAATATCATAAATAGTAATGCATAGTGATTTATGGATTTAAAGAATTTGAGATACATAATTTATTGATTTAGTGACAGAAGAACTATAAACAGAATAATTATTTTCTATTTCATCCAATTGTTTTCTAGTATATAGTACAGGAATGTGTGTTAAAAGCCTTCAGTTCTAATCTTGACAGTGCCAGAGCTAGTCATCTTAGTGTGTAGCTAGAGGTTAATGTGGCAATCATAGCACCATTTTTTAATAATTAAAGGATACTTCTGAAACAAAATTAAATGAAAATAAGTAATGAGAGACTATGTCAATACAAAAGGCCAGATTCTCAGATGGTGTAAATCAGCCCCACTGAAGTCATTCACAAACGAGGCTGATTTATGCCAGATGAGCATCTTATCCAGATAAGCAAATACTAAATTTTGGTTCATATATATATAGCCATGACTAACCCACTGAATCATACTGCTACTGAAGGCCAGTACAATTGCACAATTACAATTTATACAGCAGTGCACATAATCCCAGAAATTAGATTAGAGTTAAAACATTATTTGTTAATGGCATTTATTCATTTGGATGTTAGTTATTTCTTTACCTTTTCAGGGGCAAACTTTTTTAAATTACATATGGATGCCTGTTACTATTTTATTAAATTGTTATGCAAATTATGCTTTCAGGTGGTATTATGTGTTTGCACAGTGCCTAGCACAATGGTGCCTCAATATGGCACTACCACGATTAGTACGATTAAATAAGATTATTAAAAACCGAGTGAGTTGCAAGAGATTGCTCAGATAGCACATGCAATACCTAAAACAGTTTTCATGACATAGATTTCAATGCATTAAAATATGCACAGATTCTAGATTTTTCCAGTTTTCTATTTGCTATGTGCAAGGCATCATAGATAAAATGAACTAACTAAGTTTCAATATAAGCCATTACTCTGTACGATAATGGATCAAATTATTAGGAAAATAACGATGCAGCATGCCTTGCCTAGATACAAATTGTGCAACACTTCAGTTTACTTCCAGGAAAGCTCATGTGTAAAGTGCTGCTGGTACATAGTGTAAAAAGCACTACAGCATGTCATGCTTTATGTATGACCTTTTTTCTGTCATTCTCTCTGAATGACACTATTTGTGTTATCCTTTATGTATGACTGATTTTGGTATGAATAAAACATGTTATTTCACATTATTTAGTAAACTTCTCAGTTCTGGTATTCAGAATCTTTGTTAATTTGTATTCAATTTAATACTATAGTTGGTTACTCTTGGAAATCACAAAACATAGCAGTTACTCAAAGTGACATTTTGATTGCTTGTTTACTGTTTTAGCGATTAAAGCTTCTAGAAAATGCTGAACAACTTGAGGGCAAAAATGTCTCAAATCCCCTTGGTGGAGTTAACTCCAACATTTCTCCTTTCTCAACACATGTGGATTTCTCATGAATGTATATGAAAAGTTATTTGAAATAAAACTTGGGTTCGCCCTTCACTTGACATTGACAAATTTTTCAAATGATGCTTAAATTACATAAGAACGGTCATACTGGGTCAGACCAAAGGTCCATCTAGTCCACTATCCTGTCTTCCAACACTGGCCAATGCCAGATGCCCTAGAGGGAGTGAACAGAATGGGGAATCTTCAAGCAATTCCTCTCCTGTCACCTATTTACAGCCTCTGACAGCGACTAGGGACACCATTCCTACCCATTCTGGTTAATAGCCATTGATGGACCTAACCTCCATAAATGTATTTAGTTCTTTCTTCAACCCTGTTAAATTCCTGGAGTTCACAACCTCCTCTGGCAAGAAGTTCCACAGGTTGACTGAGCGCTGCATGAAGAAAAACTTCCTTTTTTTTTGTTTTAAACCTGCTACCTATTAATTTAATGTGGTTATCCCTAGTTCTTATATTATGGGAACAAGTAAATAACTTTTCCTTATACACTTTTTCCACACCAGTCATGATTTTATAGATCTCTATCATATTCCCCCTTAGTCACCTCTTTTCTAAGATGAAAAGTCCAAGTCTTTTTAATCTCTCTTCATATGGGGCCTGTTCCAAAGCCCTAATCATTTTTGTTGCCCTTTTCTGAACATTTCCCAATGCCAGTATATCTTTTTTGAGATGAGGTGACCACATCTGTACTGAGTATTCAAGATGTGAGCATACCATGGTTTTATATAGAGGCAATAAGATGTTCTCTGTCTTATTCTCTATCCCTTTTTTAATGATTCTCAACATTCTGTTCACTTTTTTGACTGCCACTTCACATTGAAAAAAACAACAAATGGTCTGGTAGAACTTTATAGACTAACAAAACATGTAGATGGTATCATGAGCTTTCGTGGGCACAGCCCACTTCTTCAGATGACTGGAGTTATGAGTTTTAGGATGTGCACACCCAAAATAAATAGGAGAACAGAAAGGGAGAGGAGAGGGAAAGAAAAGAAGGGGGTGGGAGACAGGGAGCTAGAGGGAATCAGTAAGTATCTGAAGATTGGGTAGTTAAAACAAAACAGATAAGAATCAAAGTCAATAGATAGTACCCTTCCTGACATAAGAGTCTACACAAAGAGCTGTTTGCACCTTCAATGGCTGTTAAGTTGGTAGTGTCCCAAACAGCTTTCATCACATTGAGTCCATCAGCATGCGAATTGAATTTGCGGATGAACTCTAATTCCAATGCCTCTCTGGATCTGGCTAGTAGAACTGGTTTGTGACAAGACAGCTACTTGAAGATCTTTTAAACAGTGATTCGGAAGATTGAAGTGTTCCCCAATAGGTTTCTGTATGTTTCTTTTATGTATATCTGATTTGTGTCCATTGATTCTTTCCAGCAGAGACTGTCTAGTTTGTCCAATATATATAGCAGTAGGGCTTTGATGGCATAGATCAAATTACTGGATGTGCAGTCAAATGACCTTTTGATCTGGTAGCTTATGTTGTTGGCTCCAGCGATGTATTCGCCAGTATAGATATGTGGGCAGAGTTGGCATTGTTTTTGTTTGCAGGGCTGGATTCCTGGAGGCTTATGATGTGGTTGTGTGGCATGGTTACCAGAAAGAATTCGTCTTGGGTTGGGGGGGTTGTCTGTAAGCAAGAATAGGCTTTTCTCCCAAGGCCTCTGAGAATGAGGGATCATTTTCCAAGATGGGTTGTAGATTGTGTATAATGCGCTGGAGGGGTCTGAGTTGTAGACTACAGTAATTCCTCATTTAACACTATAGATATGTTTCAGAAAATGATCATGTTAAGTGAAAATGTGTTATGCGGGGTCAATTTTCTTATTGAAAATAATGGAAAAGGTGGGGGTTGCGTTTCAAGTGGTGGTGTCTGTTGGGACCGCGACATAAGGTTGGGGGAGAAAGGGGACGGGTTACAGCAGGGAGGGGAGGTGTTTGGCTCTGGGGAAGGGCAGGGGAGGACAGGGGAGGGGGATTGGGTTGGGAGTATGCCCCTGTGATGGGTCTGCCAGGACCCGCACTGCATCCGGCGAGGGGGGAGTCAGTGGCGAACGGAGCGGCGAACCCTCCGCTGCTTTGCAGGGAGGCGGGGGAAGCCCCATGAAGCCACCGGCAACAGGCCAGCTGGGGAAATCCAGCCACCGGCCTGCAAACGGGGGTGGAGGAGAGGGGGCAAAGGCGAGAGTCAGCGGGGAACAGCTAATGCAGCGCAGGGGAGTCAGCAGGGAACGGCACGGCGAGCGGTGAACCCTATGCCGCTTTGCAGGGAGGCGGGGGAAGCCCTGCGCAGCTGCCAGCAATGGGCTGGCTGGGGAAATCGTGTTGTTCCGGGGACGGTCGTGTAATTTAAAAAATGTTCCCCCAAAAAAATCATGCTATCGTGAAAACGTGTTAAGTGGACATGTGTTAAATGAGGAATTACCATATAGGTAATAACAAGAGGAGTTCTGTTATTTTCTCTTTTGGGTCTGTCTTGAAGTAGTTCATGTCTGGGTACTTCTTTGGCTCTTTCAATTTGTTTTTTCACTTCTCCAGGTGGGTATTTCAGTTTTAGGAATGCTCTGTAAAGATCCTGTAGGTGAATGTCTCTGTCTGTGGGGTCAGAGCAAATTCGGTTGTATCTTAGGGCTTGGCTGTATACAATAGACTGAGAAATGTGTCTGGGATGGAAGCTGGAGGCATGAAGGTAAGTATGAACAGGAGGTGAACAGACAACTCACCAATACCGGATTCTACAGGCCTCTCTCCTGTGACCCCACTAAGGAATACCAAAAAACCCATGAAAAAACTGCTCATGAAACTCCCTGATGCTGCTTAGGAACAAATTTACACTAACACCCCCCCCATCCCCGACCAGTAACTTTTTATCTGCTACCCAAAATACACAAACCTGGTAATCCCAGATGGCCCATCATCTCAAGCATTGGTACACTCACCACAGGATTATCTGGCTATATCGACTCCCTCCTCAGACCCTATGCTACCAGCACTCTTAGCTACCTCCGCGACAACACTGACTTCCTGAGGAAACTTCAAAACATCAATAATCTTCCTGAACATACCATCCTGGCCACCATGGATGTAGAAGCCCTTTACATCAACATTTCACATGAAGACGGATTACAGGCCCTCAAGAACACCATCCCCGATAACAACACTGCACACCTGATTACAGAGCTCTGCGACTTAGTCCTCACCCACAACTACTTCCAATTTGGAGACAATTTCTATCTCCAAGTTAGCGGCACAGCCATGGGCACTCGCATGACACCACAATATGCCAACATCTTTATGGCTGACCTTGCACAACGTTTCCTCAGCTCTCGCCCCCTAACACCTGTACTTTACTTACGCTACATCGATGACATCTTCATCATGTGGACACACAGGAAAGAGACTCTTGAAGAATTCCACAAGGATTTCAACAACTTCCACCCCACCATCAACCTCGGCCTGGACCAGTCCACATGGAAACCTGGACTTCCACCCCACCATCAACCTCAGCCTGGACCAGTCCTAAACTCATAACTCTGGTCATCTGAAGAAGTGGGCTGTGCCCATGAAAGCTCATGATACAATCTACATGTTTTGTTAGTCTATGAAGTTCTACCAGACCATTTGTTGTTTTTTTCTGTAACAGACTAACTCGGCTACCCCCTGAAGCTACTTCACATTGAGTGGATGTTTTCAGAGAACTATCCACAATGACTCCAAGATCTCTCTGTTTAGTATTTATAGCTATATTAGTCCCTATCATATGGTATGTATAGTTGAAATTATTGTTTCCAATATGCATTACTTTACATTTATCAACATTAAATTTAATTTGCCATTTTGTTGTCCAATCACTTAGTTTGGTGAGATCTTTGTGAAGCTCTACACAGTCTACTTTGGTGTTAACTATCTTGAGCAGTTTAGTGTCATCTGCAAATTTTGCCACCTCACTGTTTACTCCTTTCTCCAGATCATTTATAAATAGATTGAATAGGATTGGTCCCAGTACAGACCCTTGGGAGACAACAATAGTTACCTCTCTCCATTCTGAAAACTGACCATTTATTCCTAACCTTTGTTTCCTATCTTTTATCCAGTTATCAGTTAATGAGAGGACCTTCTCTCTTATTCCATGGAAAGTTTCTTTACTTAAGAGCCTTTGGTGAGAGACCATGTCAAAGGCTTTCTGGAAATCTAAGTACACTCTATCTACTGGATCCCCCTTATCCACATGTTTGTTGACCCCCTCAAAGAAGTCTAGTAGATTAGAAAGGCATGATTATCCTTTAAAGAAACCATGTTGATTTTCCCCAACAAATTATGTTCATTGATGTGTCTGATGATTTTATTCTTTACTATAGTTTCAACTAATGTGCCTAGTATTGACGTTAGACTTACTGGTATGTAATTTCCAGGATCACCTCTAAAGCCCTTTTTAAATATTAGTGTCATATTAGCTATCTTCCAGCCATTAGGTGCAGAAGCTGACTTAAAGAATAGGTTACAAACCACAGTTAATAGTTCCGCAATTTCATATTTGAGTTCTTTCAGAACTCTTGGGTCAATGCCATGTGGTCCCAGTGACTTGTTACTGTTAAGTTTATGAATTTATTTCAGAATCTCTTCTAATGACACCTCAATCTGGGACAATTCCTCAGATTTGTTACCTAAAAAGAATGGCTCAGGTTTGGGAACCTTCCTAACATCCTCGGCCATGAAGACGGAAGCAAAGAATTAATTTAGTTTCTCTGCAATGACTTTATTGTCTCTGATTGCTTCTTTGCCATCTCGATCATGCAGGGGCCCCACGGGTTGTTTAGCTGGGTTCCTGTTTTTGATGTACTTAAACATTTTGCTATTACTTTCTGATTTTTTGGCTAGCTGTTCTTCAAACTCCTTTTTGGCTTTTATTATTATGTTTACACTTAATTTGTCAGAGTTTATGAAAGTAAGGCACTTACATCTAGCTATATTTAGTCATTCAAATAAGTGACCTGATTTCAGATATACTGACCACGATGGTGAAAATCATTCCAGTGGGAGTTGGTCATGGTCAGCATTTCTGGATAGTCAGGAAACCTATTTAAAAATAAGGATTCAAGCCCAGATTTTGAAACAGTAATGCATGTGCTTAAATGCAGCTCTTGGATGTGAGCAGTCCCATTTGCATGATTATATGCTACTGCAAACAGGATGGCAATAGTTGTCTAAACCACATTTGAAAATTTGGTGTTAGGGTCTCATCCAAAGCCAATTATTAGTAACTACTGGTATCTTTAATCAATCCATTCTTTACCCATGTTTAAGGAAATCTAGAAAGCAAATCTAACTGTTACCTCTGGAAGGAGAAGGATGAGTTTGAAATTCTAGGTCTAGAACTTCAGAGCAAAAAGAAAAAAGAAGAGCAAAAATGATCCTTATTCTGTCAGGATTTGATATTAGTACATATAATGTAATATACAATAAACAGAATTGTCTTGAATAAAATATCATAGCAGGAACATGAATATTATGTGTGATGGTTAAATTGATGACTAAATTAACCTAAGTTATTCTGGATAAAATTGGGTTTATCCACAAAATGGAAGTTCATTTTTGCTTTTTGTTGAGCACTTTTCAATATTATATAGAGATTCAGTGTTGTCCTGTTGTATAACACCTACCATCTTTACAGTGATCACAACCCCTGCTACACTGTTTGATTACAGGATCAGAATCCCAAAGAGTGTATGGTGAGCAAAATATATGTGTATATGGTGGGTGCTTCAGTGGCTGCCACTTTTTGGTCCATGCCTGCGACTTATGCTAAAAACACAAAGCTGATATTTGGATGCTCAAAATAACATTTACACTAGGAGTGCAAATTGACAAGCTGGCTACCCAAATGTGACCTTTGGGTACAAAATGGAGATATAAATGTTTAAAAATTGGAACCTCTTTGCATATTCAGTGGCCATCCTTAAAACATATTTCATTGTATTTTTTTTCTAATGCTAGGGTAGGGCTGATTTTTCTGTCAGTTTCTTGGTGTAAGGAAGTATTGTTATTTGTAAGCCATCTCTAATCTGGACCCATATTACTGATGGGAAAATGAGACACACAGAAGCTACATGTCCTGCTCAAAGTCACATAGTAAGTCTGTGGCAGAGAGAGGATTTGAACGCAGAACTCATGTGTTAGCTACTGCCCTAACCACAGGACCGTTCTTTCTCTCATAAAAAATGTTTGCCGTTTGGTAAATGGAAGGTGTTACCACATTATTTTTGTTATGGGATGATTTTGTAAGCAACCCAGGCTCGTAAATCACTTAGGTGTTCTTGAAAAATCTTACCTTGTATCTTTTGCTGCTGTGAAGATTATGGTATTAATGAAATTCTGTCAATCTGTGTAATTCAGTTAAAAAAAATCTCTTATTGGGATTTCTTTCAATTAGGAAGATGACAGGTTCCATGTAATTAATCTGAAGCACTTCAAGGTATTTTTGTGTTCTTCGTACAACACAGAAAATTGTACCTAGAAATGTTTATAATTTGAGAGTATGCATTTGATTTATTCTTCACTTATGTTTATGTAGTGCTGTAAAGTATCTTATGGTATATTAGAGTGCTGGGGCATGTCTATACAGCAAGGCTAAAGCCAAAATAAGCTACGCATCTTGAGCTACGTCAATTGTGTAGCTTAAGTCAAAATAGCTGATTTCGGCTTTTGGTGCTGTCTACACAGCAGGAAGTCCAAGTTAGAGCACTCTTTCTCCAACTTCCCTTATTCTTCGTAAAATGAGAGTTACGGGAGTCAGAGTAAGAAGTCCTCCAGCTCAACATTATTTTGACGTTGTCGAAATAACTACTTGTTGTGTAGACATGGACTATGTTATTTTGGAATAACGCCAGTTATTCCAAAATAATGCTGCTGTTTAGACCTAGCCTTGGGCTGATTTTGACTGAACTCTGCTTTAAATCAGATGTGATTTTATTAAAACCGATCAAGTTAAACTGGTGTAAAAAACGTGATGAGGAGAATCATGTCCTGTATATGTACAGAAAAACTCACCCATCACTGACATGAAACCAGCTGGTTTCATTGTGGGACGAGGTGTCTATTTCCATGTATAAACACCAACTATGAATATACAATTTAGGCACCCACTCTGAACAGTTGGCCTTCTGTCTCATTCATCCACGGGTGGAATTTGATCTAACATCAAGCATGCCATCTTTGAGACTGCAGTGCATCCTTTCACCCATGGCACTTACAGCTGTAACAGACAATAGTGTTCATTTTTTGGAGAAATGAAAATTTCTGCATAGTATATATTAAGAAAAACAACTGGACTACTAAGAATACTGCTTCATGCATCCATAAATTGGACAGAATTTAACATTTTTGCAAAAAAGTAATTTAGCAAAGAGCAGAATCAGCTTCTTTTCAGCCAAGAAATTAGGTATAATTTCTATAATGACTTGACTTGGTAGCCAATGATGGTTAATGATGGAAGAGGAGGTTAACTCTTGGATGAATTACCTTTTCTTTAAAAAAAATCCCTTGTTTTCTGTAGGGTAGGTAATTTCACAACACACTGGTTATTTTATTACAGAACACTTCTGGCAGATGTTTTAATACAAAGGTTTCCTTTGCCAATTGCACAGGACAGCTTTGAAGGTTTCGGTATTTTTTTTTAATGCTTCATATTACAAAATTCAAAAAGACTAAGGCCATAGGAACAAGTTTTTTTTTTAAGTTATTTATAGACCTGCTCTTTTGGAGAGGGGGATAATGTACTAAAATGTCTACTTAAGGCAAATCAGATGTGACTGCATGTGCATGGCAATTACAGCTTGTTTTTCATTTTCTCAAATTACCAATCCCACAGTGCAGTGCTCCTGCAGATTGTTTAAGGAAGCAGATGACATATGTTGTACTACTAAACAAGCTGGATCAATGCCAGGCTAAAGACAGAAGGTGTTTGTTTTTTAAGGGAAGCACAGTGTTATGAAATGACTTATTGTGCGAAAGAAGGACAAACACATGATGAGCTCTGTAGCCAGTGGCCTATGAACAAAAACAATTAGCACACCCTAATGAATCAAAAAAACCCTTCATTATATCTGATACAGGGTTCCTCAGGTATTTAAGGTGTGCAACATTTCTTGTAATCCATTCTGACAATGGCTGGCAGAATGTTTTACCTTTAAAAAGCAAGACATTTTTTGTGGCATTTTTAATGCACAGTAGATGACAAGTCACAAAATAGACGGCCATGCTTCTGCAAAGCAAGGTAAAATGTGCACCTATTTTCATTTGATTATATAAAATGACACTTTTTCTTAGCCTGGTGTCATCTTAATAGTGCATTCTGTTAAATCTGAGGTGTTTGGTTTAGTATCCAAGCACCAAGGAGGGGGAGGAGCAGGGAGCCTGCTGTAGAAACAGAATTTAAAAGCGGAAAGGGACACTATAAGAGGAAACTTCTGTCATTCCTTGTTAACCAACAATGAGATCTGTTGGGTGCACATTGCCTGGCTGATGCCTCAGCCCATAGTGAAATATTGTAGAGTGGCCACAGAAAGGTTGATTGATATGTGGGATGGAACCCTTTTTTAATGTTTAGTGAGGTGGGATTGTCCTCCCACTCTGATTGTATACAGCAGGGGGGCTGGCAGACTTGCCAGGGCCCTGAGCAAGGCGTGAGTTTGTGTGGGGCAGCTCTTGAGGCGGGACCTGAGGCAGAAGAGGTGGGGCTGGGGCAGCCAGCCCTCAGTGCTGCCTAGAGTGTTCCACTTCACCCCATAGCCCACCAGTGGTTGTATTGCTCCTATGACTAGAAGCAACAAATTCACCCTCCCTCTAATTTTTTTTCTTCCTGCTCAATGTAACCGCCTTGTTTGGCTCTTATTTCAGTTAGTTTCCTTAATAAGTTGTTATTTTGACCTTTGAATGTATCTTTGAAACTTTATAGTGAGCAGCTAAGTGTGGGTGGAAGGTATAAACTGGATTGGATAAATAATGAAGGATTATATTGCAGTAGAGAATGGGCTGTAAGCCATTAAATGGTGTGTTTCCAGACTCTCTCTTTTTTGGAAGTGTTTTTTAAAATAATCCTATTATTTGGGTGCATGAACAAGACTCCATTCTAATTCACTTTCACATTTAACACACTTTAACATGATTTGTTTGCAAATACAGTTTTCTCTTTTTTTGCATCCTTCTTAAGCCCTTTGTCTTGCAGTTTTTCTTGCTCTCAACCTACATTTTCGTTTTTCACCTAGCATGATGCTATATTATTAGTTCTCTACATTGTCTACAATTCATCTTCCCCTTTTTTTCTATATTCACTACCTGCTTTATTTATCCCTTTCATCATTTCAGGTTAGCCACTGTCACTCACAATATGTTACTGCTTAACTTAAAAAAAGCTTTAAAGAGCTTTATCTATGATGTTTCCATTAAAAATCCAGCAATTCATAGAGCTGGGCTTTTTTTCCTTTCCCAACCTCCCCCACAGAAAAAAAAAGAAATTTCTAACCCAGACACTATCTTTTCCCCCAGTTTCAGGTGAGGATTATTGCTCCAATATTAGCAGCAATGGTGAGAGTATAATTTAATGAGACTGATATCTGTTGGTATAGTTCCACAAAGAGGATCCATTTTTGTATTAGATTCCCATGAAATCTCTTTGCTCTATCAAATTGAAAGCTATCACTATCTTCCAGCTTGACAGAATATGACAATCCTGTCATCACCTAAATGTATCTGTAAATCCTTTGTGATTGAAACAGATCTTTATTTCAAACTACTGCATTTCTGACATAATTTATAAAGAGATTATTTTTTAAAAAATGTTTATTTTAAGCTGTTGCCATTTTTGCCTATTTTTCTTATTGGATTGAGAACTATCTGGTGGCAGTTAATCTCAGATGATCCATGCTGCCTGTTAAGAATAAGAGACAGAGGGAACTGCATTCTCAGTCTTAAAACAAGTGAATCTAATGCATTTTGTGGGGCTTTGTATTTGTTATCCTGAACTATTATTTGCATGAATTCAGAAAGATTTCTGAACTAATTTTTCATTCCCATGTGTTTTATGAATGTCTATAAAATGTCACCACAGTATTTTGCATCCTTTCAGTGATTGTATTAGAAAAAGGTAACAATGGAATTAATACCTAGTTTAAGTAGCACTTTTCCGCTGTTGGTCTCAGTCATTTATGAAGGAGGCAAATGCATTATCTTAGTTTTAAAGATGGGAAAACTGACACACAGAGGTGGACTTGGGCAAGGTCACTTAGCAGGACAGCAGCAGAGTTTGGAGAAGAATCCAGGTCTCCTGTCCCATTCCAGCGCTTTCTCCTATAGGCCACACTGCCTCCTTATAGAATCCAGTCCTGCAAGATATCTAACATTTCCTGTAAAGGGCATGTGTACTTTTCAGCTTCCATGGACTTCAGTGAGATTTACAGGGTGTTCAGCGCTGTGATGCCTTGGACTGCCCAGACCAGTAAAGGGTATTGTCACTACCTGCCCTTTGACCTTTACCTTTCCATTCCCTGGCAGCACTAGCCTGCCCACAAGCACAAGCTCTCACCCTGGCCTTTATCAGCCTAGTGGCTTTCTGCAAGGTAACACAAAAAGCCTTCTTCCCTGGCTCCTTACGTACCAGACACTCAGAACTTTCCACTCTGGTTCATCACCCCAAAGGCATGAAAACAGTGCTGACAAAACCCAGCATAGTTTGGTGCATCTTTTCCTTGCAGTTTGCACATGTAACACTGACAGGCACACCCAAACCCTGGGACCTCTAGAGCTTAGTGTGTGATCCTCTACCGCATGAGCTATAAAGCCAGCCAGCTCGCTGCTAAGGTTGTAGAGAACACTCCTTCTTTCTCTCCGTAAGGTGGTCTAAGTGCCACTACATGGGACAGTGAACCACACCCAGTAGATGTGAGGGTTACACACACACACACACACACACACACACACACACACACACACAAGGTACATCTACACAGCAGTGTTATTTCGGAATAACTGACGTTAGTTTGAAATAACAAAGTCCATATCTACACAGCAAGCCGTTATTTTGAAATAATTTCAAAGATGGAAGACTTCTTACTCTGACTACTGTAACTCTCATTTCATGAGGCATAAGGGAAGTAGAAGGAGGAGTGTTCTTCCTTTAACTCTCTGCTGTGTAGACATCGCCAAAATTGACGTAGCTGAAGTTACAAGCTTAATTTGATTTTGCACTGCAGGTTAGAAGTGCCCACACAAACCTGCCTGGGGTAAAAATAAACAAAAAATTTAATAGAAAAACACGTTTGAAGATGAAACAGTAAGGAAACAGTAAGGAAAAGCAAATGTACAAATTACACTGAAAATAAAATAATGCAACTCAGGGTTTACCTTTCTGTCTTAGATAGGATCCTTTTTCTAGTTTGTTACTGATTGTCTTTGAGCATTTCTCAGCATACTGACTAGCAGTAGGGGAAATCCAGTGTGCCCACCCAGATATTATCCCTCAGACAAAATTCAGTTTCAAACCTGTTTTTAAAAGGCTTCCCTTCACCCCCTTTCCTCTATCCACATATCTCAATTGTTACTTCTTGACTGTTCACTCTCACCTTTGAGGTATATCTAAATTTATACCACAAATTATGAGCAGTTTTCTATAAACATAATTTGTAACCACAATCTCTATACGTATTCATTATGATCAATTCAGAACATAAGCTTTCATAAAACTTTACTAAATATATTATATAATATAACAACACAGTGTGCAATCAGTTGATTTAACCGTTTTAGGGTTTAAACTTTCTGAGAGCCAAAACCCAGTTCTTTGTATTAATAATGTCTTTGAAGTTAGTGAGGCTGTCTTTCTGAGTCAGGCAAACAGGATTTGACCCTTTCCTTTCCTCCTTGTGTTTTTAATAGGAAATGATAACTTTTCTAGAGGTTTTAAAAACCATCTTACAAATGTAATAAGGATATTCTGTATATAGAATTTATTATTAAAATATAACTTAGATCTTATTGGTTTAATTCCATTTAAACTAGATATGATAATTCTTGTTTATCCAGCCTCTATCATACTAGTATCTGAGTTTCTCACAAGCACTGATGTATTTCTCTGTGGGAAAGCATTATCACCATTTTACAGATGGGAAAACTGAGGCAAGAGATTTTTTTTTTTTTTTTTAAATAAAGACTTGCTGAGGGTCACACAAGAAGTCTCTTGCAGAGATGGGAGTTGAACCCTGCCTTTTAATTTCCAATCCAATGCCTGAACTCCAAAAATATCTTTTTTTCCATCTTTCTGTGTGTGAAAGTAACCAAATTATAGGAAGCTAGTATATGCCATGGATACTTTATTTTTGTGGTGAGTTTTAATTTTAAACTTTTTCAAATGCAAACCATACACAAACCACACATTTTCAGAACTTTTGTGTGTTCCTTAAAAATGTTCTGATGCCAGGGGACAAAGTAAATAAGTTTCCATTTATGGTACCTTTCAGTGTACGTTCTAAGGTGGGGTAAATATATTTGGCTTTGTCTTCACTACAGAATTGTTCTGGAAAAATAGCTGTTTTTCTGAAAAACTTCACTTATGTCCACATTGCAATCACATTCTTTCGAAAAAAATCGAAAGAACAGAGGGGTTTTTCCAACATTGGTAAACCTCTTTCTACAAGGAAAAAGCCTTTTTCTGAAATAGCTTTTTCGGAAAAAAGTGTGTGTGGACAGGGAAGAGGGAGTTCTTTTGAAAGAAGAGGAAAGCGTAAAAAAGCACAGGTGCCCTGGTGGCCGCTCCATCCATAGTAATCACAGCTTGAATGCGAGATAGAATCCATTCAGTGTGGATGCTATCTTTCAAAAAAGCAGATCGCTTTTTCAATGTGCTTTGTCAGTGTGGATGCTCTCTTTCGGAAGATCTCTTCTGGAAAAGCTTCTTCCGAAAGAAGCTTGCAGTCTAGATATAGCCTTTCTAAAGCTCAAATGAAGCTTGGAAAAGTTGAGTGACTTGCTCAAGATCATGCATATGTGGCCTTTTCATATTATCAGATGGATAATATAGGTAGGAGGCTTGTGCTACAGACTAAGATCACCGGTTAAAGCATTAAGACCGGAAAAACACTGTCTTTTAGATGATTTTCCCACAAAACTTGGAAAGACTGAGATAGGATATCAATTTATCTTCTCTATGAGCCTGGTTCAAAGTCCACTGAGCTCTGAAGACAAACTTCCCCTTCTTTCAGTGAGCTTTGGACAGGCACTAAATGCATTGAAGCTATAGCTCTGATGTGTCAAAACTTCCTGTTTTCTGATTGTAAGAAGTGCAATGTGATGGGTATCAATTTAGAAAACTAAGCAGGGAGGTGGAACCAAGATAAAAAGTTTCTTTTTCTGGACATGTGGAAGAGACTAATAAGTATTTTTGAGCATAGGTTCATTTAAAATGTCTTGATGAACGTAATACATGCTTTTTAGTTTTATTTCTAATGCATGCAATCATTCATTCCATATTTTTGAAAACCCACTTCTCATTAAAATCCCCACTTTAAAATTACAATCTTTGTAGAGCACATCTAGGAAATGACCTTTCTTCATTCTAAATGCTATAAAATTAAGTTTTTGTAGACTGTAGACAGCGCTCAAGGGATAGATTCTTTAATGTACTGGATATTGCTTTCAAAGTACTCTAATTGCCTAAATTAATAATGGCTTTTTTCTTTGGTTCTTATAAGGGACAAATGAATTTGAATCACTCTCTAAAGAATTGAATCACTGGCTATCTCATTCTGATTACTTTTTGCATTCATTATAAAATTAAAAAAAGAACAGCAAGGTCACCTTTGGCATGGCTTTTTGTTTGTGCAAAAAGTTAATGTCGCTTTCCTTCACTACTCTGAACCAGATTTTGTGTAAACACAGAGCTTGCCGATATTGTTGTGACTGATGTTGGGGGGAAGGGGAACGGACCCAAACTGCTTCAATTTGTGCAAGACTTCAGGAAAGAAACCACATATGAATGTCTTTTGAGTGGCATGCTTGAAATAACATCAGGGTGTTAATAACAAACACCCCTCCTCCCAAATTCCAACAACCATCCAGTCTCTTGGACTTAAAATAAAACCCCCAACCACCTGACAAACAAAACCCAACCCATCCATCACTTAAGACAGCTATAGGCAACCTAACCTAGTGAGTGGCCGCATAAGTTGCGCTCCTTCATCTCAGTGGGCTGCAAGGTTGTCGTGACCCAGATGGTCTCCCTCGATAGGGTAGATGTTGTGTGCAATCAGCATGCATCTTACTTCACATGCCCTTGCTTTACGTGTGTCACTGTAGTAATATTGGTAGGAAAAAAAACTATGCGGATGGAAACCAGGAGAATCTGGTAACCCTTCATGTTGGCAACAGTAAACAAAATGTCTCATGCCACACACAGAACCCCAATGGGCTGCAAGCGGCCTGTGGGCTCCAGGTTGCCCACCACTGACTTAAGTTTTTAGGTTAAAATCCCATGCTGTTACTCCATAATCTTGTCAGGCTGTCAAGACATACATATGAGGTGAATAATACTGATTTTGAATTTTGTTTTGAGGAATTCACAGCACTTTACACTGATCTTTTAGACTCTGTTCCCTGATGTTGGAACCCACCCACCTACACACACACAAAAGAGAGCTCTTCTGTGGACTTAATTTTTTTTTTTTTTAAGAATTCCATTTTTGGCTGAGGTTGTGAGGACTAACACTTAACTTGATGGCTTTTCTCTGTTTGGACATATGAATGTGACACGACAACTTTAGAACACCACTGATCAATTGAAATGTTTAAGTGTCTGGTTAATTTAATTTTATTTTATTTTATTTTATTGCCTTCTGATTTCTAAGCTTCAAGATGACTAGGGTGACTTACAATCTTTTCTCCTAAACTTTGTTTTAAAATAAAGTGAGATTCTTTCCTAGCAATATGTCTAAAGGGCCTGTGACTTTAAGAACCACACTAAGAGTATGTCTAGACTGCAGCAGAGGTTCACCAGAGGTATCCCAGAAAAAGCAAGGAACGATTCCACGTTTCCCAAAAAAATTTTTTGAAAAGCGGACATGTTTTTTCACCATCCCTGCAAACCTCCTTTTATGAGGAATAAGGGATGTGCCAAAAGAGGAGGTTTTTCCAAAACTTGGCACCATGTAGATGCACCAAATTTCGGAAAAGCCTCTTTCAGAAGAAAAGCGGAAAAAGATACGCAAATTGCTAGTTGCAATTTGCGTATCTTTTTCCAACTTTTCTTCGTAGTGTAGACATAGCCTAAGTGTATTGAGATTTGTGATGATACTCTGAGAGGCAGCAATTCTGTTTCTTTTGCACAGCAAAAATTGTTTGAAGTTGGAGGAAAGCCCCATGATCTCATGAACAGAAATGAAAAATTCCATGGTACTGTAAGAGAGACTTTACCAATGGAATTGCCCCATTGACAGCATTGAAAATAATTTTATTACTGTATAAATAAAAGGAACATAGTAGGACTTCTGATATTGTCCAAAAGATGAAGAAAAAGGAAATCTTTTATTTCTTCTTGTTTGGTTTCTGCAGGGATCAAAGGGAAGAGTTGAGAACAAGTAAAATGTTCACCAGTTTTTAGCTGTGAGCTCTGTTCATTAACGTACAAATATGCATTATGTGATGTAGATGAATTTTCCTCACTCCATCTGGCAGTTGGGGAGTGAAAATTAGCTAGGAACCTTATTAATCACTTGGGGATTAACTGAATGGTGTAATTAGCCTGGAGTGGCATTTAAAAATGTTGCCTACACTCTACAGTAAATCAATTCCAACTTAGTAAATCAAGCTTGTTTCGAAACTTTGATTTCATAGTCAGTAGTACGCACAGAAGACTGACTTGCCACATATTTACTGTCATCTTTGCTAATGGATATCACTGGGGAGTTGAGGCTTTATAATGTTGAACTCAAATATATTTATTAAAAATGAAAAATACCAGGAAAGTGAGATATTGATATAGTAATTTAGATGGTGATGAGCCAAAAACTGAAACCTCGTTCCAGATTTTGCTGTCAGAGTATTCTATAGGTGCTTGGGTGTGTGGTCTTGGCTCATGTTGTTATACCAGTTTGTATCTGTATGAACTCTTGCTTTCTCAGCTAAGAAATGCACACTGATAGTATATGCCACCAACCAGTTTTGACATTGCATAAGGCAGTAATTAAGAGACAAATATGGCAAGAAGTGGGAATTAGCTGGTTAATTTTTTAAATAGAAAAATCAATTTTTTTCTCCATACCATGGCTTTTCATTGACGTAAAATGTACCTCTTTTATAAATCAGAAAAATAAATATTCCAGAGTGAATGTAATAAAATATGAAGACTATGGCCTGAGCTGAGTTATACCAAGACCCCTTTGTACCACTGTGGCTGTATGAAGAGGCTTTGTTAAAAAGCATATATTTATGCACTCCCTTTACTCATTGTAAATGAGAATCCACCCCTCTGGGTATGATCCAGCATTTTTACTTGTGCACATTTTCCACTGTGTACACTGAGAAATTTCACTGAGAAATGACTGACACATTGGGCCAATTGAAATTATACCCTTGACATTGCATTGTCTGTATTTGCTTTGATACCCAAGCCACAATTTCAGTCTTTACAACTCAGTGTATTTTTCTCAGACAGTGATGCAGTGGCTTGTTCTGTAGGCTCATATTTTATTGTCAGACAGCATTTACTGGTTTGACTTTCAACTGAACCATAGCAGGAATACTACAAGCAATTACAGCAAACACCTGCTTAAAACTGTTATACTAATGCAGCTCATAGAAACCTTGAATTCAAGCAATGTTATATCTCATAAATAATCTCATAATATTTCTTAATGATTAAAAAGTAGAAAAGCATGTAAGACCACAGTGCAAACCTAATGTTTAGTTAGTCTGAAATTCCTAAGTAACTGATTGTAGTGTATATAGCAGTTCCATGAATTCAAAAATTCCCTTCTAAAGGTTTTGATTTTTTTCGAGCACAGAATATACACTGTTGCAAAAACTTCCCTTCAGTATAATGCAAATATTCACTTCAATAACCTTGCAATCTGATCTTCACTGGCAAATGTAAATGGCATATGATCTTCACTGCCATTTGTAAATGGTTTGCAAGTCAATGGGTATAACAACATTCACACATTGAATGGATAGTGCCAGTGGGAACTATGTAAATCCCCTGAGATTGCTATCTGGCAACCCTGGATATTGTAATTCCTTGGTACAACAAGATGGTATGAAGATAATTTGTCTTAAACTCATAGCCTCTGTTTTCCAAGGCTTTCACAAGGCACATACCACAATAGGTTGAATCTCTGTAGGCCGACACTCCCTGGTCTGGCAACATCTATGGTCCAACATGATTTTAGTTAGCCAGATGGCCACTTATCATGGGTGTGGCCAAGTTTCCTGCAATCCCATAAAGTTTGTAACAGCCACCAGTCCTGACTCTCAGTGTTCTGTGCTGTTTAGCTTTAATATACCCCTAAATGTCTTTAAAGAGCAGCATAACCAATAGAGGTGTTGGTAATGCTGTTAGCCAATATTGACGTCCCATGGTTTGGCAAATTCTCTGGTTTGGCACTGATCACTTTCAGAGGGTCCCAAACTAGAGAAATTCAACCTGTAATCTATTGTCACTTTTTCAGTAATCATTTAAGCTGAATCTCAGAATACAATTACCAAATAACTGGACTAAAACGGTGTGTTGTCTTCCTGATCATGTTTGAGACCAGGATCTATTTTAAAAGTTTCTCAGCACAAGATTGTGACAGTGCTTAAGATTAATCTAATTTACAATGGAAAAATATCTGTTATCATAGAAAGACTAAGAAACATGCTGCCACTGCTGGGAATCATCATAATCCCTTTGCTTAATTGCTTTACTGCTGCTTTTATAATTAAGACCCATTAACATGTGACACATTGATAACAGGGATGACCCTGAAAGAGAGTGATTGATTGAAGTCTCCTATAGTTCTGTATTTTCATATGAATGAGTTAATTATTTTTGTCATTAAAGAGATGTATGAAACAGATTTTGATAAAGTGTTGGAGTTTGCCTGTAAGAGATGAATACACAAAACACTCCAGTCAAATACAGTTATTCTGCTACAATTTTTTCAGTCAGTAATTGAAAGTTAAGTGTTCTTGGTTCCTTTTAACAGAATGTTAACAATTTATAATGGAGAAAAGAACTTCACCTACAATAGTAACACTGTATTAGAGAGATTGGGTATATATCAAACATTATAGGCTGGATGGGATTAAACTGTCTAAGGCTTTGGCTCCAAAAGTTTTTCACGACTTTAAAAATATAGCAAAGTGAAGTGTGAAAAACAGAAGGGTCCAGAGTATCGTGACTCATCCGTATCTCTGAAGGTTAAATTTTGTGGCGGGCTTCAGTATCTGTCAAGAAAACCACAGCCAATAGGAGAGAGAGAGATTCTTAGGAAGGAAAAATCAACATAAAATAAAATAGCTTTTTAAAAGCTGTAAAGACCATTCTGTAAATCCTGAGAAGATATAACGTGTTACAGTGGTAAGGTTTAATTATGTATCTTAGAATGATAGAATACTAGAACTGGAAGGGACCTCAAGAGATCATCAAGTCCAGTCACCTGCCCTCATGGCAGGGCCAAGCACATCTTTCTTGAAATGTGGTGCCCAGAACTGAACACAATACTCCAACTGAGGCCTAATCAGAGTAGAGGGGAAGAATGACTGCTCGTGTCTTGCTCACAACACTCCTGTTAATGCATCCCAGAAGCATGTTTGCTTTTTTTGCAACAGCGTCACACTTGACTCATATTTATCTTGTGGTCCACTATGATCCCTTTCTGCAGTACTCCTTCCTAGAGAGTCACAGATCTTCTCCGTATCAGTCACATCTGAATGATGGTTTGTTAGAAACTTTGAAAAGGGTAGTGCAAATGAGTAGTTGGAACAGTTTGTCTCTGTATTATTTATGAACAAGGAATTACTTTAATCATGGTTGGTATCAGCTTATGTTCCTAATGCTGGCAAAACTTTCATTTAAAGTCCAAAATATGGCTGGGACCAAGATGTGTCTGGGAGCTGCTTTACTGCTTTCTTTTTAGAAGAAGGGCTGATGGAAGAAGAAAAATCATCCTAATTCAAGATTACGTTGTATAGTGGAATAGATGTACTGAATGCTGCTTCACCTCTCTGTGAAAAGCGAGTTTAAATTTTAATTGAAAAATACATTGAAATTGGGGATTCTAATTGCTAAGGCTGAACAGACGTTTAATGTTCACAACTAAAACTGGTAAATTCCATATATATTTAAGCACTATGGCCCTGATTCAGCAAAGTCCTTAAACATGAGGGTTCACTGAAGTCAATGAGACATAAGCACATACTTTAGTTAGGCATGTGCATAATTGTTTTGCTGAATTAGAACCTGTATGTGCATTAAGCTGTGTTTTTACCAAATGTTTTTAAGAATTTAAATGTAATTATCCATTTTAAAATACTGCTTAAGACACAGGAAATCTTTTTGCGTGACTTTTTGTTGTGACTTTTATTTGTCTGAAGGTTCAAAATGCTAATATTGAAAAGATTTAGGAGGCCCCTTTTATGCTCCCCAAGAAAATAAAACGTCACTCTTGACCCTGACTGAAATTGTCAGACTTTAACTTGTTAATTTTTTTATATTTGTTTTATGTTGAAATTAGAGAGAACCAACCTTGTAATCTCTTGCTCCAAATTAAACTTGTCTTTGAGTGGAAGCAGTTCCAATTGAGTAAGAGAACCATACTTTCTGCAGTA
The DNA here is from genome assembly GCA_032595735.1 of Pelochelys cantorii. Taxonomy (NCBI): domain Eukaryota; kingdom Metazoa; phylum Chordata; order Testudines; family Trionychidae; genus Pelochelys; species Pelochelys cantorii. The sequence continues at coordinate 19,685,554 of CM064339.1, forward strand.
TACCTGTAATTCTCTCAAAATGCTCTATGTGTTTTTAAACATTCCCCTATTATTTGTAAATTCCATTACAGCATCAGAGTTGACATCGAGGGAGCAGACAACATCCACAGACCCCTGGGCAAGGTTTGTGTGTGTGGTGGGGGGAGCAGCTCTGCACTCCTGGAAGGGGCGGGGCCTCAGATGGAAGGGGCAGGGCCAGCCAATCAGCCCTCAGTGCCACCCACAGCATGGTGCACCCCGCCCTCAACTCACAGAGCTGCATGGTGCTCTGGTGTTGATTTAAAGGGCCCAGGGCTCTGGCCTTTGCTGCAGTAGCAGTGTTGATGGCTGGGAATGGCAAGGGTAGTTGCCATCTACTATAGTAACTACAAGGCTGAATGTAGTATTTAGACACTGACTGGCTACTAATTTGTTGAATAGCGCTGGTCTGTCTAATTAAACTCAGCATTAAGCTACCTGCAAAGGATTTTCTTTACAAGTTGGTAGAGAAGTTCTTTGCTAAAGAAGTTCTGGTTGATAATCAAGTTGCAGAGACAGCTGAGTTCTAGAAATCAGTCATGCTGTATAAAGGGCCTTCCCCAGTTTATGGGAGTTATCCTTTCTAAAATTTTGAGAGCTAATATTAAGGAATATTATTTTGAAGGCTTCTGGTTGCATGGAAGAGAGATTATTAGATTGCAAATTGTGGTTACATCATTTGGATAAAATACAAATGTATTCCATGCACAAAACATCTGGAAGGGCATCAGTTATCTTCAATGCCTTCTCCCAATTTTGCCTCCCAGGGACCATAACTGAGGTTATCTATGTGGTTTTTTTCCCTGGCTGTAGTACATGTAGACCTGCAAAGACTCTTGACTGGCATGTCCTACATCTTATTTAGTAATTGAGGTTCTGTGCTATTTAGGGCTTAATAGCTCAAAACCAATACCTTAAACTTAACCTGGAAAGCAATGGGCAGCACTCGGTCTCACACACATTTTTAACTGTGAGGATAATTTAGCATTGGAACAACTTATCTAGGAACTTGGTGGTCTTGCCGTCTCTTGACACTTTACATCAGGACTGAATAGCTCTGTGAAAGAAAAGGTCTAGTTGAAACAGAAGTTATGAGCTTCATGCAAAAATTACCAAGTGAAGTTCTGTGGTTTGTGTTGCTGCAGGGCAGAGTGAGTGATCCTAATGATGTTTTCTGGCCTGGGGTGGAATCCCATAATTCTCCCACTCTTTGACCAGGTACCTGGGTTATCATCCCCATTGTGACAACTGTGATTAATCAGCTGGCCCAACTGGGTTCAAACCCTGCAGGGTTGCCCTTCAGGAACTGACTGATGGAGTAAAGGGCAAGAATGGTCCTTTCAAAACAATGTATTGTATGTACTTATGAGTAGGAGCCTGGCATAGCCAGAGAAAAAGGTTTAAATGCAAGTTTTTAAGGTTTAGATACACTCAATTTTACTAATAGTCCTAAACCTATCCTATCCCAGGCACCACAACCTCTGGAATCCGGTCAAAACCCTGCAAGAAAGGTGTGTCTTTTTAAATTCAGCAAAGTCCTTTTTCTTGTATGATTCTTAAACCTGTTTAAATGGGTTTAAGCTGCTCATTGTGGAAGTCAGAGAGACTTCAACACAGGTAGTTTTCAGTATTGTTCTTATCAGGCCATTGCTTCCCTTCTTGCCCACATTGAGGACTGGTCTACACTAGAAAATTAGGTCATCTGAATTATGCTGGTCAGAGCTGTGAAAAACCTACCCCCCGTGCAGTGTCAGTAAACCAGACTAAGTCCCTGTGGAGATAGCACTAGGTTGACAGAAGAATTCTTCTATTGACCCAGCTAATGCCCAGCAGGGAGGCAGATTGCCTACACTGATGGGAGAATCCATTCCATTGGCATAGCTAGTATCTGCCCTGTAGGATTTTAAGTGCAAACAAACCCATAGCAAATCCCTTCTGGAGTCAACCTCTTGCATATGTGTAGCAAGCAATACAATAAGAATCAGAAAAACAGATGGAACATGTAATGTTCATAAAACATTACAGGCAACCTCCCTGTTTTTCACAATTACCTTACACCTTCAAGGGGCAAAAGTCTGAAGCACTGGCACTGTGTAGAAAAGTCTCCAGATGCAACATATGCTATGTGTCTAATGTTAACTATTTGCATTAAGAGGAAGTCATACCAACTGTAAATAACTCTGTCAAGGGTTGGTGCTATCAGTTTACATGCCAAACAGACTACCTTGCAAATGGCTATAGAATCTGTCAGGGACTGAGGCCAGGTTTACACTAAAGGGGAAGGTTGAATCAAGATATGCAACGTTAATTGCGAATCTGGAGTTGATGTACCTTGATTTGAATTTCCCTGCTGTCCTGACAGTGGGAGGCCACAGGAGCAAATGCTCCCATCAGCTTCCCTCACTATTTGCAGGAGCAGGAGTACTGGCTGCCAATGAGGGTGCCCTCTGAGTTGGATTTAGTGGGTCTGTACTAGACCCGCTAAATCAAACTCCAGAAGATCAATCACAGCAGCGTCGATTTTCCGCAGAGTGAAGACATGGCCTTAGAGTCAGAGAGAAGGAAAGATGATAGTTCTGGTTTAAGCACTGAGCACACAGTAGAGCAAGATTATTATTATGATTACTTAGTGAGCCTGAACATCGGTGGGTAAACTCTCCCACTCCCCTATGTATGCGGCTGGCTTATGAGGTAGTATTTCCTGCGTACAAGTCGTGTGTTCTAGACAGCTATGCAGCACTGAGGGCTTAGCTCTGCCTCTCTAGGGCCAGGCAGTGCTGGATGAGGTGCACCACTCCAGTGACAGTATCTGAAAGTGTTTATGCCTTTGAATAACCCAACATGTTCACTGGTAGCGGGAGAGTGGCTTCTATTGCTACTTCTGGCTAATAGGCATAGTATATGCACCCTTGGCCTCTCAATTCCAATACACACAAACTGGCCAGGGCTTGGCTGGCAGTGTTAGGACCCAGCTTTTCCTGCATCCGGAACTGAATTATAGTTTCATGGGAAAGGAGAAGACTCTCATTGCTTTGTCCCCTCTGAGCTGTAAATGCCATAATTTGATCTTGTATGTCCCACTGCTGAAAAAGTCTTGCCATACCCCACACGGACTACATTTCAGTGTAAATAAGGAGAGTCAAGATTTTGGATATCTCCTTCTCTAATAGTTGAAGCAGAGAAAAACAATGCTCCTGTCATTAAAATTACTAAAATATAATGATCAGAACTGTTGACCCTGGCATTCACACATTGGGAGCCAGCCCTTGATGTCATGAAGAGATTTTAAAAATTGAAGAGATTTTAAATAACAAATTTTATAAGTACATAAGAACTGCCATACTGGATCAGACCAAAGGCCCATCTAGCCCAGTATCCTGTCTTCCAACAGTGACCAATGCCAGATGCCCCAGAGGGAGTGAACAGAACAAGTAATCATCAAGTGATCCCTCTCTTGTTATCCATTTCTCGCCTCTGACAAACTGAGCCTAGGGATACTATTCCTATGCACCCTGGCTAATAGTCACTGAAGGACCTAACCTCTAGGAATTTATCTGGTTCTTTTTTGAACCCTGTTAAAGTCCTGGTCTTCACAACATCCTCTGGCAAGGAGTATCACAAGTTGACTGTGTGCTGCATGAAGAAAAACTTCATTTTGTTTGTTTTAAACCTGCTACCTATTAATTCCATTTGGTGACCCCTAGTTCTTATATTATGGGAACAAGTAAATAGCTTTTCTTATTTAAATTTTCCACACCAGTTCAAGATTTTATAGACCTCTTTCATATCCCCCCCTTAGTCTCCTCCTTTCTAACCTGAAAAGTCTCAATCTTTTTAATCTCTCTTCATATGGGACTTGTTCCAAAGCCCTATTCATTTTTGTTGCCCTTTTTTGAACCTTTCCCATTGCCAACGTATCTTTTTTGAGATGAGGTGACCATATTTGTAAGCAGTATTCAGGATGTAGGCACACAATGGATTTATACAGAGGCAATAACATGTATTCTGTCTTATTCTCTATCCTTATTTTAATGATTCCTAACATTCTGTTTGCTCTTTTGACTGCTTCTGCACATGTAGTGGATGTTTTCAGAGAACTAGCCAGAGTGACTCCAAGATCTCTCTCAAGTGGTTGTAACTAACTTAGTCCCCCTCATTTTGTATGTATAGTTGGGATTATTTTTTTCCAGTGTGCATTACTTTACATTTATCAACATTAAATTTCATTTGCCATATTGTTGCCCAATCACTTAGTTTTGGTAAGATCTTTGTGAAGCTCTACACAGTCTGCTTTGGTCTTAACTATCTTGAGCAGTTTAGTATCATTTGCAAATGTTGCCACCTCACTGTTGGCTACCCCTTCCTCCAGATCATTAATAAACAGGTTGAATAGGATTGGTACAAATATGGAACCTTGAGGGCCACCATTAGTTACCTCTCTCCATTCTGAAAACTTACTATTCTTTCCCACCTTTTGTTTCCTGTCTTTTAGCCAGTTATCAGTCCATGAGAGGACCTTCCCTTTTATTCCATGGCAAGTTACTTTACTTAAGAGCTTTTGCTGAGGGACCTTGCCAAAGCTATCTGGAAATCTCCTTGTCCACATGTTTGTTGACCTCCTCAAAGAACTCTAGTAGATTAGTAAGGCACGATTTACCTTTACAGAAACCATGTTGACTTTTCCCCAAGAGATTATGTTCATCTACGTGTCTGACAACTGTATTCTTTATTACAGTTTCAACTAATTTGCCTGGTACTGACCTTAGACGTATCAGTCTGTAATTGCCAGGATCACCTCTAGAGCCCTTTTTAACTATTGGCATCACATTAGCTATCTTCCAGTCATTAGGTACAGAAGCAATTATGTTAATATTGTTTGCCTTGAGACTTTGAGCCTTTTTCTGCAACCATGTGGCCTGCAAGGGTGCACCTACATGGCAGGGCTTAAATTGAAATAAACTACGCAAATTGAGCTATGTTAATTGCGTAGATTATTTCAAAATAGCTAACTTTGAAATTGGGAGTGTCTACACAGTGCTTATTTTGAAATAGAGCACTATTCTTCCAAGTTCCCTTACTGCTTGTATAATGAGGTTACAGGAGTCAGAGTAAGAAGTCCTCCAGCTTGACAATATTTCAACTTTATTTTGAAATAACTTCCTGCTGTGTAGATGCGGACTAAGTTATTTTGAAATCACTTAAAAGTTTGTTTAAAAGTTGAGATTCTCACCTAATCACTAGAATCAAGAATTGGTGTTTTAAGAAAATTACCAGTAATATAAGATTCACGATAAAATTCTGAGAGTTGTCAACACAGAAGGCTTGACTGTAACCCATTTATGTGATCTTCTATTGCTACAGTTTTGTGGAATTCTGAAGACATGATACTTGCTTCATTCATTTTAGATATTCATACAGTTTGAGGCACCAGATTCAGTTGAATTACCCCATTCCAAGTGGAAATATTCTTGGTGCACAAACAAATCATATTTATGTGGTGCTTGTGACAGTATACTCTAGCTCTTCATTGGAAGCAAACATCAGCCTCTGACTTCTAGTAAGTGATGGTCACTATTCCTTAGAGGGCTGTTAAAATGTTACCCTTCCATCTGAGAGACTTTCATGAAACATAAAAGGATGCTGCTTTTGTTTGTGTGATATAACAAATACTGTGCACATTTTAAACAATGTTGGCTTTTTTTGAACCTCTTTCCAATTTTTCCTCTATTCACTCAGCCATGTTCCCTTCGCTCTCCTTTGCACTGATACCAGTCTGTTCCTCACCTCTCTCTCTACCTTCTTGAAGTTTCCCCTTACTCAGGCTACTTTTAGCCTCATGCATGATCTTTATTCCAAAGCCTTCTTCCTCTCTTTAGACCTTTGGCCTGGATCCATCTTTAGTTTCTTTGACTCTCAGATCTGCCCTCATTTTCCTCTTCATGCGCAGTGACATGTAGCTCCTGGAAGGAAAAAAGCTTTTATTTCTTATGCGCTGGCACCATCTGGTGTTTCTTGGTCTTGACTTCTGTGCCTTGATCTTCTGCACATGGAGATTGCCTTCTTTCTGTATGTGATTTAGGGAGTCAGAAGCTGCCTTTGTTACAGCATTCCCTAATGAAGGCCACATGACTAGTGTCCCTTCCTTTGGCCCCTGGGCAGGCCATTCATATGCCTTACTAAAGACAGATAATTTGGTTGCTATTTGTGAAGGTGCAACTCTTTCTTTCTTGTTGTTTGATGGCCAGCTCTCAACTCATCTGGTATGGGATGGAATGGGTTAGGTGTCAGTCTCCACCTTTAACAATAATATTAAAACGTGAAAGTGATTGTGAGTTGAAATGAAAGGGTGGTAAGCTTAAATAATAGGATGTTGGATATGTACAGTTAACTAGCTGATGTTACCATCTGAAAACTTACCTTTATTTTAAATGATGACAGTGTATCAAAATATAATTAAAGCTGAAGTTAAAATCGAAATGCAGTTAAAGCCAATGGAGCGTGACTGAAATTTCAGGTAACGTTTATTGAATGAGGCATTGGTTTCATCTATATGCCAGTACAAAAGTGACTGCATGTGAGTAATTAAAATTGAGTGAATTTTGCAGATTTTTAGCCAATGAAAGGCTTACCCTGATTTAGGCCAAGCAGAATGTTATTTTCTAGACTCTTATAAACCCAGAAAACATGATGACTGTGATATGAAACAATGCTCCTTAGCTTCCTAACCAGCTCTCAACAGAATACAACCTTCAAGAAGCAAGGACATGAACATTGTTCAGCCATCTTCCAGTGCCATCTACCACTAAAGCCTAGTTGAAGGTATACAGGCTAGGTCTACGTTAGGGGTTAAGTTGGAATGAAGATACACAACTCCAGCTACGTCAATTAGGTAGCTGGAGCTGAAGTATCTTAAATCACATTTTGGTGCCGTCCACTCTGTGGGAGATCAATGGGAGCACACACTCCCTTCAACTTCCCTTATTCCTTGTAGGAATAGGACGATTGGCGCCAATGGGAGTGCCCTCTGTTTGACTTAGCATGTCTTCACTAGACTCAATAATTCAAACCTAGAAGATCAACTGCAGCAGCTTCAATCTGTAGTGTAGACAAGCCCATAGAGCTAGTCCCTCAGGGATTGGTCCTGGTCTCTTCTGTTTAATAACTTCATCAGTGATTTAGATAATAGTACAAAGAATACAGTTATAAACTTTGCAGAGGTTACTAAACTGGGGAGGATTGCAAGTGCTTTGGAAGATGGGATTAAAATTCAAAATTATTTGGGCCAACTGGAGACATGGTCCTGAGTAAATTATAAAATGAAACTCAAGAAGGGGAAAGTTAGGAAGGGACAATCAGTTACACATCTACAAACCAATTCAACCAATTGGACCTAACCAATTCAATTATAAGATCAAGAACACATATTCCTGCTCATCCAGAAATATAATCTATATCATCATGTGCCGACAGTGTCCTTCTGCTATGTACATTGGACAAACGTCTCAGACGCTTCGCCAAAGAATCAATGCACACAAAACGGATATCAGACAGTATCACAAAGAAAAAACAGGTTCTTGCCATTTCAACCAGAAAGGGCGTTGTCTCAATGACTTGATTACCTGCATACTGCTTCAAAGACATTTTCACACCAGGCTTGAAAGAGAAACCTCTGAACTGTCATTCATGCTTAAATTTGACACTTTACGCCGGGGTCTCAACAAAGACTCTAATTATCTTACCCATTACAAAGATAGCTTCCCCAATTATCACCTCTAATATCATTAGCTCATGGACATTTACCTCCCCCCCCCTTATCCCCCCTCTGTTCTGAAATTTGATTTGTCCTTTTTTATGTGTGTTCACTTTTTTTGATTGTATCCCTTTGGTATATATGGTCATGCCTATTTTCTTCCACAATTTGATCTGAGGAAGTGGGTCTGGCCCACGAAAGCTCATCACCTAATAAACCATCTTGTTAGTCTTTAAAGTGCTACATAGTCCTGTTTTTTGTTTCATCTACAAAATGGGAATTCATTGGCTAAGGAGTAGTGGCAGAAAGGGATCTAGTGTTTAGTGGATCACAAACTAAATATGAATCAGCAGTGTCACATAGTTGCAAAAAAAGTGAACATCATTGTGGGATGTTGTACACAAGACATGAGAAGTAATTCTTCCATGTACATTGCACTGATAAGGCCTCAACTGAAGCACTGTGCGCCATATTTCAAAATGAACAAATTGAAGACAGTCCAGAGGAGAGAAACAGAAATGCTTAAAACTCTAGAAAATATTATCTACGAGGAATGGTTGAAAACTGGGTTTGTGTAATCTGGAGAATAGAAGACTGAAGGAGAATATAATAACAGTTTTCAAGAGCATAAAAGGTGGTTACAAGGAAGAGGGTGACCATTGTTCTCCTTAGCCCCTGTATTTAGGAAAAAAAAGCAGCAAGGGAAGAGCTTTCCTGTTAGGGTAATGGCACTGGAATAAATTGCCTAGGGAGGTTGTGGAATCTCTGTCATTGGAGGTTTTTAAGCATAGGAGAATGATCCAGTTATTACTTAACTGTACCTTGAGTGCTGGGGGCAGGACAAGATAACTTACTGAGGTCCCTTCCAATCCTACACTTGTATGTTTCCATTCTTGTTGAGAACTATGCCTGGTATCTGCTGTTTGACTTCATTATGTAAACAAGGTTCAGTTCTTGCTTTCCAAAGTTGGCCTTGTCAACTGATCTACTGCGCCATAAGACTTAGTTGTTGCACAATCAATCAATACCTGATGTAGAAACTGATCTTTGTAGGCCAGTGTTTCTCAAAGTGGCCCACAAAACTACTTTGAGAAACGTGTTAACTGGCCATGCCCGTTTGTTTACCTCCTGGCTCTGCAGCCATGCAGCCTCGCGGCTCCTATTGGTTCTGTTTCGCTGTTTGCAGCCAAGGGGAGCTGTGGGAAGCAGTGTGGGCACAGCCAGTTAACAGGTTTCTCAAAGTGGTTGTGAGGACTACTTTGAGAAACACTGCTGTAGGCTTGTGTTAAGTATGCTCTTCCATGGAAGTGGAAATACTTACCGTCCTCTGAGTGTACCATTTGTGAACGGCTTGAATATATTTTGTTTCCAATTGCTATCCAAAGCCGAGAATAAGGATATCCAGTGCACATTATTGAGGAAGCAACAATGTCTAATAAAGTGATTCTTAAGGATGACTTCAAACCAGGGGAGCTGACAGCCATGCTGGACCCCTGGGCATGGTGGGGAGTCCTGGATCCACCCTCCTGGAAGGTGCAGTGCCTTGGGCGGAAGGGAAGGGTTTGAGGGCAGTCAGCCCTCAGCCCTGCCTGGGGCACATCCTCCTCCAGCCCTTAGAGCTACCCAGAGCATGTGACATGGCACTCTGGTGGTGATTTAAAGGTCCTGGGGCTCTGGATGATGCTGCTGCCACAGAAGCAGCAGTGAGGCCAGGAGCTCCAGATCCTTTTGAATCACCAAGCCCTGTAGCAGTTTCCCCCTCTGTCTGCCCGACTCCCTCATCAGCCAGCGTGCTTCAAACACCAGCATATAAATTGTTCAGTTGTCACACTGGGACATGGTTCAGCGAAACAAGTTCTGTTCTTTTTAAGAGACTGGTTCTTGGATCCTTTAATACTAGAGCTCACAAGAGGTGTTTGTTTTATAAAAAAATCTTGAAAAGCATGCAGGAGTTGGTTCAGGAGGTAATTATAGTGCAGCCAATAAATAATAGTAATTGCCAAGCTTGATTTTTTTTTAAAGGAAAGAGAAGTGAGGGATCCTGTACAGGAAAAGTCTTTGTGGGAGAGGGAGTAGTTTTAGAAAACCCAATAACATAACAACAAAAACCTCTTCAAGTTACATTTTTTTAGTTGAAGTAGAATAGGTTAAACATTGCTGAGAACCTGGTACAGTATCATAAAGGTTTTGGCTTTCAATCTCCCTGATGAGCGTCAGTTTATCTGAGCTAAGATCTCACTTTTGAAAGTTCTCCAAAATGAAAATAAACAATGAACAAGAGACATAAGCAGCACATTTAAAAAAAAAAGATCTCTTGCTATGTATGCAGAGCTACAATGGATGTGCCACACAAGGAAAATGTCCATGTCTGGACAAATCGGTGACTGAAGTATTCAATTTCTCTTTAGCAAAAATGAGCCTAATTAGTTGAAAAAAGGAGGCATGTATTTCTAGTATTTCACTGTGTCGAGGTTACATGCCTGTTGGCGTGGTATTTGCATTGGAAATAAACTAGGAGGAGGTGTTTCTTCCAGTTTGTTCTCTGATCCTACCATTGCAAAAATCTGTAGCTCCATAATTCTAAAGTTTTCCTATATTAATTTTTGAGAGAATCTGAAAAAAGTGGTCAAAATAGAATACAATTGGCAGATGCTGTCATGATTTGGAACATTGCTACCTAAAAATCACTTTAATCTTCTGTGTGTTTTTATTGCAGCTGCTATCAGTGAAAAGACTCATGCTAACAAACCCGGTTTAAAAGATTAGGGACTGGTTATATTTTCCTTAGTTTTGAGCTTCAATGTATGCCACACACAAAGGTCCCTTATTATCCTGGTTGTTTTCTGGGTCAGCTGGTGATGAGCTGAGTCATATTTGTTTAATGGGGAGGGTTTCCATATAGGAGGCAATGAAGGGCAAGTATCTTTTAATACAGTTAATCCATCAATTTTATGGATCTACACAAGTGCTTAAAGATTAGACAAGGTGCTTCTTAAATCCAAATGAGTATGTGAAAAGGGTGATATCCATACATAATATCACTAAAAATGTTTTTTTTTAAATGCCAGGTGTTCAGAATTCATTATTTCATTACCTGCCAATGATTATACATTGGTAGTGTTGTGACTGTTCCTCATTGTTTTAATCTCCTGTCCAGAAATGATGAATTTGTGCAGGCTTTTAGTCTATACAGCCTCAGAGCTTGGTCTGGACTTTATTTTAAAGCTAGATAAGGAATAGAAGATTTTTTATAAAACAAAATTAAAACAAATTAAACCAAACAAATTTATGCCAAGTTGGCATTGTTTCCAATGCAAAATTAGAGTGCAATTGGTAAAGTTGTACTTGGAGACAACCAGATAGAAGCAACTGGAGATTAAAGAGTCCTAGATGAGGTATATTTGCAGACCTGTGTAGGAAAATTTGAATCATGTATACGTGAACTATGGCTGCTTCTTGCCCATTCCTATACTGCATTTTAGAAAATTCAGTGGATAGACAACAGCATACAGGAGAGCTAGTACCCTGGGGATTTTCTTTTCTAACAGGCTTTATCATGACATGCAAGGCCTCTTCTTATTGACACTGATTAAGTGTAGCTGAAAACAATGGCTCCAGAACATTGTGTTTCCTCCTATGTGCATTTGAAAGAGTTAACCAGCTTCCTATATCAGTTTTTCATTGTATTCACTGAAATTACTTTAGGCATTGCCAATCAGCAGCACAGTGGAAGAAATGACTATAACAGATGAATGAGAGGAAATACTTCTGGCACTGCATCTGTGCCACTGTATTCCTCACTTAGATACAGTTTTGAAAACCTTAGCAAGCAGCTGATGCACATCAAGGCTCTGCCTGTCTGTGAGAAAATTAGAGGGCCAAATCTGGGAACAGGTTATATGGGAAAAAAATTTGCTGCTGCATGTGTAGATGTATGTACCTGCTAATCTCTCTAGTTAGGGCATAGTTTTCTTGATATAGCATTATATTCTAGGACTTCTTCTTGTGCTCAGATATGATGTACATCATAGAATAATAGCTATGTGCAGGCATGTGCTTTGTAAAATACATAGCTCAAACCAACTTTAAATTAAAATATACAGCTCTTTATCATTACGTATCTTTTTACAGCACCCCCACCCCAGAATGTCCACAATAGCGTCCCCTATCTGCTTCTTCAGGAACAGCCTACAGGTGCACAAGCCATTTTGGGGCATCTCACAGAATTAGTGGATTGGTACAATTGTGGGGTGGGAGGACTTCACCATCACAGTCACTGAGAAAATGTTATCTGAAACCCAAATAAGTGAACAAAACAAACAAGAGAATCCTGATCAACCAAGGCAATTGCAATCCAGAATCTGAGCATAACACAAACAGATAATACAAGTGTGCCCTGGGAGTAGGTGAGAATCTCTGGTGGATATGCAGGAGAAATTGTATAATGATGGATTTTATTGATTGCATTTTCATAATAGGCTACTTAGATGAATCTTTAGAACTGTGGGAATTTGTTTTACATAAAATATGGCAGTTAATGTACTTTAGGATGTACAAATGAGAACACAGATATGCTAATATACACACTCCTCATCTCTAATCACCATATAGCATGTGTTCACATGACCAGAAATAAGAAAAGTTTGGGAGTCTCTGATGTAATGGCATTCTATTATAACTGGAAACTTTGTTAGACTAACAAGTTAAGGGCAAAACAAATTATATGCCTCAACAGATTGGCTTTTCAACATTTTGAACCATAAATAATTAGTTTACAGAGGTAATTGTTCAGTATGTTCTTTCTCTTGCAGCAGAGTATATATTGAAGAAAAGCAGTCTGTTGGATGCAGATAAGTATTTGCTGAAAGTCACTGCAAATTGTTTAGAGACCTCCACTAAAGATGAAGCTGAGTAACAGCTGGAGTAAAACCTGCATATTAATGGTCAATTTATGCTCATAGCAATTTGTGTTTTAATTAGTCTTTAAAAATAAGAAAGATCTGACAAATGAGATCATGCTTCACTATTGGATTGTAAATCTAAAGCAAATTATGTGAACCTATACAGTTCTTTTTTCTGGACAGAGTCCCAATCATTTCTGTGGCAAATGGTTGTCTTCTGCCCAGTCTAGAATAATATGCAGGTGTCTTAATGATGAATGTGCCAAAGAGTACTAATCCATTTTTCCTGCTGCTATTGTGAGACAGAAAATTACTTGTTTGTTTATGGTTTTAGTTAGGGTTTTTTTCAGCCATTCAGTGGAAGTGGTTTTGTTGCTTTGAAACAGAGGCTCAGAGAAGTTAAGTGACCTGCCTTCTGTCTCACAGCAAGTCAGTGGCAGAGGCCAGGAAGAGAAGCTAGCTTTTCTGAATTCCAGTCAGCAAGTTTTGAATCAGAGGACTTGCCTATATGATGCATTAATGTGCACCAGCTGGGGCAGACATTTTAGTCCACATTATTGTGTGCACTAGTGTGCACTAATTGGCCCTGTGAACCTTGCTGTCATTCAGTAAAGGTTTCCTAGTGTGTGTTGACATGCCACAGTTTGAAATGAGATAGTCAGCATGTGCTGGGGGACTTTTAGCCTTCGCCTGTAGGCTCCATGTGGTCAGTTAATGCATGAAAGGTTGGAGTGCACTAAAAGATGCACCCCAGTTGTCACACCAATGCACCTTGTAGGCAATATGGGAACATACTGCACCAAAAAATTGACCTTTAATTGAACTAAAAAGGTAAGTCTGTTAGTGCAGTGGTTTTCAAACTATGGGCCACTACCTAGTACTGAGCTGTGGAATGTCAGACACTGGGGCTAGGTCTACACTATCGCTTTTTCCGACTGCTTTTCTGGAAGAGGCTTTTCCACCATTTGGCCCTGTCTAGATGGGGCCAAATGGTCGGAGGAGCCCTTATTCCTCGTAGAATGAGGTATATAGGGCTCCCCGAAAGAGCACGTTTGGTTGTCCGCAAAAAAGCAGAAGAGCAAACACGTTCCCTGGACACAGCGGAGTATTTCTGGGACACCTCTGGTATCCCGGAAAATCCCTGCAGTATAGATGTACCCTGGGTCTTGTTGCTGCAGTGTGATCAGTGGGGTTGCTAAGGCAGCTACCAGCCTGTCCTGGCACCACAAACTGCACTGCTTCCCAAAAGCACGCCACTGCACCGCTAACTGGGAGCTGCTTGAGGTAAGCCCCTCCTGCCCCAGCCCTACCCCACCCCCAAAGCTGAAGCCTGAGCCCCACCACAAAGCCTACACTTTAATCAAATTATGCTGGGTCACAGGCATCAACAATTTTCTTCAAGTGGATTATGAGAAAAAAAGTTTGAAAACTGCTGTGTTAGCGAGTATCAAGGGTATGCCTGTCTATTGGCACCTCTTGCTGGCCAAGTGCGGGTCTGTTGAGGCCTGCCTCAGTTTCCTTTTCAATCAGCACTCCTTAAATAGTCCTTATAGTCCAGTTACTCAAAATATCCCCTCTTCTGAGGGCCAATTTTTTAACTCTTATCCACATATGTGGGGTAATATTATATCCCATGAACATATCTATATGTAACTCATGAATATTCTTTTAGGCAGGGGTGGGCAATAATTTTTGGAGGGGGGGCCACTCCAAGGTTTTGGAAAGTGGTCAAGGGCTACGCTTTTCTGTGGAGGTTTGTGGGGTCTAGGATGGAGGTTGGGCACAGAAGGGTGCACTGAGTAAGGGACTGGGGTGCAGGAGATGGTGTGAGATCTGAGAGAGAGTTTGGGCAAAGGAATGGGTTGTGACCTGGGTAAGGTGATTGGGGTGTAGGGTCATGGAGGGGTATAGGTGCACGAGGGGATTCTGGCTTGGGGGAGGTGCACTTGGAGGAGATGCAATGTCTGAGAGGGAGCTGTGACCTAGGAGAAGGAGAAAAGGAGGGGCAGATTGCAGAGGGTGTGGGTGGCGCCTTGGGGCAGGGGAATGGGGTGCAGGGTCTGGAAGGGTGTTTGGATGCAGGAGAGTATTCTGGCCTGGGGGAAGGGTGTAGGAGGGGCTACAGGGTCTTGGAGGGAGTTGTGATCTGGGGGAGGGGGGTGCAGAGGGTTTGGATGGCGACCTGGGGGAGGAAGTTGGGGTACAGGTGGAGGAGGGGTGACAGAAGCAGGCTCTGGCCGGGAGGTGCTTACCTAAGCCAGCAGCCCTGTAGCACCCCAAGGCAGGCTGGCTCCCTGCCTGCTCCAGCCCTGCTTGAAACTGCAGACTGCTCCCTCCACGTGGTTCTCAGCTCCGGGAGGGGAAAGAGATTTGTGCTGCTTCCATGCCCCAGGCTAATCTCTCAGATCCTATTGGCTGGCTCCTATAATAGGAGCTAAGAGATTGGCTGGGGTCAGTTCCTATTGGCTGGTTGTTTCTGGCCAATAGAAGCGGAGGATTGGGCTGGGGGCGGGGAGATCGCACAAAGTTTGCCCCATCCTGCAGAGCAGAGAGCTGCATGGACTGTACTTTAAACCACACAGCTGCATGCCTGAGGATTCTGGCAGGGTAGTCCACGGGCCAGATCTGATGGCTTGGTGGGCTGATTCTGGCCCCTCGGCTGTATTTTGCCCAGCTCTGCTTTTAGGTCACTGTCACCTAGGAATAGGTACACAATTCAGTAAAATAATAGCTTGAAAAACAGTTTGTATGTCAGAAAAAGCAAATGGGATACAAATGTACTGAAAGGGGTTGCCCTGTTATCCTGCATTTACATACGTTTGCTTCTAGTGAGAGTGTCTTCTAAAGTTAGCATATGCTAACTGATAATGCATTGCGGTGACAGTGGTTGCTACGTACAGTTGTCCTAAGGTAGAAGGTACTCCAGAGGCATTTGTCCCTTCCAATCTGGGCTTGTTACGGATCCTCAACACAGAGTGAACTGATGCTGTCTCTCTTTGTCTAACACTGTCGAGAAGATTTTTTGACCACGTATTTGTTGGCCTTAAATGCTTCAGACACAGGAGAGAGGGGATTTTCTGTGTTGTGAAATTCAAGATGGTAAACAACAGGCAGGATATTCTGTGCCTGACCTTTAAAAAGATTTGCAACTCTCAGAGTGAGTTGTGATGTGATGACAACATATTAAATGACAGTGACTTTGTGCCAGATCATGTCCAGAGTTGCTCCAAAAAGGATAGCTGTGTTCCCATTGACTGGCTGAAGACAAACTTGGTGAACAATGAAGAGTTTATGCTCAGCCCTGGTGTAAGCTGGAAGAAATGTAGTTGGTGTACTCCTCACCAGTACTGTTTGCTGAAGAGCGACTCCGGTGAAAATTTAATCTATGTTGGGACATTCCAACAAAAGAAGCCCAATATACATTGGTAATACATCTATGAGTCATTCTCCTAGACTGACAAGGAACAAGTGCCATCTTTGCCTGCCTGGGCTGAGTGTGGTGCCAAGCAGGACAATCACTGACTCAAGATGATGAAACTTCCAATGCCAGAAACATCAAGGGATATTAAAGAGAAGAACCACTAGCTGCCTGTTTATCTTGCAGCTCCAGGAGTGCATTCTTGCAGGATGGGCCATGTTACCAACATCACTGTTAGTGTCACTGTAATGGAGAATTACTTGGGGTTTCTTTTTGTCTCCTTCTAAAACCTTGTCATCATGCATCTCTGATGACAGCAATATTACGAATTCATCCTTCTCTGGAACACAGGAAACCAGGATGAGTGGCCTGCAAACACTAATCCTGATGACAGTTTTTCTCTGCTGCAATGTGGATGCATCTGAATGTATATTGGGCTTGTTTTGTTGGAATGTCCCAATATAGGTAAAGAAGCTCTTCATTGAATCCTCGATATCTATCCTTTCACCATATCCATCAAAACCACAATCTCATTCCTTGGCAACCAGTAAAAACCAGCCACCATGGAAATACTCAGTGCATGCTTGATATCCATACCCTGATACCTAGTCAGTTCCTGCAAAGAGACTATAAGAGAATGATGGTGACCTTCCCGTTGAAGGGTGGTTGCTGATCCCTTTGAGATGGGGTGATTGATCCAGAAGAAAAGGAAAGAAGGTTACAAAGGATAATTTATGGCACTTGTGTCCTAGATCTGGACCCAGCTTCCTGAGTCTAATAATCCTTTTTAGCCTGCTTCGTGTGGAGGAAGAGAAGATGCCATTTGTACAATTAAAGGTTGCTAAGTCCAACATTCCATGTATATAGTAACATTTTCTTTGTATTTTTATTGACTTACAATGCAAAGACAATACTACTGGGACACCAAAAATAAACTCCTCCTCTTAAACGAATTCTATTCATTTTGCAAAGTTTTGCAGCAGAAATGCCCCATATAGCACTGTTCTGTTATGGGTTTGCGTAGTGATGATGAACATTACCCTTGCATGACATTTCCATCTTAGTTGGGAGAGAGGGTTTTTTTTTTTAATGTGCCACTTATATTTTTTTGTTCATTATTTATTTTCACTTTGGAGATTTTTTAAATGTGAGCAGCTGGTTCAGGTTCATTGGTCCTCATAAGGGGGATGTAAAGGTAAAAGCTTTTGGGTGTGGCATTGGGTTCTTAGCAGTATTTCTGGTCTCTCCTCTTTCACAAAATAATGTACTTTTTTTCAGCCCTGGACTCCACATTACACATGCAGGTTCCTTCCTCTCAGGGAAGGATTTATGGGGCCCTACACAGCACTATTAAACTGGTGCCCTTATGCCAGATGGCAGCCCAGGGGTATGGGATGAGGATTTTTTAGAGATGTGATATATATAATTTTCAGCAACACATTAATGAAATATCTTTAATTTTTAAACTATGGTCTGGTCCTGTTGATTAACACGGTACATTCAGAAACTGACAGTATATACTTGGGGTTGGCAAATGCCTGTTAAATTGCTTCATTACCATTTGAATAGCTCTTTTACAGGTTCAATGTTCCACTAATAGGTCTTCTCCGGAGGAGCCACAGAACAGGAATAGGAAGAGCAGATGGGTGGACATTAAGATGCGGTGGTGCTCCAAATTTTCAGGTGCCCTACATAGCTGCATATTCTGTGTATGGATAAGGATGGCCTTCCTTCCTCTCTCCTATACAAATGAATAAACAGTGCTAGCTAATCGTATAAATTATTGTGTACATTTCACTAACATGAAGGGAAAAGGAAAAGCAAACCATATAAACCTGCTGGAGATGATCAGGAGATTCTCAGAGTGAGAACTCACTGTTCAGTGCAACCTTTACGGTGGACAAGGATTCATTGAATGCTGTGGGATAGGCTGGACAAATGAAAGTGACGATATGTGGAGCAAGAAGAACAATCCTGTCACTGAAGAAAATAAGAATTTGTAAGACAATTATTTAAGGCAAAGACTTTCTCCACCAAGTTGCAAGCGAAGAACTCACTGCAGAGGTCTGAAAGCCAGGCAGGAATCCATTTGATAGATTGGGTGCAGGAAAGTTGAGATCAGGGAGATATATGAAATAATCTGTTAAAATTTGATTGCTGCTAGTTGTTGGAACTTTGAATATTTTATTAAACATACTGAGACCCATTCATGGTTTAGATAGCACACATAGAGGAGTTGGACCTATATTCATTGCAAATCTCAAACTTCCTTTAAAGTCCCTGGGGATTTGGTGACTCAAGGAAGGAAGGGCTAAGTCCCAAAGGGTGTAGGGATTATTTTGAGCATAGCATAAAAGCAGTAAGGAGGCAATGCAATATTAGCCTCTGATACTGAACAGTATAGCCTTCATTTACATTGCAGAAAGAGAAAGATACAAAGGGAATAGAACTTTCAAAGAGAGCTGAGGATATAGTGCATTTAATCAGAAAGGCATGTGGTTTGACAGGGAGAGAAAGAATGCTTCTTTTGATCAATTATGTAGGGTAAAAGTATTCTTCCAAAGTAGAGGAATATGAAGGTGAAGCTGGAAGTGTGTGTGTATGTGTGTGTTTGTGGACCAGTTACCAGACACACAGAGAACAGAATGCAAAGAAAGAAGCAACACATTTTATAGGGGGTATTTGTGTGTAATGTTGAATTGCTAGAGATAAAGTTCAAATTAAAAAGAATGCTGCAAATGATAAACAAGCAAATTAACCAACAAAACACAGTGAAGTAAAGAAATGTTTGTGAATCAATGAAATGACTATGTGCCAAGAAAAAATGTGTTTCCATACTGCAATTCTATTTATTTTAGGTGAAGAGTCATTGCTGTTATATATTCTCTATAAGCTTGATTCAAAGTCAGTGGGAGTTTTTCAATTAACTTCTTTGTGTTTTAGAATAGGTCCTGTATTTGTAGATGACTTTCTCTATACTTCCACCTGGAAGTTGATCAGAAATGGAAATGGGGGAACTATCTGCTTTATGCAAACCCTGAGAGATAGTTCTTTACCTAGTTGCTTTCTGGTGAATAGAGCTATAAATCTTAGTGCATGGGTGCTTCTGTTGCTGGACAGGGGAAGTGGGAGACAGTGAGAAAAACAGAATTACAATTAAGGAATTTCCCTTTATCTTTGATTCTGTTCCTGTTGAATTCAATTAGAGTTTTGCTATTAACTGAAATGGGAATAGGACTGGTACCAGAGTTTAATTCCTTTGGGTTTGACTCCAGGGTTTTGTTGTAGACTGTGTTTGGGAGCAAGAATAAACATGGGTTATAGGATTGATGATCATTTTTAAAAGATGCTATTTTTTTAAATTGGCACTGCATAAACACTAGAGGAGAAAATACACAGACTGGAATGGAAGATAAATAATTGAATATTGTTGTTCCTGATTTAGATTAGATATACACTTCCTCTCTCCTCAGTAACCTTTCTTATTAAACACCTCAGCTTAAATCTTAATGACCATTTTCTGGTTGACCTACCTGTTTCTGAATGCAGGAGACAACTCAATAGTATCTCAAATTCCCCATTAACCTTCAAGAGTTTGTATTCACAACCAACCAAAGATGATAATAGCAAACAAAGTTATCTACCAACTAATATTATCTGTCATTGCATATAAAGAATCTTTTAACACTTGGCATTAATCATCAATCACAAAACTAACTTTTGTAGCTTGCTTTATAGTAATGAAAATGACGTGATTTGGAATGGCAGACTACTTACATTAATACTACTGATGGTCAATCTGCCAAACACAGCTCTATTAAAAGTTGATTTAGGCATTAAACCCATATTTTCAGAAAGCTCCTGTTCAATATAGGTGTCTGTGAAAATTAATTATGCAGGCCATAGTATTTGAACACCTCACACTTTCTGTCGTAGATTTTATTCTCTTGTGAGGGATGGGAACACTGGTGCGCATAATGTTCGCAGAACAATGTTGCAAAGTTGTGCTAGGCGCATCTAGTGTAATGTGTTGCACACTGAATGTGAGTGAAGTTCAAAGATGGGACACTGAGGCAGAGGGTAGATTCAGTAACTTGCTCAAGGTCACACACAACATCTGCAGCTACTGCCTTACTCACTGCACCATCCTCTCTACATGGTGTGAACAAGCGCATTTCAGATTATATGTGCCTATAGGATGTTTGCAGTCAAGCCCCAAAGTGGGCATAGACAACAGGCTATTTTCTTCCACCAGAATCCTATGGTCTTGCAGGTCTTATTCCAAGCTGGTAACATTGCATGATTTGGAACAAGACATGAACACCTAGAACTCTATCCTGTTCTTAATAGATTTCCACACACTCTAAAG
This sequence comes from Pelochelys cantorii, assembly GCA_032595735.1. NCBI lineage: Eukaryota > Metazoa > Chordata > Testudines > Trionychidae > Pelochelys > Pelochelys cantorii. Next base: position 19,706,010 of record CM064339.1, read on the forward strand.
CCTAACATGTCTCTCCAATCCCTGAGTAAATAGTCATGTTTTGCTTCACACTATCCTGCTAAAACATTATTTACAATATTGACACCAAACAATAATATAACACCCACCAATTTGAGGCTGGGTGAAACTTAGCCTCACATTGTGTGGATGTCACATACACATCCCTGTGCACCGCTGAACCAGACGAGTGTGGCTTTGGTTGCTCTTGGGTCTCCCCTGAAGCATAAAGGGGAATGAATTAGCTGAAACAAGCAGAGCAACCTGGGCTGCTTTCAGCCTGCATGCAACTGGGAAGTGAGTGCTAGACTATGGACAGAGGTGCCTCTGAACGGTGGTTAGGATGATGCTGGAGGGGATGGAGTGAGAGTAACTGCACTGTTGAAGCAGTAACATTTGCATTTCTGGTCCACATTGGTACTGCAGTGATGCAGGGTGAGCGTTGGCAGTAAGACTTGTTGGTTGATAAACTAGCAGTACTCGTAGATCACGACCAGTACAGTTCTACTGGTGTTAGCAGCAGTAAAAGTTGCAATGTAGACCAGACTTGGGCACTTTTTTCCTGCAACGTGTAACCATTGCTGGATTTACACCTGTGCTGAATTATGGATATTAGTTTTCCTATTGACAAACAATTAAAAGCTCCATTTTAGCCACATTGAGCTCGAGCTGATGACTACAGTCCCCAGAGAGGTATCAGAGAGACTAGCCAAGATTTTAGGTTAGACAGGTCTGTAGTAGAGAGATTTGGGAGTCATGAACAGAGAGTTGGCACTTGAATTTTTATTTTAGCATTAAATCATGCAGAGATAAGGTGAGAGGGAAAAAAGAAAAGGGGACCCAAGACACAATTCCCTGGAGCATCCTCAGAAAGTTGGAAGGGGCATGAGAAGGAACCTCTGAAAGAACAATTAAGAAAGTTAGGAGGAGAAACACGAGAGGACAACGGCATGGAAGCCTTGGAGGATAAAATTTCAGGGAAAAGAGCATGACCAGCTCTCTTGATGGTTGTTGGTAGGTTAAGGAAGATGAGGATGAAATACCAGTTCTGAGCTTTAGTAAGGAAGAGTTCATTAGAGTCCAAGGGTTTGAGATGTATTGAAGGAGAGGAACTCCTGCCAGTGACAACACAGACAAGTGGCTGATTAATTTGGCTTGTCCAGGAGTTGGTTAATTTATTTTTAAGATGTGAGAGACAAGCAGGGTTGAATTGTGTCATGGTAAAGAGCCAGAGGAGCGAGTGAGAATGGTAGTGGAAGTTGATATTAGGGGCATGGATGGAATGGGACCATCAGGCAAGAGGAGGGGTTGGAGGAGGAAAGCAGATGAATAAAATTGGTCGTCTATGATGAGAGCGGGAGGAGGAGAGAGTTAGAAGGTGAGCTAAGGGTGGGTGCAGGTCGCATCATACTTTGTCAGTTTTCTTTTGGAGAAGGGGAGGGTCTGAAGAGGAAATCAAATGTTTCAAGAAAGTCATCTGGAATTATAGGAGTTGGACTTAGCTGGAAAAGGAGAGTTGTTTAGCTAGGAAGATGGGAAAGGTGAAGGGAGAAGGAAAGAATGAATTTATAATGGGAGGAGTGAATATGAACATCATATACTTTTATGATTGTGGAAATGTTTTGCTTTTTTCTTCCTGTTCAAAAATCAAGCAGAATCAAGCAAAAATGATTTTTTAAAAAAAAATATATAGTTCCACAATAAGTAAGGAATCACTTATGTTTGCCAGTTTCACTTAATGATTCCTACAAGATTCCTTCTGTTCTTCAACTTCCAATAAAAGTGAAATTTAAAAACGAAAAGATTTATGCACATACCTGCCTACCATCTTTTTGATTGGGTTGCAGATTTATCATGGGCTGAGAGCAAATCTTTTGAATAGTCGACATTTCTGACTGTTCCAATGTCTATGGCTGTGTGTGTGTTGCTTGTTGAGTTAAGCACCCAGTTTAAAATGGAACCTAATCATTCTATATTCAGCCATCCTTATCAGGCGTTCACAGCCTACTGCAAATTGAAGACCCCTGGCGTATTGCTCTAATCCATCATACTGAAGGGTTTGGATGGAACCTGACTGTGTTTGACTACAGCAATTTGGAAAAATGATAACTGTTAGCTAAGTCTGTCTCTCCACTAACTTGGGCACCAAAGTTAAACCTGCCAGAGACTTTGTTCTTTCTGGCCTTGATCAAGCTTATTTTTTGGAACCAGTACAGGCTGGTTCCAAAGGGTGTGGTTTCTTTGCTTTGATGGTATTTAAATATTTGGGCCATCTCAGATTGCATCTTTGTCTCAAACCAGAGATTAACTAAAAGCTGAGACCATCTGATGCTTTGGACCACCCTCATTTAAATGTCCATAACTTTAAAATGATTGAATTGATTTTCTTTTATCTTGGCTTTTTTAGTGGATCTAGTTCAATGCTTCTCTGGGGTGGTCTTTGTCTACCAGATTTCTTGTAAACCTCAAAGTTTTGAGTTTCCCCTTTCTAATGGAAGCCCCAGATAAAAGGGCAGACATACCAAAGTGCTTTCCTAGTATAACTAGAGTAAATACTGGAGGAGAGTGGAAATTTTGCATTTCTGCTTTTACTGTACCTGACTTGTGCCCCCAAACAACTAGTGGGAGGTGCAAGTGTACACATTTTCATCCATAATTGAATTGCTGGTTTAAAAAAAAGTGTAATATTTTCAAGTACAAAACGTACTTTTAAGAGGGCAAGCACCTACTTCTGGATAACAATTTGTTACTTAGATTTCTTAATCTTATTTTGTTGTACCAATAAGAGATGATGCTTTGTGATAGTCAGATGCTCCTAAGAGGCAGCAGAACAGAGCCGTGAGTTACCAGAGGCTGACAACGTACTATAATGGTGCTATAAAAGATAAATCATTTGTTAAATAGAGCAGGTACTTCATCACTCATACAAAAATTTCTATCCCAACATGTGGCTTCTGTGAGTAGCTGAAATTTTTGGAGTAACAGAATTTTATGCAAGCAGTTTTGCCTTAGAAAAATTAGAAAAGCTAAGACATTAAAAGATAACATTTTGTAAAATTGTGAATATAATATAAATCAGTAATTTTAATACATTGTAAATCCTAAATCTGAAAATGTTTGGCCTCAATTCAGCAATTTTGAAATCCTTGTAATAATGATTGCCATATTGAAAGTATATCTGTAAAAACAAAATGAAATTGAATTTTCATGATGACTATTTCCATTAAAAGTGAGCTGTGGTTTGGTGGAGTACTTTTACCAAGATCTTATCCTGTGTGCTTTAAATATACATACTTCTTGAAGTTAGCTGCACATGGGGTACAGGGCCCTTTGAAAATATACTGAAGGATAGTTGGTGAGTAACCATAACTTACTTTGCAGTGATGCCTCAATAGTGTGTAGTAGACATTGTAAAGATGGTGCAATTCTTTGAGGAAAAGCCTTTGTAGGTGTGTGATTTAACATGACGTTAACTTCATAGGAATCATAGAGGACATGATGTTGAAACCTGGAACATGTTGAAAGTAAGTTGAATTTTATTGCCTTGTGAGGTAATATTTTGGTAATGTTTGGGCTGTTTAATATTAGATGACTCACTACTTTCTTTGGAGAGTAAAGTTTGGGAAGATCATGGAAAATACTGTACTTTGTTGAACTTCCTTTCAGAGCTACTGAATATTAGGTACATGTATGGGTTTTCAGGGATATTCAATGTATTATCATTCACCCTTTCTTAGTAGACACCTGCCTGGACATTTTACTGTTTTCAACTCCCTTCAAAAAGGAAGATACCAATCTTAATCTTTCCAAGCCCAGTGCTCTTGTAGCTTCCAGTGCCTTCACATCTCTTTAGAGCTAAGCTCTTCTTGAGCCATCTGAAATCAGTGCTCCACGTAGATTAATCCATTATACATGTTTTCTGACTGGTATTATCCAGACCCCAATGTGTCAAACTAGATCAGGGTAAAGTTCTCATGTTGGTATAATATCCACAAGAACTCATGTTTGCTCCATGAGATAAAATAGAGATGAAATAGAGATGCTAAATAAACATGGTGCAGTCGTTACATGGAACAGAGTTAAGAGATTTGTTCTCATAGATTAGAAGACTAAGAGCATATTTACGCAATGGGGGAAAATCAATCTAAGGTACGCAGTTTGACTTATAGTAGTAGCATAACTCTAGATGTAGCTAGGTTTACATACCACAGAACCCACACCATGAAGGATCGATGGGAGGAATTCTGCCGACGACTCCCCTTCCTCATCTCATCCTGGTGGAGTACTAGAGTCATCATCCAAACAATTGGCAGCTGATTTAGTGGGTCTGACGCCTGGTGGATTAATTGCTGCAGCATCAAAGCACTCAATAGTGGAGACAGGCCTTAAGTGGTGAAAGGTTTAGTGTGGAGGCATATGTTGCTTTATGAATAGCCTGGGTGTCTAGGTCAGAAATAATTTAAGTGATTCTGTTATCTTAAGGCCAGCTGACTTGTTCATCTGAACTCCATGACCTTCAAAGTCTGATGAAACTTTCTATGGGCTTGTTTCAGTCGTCATGAGGAAAAGTCACTAAATCTCCTTCATCCCAATTAGCTGTATGATTTCCTTTCCCAGGCATTCATACTGACATTAAATCACAGCAAAGGTAAACCAGATAACTGTTAACTCTTATTTAAGAGATGTTATATGACACATACACAGAAATGCTTTTCTTTTGTCTTTCCTTTCTTTTACATTTGTATATAAAATTCTATATCTTAATTTTCTTTTTAGGAAATTCATTATGCTTTTGTTAGACTTTGGTTGTCCAATATGGACTGGTAATCTCCACTGTAATGATGTTCTATAGGGAGCTAAATATAATCTATTCTTTGAGCACTTTTTACGTTAATGATTTCTGTGTCCATACAGCACTCTGTTGCCTTGATAGGAGCATCTGTGCATAATAACCAAGTAGATTTTATCCTACAGAGACATTGCAGATTGTTCCTCTTAACCCTTGTTCATTATACACCAATTTAATCATGAGTAACTCTTAGCCATCCGGCTCTTGAATGAACATACTACTGGCCTGCAGTATTTTAAGCACAAAGAAAACATAAATTGGTAATACGTATACTATGTGTTAACCTTGCACTGAGGATCACCACTGTAAACTGGCTTACATGACCTCATTAGAATATTTTGTAGGTTTCCAGCATAATACTGTTTCATTTTTAGTTAATGATTGTTTCGATTAGATAATCAAGCTTTACTGTTGGATGATCATTTATGAGAATTTCTGGTGTACAGTCCAGCCTAGATTATTCAAAAGAACAATACTTTTATTTAGACATCTAAATTAAGGACCAGAATTTCAAAAGAGCTCAGCTCTCATTTAAGGCATGTAAACTTTGGGCCCGATTTCAAAACAGCAACATCCAGCATGATGTTCTAAAAATCTGGCCACTTATTTCTCTACTTGAATAAGAGTTGAGCAGTTTTGAATATCTAACATGTGTGCAGCTGTATGTGTGTGACACAGCACAAATGCAGCAGAGCTCAGGAATCTGACACAAACCAGTCTGCCAGGATTCCTGATCCTTCATTCTGATCCATGCAAGCAAACACTTATGTCCGTTTAAAGTCTCAAGTCAAATGGATTCTGCACAGGTATGCGGGTCTGCATGGGCAGACTTCAGGAACAGGGCCTAAGTTAGTTTTATGATAATTTCTAAGAATCAAAAGGGGAATATACCTTTTCTCATGATCCAAGGTATAATTGACTCTTCTAATAATTGTCCTAGTTTGTATAAGTACCTGTTTATAAATCAATTTTAGAGGGGTCATTGCTTTTCAAAACATGCTAGGTTACATTTACAAACTAACTGACAAAATGAAATGACCACTAGATGCACCAGGATGTCATCTGAAGAAGTGGCTTGTGTCCATGAAAGCTCATGATACCATCTATATGTTTTGTTAGTCTTTAAAGTACTACCAGACTATTTGTTGTTTTTTAAGTTTATCCTGTACAGACTAGCTCGGCTACCCTCTGAAGCCAGGATGTCAGAGTTCATTTAAAATACAAAAGTGATCTTCTAGTCATGGTCCTTTGCAAAGATTCCTTCATCCCTTCTCCACTCATGGTACCTACTCACATTACTCACCCAAGGCTGACATTGATGGTTAATCCAAAATGCTATCAAAGAAATGCAAAGAAAATGGTGAAATAGCCTTCTCATCCATGATAATGCTCATATTATTCCAAATCCAGTGGATTTGAATAGTACACAATCTTTTTAAATGGAATCAATTGAGCATGTGTCATGAGAACTACTGACTAGTACCAGAGCATTCCTCTACCCCTTGTTCATTCCAAGACAAATCCTGTACATTTGAAGAAGCATATGGAGACAAGCTGTGTGCCACTTCTTCTCTTGAACTCTGTCATTTTCTTCAAAATTCTCATAAAACTAATGTCAGGCTAAGTGCAGAAATCATATAACACTATAAAATGGGCTAATTAGACAAATATGTTGTTAAGTATTCCCCACGGTGGCATTTACTATTTATACTTTTGGTAATCAGATGTTGTTTTCAAAGTGTCACCATATCAAAAGTGAAGCTGCTAGTTTATGTCATACAAATGAAATGAGTTAAGTGACGTTCTGGGAGCCTCAGCCTCTATTATAGTTTAAATCCTTTGAAGGAATACTTTTGAGTAATAGCTTTATGTTAGAGGTTTTGAGAATATTCACGTCTAAGAAGAAATGTCTAGTAACTGTTTTGATTCTTGTGGTCATTTTAATGAATGACAACCCACAATATATTGATATGAATATATTATTTTAACATAGTGTGCATGGATTGCTCTCATAATATGAAAAGCATTTTTATTTAATAATTTCCTACTCTTTGCTAGAGCTAGTTAAATCAAGAAGAAAGAAACCAATTGACTTTGAATTCATGATAATTTTGAATGGCCTGTGTTAGAAATTAGCTGCCCGCTTAATTCATGGTATGATGCAAGATCTGCCGTTACCTTAGTGGGATCCTGTAGAGCTGCTCCACGCAGTTCTAATGCATATTAGGGCTAGGTAGCAGGGAGTCAGGGAGCTGTAACCAAGTTGACTGAAGCTTTCCCTACATTGCATCTGAACAGAGCTTGTGTACAGATGAAAATCTGGTCATTATGTTCAACTTCATGAATTAATCTATTCTATAATTCAATCAAAAATACAGTTGCATTATTGTCATCAGATGGCACTCTTGCACATAGTCTTGCAATTGCCCTTTCTTAAAATGCAAGGAAATCTTTCACATATGGGTTTAAATGCAGAGTGGTTGGTTTTCTCTTGTGGCTTCATTGGTTGTGTTGTGAAGATCAGCCAGGGTGTTTTGTTCTTTGCTTTAATATCCCTAATCAGAGTCAGTTCTTGAAGCAGTTTATCCATGAGAACCTGGCATTGTTGGTTGGGATCAGATCCCTGAAAGAGGAGACTGCCTGCATGCTGTTTGTTACCCAGTCTGTTCTAGAAATGATGTATACTTGGGTAATAAAACAAGTTACACTAGGAATATACTTTGACTCTTTTGTCACTGATTTCTTCTATGGTGAGATCTGCAAGACCCTGGACATTTGCCTGCTGCTCAGCAGAGGGATGACATTAGACAGAGATATATGCCCCCTGCCAGCTGGGCAAATCAGTAAATCACTTAGGGCACATCTGCACAGCAGGGCTAAAGCCGAAATAAGCTACGCAACTTGAGCTACGTCAACTTCATAGCTTAAGTCAAAATAGCTTATTCAAATTGTGCTGCTGCTACTATGTTCAACCTATATGTAAAACTGTTAAAATTTTACATAACTGACCTTATATGGGGAATGTCAAAAGGCTTTCTATTTAGAAACAGCCCTGACTAAATATTTTACATTATCTGCATTTTTTCACTTATTTTATTACTAAGTACATTTGCATAACAGGATCATCATTTCCTAAGAGTTCATCAGCTCCTGCTGCTTTTTCCCTGCCTGAAGTTATTATCCTCTCTTCACAACAACTTACTGTAATTGGTTGCTGTGGAAGTCATTAGGAGGTCAAAAACGAAGGATTATGATGACTCCAGGTGAAGAACAGGCAGCAGGAATTAGTATAAACTCTTAAGAAACAAAGGTCTCCAAGAGTAATGAACACTTGGGTCAAAGAAAGCAAAATGAATTATAATGAGGTATTTGGTTTCTATGCCAAAGCAAAATTGACAAATACAAGGGTTTCACCAGTCCTTTTGGGGCACACACATTTCTGAAATGTGTGACACAGTGAAGCAGTAGAAGGACAACACTGCTCAGTCTCTGAGTCTGTTCCTACTTAGCAGATTGCAAGTCCAGGGCCTAAATTAGCCATATTAGAACAAGATATGATAAGAAAAAGTGGGAGAGGGATGATGGGACAATGAGGGCTACAAAAATTGCGTGAACTGTTTGTTGTTGCTAGAGCTGGTTGAACAATGGAAACCTATTTTCATTTAAAAAATGAAATTTCAAAGTTATTTTGTCAGCTAAATACTCAGAATAGTGACACTTTTATTTTTGTCAAATATTCTGTTGGGATTTTTTTTGAACGAGCACCTTATTGAAATTGATATCAATGTTGTGTTTTAATAAGAAAATCTGTCAGGATCTGGTCCAAGAGATAAATATAATTGGACCACTTGGAAATAGTGACCATAATGTAATCAAATTTAACATCTCTGTGGTGAGAAAAATACCTCAGCAGCCCAACACTATGGCATTTAATTTCAGAAATGAGGAGGTTAGTTAAACAGAAATTAAAAGGTACAGTGACAAAATTAATCCCTGCATACTTTTCAAAGACACCATAATAGAGGCCCAACTTAAATGTATTCCCCCCATTAAAAAACACAGTAAGAGAACCAAAAAGGTGCCAACAACCAAGTAAAAGAAGCAGTGAAAGATAAAAAGTCATCCTTTAGAAAGTGGAAGTTAAATCCTAGTGAAGAAAATAGAAAGGAGTATAAAATCTGTCAAATTAAGTGTAAAAATATAAGAAGAAAAGCCATAAAGGAGTTTGAAGAACTGCTAGCCAAAACCTCAGAAAGTAATAGCAAAATGTTTAAGTACATCAGAATCAGGAAGCCTGCTAAACACCCAATGGGCCCCTAGATAATTGAGATGCTAAAGGAGCACTCAAAGATGATAAAGCCATTGTGGAGAAACTAAATTAATTATTTGCTTAGGTCTTCATGGCTGAGGACTTTAGGGATTTTTCAGCTCAGAAAAGAGGAGACTAAAGGGCGGGGGTATGATAGAGGTCTATAAAATCATGACTGGTGTGGAAAAAGTGAATAAGGAAAAGTTATTTACTTGTTCCCATAACATAAGAACTAGGGGTCATCGAATGAAATGAGTAGGAAGTTTTCCTTTTCACAGGGCTCAGCTAGACTGCATTCCTCTCTTGAAAGAGGAATGCAAATGAAGCAGATCGAAAATTCAAATGAAGCACGGATTTACAAGTTCAGGAGTACAGGTTCTTTCGAAAAAGGGTTTTTTTTAGAAAGAACCCCGTCTAGACTGTGGGGTTTTTTTCCAAAAAACCTTTTTTCGAAAAAGCGCTCACACACGATTATGCAAATGAAGCGCGAGATTTGTAAATCCATGCTTCATTTGAATTTTTGATCTGCTTCATTGCATTCCTCTTTCGAGAAAGGAATGCAGTCTAGAAGAGCCCACAGTGCATAGTCAATGTGTGGAACTCCTTGCCAAAGGATTTTGTGAAGACCAGGACATTAACAAGGTTCATGAAGAACTAGATACATTCCTGGAGGTTAGGTTCCTCAATGGCTATTAGCTAGGATGCGTAGGAATGGTGTCCCTAGTCTCTGTTTGTCAGAGGCTGGAAATGGATGACAGGAGAGGGATCACATGATGATTACCTATTCTTTTCACTCTCTCTGGGGCACCTGACATTGGCCACTGTTGGAAGACAGGATGCTGGGCTAGATGGACCTTTGTTCTGACCCAGCATGCCTGTTCTTATGTTCTTAATTTACTCCTTGGAATGTGTTATTCCCCTACATGTGTCTGGCTGGTAAGTAGTAGAGAGGTGGACACAGGACTCCTCAGCCTCTGGGTGGATTATTACTGCTATCCTCACCAAAGCCACAGTGTCAATGTGAGCAGGAATGATGACTTGTCCTAATTTAATATATTGGAGTCAGAATCCAGAATGAAGGCTGAAATGGGAGTTAGACTAGTAGGGTTTTCTCCCTTGAAAAATGAGATTTCCTGAGTACCATTCCATCATCCCCTGTATCTTCTCAAAATAAATACCATAATGTAATCCATATTCCAAGGGGTCTGATATAGCCGGGTCTGTGGCATCTCTAGGAGACTTTTTGCTGGAGGTTTCACATGTGATGAGTGTGCTATTCACTGACATTGACACAAACACCACTGCTCCCCATGCTCAGTAATTTTTAGAAATTATTAGCCTTATCAGACCACTCTATAAGGATTTGGTGGACAGTCCAGGACAGTGTGTGACATACAGAGTTTATTTAAAAATAAATAAAAACCTGCAATGGGAGATGAGCATATCTTCTCTCTTATTAATGCAAATGAAACAGATGAATTTAGCATTAGAAAGTTGATGTTGCTCATTTAAAGTGATGCATAGGGTTCAATTTGACAAAGGGAATCTGAAGATCAATACTATCTAGAATAGTTTTTTGAAAGAAAATGCTAGGAATTTGAATAAAAAAGAGGAGTTTGTTCTCTAAAAGGACTGTGTAGTTTTCTGCCACCCCCATACACACTGAATGAAACTCATTCTGTGCACAGGGCCAGTGCTGCTTTAATACCACTTAGCCATATTTTGAGGGGATAAAGGGGACTTAAATGCTGCATGGGTGTGATGTAGGCTGTGTGCACCGGAGTGAATGCCACTAATGATATGAATATGGTTATTCATGGCAGAAGGTGCCATTCAACAGCAGTGAAGGCCACAAAATTTAGCCCTAGAAGGTTGAGTAGAAAGAGGAAATCTAAAATCTCAGGATTAATTTTCCATCAAATGTGAGCCCTTATTTCTATCCCAAACACCATGATTTGCATAGGCATATCCTATTTAGCACTAGAGCTTCTTTGCTTTAATTTCTTTGGGTAGCTTTTTGCTTTGCTGCAGGTTAAACTTCTCAGAGCCAAATTCTCAAGTTAGGTGCCATCTTACTCCCCCAGTAGTCCCACTGAGTTCATGAAGGCTTTGTCTGCAGTGGCAAGTTTTGTCGAGGAAAAGAGCCTTTTGGTGACAAAACTGTGTGAGTGTTTACACTGCCACATGACTTTTGTTAGGAAAAATGCCCATTTTCATCAAGAAAAAACTTCCTGCTCCTTGAGGGACTCTTTTTTCCCTCCCTCTCCCTCCCCCGCCCTTTATTGTTGACATACACGCAGCATAGAAACCTTGAGGCATTTTGTCACTGATTCTTGCCTCCAGGAAGTGGCCCACAATCCCCAGTCAGCCACTCTGGCCAGCAGTTTGAACTCCACTGCCCGGCAGCCAGGTGACCAGCTATTCACCCCTCCCCTTTGCAAGCGCCATGAAATTTAAATCCCATCTCATGCTGGCTGATTTTTCTGTGTGAGTTCATTGGAAAGGATAGTGACCACCTGGCTTCATCCATATGATGGTTAAGGCATTTGATGCAATGCATGACATACACTGCACAGGGCCAACCTTACAAACCATGGTGCCCTACACAGCTTGAGCACCTGGGCCCCTTTTCCTTCTCCATCCCATGGGCTGGCTCAGCATGCAGTAGTCTCATGGTGTCTTCCCAGGTGTCCATGCCTGAACATCACACCAAATGCTCCTCCACTTGGACTGCCACGGAGTTGTTGGATCTGATCAGTGTATGGAGAGGACTCCGTTCAGTCCCAGTTGAGAGTGACCGATAGGAACTGGGACACACATGGGCACATTGCTTGATCCTTGTGTGAAAAGGGATATGAGTGAGACATGCTGCAGTGCAAAGCGAAGATTTAAGAACTCAGACAAGCCTTTCATAAGACCTGTGAAGCAAACGGATGCTCTGGTGCTTCACTGAAGACCTGCTGTTTCTCTAAGAAGCTGGAAGCTATCCTCAGTGGTGACCCCACCTCCACTGCCAAGAGTCCCTTGGGTATTTTGGAAGGTACAGAGGCAGTTCATGGAGGACCTAACCCAGAGGATGAAATAATAGGTGAATAGGTTGAGGTAGACAAGGACCTGGGCTTGGGGGAGAGAAAAGTAGGAGGCTGGCTGTGTTTCTGGGAGCTGCACAAAGCTAATCGATATGGCTGAGCCGGGTGTTGATGCTCTCTGTCACCGGTGGCCAACCCAAGGCTCGTGAGCCGCATGTGGCTCGCAAAGAAAAAAATTGCGGCTCCTGACAGAACCGGGACAGAACCAGGAACCACTCAGGTTGGCCACTCTCATGGCCAGGCCACTGTGAACCGCATGTGTGATCACAGCCCGCGCCATTCCGCTCATGGCCCCCAGTGCACTACGTCATATCCTGCATGGGCAGGCCAGGTCGCACACAGCGTCGCAGCCTGCACGTGCTAGAAGCCGGCAGCTGAGCACAGGCAGCAGCTTTGGCAGCGGCTCCGGAACACGGGCATAAGGTGGGGGAAGGAAATTGGGTTAGAGTGGGGGAGATGCTTGGCTCTAGAGAATGGGAGAGGGATTGGGGCGGGGGCGGTGCACATGGTGTCCCAGATGCAGCGCAGCAGCTCTGGCTCCGGGAATGGAGCATAAGGTTGTGGGGGAGGGGAATTGGGTTGGGGAGGTGAAAGTAGGGGAGGTGTCTGGCTCTGGGGATGGGAGGGGGATTGGGTTGTGCATGGCATCCCGGCCAGCTCATGTTCAAAGCCGGCTGCTCAGCGCACGTGGCTCAGCGCCTGAAGGGAGACGCGCGGCTGTAGCGGCGGTGGCGGCTGCGGGACCCGAGAATTAGGTTAGAGTGGGGGGAGGGAGATTGGGTTAGCGCTTGGGTGTGTGCCTGGCTCTGGGGAAGGGGATGAGAGGAGAATTGTGTTGGTGTGTGTGTGTGTGCCTGGCTTTGGGGAAGGGGAGGGGCACTGGGTTAGACTGAGTTAAAGCAGGCTGCTTTTCCCCTCCCCTAAACAGCTGGCGCACTTCCTGAAATGCTTCCTGTAGTGCCACCGGGGACTTTTCCCCCTGCTGCCTGCCTGCATGGGGGGGAGGGGAGAGGGAGTAGGAATCCCAGGACTGCATGCCAGTTCCAACTTCTCGGGAAGCACGTGGCTGTTGTGGGGAGCAGAGGAAGAGGGTGCGCTTCCTGAGAAGTTGCAGCTGGCATGCAGTCCTGGGACTCCTACACACACATACCCTGCGCAGGCAGGCAGCAGGGGGGAAGGAAGTCCCCGGTGGAGCGACAGACCGGGCATTTCAGGAAGTGCACCAGCTGTTTAGGGGAGAGGAAGAGCAGCCCACGTGCTTCCTGAGACCCGGGATCCGCAGGTACCGGCCCCAGCTGTCTCTGTCCCCTGCCCCTGGCCAGACGCCCCCCACGAGTACCCTGCCCCAGCACCGTGTCTGCTGCCCCCACGAGCACAGTTGGGGCCACATTTGTGAGGCTTGGGTTTTTTGGAGGGGTTGTTTTTTTGCATCTCACTTGTGTGGCCCCGACTGACTTTTCTGTGGGTCAGTGACCCTTGACTCAAAACAGGTTCCCTGCCCCTCTCATAAATAAAGACAACGCTGAAACATTTTGTGTTTGACATAATATTTTATTTAAAAATGAAGCCTGGCCAACAAGCCCCCATCTGGCTGCAGCATCATAACACTCCTGCACCCCCAGACCCAAACCTGAGCCTGTCATACAGTGGAACCCCCTGTCCTGAGCCTCTCACATCCCTAGACTCCTATACCCTCATATCCCCAGTCTTCTGCCACAACACTCCTGCACCATCCACACACTGCAAATCTGTGTCCTGAGCCCATCGTACTCCCAGCCTCCCTGCCCTGAGCCCCTCATGCACCCCAGCCCAAACTCCTGCACTCTCACAGCCACAAGCCTGCGGCTTGTGCAGCACCCCAACCCTCCACCTGACCCCAACACTCTCCAGCCTAGAGCCCCCTCCCTGAGCCAGCATCCTCTTCTCTACTTATTCCTGCACCCAAATTCCCTCCCAGAGCTTGCACCACTCACCTCTTCCCAGTGCTTTTTTTGTGAGCTGCAATAGCAGTGGAGATAGCATGAAGAGCCAGGGCAAACTTGTTGAGTCCCCCGCACCCCCCCCCATAAAAAGGGCAGGGCCACAAAGACCACAAAAGCTCATGAGACCATCTACATGTTTTGTTAGTCTTTAAGGTGCTACTAGACTATTTGTTGTTTTTCATATGCTCCATGTATGGTTTCATGAGCCAGGGCTTCAAGGGATAAGTTGAGTCTCCCTGGATCACTTTACGCATTTCTAACACTCCACAGCAATCTGGAAAGGAAAGGAAGCCCCTGCCTGCAATTTTCTGTACAGGCCAGTGTTGTTGAAGATGCGTGCATCACACACCTTTCCAGATCACCCCACGCTGATGTCTGTAAAACACTCACGGTGATCCACAAGCACATTCAGCACCACTGAGAAGCATCCCTTCCTGTTGATTTACTTGGTGGGAAGGTGGGCCAGCACTAAAATTGGAATATGTGTACCATCTATTGCTCCAACCACACCTGGGAAATTCCATCTCTGTAAAGCCATCCGGTGTGTCATACACATTTTCCAGAGTCATGTCCTCCATAGCAGAATAACAGTTATTGCCCTGCATTTGCAGTAGTAGATTTCATCATCTCCTTTTTGCACAAACCCCCCCCCCCTTGCGCAAAAAGGAGCCGTCTACACAGATCTTTTTTGAGCAAAAGCCTCTTGCGCAAAAATGACCCTAATTAATTATGCAAATGAAGTGTGGCAATATGCTAATCTGCACTTCATTTGCATAGGCTTTTGTGCAAGAAGGAAGCAATACAGACATAGTCCTGGGGAGAGAGGGCAACCCCAGTCTTCTATCTCCGCAGCAGTATGGAGTCAGGTGAGAAGCATCTATCTCTGGCTATTACAGCGGGCACAACCTTGGGAGGGGTGGATGTCCCCCCACTGCTGTGGGAACAGACAGACACACAAACTCTGAAATATATAGTAGATAGCTGTCCCTTTCTCCACCCCTGCTCCCTGCTGGCCCAATGGGGTTATAGCTGTCCTCGTCTCCATTTCTGCCCCCATTCTGTTGTCCCCTGCCCCCTGTGGTCATTCTACATATAACTCCCTCCTGCCAGATCCCTTCCTTTCCATTTTATGAGAAGCAGTGGAATTCCAGGCACATCCCATTGTCTTGGTACAATCAAACCCTTACCTCGTTTTAATTAATGATAAGAGGAAGCTGCATATCACATTTAGTGGTCCTAACTCTTACTGTTTAGGAGTTCTTGAATAAATGGACTCACAGATAGACAGACCGTTAGACACATATTTCTAAAATATATAGTAAGACTAGTATTACAATGCTCCCACCCACCACCGCAGGTAGTATCGGGACCTAGTGGGCTAGGCACTGTATAAACCTGGTGGTGCAGCAAAGGGTTTACACTGAGACAGGTACAGGGATCTTCTTATTTCCCACTGCAACTAGTTAAATAAGACTACAGATTATACATTGGCTGAAATTGCTTCCAAGTTTAATATCAGTCCATGTTTTTTAACTCGATAAGGAAGATTCACAGGGTAGCTCCTATTTCTTCTGAAACTGGGAAACTTCATGTCTGCTTCTAACAGTATTGCTAGCTAGTGTAATGACTTTTTCAGATATCCTCTATTTATGAAATTTATTTAGTTTCAGTTTCACAGGATTCCTTTGCTGCAGACCTATTGAAATAATACTTCACATCAGAAGAGTGAGAATAAGACAGGTAGGCAGAGAGTTTACAATATATGTATGAAAAATATAACATCCGGAAATAGGACTTCACTTTCGCCTTTTAATTTATCTTTGATACTTGGAAGCAGACCTTCCAGATATGAATTCATCTCCATTTTTATCGTCTTTGTATCTGGAGTCACAAATCCAAATCTGTCCAGTGGCTTTCAGTTTTGATTGGATTTAAAAAAAAAAACTAACAGGAAGACATTCAGAATCTGGCTCAAATCCCAAGAATTAGTTAATAAAATAACTTGTCAGACTAAACCTGGGTCTAGGATCCCATTATATGATTGGGGAATAAATATCAGGGACAGAATTAAAAGATTTAGACCTTCTTTTGATTTATAAATACATTTTCCCACCCCCATTGTGTCTGAATTGTCACTAACTCAGTACCTGACATTCCACACACCAATCAAACCCTAACCCTAAGTTTACCCTGTTACTTTTCACTACATGGACAGCCCATACAAAGATTTCCATAGTTCAGACCAATCGTTGTGTTCCTTGCAGTTTACCTATATCCATACATGTTAAGGCTAGAAGGCAGGCACCATTATGGTTTTCTAATCTAACCTCCTGAATAACATCAAGTAATTCCTGAATCCTGGGTTTAGTCTGGGTCCCATGCAAGTGGGTGAGAAATTCCCCTTACCTTGAATGTGCAGCATCAAACTGCAAGGCCATAACTAGTGGCTGAGCTAGAGTATATCCCTTTACCAAGGCATCCAGTCTTCATTTAAAGACTTCTAGTGATGGAAAAATAGGCAAATATGTTTTTGGACACACTTGAATCTGGGCATACATCATCACATTGCAGTCTAAATCCTGGAATACTTTAAATATGGCAGAGAAGTGTTCTTGCCCCGAAGAAAGATGAAGACCAACTGCAGTGAAGCAGCTGGCCTGAGTTTCTTGTGCAATATTCCCTACATTTGATGCACAGAGCTGTGCTGTGAAACAATTGCTGCTGCATATCTTGACTTTGTTCAAGACTGGTAGATTGTTTCTGTCAACATCACTTGCCATTGGGGAAAATACATACAAAATAGTTTGAAAAAACATAAAAGAAGAGTATGTTCAAATACCCTTATTCAACTGGGTGAACTGGAAAAGCAGGTGCATCTGAAGCCCTGTGAGTTAGATTAGTTGAAATCAAAGATGCTTTAATCAATATTAGCTAAGATCAGTCACTGAAGCTCTCAGCAAGATTAGAAGCTCAACAGCTAGCTGTCAGCTGGTAGTCAGGGCAGTGAGTGGTGTGTGTGTATTATACACCCGAGACTTCAACTGCTAGGACTGGGGTCCTTTAGCAGCGGGCAACCTGGAGGAGGTTGACGGGCGCCCCAAAGAGTTACAGGGAGAGCTTTACACCTCAGACTTTGACTGCTAGGATACACGATCCCTTCGCAGCGGGCAGCCTGGGGAGGCTGAGAGATGCCCCAACGGATCTGTCCCCTGGAAGCGACACGATCCAACGCTCAAGCTCTCCCTATATCTGTCCCTTATGACCGGCTGGAGTTCTTTTTAAAATTGTGCTTGGTTCTGTTACAGCAACTGAAGGAGTCAGGTCACAACTTAAACAGTTACTATTTTATTGTTACAGGGTAAACTTAGCTGTTAAATGCTACTACTGTGTTACCGATAACACAGCCACTACAAAGGACAGGACAGAAATTACACTAAGAAGTCACTTACAGGTACCATGAAACCCTTTTGGTTCTCTGAGCTCTTATTAAATGCATGCAAAATAGACACCTAGCAGGTATATATTCTCACCCCTGCGTTCCAGACTTGGCGTGGCCAGCGTCTTTCTCTCAATCCCTCAGGAAGAAGTAGGGCGAGGTTGGGCGTCCCACAGACCTCGGGAGACAACATATACCTGCCAGCAGGTATAGATGATTGGAGCTCAAATGGGGTGGGCTACTAAACCCCTCTTTATACCCCTTGGGTCACGTAGGCTTCTTCCTGGTCTCAAGTGGCCAATTAGGGAAAATGGCTTTGAATGCCAAGTTTCCCAGGAAGGGTGCAAAGCATAATTCACACCTGGGAAAATGCAGACAATGGGCACCTCTAGTATGTGATGGGCGAAGATTCCTCTCCTGGGACAGTGTAGGCGTGTCAATTACTGGTGCTAGCCATCAGGGCAGCAGGAGGTCCCCTGATTGTCAGCTAGCCCATTTACTGTCTGGTTTCTGTTTATTAGAGTCAGGGACAAGCAGCACCCCTGCGTTCCCAGGACATCAAAGGCTGACTGCCTTTCTCTTGCTCTCTGGGGGGGGGGGGGAAACAAGATGGGGTTCATGTCTGGCTACACTAGCCCAGATGATGAACCATTTGGACCACATGATGATGACAGTGATGTGAAACACTTTCATGCTAGAATTTAATAGCCCTAGCAAATGTCTACTAAACCTGTAAATCTATGTAGGCATTGCTGCTGATTTGTGGAAGTCTCTGCACAGCTACAGAAAGGTCAGGGCAACTTTCAAAATCTTGAATAAGGAAGCATATTTATACAGGAAAGAGATTACTGTGAAGGAAAAAATGTTTATCTTAAGAAAAAATTAGGATTTTTCTGTCTAAATTAATATAGCTACGTACAGTACAGGAAAAGAATCAGGTTCATGTGTGAACTATTCTAGAAGATTATTGAGACATTGATGTCAGAGCTAAAAAGATGCCAGTGAATGAAAACTGATCACTCTCTCAATGGATGTTTACACTGCTGCTGATGGGGACATGGTAAAGAAAGCAGCTGCTCTGGGGCCAGGCGATTTAAAAGAGCTCAGGGCACTGGGCCATGCATGGGCTCTTTAAATTGCTGCCAGAGCCCCATGTCCAGGTGGCACTGAGCACTGGGTGGGAGAGGCTAGCCCCAGCTCTGCCCCTTCTGCATAAGGACTCATCCCTTCTGGGTAGCCCAGAACCAAGTCCCCCCCCCCCCCCACAACTTGCCTTTGGGCCCAGCTAGCCCTGCCTCCTTTACCTGCAACCAATACCAGGCCTTGAGGGCGGAGAAAAGGAAGGAGCCTGGGTCAGTTAGGGGCTGACTATCAAGGAGTCAGGAGCCTGGTTCAGCAGTCTACAGGATATGAAACAGAGCTGTCCTCCACTTGGCCAGCCACAGGAGCAACTAAGCCTCTACCTCCACCCCTCTGAGAAAACAGGAACCTACTGAGAAGCCCTCACTGAGGGGACTCTGGAATCTTGGGGCTATGTTCCAAACTTAAGGACTTGACTAAGTGGTTTGGAGTTCCTGCCTGGGCCAGGAACACCAGTGGCAGGGGGCCTGCATCCTCCATTTTGCCTGCTTACTCTGTAACCTAATCACTAGACTACACAGCCATCAGGGACCCAGCCACACTGCTCTATTTCTCCAGTGAAATACTTCTTCAAATCATTCCTTAGCAGTCCTTATAATAGTATAAACCAACTTGCATCAGGGGGGCATGCTAGCTACCAACAGCTTATGGTTAGGGTTAGAAAGAATATGCCCCCATGATCAAGTTATTCCATAAATAATGTTTGGGGGTATAAGCAGCTATTGGAGACAGGAAATTTGACCAGATGACTGCATGGCACGAGCTGAAAGGCAATTTGGATGCTCCAAAGAAGGTTATGATGAGAAACTCACAAATTTCTGTCTCTTGCTTCATAGAGAGAAGTTTGTGGCCTGTGTGAAATGTAGAACTCAGTGATGCAATATTTTTCATTGTAGAGGTTGCATTAACCTCTCACTGTCCCAGACAAAGTCAAACCCCTGCTCAGCAATGATTTGCAGTGCTAAGAAGAGTTCATGGTAGGCTTATGATACAGTGAACTTCTGCTGCCTTTGCTGTCCTTACCACTGCAGTATCATTTCATTTAGAGATCAGATTTCAGGGGTATTGATTTGCAGCAGAATAAACAAAGAAGTAAAACAGGTCATTTCTAACTACTGCAGGGAATAAAAAAAAAGGTGTGCAAAGTTTGCTGGGTGATTGATATAAATACATTATTACAAATGATATGAAGGGAATCATAATTAAAGCCGTCTCAGTTACTATTCTAAAGCATTATCTGCGCCTGGATAAAGATCCTCACATTTCAGAATGAGCTCAGATACTAAATCTGCCTCTTCTGATTGGTGCTTCATTTCCTACCAAAGCCCCAGCAGGAACTCACTTTCCCCACTTACTTTTTTGCCAGCATTAACAAATTAAAACAAATGTTTCATTATGAACTATAATGGGCCCAAACCCAAAGAAAATGATAAGATAAAACCATCCTTATTTTGAATACTCATCTATTCCAATTTTTTTTGTCCAATTTGCCTGAAAGTTTCCATGAAGTTAGCATGAGATCACACCTGGGAAATGAGGCAAATTAGTTTCATTTTGGCACAGTCAGAGCTTGCTCAAAATAGAAAAAGATAGCATGTATCTCTCACTGCAGCAGGAAGGGAAAATGGGTTGCACTTTAGATTAAGGTTCCATTTATGAGTGGTTTATACACAATGAAAGATAAATGTATATTATATATGCATGTAATAAACCTGAGTATTGTAGATATTAGAGATGCGGGCCTGGGGACAGGGGAGTGTGCAAAGTCTCCTCCTCCACTAGGGGCTCACAGTGCTTAGCGTAAACCACCAGCTGAATAGCCAGCGGTTCACTCCAAGCGCTGTGCACCCCTTGCAGGGCAGGGGCAGGGAACATGACACTTCGCACACTCCCCCTGTCCCCAGGTACTGATTGGCCTGGGGGCAGGGAGAGCATGTAAAGTCTCCTTCCACTGCCATGGGCATGGGCCCCAAGAGGGAACTGACAGCTGTTTAGAACAGCTGATGGGTTGCTCTAATGGGGGGTGGGGACAAAGACTTCACTCGCTCCCTCACCCTCAAGCCAGTAAGGGTCTGTGGACAGGGAAGCATGGAAGTGTCCTAGCCTCGTCCCTTCCACCTGAGACCCCGCCCCTTCTGAGATGCAAAGTGATCCCCCCTTCTAAAATTATTGCCCACCCTGGTCTAGTCTGATCTCCAATATATCTCAGGGCACCAAGAATCCCCTAGTATCTACACACTAAATCCAACACCTGAAATTAGACCCAAGCACTACAATTCTCAGCAGGCTAAACTATTGTGTGCCATGGGTGAAGAATATATGTTTCTTGTACAGGGCTCTGATCGTGTGATTGTATGAGGTAATTACAATTCACTGAAGCCAGCAGCTGCACCTCTGGTTTTATGTAACCTCTGGCTTTAATAAACCTCAAACCAAAGGACGTTTTCCCTTTAACTAGATGAAGTACATAATTTTCCTCCCCCAAGCACTAAATTCTATCGATAGTAAAGAGATGAAAAATTATCCATAGTTAATCGGAAGTAAAATATTTACCATAATAAGATCAATTTGAATGCAAATTAGAGTGACTCTTCATTAAAAGGAAAGTGCAAATAAGCCTGCAGATCACACTTGTGCTTTATTGGCTGTGGAAAGTGAGTATTGAAGTAAAGCATTTCATTGTTACAGACACATTAATGGTGGGTAAATAGGCTTCAGCAGCATCAGCTCAAACTGAATAATCATTTGGGGACTATCTGGGCATGAGACAGTCTGCAGCTTTCAAGGCTGTGCTTGTGACACAGTGGGAAACCCAGAAGAAAGGGCATTGCTTTTTTAGCTTCCTCCTGATTTACACCTCACTGACAGATAATTGCCCTAGAGCGGGGAGTGCCAGAGAAGTCATTTACATTTCATTTTTGGAGTTGTTATTCCTCCTAGCTGTGATGCATCTCTCTACTAGAGAGACTTATCTCCAAAGCTGAGAAAATTTGACAGTTGCAAGTGCAAAGCAAGAAGGAAATAAAAAATTTGTGAACCAAAATCATTGGTTTAAATTTCACTTTGACGCTAGCCAGTACAAGCAGAGGGTACAGAGTGAAAGGATTGTTGTTAATGTATGTGTTACTATACGTGGGTGCATGGTGGGTGAGGTCATAGCTTCTGTTGGTCCAACTTCTGGTGGTGAGGACAAGCCTTCTAGCTTCACAGAGCTCTTCTTCAGGTTTGAGAAAAATACCAAGGGCTTGCTTTCACGTACGGCACTACAGTGGCGCAGCTGCACTGGTGCAGTATTTCAGGAAAAAGCTACTATACAAATGGGAGAGCTGTTCCCCTCTGTGTAGAGAGTACACCTCCCATAAAGGCTGTAGCAATATCAATGGGAAAAGCTCTTCAGCTCACACAGTGCTATCTACACACAGGGTCGGGTTGGTCTAACTATGTCGCTTAGGGGTGAGGATTTTTTTCACATTTCTTTGCTATGTAGTTATTCTGATTTGGGTCTGTAGCGTAGGCCTGACCTTAGTGTCACAGCTAAATACAAGATCAAATAGATTGTTTAGCATAAGTAGTTAGCATGTATTCTAAGGGACCATTCAAGATGACATGGCCTGTTAATACCCATGTAGCCATAGGTCTACAGGCTACAACAACACTGCATATCAATGAGCAAGCAGAGTATTTTGAAAAATAGAAAACTGGATGTAAAAGTTAATTTTCATGAAAAGTACCAGTTTAGCCAGTTAATCAGTCAAACGGATATTGTTAAATACTCCTTCAGAGAATGTCTCATGGCTTCATTAGACAAGACTGGCTTATACAGTGTTATAGAAGAAGAGACATGGTGGGAGGTGGTAATATCTTTTATTGGACTAACTTCTGCTGGTGAGACACACACAAACTTTTGAGGTTACACAGGTCTTTCAGGTCTGTGGAACTGTATTCTGAGTGGCACAGCTAAATACAAGGTGGAATACACTGTTAAACATAAGTTGTTAACACGTTTCAAGGTACCATTCAAAGTGAAGTGTCCCGTTTACACCTCTCCAGTCATTTGAGTGAGGGCGGAAGGGGGGAACATGTAGGGGTGTGCAGGTTATAGATTGTTTCTATTCAGTCCATGATTTTTAGAATCTAGCAAAGTCATGAATTTAAGCTCCAAGGCAAAACAACTCCCCAAACACATGCTTCTGACTCAGGAAGCAGAATGCAATAACCAGCTGTTTCTTGTACCTACAAAAAATAAATTGATGCATCAACTTTCCCAGTTGTATTTTTTTGCAGTTATGTTTTGCTTAGAGATTTCAGATACACTGAAAATTATATTTGGCAATATTCATCCATTTTCAAGAAAATTAAAACTGTTAGCCTTAGCATTAATTACAACATAATCTTAGTTTCTTCAGGTATTTTTGTAATGCATAATATAACTCTAATTTTGTGCATTGGTGTAATTAAATTTTCTCTTTATTCTGGGTTAAAAAGAGTTTTCCTACACCATTTTCTGTTTAATGTAAGAGTTTGTGATATCCCTCTTTGCACCCAATGTATGCCAGGACCAAAAGATAATGGGTACTAAATAAGAGTAAGTATAGGTTGAAACTCTATTAACTAGGACTCTCTGGTCCAGCAACATCCATGGTCCAGCACAGATGCTGCAGGACTAGAGAGTCCCAGTGGAGGGCCAGTGGCCAGGAGTCTTGTGGGGCTGGGAAGCCCAGCACACTGCAGTGGGGCTGCCCAGCGAGGCTGGGGGCCCGGTGTATGGCAGCAGAGCTGCCCACTGAGGCTGGGAAGTTTGGTACATAGCACCGGGGGATGCCCAATGAGGCTGGGGCCCACTGTGTAGCAGCAGGATGACAGCAGATGGGGAGCTGGCCTCTGGCCAGTAGTAGCAAAGCCAAGGCTGGGAGGGGCCACTGGTGGGAGGAGAGGGAAGGACAGGAAGGCCACTCTTGGTCCAGCGAAATCCTCAGCCAGGACCAATCAGATTGCGAGGGTGACGGACCAAGGAGGTCCAACCTGTAAAACTATACTCAGATGCCTACTCTAGCCTCTTGCATGACAAATGTGATAGGAACCAGTGGGTGCAATTCTGCATTGAACCCAATAACTTGTGGTTGAAACAGAAAGACATCTCATCTTCATTTGAGTACTTCAAATGACAAAGAATTTGTCACATCTCTCAGTAATCTAATTCAATGGTTAACTGGTTTGCTGCTAAAAAATCATGCTTTGTTTCCGGTCTGAAAATGTGTAGTCATTGGATCTAATTACATCTTTTGTCTGCTAGGTTAGTGCCCTGTAGTACCATATATATTCTCACTATATAGGAACTGATACATCGTACTTAAATTATTTCTTAATAGTCTTCTTGACACATTTTTATATATGGATTTTAGAGGTTTGGAAGAAAATGAATGTTATTTCCTTATAATAAGTTATTTTTGCATACTTTCTATAACAGTACTAGAATGGATGATAGGGCATGTTAGAAGTTATGCATCATTCTAAAAGGCCAGTCATGCTTTGTGTAGGAATCCTCAGTTCCCCAGGATTCTAAGGGGCTATTTGATCTGGGAATGTAGAATGAATCCAAGATATTTTCCTTCCTTCCTTCTTCTCTCTCTCTCTTGTGGTGGGGAAAGATGGAGTCAAATTCAGCCTGTAATGACTTTAGTATCTGTGGAAGTATTGGGTTCACTTACTTACCCCACTGCTATATTGGGCCAAATCATATGAGAGAAAGAGAAGCTACATCTAGTCTGAATCTGAGTTGCTTGTCTTTCATGATGAGGATTGGACTAAGAGCTCATTCTTTGGCAGCCACAGTGTCACCCGCTCCATATGTTTGCTTTCCTTGGTAATAACATGTTCATAGTTCAGATGGACTATTATTAATTAGCCTAATTAACCTAATTATGTGTGACAACTAATTTTCTATGTGATAGGAAAGTAGAGGATAATCGAACGAAGTCTGACAGTCTGGCAATCCTTGCCTGGCAAATGAGCTTGAGCTGGGAGGAAAGCTCACTGAACTAGCGAGAGCCGCGTTAGTTAATCGAGAGAGGAAATTAAGAATTAGGGCAGCAAGAAATTTTAATATTAAAATGCTACAAAGCCCTGGGAGAAGTCAGAAGAAGCTGGATGCCATGTTAGTTTCCTTCCAGGGAAGGAATATGTCAAGGACACAGACCATCAAGCATTGTGAGGACTGTTGTAAAATGAGCTTTTATGTGGGGGGTACTGGTTCTTCTTTAACTTTTTGCAACAGCAGAACCTGGGGGCTTTTCAAAAGGTTGGCTTAACTCTGCTCTGTTGGAGTCAGTGGGTTTTACCATTGATTTAGTTGGGGGAGGGGTGGAGCAGAGTTAGGTTGGTAGAGCTTTTAAAAATTCCATTCATAGCAAGGAGCATGTTCACTAGCTGTTTGATATTACCAACGGAAATGTTAAAAACAATCACCTTGCCATGGCACCCTACTTTATGCCACCGGGTCCATAGTATATTCCTCAAACTTCATAACATAAGGGGCTCTACTCTCTTTAAAGTCTTCTAATAGTTCTTGAAGTTGCTTGACAGGCAGGCTTTTCAGAATTCTCTGCTGAAAAGAATAGAAACCACCATAACCTTTCTTTTCTTTTCATCAGAAGATGTCCTCTCAGATGTCTGCTTGTGCATAGCCATAAAAATAGGTTATTTCCTGCCTGGAAGTAGAATTTTTTTAAACTTTCATTTAAGTGAAGTAGCACAGCATTTGGGGTAAACTGAAATAAGCATTCTTGATTCCTAAATCATACTTGATATGATGGTTCCATTTATAATGGTTTATAAAGGATTAGCAAATGGTTTATGAGTGTTTCAGGCACAAATAGGATGTGTTAATGGCTATAAGTACATCAGTAGAAGATGTTTTAGATAGTTATAAGCAACCTATTGATCTGTTGTACTCTATTAACAATCTACCAAGAATTTATCAACCCTTTATGGGCTATTAAATAAATTATACCTTGGAATAAAATGTGACCTATTCTTATATGAGGGTTTAATTTGCACTTTTCAGCACTGTGAAAATGTTTTAAAACCTAAAGTCCTCCTAAATAGAGATTCTTTTTCAGATATAAAGCAATATCAT
The DNA here is from genome assembly GCA_032595735.1 of Pelochelys cantorii. NCBI lineage: Eukaryota > Metazoa > Chordata > Testudines > Trionychidae > Pelochelys > Pelochelys cantorii. Next base: position 19,731,947 of record CM064339.1, read on the forward strand.
TTCATTTTGTCTGGCTTCCCCTATATAAAAATAGAAATACATAAAAATGATAATGTTCTTCTGTATCCATTTCACTTAATACTGTTACATAGTACTTTCAAGCAATATTTCTGCTCACCATATTACAGTGGTTGATTAGATTGGGAGAAACCTTTCAGATAATGCAGTCCAATGCCTTCCATGAGAGTACAACACTACAGTAGTCATACCATATATGTTTCTATAATCTAACTTGGTCTGGAACAGTTACCATTGTAGAAGAATACTTTCTCTTTCAATGTTAATAATTAACTCATTTTAGAGGGGTGGTCATGTTAGTCTGTAACTTTAAAAATGAGTGGTCCTGTAACCCTAGGGTGCCTTAGAGACTAACCAAAATATACAAAATCATGAACTTTCATGAGCAAAACCCACTTCATCAGATGAATTAGAGAGGAAAATACAGAAACCAAGATATATAAACAGCAGAAGAAGTACCAGTCAAATGTAGGACTCATGTTAATGAAGCTAATTAACTGGGCTGGATGTGTTCTATACATAACTTTTGACATGGAAATGCAGATGTTAATGGCAGGAGAAATTGGCTTTGTAATGTGCCAACAAGTTAATGTTTTTGTTTAGGCCCAGGGTAATGTTGTCAAACCCATAGATAAATTTCAGTTCTTGCAGATGTTCTCTGTAATAGGCTGGTGAAATTCCTCTGTAGAAGAAAGGCTACATTTAAATCCATGATTGAGTGACCAGGCAGATTAAAATGTTCCCCTTCAGATTTAAGTGTGTTAACATTTCTGATGTCTGACTAGTGTCCATTTATCTTTTGTCATAGAAACTGTCCAGTTTGGCCAATATACATGGCAGAGAGGAATTGATGGTACTTGATGGCATATATCACATTAGAGGATGTGTAGCTGTATGGCCCCCTGATATTGTGGCTTACATTGTTAGGTCCTGCGATGCTGTTGCTTGTATAGCTGTGTGGACAGAGTTGGCAACAGGGTTTTTTTTGCAGGGGTAGGTTCCTGGGCGAGTGTATCTGAGGTATGAGGTGTGGATTTGCTTCAGGTTGGGGGGTTGACTGTAGGCAAGGACTGACCTGTCTCCCAAGGCCTGTGAGAGTGAGGGGTCATTTTGCAGGATAGGCTGTAGACTGTTAATGATATGCTGGAGGGGTTTAAGCTGGGGGCTACAGGTGATGACCTGTGGTATTCTATTATTTTCCTTTTTGGTCCTGTCTTGAAGTACATTCCTGGGTACTACTCTGGCTCCATCAATCTGTTTCTTCACTTCCCCAAATGGGTATTTAAATTTTAAAAATGCCTTGTAGGTGTTTGTCTGGAGCAAATCCGATTGTATTTTAGTGATTGGCTGTAGACAATGGATCGTGTGATGTGTCCTGGATGGAAACTAGGAGGCATGTAGGTAAGAATAGTGGTCAGGAGGTTTCTGCTTTAGGGTGGTGTTTGTGAGCATCATTTATTTGTACTGTAGTGTCAAGGAAGTGGATCTCGTATGTGAACTGACCCTAGCTAAGGTTGATTGTGGAGTGGAATTGTTGAAATCCCTGTGGAATTTTTCAAGGGTCTCCTTCCTATGGGTTTATATGATGAAGATGTCACCAATGCAGCATATCATTGTTCAAAATTATATAGGTTGAGCCTCTCTGGTCCGGAAACATCCGTTGCCTAGAATGGTTTTAGTTAGCCAGATGTCCACTTTCCATGGGTGTAGCCAAGTTTCCCACAGTCCCATAAAGTTTGTTTATAGCCACTAGTCCGAGCTTTCATTGTTCTGTGATGTTTAGCTCTAATTTACCCTTAATGGTACGTCTATACTACAGAGGAAGATCGAAGCTGATGCTGTTGATCTTCTAGAGTTCGAATAAGTTAAGACAGCTAATTTGAAGTGAGAAGGGAACTTCAGTCAAAGCCAGTAACCCTACTTTCATGAGGAGTAAGGGAAGTCAAAGGAAGATATAGAGAGAGATTAGGATTGATCTAGGAGTTCTTTTCTTTGTGTAAATTAAAATCCTTGCTGAGGCCTTAGAGACAAACTTTCAGAATCCACCTCTGAGTTTAAACCCACATTTTTTCTGGTTCACATGACATAATTTGTGAACAAATCAGGTATTCAGTTGTCTAAATTCTATCATCTTTACCCACACCTAACCATATCTGCAACATTGCCCATACAGATTTAATACTGAATTGATGCAGCTTTGAAAATGTGGTCACCAGTGTCTGTTAACCAAATACAAATTATAGAAATCCTGAAGCTAAATAAATAATTCCTTGTTTCTAAGTTTGGATAGACCTTTTTATGACACTTTAAATGTGATAGATAATTTCTATTATATAACCATTGACAGTTATCATATTTCCAAACTTTAATTATACAACAGCTACTGTAGTAAGTGGAATGTTAAGTAAAAACCTTTTATCCATTAATTACAATATGGAATTTTCATCTTTTTCTGACATTGATATGTTCCAGATTACAGATGCTTACACAGCCACATGGTTTTCATTTAAATATAAATGAACTTTCTCTTGCTGTTTACTAGTGAGGCAATGACCAGCAAGAAAAGTAAAGCTCCTTAAGTGAATCCCTATTAATTAGGGTTACATTCTGCTGTTCATAAGTGTTTTCCACTCCCATTAGTGGTAATGAAAGTCATGCACATAGGATTTAAAAGACTGTAAATATTCAGCAGAAACACTTCTTGTGCTGTTTTTATTTTTATTTGTAAAGTTCTACAGCTCATGTTTTGTAGTCTCACAGCACAAGGCTATTCTAGCAAGATAAAAATATCTTCAATGTTAATGGAAAAAGCAGACAGGCTTATACACTAGCAATGATTTATTTAAGTCTCATTTTCTCATAGGTCCATTACTGTTTGGCAAGAACTGTGTTTGTCTTTTAAGAATACAGGAGATCAGAGTTTTAAATTAAATCGCCTTTGCAAATACAGATCAGTTAATGTAGTTAAGTGTAGTATTATAAAATGACTGCCCTTATACTTAGATGATAGGCGCAGTCCCTCTTAGAAAACACAAATGCAATACCCTGTGCATTTAAGAGACATGGATAAAATCCTAGAGATTTTACACACTTAAAACTAGACTGGAAAAAGCACAAATATAGTCCATACATAGGAATTTTCTGAAAACCAGTAAAGGTGCTTTTTTGACCATCTGTCCACTAACCCACCCAAAAGCTTCAAGCCCTGGAAAAGTCAAGTTGTGATTTAGCAAAGGGAAAAAAAGGGATCAAATTTGTCAAGCATGATGACGATTTGGCAAGCTTATCTTTACCTGCTTCACACCCATAATCATGCCATTGAAGATTGCGAGAGAAGAAGAAACAAAATTAAATAGGAATTTGATTGGGTTTGTAGGGGGGAGGAAATGTAGCTCCTATTTTCTTCTTTCAGGAACACCAGTCACAGACTTTCTGAGTGATCTTGGGCAACTTGCTCAAAATTGGAAAAATAACATTGAGGTGTTATGAGAGTAAATCCATAGATGTTTGTGAGTTAGTGAGACAGTACAGGGTAAGGGTCTCTCTCTCTCTCCATATATATATAATTTTTATATATAAATTTGACAGATAAATTTGCTAAGGTGAACAGAGCCAGTCATTTCAATCTCTCTTAACATGAGATTATTTTACACACAGATAAAATACTCTAAAATTAATAGAATTCAATAAGAATAAAATTCCATGTAATTTTAAGTCAACCAAATGTACTTATTTTTTAAATTAATTGTTATTTTTTATTTGATATTTTTATTGCATTATATAGAACTTTTAAAAGTCTCCTAACACAAGTAAAATTTGTGTGTGGGGGGGGGGAGTGGACACATTTTTGGATGAAGCGGAAGAAGGAAATATTTTTCTGAAAGGCTGCTTAAAATCAAAATGTATGATTAGTGGGCGGAGTACAGGTGAAGCGGGTCCACAATAAACAACTTTTATCACATAGCAGAGCAGCTTAATAATAAAAAAAACCCTTATGATCATTTTCTAATTTGCCTTCCATTAGTATATGTGTGTGTGCTTCTTAATCACACTTAAGCCCCTTTTTTAAGGTCCTAAAACTGAATGTAAATGTTATTTGTACCAGAGCAATATCTAGGGGCTTTAGTATAAGTAAGAAACAGGTCTGTATATGTCTATGTATCTTTAAGGTCTGTGTATATACTGGCAATGACCACCATTAAAATATTGCTAGTTACGCCTTGGATTATAAAATGGTTGTTGCTGTTATCTGCAATAGATCCTTCAAAGTACTGAAGAATTACAAAAGTAGGCACAGTCCTTGCCCAGAGGTGCTCGCACAATGTCTGCTGCATTTCCTAAAAGTCCCTGTAATTGCCTTACTAAATACTACTACAAATACCAAGGTACGTCATTTAGTTATCTGAGGCACAAGGCAACTTTTTAAGGGCATGTCCATACTGGGGAGTTATTTTGAAATAACAAGGTGAGCGTCACTCAGCAACCCCATCATTTCAAAATTATTATGACACAATGGGGTTGCTATTTCAAAATAATAACTCCTGCTGTTTTTAAAGCTGCAAGCAGAAGAGAAAGGGCTTGTGGCACCACACTGGCCCTGCCAGCCCCATGACACACAGCACCCTTCACTGCAGCTATGGTGGACCACAATGCTCCCTCCAAGCCCCCCACAGCCGCAAGCATGTCAGCAGCCACCTCAGAAGCCCCTGGCCAGGTATGAAAAAGGGCACTGGCCTGGACTGGTGTGGAGATCCTGGATCTCATTGAGGTCTAGGGCAAGGAGTCAGACCTCCAGGATCTCTGCACCAGGTGTTGCACTGCTGATGTCTACAGCTGGATGGCCTCAAGCCTGGCCCAGCAGCGGCAGAGCTGCAGCCAGGACTAGGTGCCCATGAAAATTAAGGAAAGTGTCAAGGGCTGCGCACTCCTCACTCTGCCTTCTCTACACAAAGGCCAGGGAAGAAAGTTCCTGCTCTGGGGTGTCACCCCCGACCTGCCACTTTTACGAGCAGCTGGATGCCATCCTGGGGTGGGGACAGACATCTCCACCCCCATCGTCAACTCCGGTCAAGACAAGGCCATTGTCAGCATCCATGAGAGCGGGGCTGTGGAGGAGGACGAGGAGGAGCAGGCCAGCCTGGACATCATGTCCACCAGACAGGAGCTCATCATCTGCCTGGAACTGATCTCCCTGTCCCAGGACGTCTCCCAGGGCTTGGACAAACCCAGAGAAGGCACTGCAGTTGAGTTCCATCACTTTCCCTATACACATGCGGCCGTAGGTGTCAAGGGCTGCGCACTCCTCACTCTGCCTTCTCCACCTGGGGATCACATGGCAGCCTGTGCATGTGGGTGCGCATGGAGTACCAGTCCGGAGCACTCAACCCCATGACACTTTCACAAAGGAATCCCTCACTCACAAGGTCCTGCACAGTCCTGTCTTACTGCAGACTTCATGGTGAGACATCTTCCCACCGCAAGCCAGCACCCGTCCCCCTTCCCCATTCCCAGCACCCACTCCCCCTCAACTCCCAGCATCCACCCCACATCTTGGTTTCTCCTCCTCACCCCTGCCAGGGGCCGCTGAGGCCTGTGAACATGTGACGGTGGAACCTCTTGGGCCACTCAGCCTCTGCCCCCCACCCTGGCAGGAAAGTCTCCCCCTTGTTTTTGCATATATTATGGAGCGGTAGTCCACAAGGGCCTGCAGCATCATTGAAAAGTACCCCTTTCTATTTATATAGTCAGAGGCCTGATGGTCAGGGGCCACGATGGGTATGTGGGTGCCATCAATGCCCCCCTCCCTGCAGTTGGGGAAGCCCATGGTGGCAAATCCAGCGACGAAGGGGTCGATGTTGCCTAGGGTGATGATCCTCCATGGCAGGATGGCATTGATGGCCTTGGCCACCTATAGAAACATAGAATCACAGGGTTGAAAGAGCCCTCAGGAAGTCCCTGCGTCCATGCCCCTTCCCAAAATAGGACCAACTCCAACTAAACCATCCCTAGTAGGGATTTTTGATGCTGAGACTGAAAAACCTCTAGGGACCGAGATTCCATACCCCCCCCCCCCAGCGAACCTATTACAGTTCTTCACCATCCTCCTAGTAACATAGTAAAAGAGTCAAAAATGCATGAGCATGGCCCTGTTGGTTGATCTCCCCAATGGTTTCCAATGGACTGGTAGTCATCTGGCATGGTGAGCTTCCATGGTGTGATGGTGATGTGTTTCTGGAGTGGGATGGTGGATCTCGTCGGGCTGTCCCATCACTGGAGAATAGAGGTGAGCCTCTCGTAGAGCTCCAGCAAGGTGGCCTTCCGCATGTGGAAGTTCTGGGGCCACTGCTGACCGTCCCAGTGCTCCATGACAATGCAGTCTCACCAGTCGGAACTGGTCTCCTGGCGCCAGAAGCAATGGTGCCCGGTGTGTGGGAGGATGGAAGGGAATGTGGTGCAGGACGAGGTCCCCCATTCTGGACTGGTTGTTGTCCTTCTGCAGCACCACGTGGGCAGTCAGCATAAACTGTTCCAGGAGGCACAGCAGGATGTCAAAGAGCCTGGTACTGCTTTGCAGCAGCTCCAACTCCATGCTGGAAGTGCTGTGGTATCTGCAAGGGCAACCAGAATGCACAGAGTGAGTTTGCTGTCCCTCGAGGAGGTAGGTAGTGGAGAAGAGGAATATGAGACATGGCTGTAGAAAGGAGCCCCTTTAAGCACAAGGCTCAGCCTCAGGAAGCAGCTACAGAAAGTGACTGCTATCCTGGTGCCCTGCCCAAAGTGCTTCTAGGGAGGGCTATAGATCGATTCAGCCTCCAATCAGTGTGGACACGCTATTTTGATATAAATTTGCACTAGTTTGATGGGGACTTATAGTGTGTTTGCGCTATTTTGAAATAATTATTTCGGGAGTTATTATTTCAAAATAATTTTGAAATGTTTGTGCAGTGTAGGTATAACCTAAGGGTGACTACAGTATTTGAGTGTGGATAAATAGATATGATAGGTTTCATTTTATTATTATTCCCCAAAGTGGAACATTATCCAAATTTCAGAATGATTATGTATGTTAAAAAGAAAACCTTTTTGCTATGCAGTCTATGTGACATTATTCGATTTTGATATATCTTTATAGATGATTGTTGCAACCACTGTTTGCAACAAATCATTCATAAAGTGGACCAAGTGAGATGTTTATGTAAAGCTTATGATTCGTTGGTTATGGTTATGCTACTTATATGTATGTATTGGTTTTGTACTTGAAGGTATAGTTTTTATAATTTCTCATCTGTATAAGGAGTAGTACTGGTCGTGGTGCAGGAAAACTGGAGTTTTTAAGGGAATTGCTTAAAAAGCTTTTTATTAGCCAGTATAGTGAAAAGAAACGCTCTTTGTGATTGGTTTAGTGTGCCTATCAGTTGGTATTGTAGTATGGAATAATTTACAAAATGAAGGAAAAGTAGATACATCAGTATCTAAAAGTAATGATGTGCTAAAAATAAATAATATTTTAGAAATCAAAACCAATTTGTCTGCATGAAAAGCAGAGGTAACTGATTTTGGATATTTTAACTCAGCCCTAAAAAACGTGTATGCTACATTAAAATAGAGGTGTTAAAAACAGATGACAACCGCCTTGCAAAATAATTTGTTCTGGATTAATGTTAAATGAAAACAAACAATGTGAAACCATTGCTCTTTACATTTCTGTCTCAGTGAACTACTTTTGGATTGGAGTAGATTCTGTAAATTGGAGTAAATTCTGACTATGAATGTATCTTTTCAGTTCAGGATCAGTGCTCCCTGTAAGCTGAGCACTGGACAGCCACCCACGAAAGATTCAAATGCTGCCCAGCTGATTAGCAGAGCACCCACACCATTTTTACCTCTCTTTGTATTCCCTAACCAGGAATACCAGCATTCTCTCGCGCCAAATCCCCAACAGTCAGTGGAATGTAACACCAGGATATGACAGCATGTATGTTTGAAGGGAGCTTCTCAGAAGAATTTAAAAGTCAGGTGTAGTGCCCGTTGCAGATTTCAATGTAATGCATGTTTCAGACAGACTTACAAAGTCTCTTAAGGAACTTCCTTGAGGAAATAAAGTTGTTACTGTGCATTGTTATGCTACTCTATTGTTTTTAATGAGGGCATTCCTTTTCAAGACTCAGAATAACAGTGATACATTTTATAGTCATCCTGTGATGACAACACATGTTTTATTTTTACAGCATGGGCAGAGATTTTATTTATATTTATGCAAAACAAAGTAGCCAGCATAATTAGACAGTAATTTGTAACTTCCAATGTAAACATTTTCGGAGCTGTAGTATCAAGAGTGAGACTAATTAGAGAGCTGTTAGCTAACATATATAATTGGGAACAGATTGACAGACTATTCCAAACAGCAGGATATTTATAACTTCATGCTGTTTTTAAATTATATTTTGTTTAATGGACTTTGGACAACTCATAATAGGAAAGCTTCACAACTTGATTTGCGGTTTAATTTCTTTAAATAAAATGAAACCTTGCAAACGTGAATGCTGCACAGGCTAGCTGTGATAATTAAAAAGTATTATTAACTGGATGACTTTCTGGCTGTGTCATTTGAGATTCTAATTTCTTTAGGAGCACGGGCTCCCTGAAGAGAGTGATAAATTCAAGTATTATTTAATTATGCTTTTAACAATAAAGGGCACTTTAATCAGCAACCTCTCAGAAGCCTTTGCCTTGTAGTCATTTATTCAAACAATGAAAAAGTCAAGAGATATTTATGTTAGAAAGTCTTCTGAAAGTTCAGAGCAGGTATTCACAAGTCCTAACTTATGTCATAACCGTTCCAGAACACTTGATCTCCAATGTCACCATAAGATAAGTTGTTTAAAACATTGTCAGCTAGCTGAGCAGTGACTTATATTTAGATTTTGTTAAAGAAGACTTTCTTATGAGAAATCTGTTTATGGAGATTATTCCTACCTAATATGTGAATGTGTTAAGTGTGATCATCATCCACTCAAGAATGTATCAGTCAGCAAGAGTGGGGGAAAACAAAATGCACACACATCTTCAAAGCCTTTATCTGGACCAGAATGTCTCCAACTTTTTCACCAACTGTACTACCAAAACGTACACAATCCCTTTCATTGATATGCTGTCTACAAAAGGAAATAACAAATGAATATTTAAATGTAATATGAATCTTCTCTGTTGCTTTCATAATGCAAATTTAGTGAGATGGCTGATGAGTCTTATTGTTTGTTAAATAAATCTGAAGTCCAGATTGTTGCAAAGAGACCTTTTATTGGCAGAAAACAAACCATTGTAATAATTTAAAATTAGTCCACAAATGAACTTCAGCAATCACTGATGTATCACAGAGATATCATGGTGTTATGAGGACAATGCCTCTGTTTCATTCTGAGCTGATGCCAGCTGATTGCTCCTCCTCTTTTCCCTCCAAATTTTCTATCTGACTATAGATAGGCTTATGTAGCCTTCAGTCACCTAATCAGTGAACCTGGCTATCCTTCCTCCTGGAGATCAGTTTCCCTCACGTGCAGTGCTCATTAAATAACTAATAAAATGATTTTGTGTCCAGATTTTGTATATATGGGAGAGAAATAAGGAAAAAGGAGCATCTGGCCTCCCAGTCAGAGAATCCCTGTTTTCAGCGAAGGTTAAAGAGAGATACCAAAGCAGTAAATCTCATGGGCTACATCTACACTGCCAGTTTTTTCGGTAGAAAATATGCTAATGAAAGACTCATTAGCATATTTTCTGCCGTTTCTTTTTGTGCAAAGGGTTTTTTTGTACAAGGTCCTTATGCCTGTCCCAGAGAGGCATAAGGATCTTGCACAAAACAGGGCTTTTGCACAGAAAAAAGTCCATGCTGCTTCTTTTTGCACAAAAACCCCTTGTGCAAAAAGAAACGGCAGAAAATATGCTAATGAGATTGTGACTTATGCTAATGCGTCCCTCATTAGCATATTTTCTGCCAAAAAAACTGGCAGTGTAGATGAAGCCATGTGGTCTGCCTCAAACTGAGCCCTTTCAGAATTTGATTCTTTGCTTTTTCCCTAAATGTCTCCCCCAGGCTTTTCAACAAGGCTTTAGTGTGGAGAAGTTCTCACATTGTCACAGTCCCACTATATGTTCATTATGTGTAATCTTCAAGAGATTTGTAATGTATTGCCATTGATTTTTTTTGTAATGAATTCTGAATGCTTTGTGAAGAGTTTCACATCCATGCTAGCACATGTATCTATTCTAAAGGCAGCCTACAATATTACTTAAAAGATATTTGTGGTGTAGCTGTTACTTGGAAATCCTAACAACTGACCTGACCAATTGCAGGAATCAGGAAGGGAATGATCATCTTTTGAGGAGACTAGCCTTGAGAAGCTCAGATTTAGATCTTGTTATTGCAATTAGTATCCCTTTAGCCTATCCAACTGGTACCGATAAGACTTATAATGATCATGATGATTCTAGTGCAAGTAATTATTATATTGCCTTCAATAACATTAAAATTAATTGTGAATGATCAAACAATCAGACAAGTAGTACCCAAAAAGAAAAAAGATTGGGTGTGTAACATTTGAGAAAATTGCATGAAATATGGAACACATAATTTTCCCCAGGTGTGCTATCTTTTCAGTACCCCTCATCACTGCTAACTTGGATGGCCATTTCAGACTGGATGGTAGGCCTTAAATTAAACTGGCAGAGTTTTTAGGGTTGGAAATCATAATGCGCAGGCTTAACAAGCTTCTGAGATGAGTTGGAACCTTCTGCTAAAACTGATTAAACAACTTGATTTTTATTTTGTCCTTTCTATAAGTCTTTCCCTCCTCCCTTGGATTTAAGGTCAGGATTTGCTGGTCTTGGTAAAATTGGAAAAATACCCACAGGTATTTTATTCCATGTTTTGTGTTTTTCCAGTTCCAGTTTGCAAAGCATTCTCCCCTCCTCCATTCACATGCACACACACACAGAGTCCCTGGAGCCATGTTATATTGTATCTTGGGCTGCATGTCAGCTAGGCCTGAGATGTAAGAGCAAAATGAGGTATGCCTAATCTGCTACTGTTTTGACATGGTATGGGAGGCATACAAGTTCTCTTGTTACCTGGAAAATTCCTTTATAGGTCAGTCCAAAGCATCATGCAGTTCTAAAACCAGCATCATGGTCCAGAAGAAGACCCCCTTTTTGCTGCTGGAGAAGCAAAACATTTATATTTTCCCTGTGGCCTAATGGACAAGGCATTGGCTTCCAAAATCAGAGATTATGGGTTTAAGTCCCATCAGGGGTAAAGATCTGCACTTTGCCTAGGAAAGATAGGCAATATGGCAAGATCTCCTTGGCTTCACCAGGAGATCTTGCATGATCTAAAAATCAAAAAGGAGTCATATAAAAAGTGGAACCAAGGGCAAATTATAAAGGATAAATATAAGCAAACAATACAGGTATGCAGAGCAAGATATTAGAAAAGCAAAGGTACAAAATGAGCTCAAACTAGCTACAGACATGAGGGGAAACAAGAAGACTTTCTATAAATATATTAGGAGGAAGACAAAGGACAGGGTAGGCCCTCTTCTGAGTGAGGAGGGAATAACAGGAAACTTGGAAATGGTAGAGATGATTAACGGGTTCTTTTTTTCGGTCTTCACCAAGAAGTCTGCTGAAGGAATGCCTAACATAGTGAATACTAGTGGGAATGGGATAGGTTTAGAAGATAAAATAAAAAAAGAACAAGTTAAAAATCACTTAGAAAACTTAGATGTCTGCAACTCAATAGGGCGTGATGAAATGCATCCTAGAATACTCAAGGACCCAATAGCTAAAGGCTCAGATACCTCCTCTATCATCTTTGAAAAATCATGGAAGACCGGAGAGATTCCAGAAGACTGGAAAATGGCAAATATAGCGTCCATATATAAAAAGGGAAATAAGAACAACCCAGGAAACTACAGACCAGTCAATTTAACTTATGTGCCAGGAAAGATAATGGAGCAAGTAATTAAGGAATTCATCTGCAAACACCTGGAAGTAATAAGGTGATAGGTATGAGCCAGCCAGGTGATAGGTATTAGACTGAGAGGGGACATGATAGCGGTTTTCAGGTCTCTATAACGGTGTTACAAGGAGGAGGGAGAAAAATTGTTCTCCTTGGCCTCTGAGGATAGAACAAGAGGAAATGGGCTTAAACCGCAGCAAGAGAGGTTTAGGTTGGACATTAGGAAAAACTTCCTAACCGTTAGGGTAGTTAAACACTGGAATAAGTTGCCTTGGGAGGTTGTGGAATCTCCATCTCTGGAGATATTTAAGAGCAGGTTAGACAGACATCTATCAGGGATGGTTTAGACAGTACTGGGTCCTGCTGTGAGGGCAGGGGACTAGACTCGATGATCTCTCGAGGTCCCTTCCAGTTCTAGTGTTCTATGATTCTATGATTCCCTAAAAGGTCAGCTGGAATTCTCCTGTCACTTAAAGGCAAGAGAGTGTTCTCTATGCTACCTATTCTGTAACCTTCTCCCACCTTGTGTTTGTGGAAGTTCCAGTTATTCCAGAAGCTTTCTTGAACTTTGCTGTGCTTTTAATGGGATGGTCTGTCAAAGATTATTCTAACAGACATAAATTAGAGGAGCCATAAGACTACTCTAAATTACGGTAGGGGTAGGCCTTCACCTTAAGGGTATGTCTACACTGCAGCATTATTTCAAAATAGCTTATTTCGAAATAGTTAATTCGAAATAGCTTATTTTGAAATTACGTGTCTACACATAAAATGCATTTCGAAATAGCTTTTTGCTATTTAGAAATAGTGCGTCCACACTGAGTGGACTCTGAATTGCATTTAAGGCTGGCCGGAACCAGGTGGCAGGGCATCAGGTCAGGAGTTACTTTGTGTGGCTGCTGCCTGAGGCTATCGGAGGCCTGTGCTTAAAGGGACCCTCCCTGGACAGCCAGTTCTCAGGTTTCTCTGCTTGCTTGCCTACCTCAATGAGGGACAGCAAAGCATTTTGTCTCTGCGTGCTCTGGTTGCCCTTACTCACAGCATTCTGCAACATGGAGCCAGAGCTGCCCCTGGGCACTCTGGTGCTTCTCTTGGATGCGTTGCTGCAAGCCTGGCTGCACTTTCTGCAGGCTGCCATCTGGAAGGTCCATCGGGGGGGCTGTCAGTATCCAGGAGGCTCTGCGGGAGAGCTTCCACCCCGAGAAGCACTGAGAGCCTCCCTGGTCTGCCCCACTGGGGGCTTGTGCCTCATTCCTCCCTCACGTCTTTCCACTTACCCCTCCCGAACCCTCCTTCCTGATGTCAAATAAAATACACGTATTTTCATGAACACAAACTCTCTTTATTAACAAAACTGGGGGGGGGGGGGGATGAAACTCTGGTGAGACTGGGGAAAGGAGGTGGGGGAGGGGAGAAGAGAGGGTGGGAGAGGGAAGGGGAAAACCTGGGAAGAGGGACCTGGAAGGGGGAAGCAAGGGGAAGAAGAGGGAGTGGAAGCTCAGGGTTGGGAGTCTCGCCGGACCAACTTGATTTTCATGCAAACCTGCTCCTGGGTTCACATGTGGCCTTTGGTGGCCAGGCTGGCAGCTATCCTGCCATAGATGGCTGTGTTCCTCTGTCTAGTGCGGACATCATGGACATTGGGGGCATCCCCCCCCCAACCTGCATAAGGCCTCCACCCTGGACCAGGAAGGCGCCCGCCTTCTCTGGGCCCTGGCAGGCTCCTGGGAGCTGGCAGACTGCTCCTGGGGAGCGGTGGAGGGCTGGCTGCCAGGGGCAGTGACTGCTGGCTCTGGGCTGGCAGGCTTGGAGCTGGCACAGGCACTGTGGCCAGAGTCAACCCTTTAAGGGCTCTGGGGAGGGGGAAGGGAGAGGAGTGTTCTTGGTTGAGGCTGGAGTGGCCACAGGGCACCCTGAGAAGGCTGGAGGCCCCCTATTTCGATATAAGTGTCTATGCAGTACTTATTTCGAAATAGCTATTTCGAATTTGGTGTTATTCCTCATGGAATGAGGTTTACCAAATTCGAAATAAGTGCTCCGCTCTTTCGAATTAATTTCAAAATAGCAGTTTGGCTGTGTGGATGTTAGGAAAGTTATTTCAAAATAACGGCTGTTATTTTGAAATAACTTTGCTGTGTAGACATACCCTAAGTGCGGCAGAAAAGTGGCTTAGAAACATATTTGCCTTTCTCCTTCACCAGCTGCTCAGAACACGAGCTGGTCAGAGCTAAATCTCAATCCCTCTGCTATCTTTAATAGGTGTAACTACTGATATGGTGTGACCCCTGAATTACATCTTGTGTAACAGTCCCATTGATTGTGTCATCTTGTGTGAGCTAGAATCCAAGTCACTGTCCTATAACAGTGTTCGGTTTATAGCTCTAATAGGAACCAAAAGTAGTAAATTGCTTTTTGTCCCTATTTTAAGTAGGTTTGGTTCTGAATATAAACAGGGGAGCAGATTTGTTGAGCAAGGTGCTATTTTTGACATAATGGTTATTCAGAACACAAGCATGTTTAACCACACACATCTTTTTTGTTTTTGTTTTTAAAAAGGACAGAAAACTACAATTTTTAAACATATATGTTTATTCCACAATGTGTTTTTCTCAGTTTGGTTCTCCTGCAAACTCCTGGGAATAACTTTACTTGTGAGGGAAGCTCCATTCAAATCAAGAGATTGTTTATGTTAAGTTACACTATTTGCGAGCTTGAATAAATACAAACTTGGTTCTTAGTTTGTCTTGACAGTTATGTGAACTCCCATTTCTATTATTTTATACAAACTCTAAACATGTTTGCCAGTTCAACTGGAAATTTATATTAGAATCCAAAATGGTGCCATGCGGCTAACATAATTGTAATACTCCTGATGCAAATTTGCCTGCCCTAACTAACCTTAATCATCCAATGTTAAAATCAAAGAGCAAAAGAACTCCAACATTTAATAAAAAGGAGTCTCAAGTGTGTTAGTTATTCAGACATACAAAGGGCATTATTGTATTTCTTAAAAACTAAATTAAACATAGAAGTGGCTAATCATGTATCCCTGGAGAAACATCTTCAAAAATAGCGACAGAGATTTCTTATTCCCTTATCCTGATCCCTTCCCTCATTCTGATCTCTTCCCTCCACCCCCATATAGTCAATGATGTAACAGGCAAGGCTTGTCTGTTCTTATCTTACTTTTCATGAGTCATGCAGTAGTGTTCTTGAATACTATGTGAAAATATCAGACAACCCAAGTTCCTCTGTTAATGTTTGGTTGCAGGTTACCTTTTGGTTTATATTGGCTCATTAGCTCTATATCTCAGAACCATTTTACCTCTTACCGTTTGGGGATGTCCAATAAGTTTATCAGGGAAGTTCATTCTGATTAAGTCACACTGCAGTGTTTATACCTAACACTTGTAGACTAAAATTAAAAAAAACCCTGGACCATTTAGATTGTCCCACGGTACTTTTAACGTGATTAAGTAATGTTTCCAGTGCACATCCCACTGTATATGTGTGCTTCTGTAATGACATGAGAAGGATTAGACTAGGAATTAGATCTGTGGAAAAATCTAGGTTAGGTTTCAATTGCAAGGGCACCAAAATCTTGAATCTTCATTGATTATTTGCCATTAAGAGGCAACATAGGCTGCCTTTTGAGATTTACAGTATTTCAACCATCGCCATACTGTCTTCTGTTTAAACTCCTTTCGTATTGTGGCAATGGAAAGTGACAACTTATGGAAGGATGAGGTGTGTTTTTTTTAATTAACTGGGGCTGTGGTGACCACTAGACAAGTCTGAAAGTCATTGCTATTTCAAAGCTATTTGAAAAAAAGCTCATCTTAAATTCAGTCTACTGGCAAATGTTTGAGAACATGGGGTTAAATTCTCCTGCTAGATAGACATGGGCTGTTCAGAACAAACAGGTGGAAAATAAGACAATAATTTTCTCTCTTTTTGAATTACAAACCAACCCTAGTGGCTATGAGATTCAGCTTAGTTTGCCCAACTGCCTCAACATAGCTCCTGAAAACTACACAGCCTTCAGTACTTTCGAGAAGAAATATGTAGCCTGGAGAGAAATACTTATACGATGCATTGCAGTACAGGTTGAATCTGTCTAGTCCAGCACTCTCAGGTCCAGCAACATCTGTGGTCCGGCATGATTTTAGGTAGCCATATGTCCACTTATCATGGATGTGGCCAGGTTTCCTGTGGTCCCACTGGGTGTGTCTAAACTACACACCTCTGCCGACAGAGGGATGTAGATAAGGCACACGGCTATTGCAAATGAAGCGGGGATTTAAATACCCCGCGCTTCATTTGAATAGAAATGGCCGCCGCTTTTTGCCGCCGCAGCACTTTGCCGGCAAAAAGCGGCAGTCTAGACGGGGATCGGTTGACAAGGAAAGCCTTTTCCGACCGATTCTGTAAACCTCGTTGCATGAGGCATAAGGGATCGGTCGGAAAAGGCTTTCCTTGTCGACCGATACCTGTCTAGACTGCGGCTTTTTGCTGGCAAAGTGCTGCGTCGGCAAAAAGCTGCGGCCATTTCTATTCAAATGAAGCGCAGGATATTTAAATCCCCACTTCATTTGCAATAGCGATGTGCCTAATCTACATCCCTCTGTTCGCAAAGGGGTATAGTTTAGACACACCCATAAAGTTTGTTTATAGCCACTAGTCCTGTCTCTCAGTGTTCTGTGTTGTTATTTAGCTCTAATTTATCCCCAAATGTGTTCTAAAGATCCCAGTGAGCAGTGGAAGTGTTGGAAATGCTGCTAGACAATATTGACCTCTGGTGCTTTGGCGAATTCTCTGGTTCAGCACCAGTCAGGTCCTGAGGGTGCAGGACTACTGACGTTCAACTTGTAGCTCCCAAAACAAGACAGATGGATTTTGAGCACAGAAGTAGAGGACACTCCCCACTCCAGATGTCTCTGGCCCCAGTCCTGCCATTGAAGTATTCTGATAGATTGCTGTGACCAAAATGAGCTCCTCTGAAGTCATGTACCTGGGTAATCTGTCTGTACTCTGCCCATTGCAAGATCAGAGACCAAAAGCCTCCCCCATTCACCAAGAAAAACAGATATGAGATTAAAATAAATGAGTAGTCATATCTTACATGAGCTCTTCTTTAGTTTAAAGACTAGCTTAAAATTAACTCTCTAGCTAGTGCTTACTTCTGCTCTTATTTACAAATGTAAGGATTTTGTTTGTTTTTACCATTGCCTAATTAATTATTTTTATTGTGGTGACAATCTGATGACTCATGTTGATTAGTGCCCTATTCTATGTACTTCCTGGATTTCAGTGTGATGATGCTATTCAAAGTGAAAGTCAGGTCCCATTGTTCTTTTCTGCACACACCTTTATTTGTTTTACTCTGCCTGTATCCATTTTCCACTTCGGTCTTGTTTTAATTCTTGCCATTTATTTATTTCCCCCTCACTACAGCAGTTTCTAAGTTCTTTTCCTAGAGAACACACACAAACTGAGACGTGGAGAGAAACATGTGAGTCTGCCAGAATCAGGACAAGCAATTTTGTCTAAGGAAGCACATGCAAGAAAACCAATCCTTTACAGTGAGTCTGTACATACCTAAAGCTGAGTTATAAAACTATTTTTGTTCAAAGCTGGGTCAAATGGTGATTGATTAAACTGGTGTAATTCCATGTTGCCAATAGTTCTCTAGATTTGTTTCTGTGTAATTAAAAGGCATTTAATCCTATACTGGAAGTAGCTGTATGGTTCTGAGCTGGTCAAAACATATGTCAGAATTAATTTGTCAAAAGGTCTAAATATTTGTCTTCAATAGCTTCTGTCATATGCCAGTGAGAATGGATTACATATAGTAACCTTGTATTCTTACTTGGGGTCCCACAGATTGTGAGTGTGATGAATGGAAAGCATTTTCCTCAGTACTGATTTAAGAGAGCATGATATGAAATATGGTCTGGAATTATGTATGTTTAATGTGATTTTTCATTCCTAGACTTCTCCAAGAGAAGGGCAGGCACAACTTTTATAACCATGTCTATAACTTCTGTGTTAAATCTTAGGGGCTTAAAGAATGACTTTTTTTTTCTCTAAAGAGATTCAAGATGTCTAAACTAATCTTCTGCTAATCCTCTCGTTATCCCAGAGTTTATGAAAGCTGTAAATTAAGTATTACTGAACATGTGCAGTTATAAGAGCAGCATGTTATGAAGAAACTTGCTATCAATATGCTTCAGCTATGGGGTAGTCTCTCAGCCAATTTGTCACAGCACCAGGGCCATCCCTAAGCATACTATGTGCCTGCATAGGGCACCAAATGTTCAGGTGCCCCTACACAACCATGTGTGCCTGTATTCTTGAGGAGGGCACTGACCAGCTGCTGCAGGACTTCTCCCTGACCCCTCCTCCCACATGTTCCTCTCAGCCAGCAGCAGCTACCTAGTGAGGTTTCCCTGATGCCAGACGGGCAGCAAAGAGGAGCCCACAGCTCTGCAGGTGTGTGTGTGTATGTGTGTGTTTGTGTGTGTGTGTGTGTGTGTGTGTGTATATAGCCACAGACCCACAGCAGTGTGTGTGTGTGTATCGCCGCAGGCCCACAGCAGGAGCCACATGTGGGTGTGTGTGTGTGGAGGGAAACCCCAGACCCCTGGCAGAAGCCACATGGGGGCGGGAAGGGGAGAAGCCCCAGGCCCATGGCAGGAGCTGTGTGTGTGTAGAGAGGGAAGCACCAGCTTCCTGGCAGGAGCCAACTGGTGTGTGGGGGTGGGGAGGCTCAGTTGTGCAGGGCCCCATAATTTTAAAGGTAGCCTGCACAGTACCACTTTAAAAATACTATTATTTTCAACATGATATCTGCAGTGTTCATCTTGACTTTAAGGGTCTGTCTGTGCTGGAATGAAAGACCTATGGCACGGCCATAGCTGGCGTGGATCAGCAAGCTTATGCAAGCTTATGGGGCTATAAATCTCTTGTGTAGATGCTTGGGCTGAAGCCCAAATTCTGAGACCCTACCTGGGGAGAGGGGCCCAGAGCCCAGGCTCCAGCCCAAATCTGAATATCTGTTCAGCAGCTGTACAGCCCTGCAGCCTGAGCCCCATGAGCCCAAGTCAGCTAACCGAGCCAGTTGCTGGTATTTAATTGCCATGTAGACGTAACTTTAGAAGCTTAAAAGTGCCCTTTCCAGGCTTGTGAAAAGTGCTAGGAATGAAAGAATTATGAAGAATTATTATTAAATTATTATTAAAATGATCAAGAATCAGATGTGTGGCTGCCTGCAGAAGCAAGCATGCTTCCATCTGATTATTTTAGGCAGTTTGACTCATCTTTAATATATTCTAACAGTTGTCAAGGTACAAAATTGTCCTGTGAAAATTGTGTTTAAGGGTATAAATTATTTGTCTTAGTTTGAAAGTAAACAATATGTGACTTCTGTCCATTAATTCTATCTCCAGTGTTGCAGATTGCTGTTTTGTGTGTATACATGTGTATACCAGAAATACCATGAAAATGAATAATGTGACATAAGGGCTTGGCCATGAATTTTAATGGTTATTCTAATTGTGAACAGTTTTAATAGAGCATTTTGTCTGAGTTTCTTTATGTTTGAAATGTAGGAGAATAGAGTTGGGAATTGCTTTTGTCCTTTCTTCATTGCCATTCACGATTGTGCGTTAAACATATCTATGTTAGTGTCTACAAGTGGGAGGACTCATGCTGATGTAGATGCTCAACAGAGGACAAATCATTGATATCAAAGCTTTTTCAGTTTTTTAGCACAGTTACTAGAATAATATCATGACTTTGATTGCACTTGCACTATGTGAGAAGCATGGTGAGGTTTTCTTGGAAATGTCACCTCGGAAATCAGCTGCCAAGACTGTATGTAAATTGGAGATGTAATTGAAAATTATCTCTTCTGATACAAGGGAACTAGTTCCACTAATGCTGTGTGTGATGGCTTCACTTTTATTTAAGCAACCGTTGACTAACGTGAAGGTTGAAGCAATCACATTCCTGTGATCCATGCTTTAAGCTTTATATAACTAAAGAATAAACAGGTTGTGACTTTCATTTCAAAAGAATATGTATACATAGGAACTTTAGTGGGCCTCATGAGTGGCTCTCCTTCATCTTAGTGGGCCACAAAATGGTTGTAACCAAGATGATCTCTTGGGATAGGGTAATTTTGCTAATTATGCTTGCCTACGTAGAATTTGTGGGGTCTGCTGATTGAACCATAGAAGCACTTTGGATGCAGAGGGAGTGCATGGCTCTCACAGTCCAGGTTGTGTGTAATCAGCATGCACTTCACTTTATGTGCTCTTGCTTCAGTTTAATAATACTGGTAGGAAAAAAACCTATGTCGGCTCACGAAGAAAAAATTGCAGCTTCTGATGGAACTGGGACAGAACCTGGAACCGCTCAGGTCAGCCACTCTCAAGGCCAGGCCGCTCTGAGCCACATGTGTGCTCACGGCCCATGTCATTCAGCTCATGGCCCCCCAGCGCGCTGTGTTATATCCTGCACATGCAGACCGAGTTGCACTCAGCATCCCAGCCTGCATGTGCTAGCAGCCGACCACTGAGTGCAGGCAGCAACGGTGGCTCTGGCTCCAGGATCTAGGCATAAGATTGGGAGGGGAAGGGGAAATGGGATGGGGAGGGGAGTGGAGATGCATGGCTCTGGAGAAGGGAAAGGAAGGGGATGGGGATTGGGTTTGGGGGGGTGCGCATGGAGTCCCAGCCAGCACATGCTCAAAGCTGGCCATGCAGCGTACATGTCCAGCACCTGTAGGGAGATGCGTGTGGCGGTAGCAGCGGAGGTGGCAGCAGCTCTGGCTCTGGGACCCAGGCATAAGTTTGGGGGGGGAGGGGGATTGGGTTAGAGCAGGGAGGGGAGGTGTCTGGCTCTGGGAAAGGGGAGGAGAGGGAGATTGGGTTGGGGGGGCTGCGCATGGAGTCCCGGCCAGCACATGCTCAAAGCTGGCTGCTCAGTGCATGCACCGCAGCACCTGGAGGGAGAGGCGTGTGGCAGCAGCAGCAGCTCTGGCTCCTGGACCTGGGCATAAGGTTGGGGGGAGGGATTGGAATAGGGAGGGGAGGGGGGACTGGCTCTGGTGGGGGGGGAGGGGAGAGGAGGGTGATTGGGTTAGAGCAGGGTGGGGGTGCCTGGCTCTGGGGAGGAAGAGGGGATGGGGATTGGGTTAGAGCCGGGGGGGCCTGGTTCTGGAGGAGAGAAGGGGGATTCGGTTAGGGAGGGGAGGGGAGGAGAGGGAAGGGTGATTGGGTTAGAGCGGGGTGGGGGTGCCTGGCTCTGGGAGAGGGAGGGAAGGGGATGGTGATTGGGTTAGAGTGGGGGGGGGTGTGCCTGGCTCTGGGGAAGGAGAGGGGAGGGGAATTGGGTTAGAGTGGAGTGGGGGAATAGGAATCCCAGTACTGCATGCCAGCTCCAACATCTCAGGAAGTGCACAGCTGTCATGGGGAGCAGAGGAAGGTACACACTTCCTGAGCAGTTGGAGCTGGCATGCAATCCTGGGACTCCTACAGACACATACACCCTGCACAGGCAGGCATCAGAGGGAAGGAAATCCCCGGCAGAGCGACAGACCCAGTGTTTTAGAAGTGCACCAGCTGTTTATGGGAGGGGAAGGAAGGAGAGGGGAGGTGAAGAGCAGCCTATGTGCTTCCTGAGACCCAGGATCCCCATGTACCGGCTGAGCTGTCCCTGTCCCCTCCCCCTGGCCAGACCCCGGCACCAGCACCCTGTCCCCTGGCCCAGCACCCTGCCACCTGCCCCAGCACCCACCAGCACCTTACCCTAGCACTCTGTCCCCTGCCCCCACCAGCATAGTTGGGGCCACATTAGTGAGGTTTGGGGAGTTTTGGAGGGGTTGTTTTTTGTATCTCACTTGTGTGGCCCCGACTGACTTTTCTGTGGGTCAGTGACCCCTGACTCAAAACAGGTTCCCCACCCCTCTCATAAATAAAGACAATGCTGAAACATGTTGTGTTTGACATAATATTTTATTTAAAAATGAAGCCTGGCCAACAAGCCCCCAATTGGGGCCAAGCCTCCATCTGGCTGCAGCATCATAACATTCCTGCACCCCCCAGACCTCAAACCTGAGCCTATCATACACTGGAACCCCCTGTCCTGAGTCTCTCACATCCCCAAACTCCTGCACCCGCACATCTGCAGTCTTCTGCCACAACACTCCTGCACCATCCACATACTGCAAATCTGTGTCCTCAGCCCATCATACTCCCAGCCTCCCTGCCCTGAGCCCCTCATGTACCCCAGCCCAAACTCCTGCATCCTCACAGCCACAAGCCTGCGGCTTGCTCAGCACCCTACCCCTCCACCTGACCACAACACTGTCCATCCTGGAGTCCCCTCCCTGGGAGGCGTACTGGCACCTATTTTCCCCCGGCGTGGCTGCTTTTTTTTCTTTTCTTTTCTTACTCAACAACTTCTCCCCCCCCCCCCGCCCTGGTACGTGGCTCTTTGTACTCTGTCCACCGCTATTTTGGCTCTTTGTTTCTAACAGGTTGGCCACCCCTGACCTATGTGAACAGAAACCAACAGAATCTGGCAATGCTGCACATGGGCAATGGTAAACAAAGTATCTTCTAGGCCACATATAGAAACCCGATGGACCTCAGGTTGCCCATCACCGGCTTAATCTAATACCTATTAGCATCTGGAGGAATCTTTCCATTGACTTTAATTGGTGATGGCTGAAATCTTGCACAATAAAAGAGAACACCCTAAACACATTAATATTTTGATTAGGAAATCTTTTCAAATTTCGTAAACATTAAGGGTACGTCTAGACTACAGGCTTTTGTCAACAGAAGTTTTGTCGACAGATCCTGTCAACAAAGCTTCTGTCGACAAAGAGCATCTAGACTATATCCAGTTCTGTTGACAAAGCAAGCCGCTTTGTTGACATGACAGTGTACACGCAAAGGACAGTGTAGATGCAATAACGCCTTCTGTTGACAGAACTCTGTTGACAAAAGGCGTTATTCCTCGTAGAATGAGGTTTACAGCTGTCGACAAAACTGCTGAGTTCTGTCGATGGTATGTCGACAGAACTCAGCGGCAGTGTAGACACAGGTATAGTTTTGTCAACAAAAGTCCACTTTTGTCGACAAAACCATGTAGTCTAGACACACCCTAAGATATGTATCTATAAAACTAGGTAATCTATGACTTTTTCATTTAGAAAATATAAATTGGGCTATCTGATGACAGTAGTTATCTAAAAATGGCTTGATATTTTTGGACATTTTAGCATTAGACAACACACAATTTGAAAAGTTTGACTGTTTGATTGTTGAGCATGAAACATTAACAGTGTGGAAACATGGAATGCAAGTGTGTCAGCTTGAGTTTTGAGGGTGGAAGTAGTTCAGTATGTGATCAGCCGCTTGAATCAGAAATGCCAGCTTGAGAGTCATTATCATTCTCTGATGGCCCAGATGGGAAACAGTAATAATAAGAGAGCAATCCACTATGACAGTGAGTGTAGCTCTTACTCCACCAAAGTCAGTCAGTGTTTTGCCATTGACTACAATGGGGCCAGGATTTTTCCCAGTGTCTATTCTGGGGCTACACAACTGTTGCATGCCTAGGGGGTGCTCTGCAGCTCTAGGAGGAAGGCCAAGTATCTTCAACGGTTGTGTACTGTATCAATAGCCTGCTAATGCACACCCTTGTACACATTAAAGTTTAGTGTAGGGTGACTCATTGTTTTTTATATTTCACTTTCTAAATAAATGTAAAGCAAAAATATGTTTGTGAAGCTGAACTTATTGTGTACCACATTTAAAAGAAATTTCCTGTTGAGTTACTTGAAACCCGACCTCCCCCCTTTCCGTTGATGACCGAAAAGCCTAGCTGATCTTTCAGCAGCTCATTTCAACTTAACTTTTTCTGTGAAAAAGCAGGCATAGTCTTTGCATCAGAAAGTGGGTGGAGTTGCCAACTTCCTCTTTGCAGAAGAAGGAAGACTCTTGTCCTGTTCCCTGCCATGGCTCTTCACTGCAGCCCTAATCGCTTCTCAGTTCATTGCTCACTTTCCCAAACATTCACTCATTTTCACCAGGCTGGGACAGAAGCAAGCAAGCTGACAGGCATGTCAGGTTCCTGGGCAAGGTGAAGGGGCAGGAGCCTATTTTGATCCTTCATTAACATTTCCCTCTTCACACACTGCATATAGGAGATGCAGAGATTTGGTGAGTGAGGACCTGAGGTTCAGTTTGAAATACACCATTGGAAGTTCTGCTTAGAGTTGAATGGACAACTGGTTTTGGTGGTTTTTTTCCGCTTGCTCTGAGTTCTGAAAAATCAGGAAAAAATATTGGTTGGACCAGAACTGAAACTTTTCCAGACTTTTTGTAAAAAAAAGTCAATCTAAATACATACGTACATACACATGTATATTTGAGGTTGAACAAAACTTTCACAAAATATCTTGTTTAACAGTAAAAGCAGGAGTGGGGAAACTAAGGCCCAGGAGCCAGATGCAGTCCCCAGCTTGCCTGGATCTGGTGTCTGGGGCTCAGGGCTCCTCTCCCCGCAGCATTGGGTATCTTGCACTGGCACTCCAGCTGCTACTGCCTCCTGCCTGACTGATTTTTCTGTGGGTCAGTGGCTCCCGTCCCAAAAATGTTCCCCACCCTTGCAATAAAGCAAAGTAAGTAAAGGACTGGAGTCACAAAAATTAAGAGATGCTGGTGGTCTATCCAGTAACACGGTTGTTAATATTGGGCTATTGGGAGTCTGCATTACTAGATGTTTTAGGATCAGTGAACTATTGTACCATTTGTTTTATTATATATGGTTCATCCTCCTTATTGGAAAAGAAAAATTAAGAAAATAATTTAAGTGGTGACACTACTCTTTAAGTGGTTAAGCTGCAATAGTGCATGAGCTGCTGACATGACCACTTTAAGTTTCTGCAGTTAATTATTTCAGTTACTATTGTTAACATGTAGTTATTGCAAATACTTCTTGGTGCTTCATGATATTCAGTAACTAAACTGTGTTGTTTACCATAGGTACCGGTAATAATTATTCTGTTAGAATTCATTAAGGGATTCTTTTCCTTGACACGGGGGAAGGGGGAAAGGAACTTTGTAGTATTAAAATAGGACATATTTAAGTTCATATTTTCATCTCCCCCCATATTCAGGATTTGCTTTTCAGAGCCTAGCAGTCAGTCATGCTAAAGTACAGCCTTAATTTTGGTCTTTTAGATCTTAACTTTTCAATTTGATAGGAATCACTCTTTTCACGTTTCCATTCATTCCCTGCCTATTCTGCTTATATGTTTTTTACTGAGGTCACCATTATTCTGACATATTCTGTAAATTAAGCAACTAAAATCTAAAACATATAAACCATTTAAAATGAAATTCTCTGAATGGAAGTCTGTAATCAATGCCAGGTAGACTATTGGACAACTCAGAGGTTATGATTGTGCTATTTGGTTTGCTTGCTATTGCAGATTTTGCTTACTATTTCTTTCATTTGCTTTTCAATTCTACTTTTTTTACTGAAAGTGTTTTGATTGCTGCCTGTTTGATCAAGCCAGGATAACCAGGAGGACACATTTTAAGTGGCTGAATTACTAGCTTAACATGCCACTCCTACAATATTGCCTTGTTAGATATTAACAATAGCATCAACAAAGAATCACAGTATCCTAGAACTGGAAGGGACCTTTAGAGGTCATAGAGTCAGGTCCCCTGCACTCATGGCAGGACCAAGCACCATATAGCCCATTCTTGACAGGGATTTGTCTAAACTTACTCTTAAAGATCTCCCTTGATGGGGATTTCACAACTTCCCTAGGCAATGTATTCCTGTACTTAATCACCCGGACAGGAAGGTTTTCCTGATGTCCAGCCTAAACTTGCCTTGCTGCAATGGAAGCCCATTGCTTCTTGTCCTGTCATCAGAGGTTAATTAGAATAATTTTTCACCCTCCTCCTTGTAACAACCTTTTATGTACTTGAAAACTATTATCATGTCCTCTCTCAGTTTTCTCTTTTTCAGACTAAACAAACCCAATTCTTTTAATCTTCCCTCAAGGGTCATGTTTTCTAGACCTTGTTGTTGTTGTTCTCTGAACTTTCTCCAATTTCTCCAAATTTTTCCTAAAATGTGGCGCCCAGAATTGGACACAATACTCCAGTTGAGGCCTAATTGGTGTGGAGTAGATCAGATGGAATAATTACTTCTTTTGTCTTACTTACAAGACTCTTGCTAATGCATCCCAGAACTAGTAACCATAGAGGGGCTGAGGCTGCAGATGATGATAGAAGTTTTGGAACTTTGAGTTTTACTCTTTCCAGTGGCTTTGGTTTGATAGCATATTTGTTCCTAAATACTTAGCATGACTGGCTGTTTAAGCTCTCGTTTTATTGAATGTACCTTTATCTTAGGGGTAAAATGACTATGTCACGTGGAGAGAAATTGTTTTCAAAAGTGATCAATTATTTTTTGTACCCAATTTGAGACCCCTTTAAGGAGCCTGGTTTTCTAAGAGTACTTGCTAACGGTCAGGCCTCTTAAGGTCTCACATTGCACAGCCCAAAACAGAAGCATCCAAAATGCCAAATGGCTGTGAATCCTGTAATACAGCCTAGCATTTTAGCATTTATCAAATGTATTGACAGTAAAACTGAGGTGTTTGGAGGGGGATGTTGAAAGAAGAAAGAGTGTTATCACATATTACAGGACATTGCTGCTAATTCTTCTGAAAACAGTTATGGTTATGAACCTGAAGTCTGACCTGCTATGCTCTGATGCCAAACTTTTCCCAGCTCTACAAAGTAAGTGCATGATGCTGCTTAGGACTACAATTAGACAAGTACAACAAATATTCATAAATATTCGAATAAATCTCTATTTGCCTCCACAGCATTTTTTATTCCTTTTACTAAATTTCGGCAAACATTCACAGAAGCAAATTTTTGTTGGGGAAAAAAAGAAAGAGGTGTGAATAACTGCAATTATGGTAACATCACAAGTGTTTATGTGGCCCTATTGAAAGTTCTGTGTGTTTGGGAGTAATATATGAAGAAGCAATACCATGCGAGCCAGGTGACCCAAGAACACAGAATGCACATAGTGAACTCTCGACAGTGAACACTCAAAAGTGTCACAGTGACTGGTTTGTGAACAATCCATGCAAAACCAAGACTGTTGAAAATCAATAAATAATTTTGTATCAAGAATAAATATGTAAAAACTAATGTCTGGTCCCTGAAAAGGAGCTAAATCTACAGAATACCTGTCAGCCGACGGTCAGGGCAGTGTGTGTGATACACCCAAGTCTTCAACTGTTGGGACACAAGGTCCCGTTGCAGCGGGCAGCCTAGGGGAGGCTGAAGGGCTCCCTGAGAAGTTTAACGTCCGTGTCTTTAACCGCTAGGATCAGGTCCCTTCGTGGCGGGCAGCCAACAGGCTGACAGACGCCCCAGAGTTTACAGGGAGAGCTTATTACATCTCAGATTTCAACTGCTAGGATACAGGATCCCTTCGCAGTGGGCAGCCTAGGGAAGACTGAGAGATGCCCCACGGATCTGTCCCCTGGAAGCGACACGATCCAAACGCTCAAGCTTCTTCCTATATCTGTTCCTTATGACTGGCTGAAGTTCTTTTAATTGTGTTTGGTTCTGTTACAGCAACTGAAGGAGTCAGGTTAAAGCTTAAACAGTTACAGGTTTATTAAAGAAGCTTATAAATCATATGGTTACAATGGTTATTGCTCTATTTCTTAACTGCTAGCAAATATAGATCTTAAAAATGGTTACAAAGAAAATAAAGATAGAAAATAGAAATAATGGTACCAAGTGACAGCTTAATCTTTAAAGAGCTCTAAGTCTATGTGTACACTTAAGAAAAAGGACACATCCAGGTACAATTTTTACCCCCTTCTGTGCCTCTCGACTCCAGCGTATCAGGCCAGGGCCAGTCCCTCAATTCCTAGGAAAGACGAATACGAGGTGGGCGTCCCCGTGGAACCTCGGGAGGCCAGTCACCTAACCCGACCAGCAGATAGATGGTAGATTGATGCTCAGAGTAAGTGTGCTGCGGGACCCATCTTTATTCCCATAGGGGCCCGTATCCTCTTTCTTATCTAAGATGCCAAATTGTGTTGGTCTGTCTTTGTGACGCCAGTTCTTACAAGGGAGTTTCAACTTAATTTACACTTGCAAGAAAGATAACTAAATTGTGAGTACTGGACATTCTTTACTGGGCGGGAGATTCCTCCCCCCGGACGAGTGTGTGTTTGTATCAATATGGGTTTCAGTCAAGGGCACTCCCCTGCAGCCTCTAGGTCAGCAATTGGCGTATCTCTGTTTACAGCCATCCAGGGCAGCCAGCATATCCGGACCTCCTGTCTATGCTTCAAAGACTATGCTGATTTTACTGCTCTGTGTGCCCTGTGTGCTCCAGGCATCTCAGAGAGGGGCAAGCAAGATGTTAAGGGGGGGGGCAGGGGGGGATGTTCCTGTCTGGCTACAATACCGCGCTCAGTACTTTCACCACATAACTTGAGTCAGGCCTAAAACAGGGTTCTCTGGAACAAAACAAATTCACAGGTTGTATATGTCAACCACTAGAAAATGGGGAAGGAAAGGAAGTACCTTGTGCATTATATACATTTATCACAATAAGGAAATATTTTAATATGCAATCACAGAACATAATTTATACACTGTAAATATTTGTGACCCTCTCAAATTCACCTGCTAGACTTCATCAGAGGTATTTTAAATTCTGAATATTTGACTTTCTAAGCATTCCTCACACCATATGTCTCTGAAATTTTTTAAAAATTAATTTCTTTGATAAAATGTCTAAATTTTTAAGAATAATCTTTTCCCCATTTTTTAAGGCATAAAAATGCAAAATACTACTTTCTGCCAATATTTTTATACTTGTAACCACTTAACTATTTTCATACTGTTTTGTCGAATCTGAGCTTATAATTGTATTTACAATAATGTTAGCTATTGTTTATATTTAAGCTTGATGGAACTCACTTTTCCTTTTTTTACATTTTTGATAGATATTACTGTTTTGTATACATTTTTTGCATAGATTTAAATTTTCATAGTTGTGGGAAATTATAGGGCTGGGGTAATATAGTTATTTAATGAAAGCGGATATTGAGATTCAAAGAGTTAAAGTTTATAACTGTTTAAAGAAAAAAATTCAACATTTTTCATGTCAAAATATGCAAAGTAAATATCCTTAAACCAAACAATTTTTCAAGAAGCATTTTTCTTTTTTTGCCTATCTGGATCTATTACTAATATAAATATTTTTCATTTGTTTATTTTTCATACTCATTACTGAGTGTGATGAAATTGACATTTACCAACAGTTACCAGGAAAATCTAATCCTTCCATGTCTATTTATATTGGGGGGAAATTAAAATGACAAGTTCATTTAATTTTAGGGGTTACAGACTCGTGCACAATCCATTTAAGAGTCTTTTTTGTGTCGGGAGTGGAGTGATTCTTAGATAAACGGAAACATGATAGATGCTAGCCTGTTCTCTGTTTCCCATTCAGGAAGGAACCCAAGTATTGCTGTAATGGTGCCACAATATGGAGGCAAGGCCAAGACACTCTCCCTCCTTTAAACACCATCCAGCTGTGGAGGAAAGTTTACTTGGCAGCCTTTCAAAGGCTGGCACAATAACTGTACTCCTCTTGTTTGCCCTTCTCAGATCACAGATCTCTGTGCAGCTCGACATCACCTCCAACAGGTTGTTGTGCCCATGAGTCTACAGTTACATGAAGGGTTTCCTACCTCCATGCTGGAGTTTGTCCTGGCATGGCCCAATGGGCCTGCCTCAAAGCACCACAGGTTTTTAAACAATAGTCTGAAAAACAGTGGTTTGAATAAGAAACTGCCTTTTGGAACAGATGTCTCGGTATCCAGAACTCCGTTCTAGTAGGCGCCATTTTCTCTGGTATAAACATAACATATTGACAGTGACTGTCGGCATGACTTCATTGCAAATATGTAGAACCTTCATTAGTCTCCTTCTTGTTAGTTTCATTGTGTGCTGTGCTTGGGGGATGGTGAGAGTTTTATGAAAGAGACAACCATCACAACTGCAGTTCCAGAGCTGCAGGAGCCTCAGGCCCTTTATAATAATTAGGTTTCAAAACTATTCAACAAAGGCCTGCTTGTTTTAAGGTTCTTCCTTGCTTCATTAGGTTCCATAATGGGAGGAACATGGAAGAGTAGACTTTTGAGGAGCTGGGCCTTGACAGAAAGGTGGCATATTCTCATTTTAGCTTTTTATAGGCTGTACATATTTTGTAGTGACTTGAAGAAAAATATATGATCAAAAAGAATTCAGTATAAATAATCAGCTGTTCTTGAAAATACATGGAAATGCATTAGACTAGGAATCAATGGAGCTATTTTGAAAAGGATCTTTTTTGAAAGTTTATGGCTGATGTGATTGATATTCCTGAGAGCCTGAATATCTAAAAAAGAGTAAATTAATTCTTTACTTCCAGGCTACTCAAACCATGGCCCACGGGCCTCATGCAGCCCACAGCCCATCTGTTTGTGGCCCGTGGTGCAGTTTGAGTTCACATGGGGCTCAACAAAAAAGTAGTCAATATAATGGTCTTCTGTAGATATGGGTTTTAGTAGTGAAATTCCTGGACTGTCATTGCTCATTAAAAGTGCTGTCATATGGGTGGAAATTGGGTAAATATTGCATTTTATTTATGTCAGCAGAAATGACTTAAATGGGGCCTGTGTGTTGTGTAGTCTTGACTTAATCTTTGTATTCATGCCATCAGTGTGAAAGAAGCTATTTGCATATATTTGCATATATATTTTCATGTATATGCAACCACACTTAACTTGTGGCCCTCGGCATGTGCTGTGAGTATCATTGTGGCCCCCAGGGTTTCCAAAGTTGAGTAGCCCTGCTTTACTTAATTATTCATGAAAGTAGGTCATATGCTAGAGATGGGGTGAGTTTTCTTTTGGGAGAGGTATAAAATGATAGGATTTTCATTGCTATCCAGGGAAGATAGTTTGGCAGTTTTGAAAAGTTAGAATTGGTGAGACCGAAGGCTCTGACACATTGTATCTCTTAAATTATTGGAGCCTAAATGTGAACAAATGCTCCAAATGAGGAATACAGTAAAATCTAGACTGTAGAAAATGCCAAATGATTTGTAAGTAGCTTCATATTCACACATGAGGTTTGCTATAACTTTGACCTTAATCATCTTTAAGTTTTTAGGGTGTATATTTATGACACTGGACAAAATCAGATGCTGTTTTTGTGTGGCCTAAAAGTTACTTGGCTTATAAGCTGTAAAAAAAATGGGTTCAATGTAAAGCTATGTGAATAATAGATATTCCAGTCTGATGAAAATGCAAAGGTAGATAGTTATAGATAAATAGTATTTCAGGTTTTTATAAAATGCTAAATTGACCTGAAATGGATCATTGTTTTCAATTCCAATAATTTTTAAATTGTTTTGATTTTAAAATGGAAGGAAATTTTGAAACAAAAATGTGTAACAAAAATGTAAATGATTAATTTTGAAAGTGTCAAAATGAAATGTGCCATCTTTTTTTCTTTAACACAAACAATATAGCAAAACAAAAAATAATTCTACATTTTTGGACAAAAAAGGTTTTTGACTAAAAAAAATTTTGTCCATTCATTTAGTCCAAATGAATTACATCTGATATTCCTGTCAGTTTTCTGGGGGTAGCTCTGAAAACAGGAAAGTAATTGGTATGAATCACCAAAAGCAAGAGTCTTCAGAGGGCTGGAGTAGGAAGTAAATACTGAAGAACAAAAAAGGTTGACTATGTCTCTCTTTACCAGGGAAAGTAACTGATTATACAACTGATGATATACTCAAACAGAAATAGTATGCATAATTTAGCTTTCCAAAAATATTTCAAACAGAAATGTGAAAAATATGTATTTATAAACTCTATATGGTATAGTGAGAGTCACTGAAATGAATTCAATTTTTCTTAATTCATTTCAGTGGCTCTCACTGTGCCATATAGAGTTCATAAATACATGATTCTTCAATGTGGGATTGATATGGTTTTGTAACAAGTACACATTTAGAATAGAGTTAGGGCTTGTTTTTAATCTGCATCAAGTTGAGTTAATTTGGTTTGAAAACACTTGCAAACACATGAAGCAGCTTGTCACTGCACATTAACTGTGCATTTATAGAGAACTCTGAAGTCTTCTTGCAAAGTGGACTAGGTTTGCTTCTAATTGATTTGGTTCAGTCTTTTATTTGTATTCATGAAATTGCTGTGCACTTTTTATATGCTTCCAAGGGATGTCCCACTGTGCTTTGCAGGCCAACCATTACTGACATGTAGGGAACACAAATAAACCAATATGTCCTCCTATCAAGTTTCCAGGATGACCGTTCACCCCTTTAAAAGGTGGCACACAGCCAAATTTTGCCCATTTGTTCCTGATTCTCACTGTATCATTAGTCTGGTGACAGCACTCCAGAATTCCCACATCATGCCTCATGCAGCTGCTTGGAGCCACGCTGAGATCCTGGATCTCATTGCCACGGGGGAGAAGCATTGATTAAAGACGCTCTTGAGGCAAGCCACAGGAATAAAGATCTTTTTGTGGACATGGCAAAGGTGCTGTCCACAAATTATCATGACCAAGAGGGCAACCAGTGCTTGATAAAGAGCAAGCAGCTCTTCAGCATAAAAGGGCATTTAAATGAGGCATAAAGAGACCATCCTGTAGGGATCATACAACCTGTCCACTGTTTGATTAACTAGATAGGGTTCTACGGTTATATTACATCTCATCCCAGATGCTGTTTTAGAGCCACCTGCTGCATTTGTAACCCATACACCTAGGGTGATTCACTGTCCCATGTAGTGGTACTTAGACCACTTACAGCAAGAGATACGAACAAGGGAGCTCTACAGCCTAAGTCGAGAGCCAGCTGGCTTTATAGCTCAAGCTGTAGAGGTTCCTGCACTGAGGTCTCAGAGTCAAATCCAGGATGACCAGCAAAACGCACTGGAGGTAGAGCAGGAGGAACCTGGAGAGAAGCTGCCCCCTGAGAGCCAGGATCTTTCTGTAACTTAGGACTTCTGACATGGACCCTGGTTCCTGCCATGCATGGGCAGAGTCTGAGTTCCATTCAGAAACTCAGGCTGGGATCAGTCAGATCCTCAGGAGGGAATTTTGGGATGTAAGAATCCATGTTTACAATTGTTTGTTATTCTTGGTGGATGTAAACTAGGACCCTTCCCTTTATACTGCTTCAAAAGGGCACCCTCTAACACGGGCTAGTGACAGTCTGTCACATCCCCTATGGCAGAGTCAAATAACAAAAGCATTCATTTGTGCAAAATTCAACAGTTTGCGATGGTGCTCACAGGAACAGAAATGTTGTCATTTCCCTGAGGTATAAATGCACATTGCACACCTGGTGATGGCACAGATAGGGTTGCTGCCCTCTGAGATACAAATGCCCTGTTGCTGACAGCCATTGTAGGACCCTATTTATGTGTCTTGGCACTTTCTCCATGTCTGCAGGGTAGTTAGAGCAGAACTTCAGACTGAAAAATCATAGGGAATAGCTGCTTAGCTCTATCTTCTGGTAGAGGCTGAAAGCCCTTTTATTTCTGTGGTGCTTGTGGGGTGGGGGACCATTCTAGGG
Source organism: Pelochelys cantorii (assembly GCA_032595735.1). Taxonomy (NCBI): domain Eukaryota; kingdom Metazoa; phylum Chordata; order Testudines; family Trionychidae; genus Pelochelys; species Pelochelys cantorii. Next base: position 19,765,719 of record CM064339.1, read on the forward strand.
AATAATTTCACAGTAGAGTGCACTGGTCTGCCCTTTTGCTTTTTTGAATAAGGCCATTCCCTGCCTCCTAGTTATCTGCCTCAGCATAACATCAGTGAGAATGAGGGCATCTTAGGCTACATCTACACTACGAGTTTTCTCAGCAAAAAATATGATAATGAGGGACTCATTTGCATGTCTCAATCTCATTTGCATATTTTCTGCCGATCGTTTTTTGCACTAGGGACTTTTGTGCAAAAACAAGCAGTGTGGACGTTTTCTTTTTGTGCAAAACCCCCTTTTCCCGCAAGATCCTTATGCCCTAACCGATCTTGTGGAAAAAGGGGTTTTTGAGCAAAAAGAAAACATCCACACTGCTTGTTTTTGTGCAAAATCCCCTACCACAAAAATGGATTGGCAGAAAATATGCAAATAAGATTGTGACTCATGCAAATGAGTCTCTCATTAGCATATTTTTTGCCGAGAAAACTCATAGTGTAGACGTAGCCTCAAAGGGAACGTAGCAGAGATTTATACTCCCACGCCACAGAAATAGGTCTAGCAGACAAACAATGGCAAAAACAAACCTGGAACATAGCTCTGACTATTGTATGTGCTTTCATGCTATTAGCATTGGAGTAGACTGAAATTCAAATGCACCCAGCACTTTCAGCACACACAGGCCACTAAGCTCTACGGTTCCCCCAAGAAGAGGTAAGATCACACAGATACTAAAAGAATCCTTTATGACTTGTCTGGGATGTGAACAATATGCAGCTGTCCCTGGCCCCTATCCTGTCAGCCACAGCCCCTGCAAACACCAGGACATCAGGGACAGAGCCTTTGTGTACTGCTGATAGGCAGGATGTCTGGAAGGGGAGCTCTCTGCAAAACCACTAAGAATTTTGAACTCAGGCCTTCAGCCTCAGAATCCACATGAACAAGAAGTGCCAGAGGCTAGGCATATACTTGCCTTTAACTTTATGCATCTGCTCCTAATCCCCCCAACTTGTTGTATTTGAAATAGTCTTACTGTTGCACTTTGAGTTTTGTTTGCACTGTTGCAGTCATTAAAGATTTGTGTAACTTCGGTTACTTAAGAAGATTGGTTAGTTAAATGTGTTCCCAAATACATTTTCCATTGGTTTCATTGAAACTTTAGTATTGGTTTTTATTTTTTCATAATAAAACTGTTTACAATATGTCCATTATAAGCCATCACTGCATTTAACAGTTGTTGAAAAAAAGCTGAAATCATTCATAGGGTTTCACAAAAGCACAATAGGGAATGTTAAACTTTAACCAAGCACACACAATTCCTCAACACTTGTCATGTCTGCATCCCTATACCGGCTTTATCCCCTGGGGATAGCAAACAGCTGTCTGCATGCAAAATGAGATTTTTTTTTTAATGCAAATCTCAGCATAAGCAGGTGTTAGGGTATTTAAAATAGCCTTCCAAGAAAGAACTAAACTGTCACGTGCAGATACAAATTTGCTCATGATTTCACGTGTGCATATATAGAGAGGCCATACTGAATCCGTTTAGAAGTCTGCCTCACAATTTTTAATGAATTCTGGCTTTATTTTCCTTTTCTATTGATTCATGACCACTCTAGTGGCCTTTCTCACTTCATCTCATAGCAAAATTCATTTTCATGCTGTTCTTATAGTTCAGCTTGAATCTCAGTATTGTAGGTCATGCTTTACTTCTGCTTTCTGGTAAAATTTCCTGTGGACAAAGCAGAATTCACTATGGGGGAAAATTTTTGAAATCTTTTTTCCCTGGGATGAGAAAAAAAAATTTCAGGCTACCTCTAAGACTCTCATTAATTTTTAGAAACCCTCAAATCTCATTTCCCCAACCTGAATTGCTTTCAATAGAAAGGCACCTAATTTTGTCATTATTAAATATGACTCTTTATTTGGTTTTGTCCATGTACCATTTGTATTGAGTTGAAGTGTTTTTTAAAGGTGGGAATACAACCCACAAATATAGGTGCTCTCAGGGACAGAGACCTATCATACACTGTAGCCTGACTGATTTCAGTAGATTCCTAGTACAGCACTAATTTAAATTTTATTACTTAATTATATGGTGACCATTTTTTCTGAACCAAAATTAGGGACACATTAGTTACGCCCCCTGATGCCCATTAGCCACACCCCCTGGCCTTTGTTAGTCACACCCCCTAACCCTATTAGCCACACCCCCTACCACAAGAAGTCCCACCCCTGGAGGTAGTACTCCCAGGGTCAAGATGGACACATGACCAGAAGTAAAGGACCCGGACCATGGTACTAAAAATAGCACCAGAGGTGGCATCTGCTGCAGACCCGACCCCTGCCAAGCCTGAGTGCACTCCAACCTGCACAACCCCATCTGGGCTCCCCGTGGCTCCTCCCAGGGCTCCATGGCAGCCCGGAAGAGGAGAAGGTAGTGCCACCAGACCAGGACCCCATGTGGCAGAGGCAGTCCTGCGGGGGGGAGGGAGAGAAGGAAGAGAAGGAGGGGCCTCATGCCACCAGAAGCCAGTCTGGCTGCCTTACATGCCATGCTGGGGAAGGAGGAGGAGGCCGCTGTGCTGTGTGAGGAGTGATGGCACGGCGCCAATTCTTGGTCACTTATTCCCACAAGCCGGTGTCCCCATTAAGTAGTGAAATGTCCGGTGGGACTTTCTGGGACATTTCACTACTTGTTGGGGCACTGGGACAGAGTATTTAAATTCGGGACTTTCCCAGAAAAAATCAGGACGTATGGTCAGCATACTTAATTATCAAAAAATACAGCACAGTAACTCGTGGATTGCTACGCAGTCTCTTCTGGCCTCCCTCTTACTGCATTAACTAAAATTGCTTCCTGGAGTTAGTCTCATTGAATGTTTCACAATACTGGCATTAATAGTGTTTTAGGAACTTTTAGGACTGAGCTTCCTTGTTTTGCAGGCCTAACTACTGGAATGCTCATACAAAAGGATTCATTTTGCCTGTATTTAGAAATTCCTGACATTAAGCTGTGCCTCCTTAAAAATAAAGCAAGCTTTGGATTCTTTTACCACCTGCCTGCGTAAGGATTTATTTGAATAACTAAGCTGTTCAGGTTTTTAGTAGGATTAATATTGCTGTAAATCTTATGGCATGTATGAGGAATAATTACTGATCCAGCGAAACCTTTAGATACTTTAACATAACTCGAGTTTAGTTAGCATTTCTAACTTCACTCTTGAATCTTAACATATTATGGTCCAGTGAGTATCTGTGTATATTGTGTAGGTGAGTTTTTTGCTTCATTCTGAAGGAATGATACATGTTTTAAAAAAAGTGGTTATCTACAGGGTGCACTCAGGTTGCGTATGTTATTGTTTAAGTGGAAAATGTTTCAAAACCATGTTAACTCCGGTAGTGGATGCTAGTGCACCCTTAGAATCAAGTAGCAAAATGGATCTGACAAATCATCCAGGGAAATAGAAAGAAATTTGACACCATTCTTGAAATTTAAACATATTTATTGTCAAGTTTCAACAAATTGGTATTAAAATAGGTATATTACATTTTCTTATAAGAACATAAGAATGGCCATACTGGGTCAGATCAAAGGTCCATCTAGCCCAGTATCCGCTCTGCCAACAGTGGCCAGTGCCAGGTACCCCAGAGGGGGTGTACCGAAGACAATGATCAAGCAATTTGTCTCCTGCCATCCTCCTTCAGCCTTTGACAAACAGAGGCCAGGGGCACCATTCCTTACCCCCGGCTAATAGCCTTTTATGGACCTAACCTCCATGAATTTATCTAGCTCTTTTTAAAACTCTGTTAGGGTATGTCTACACTAGCCACCCTAGTTCGAACTAGGGTGGCTAATGTAGTCATTCGAACTTGCAAATGAAGCCCGGGATTAAAATATCCCGGGCTTTATTTGCATGTTCCCGGGCGCCGCCATTTTTAAATGCCCGGTAGTTCGAACTCCCTGCCCGCGGCGACACGCGGCACGGGCTAGGTAGTTCGAACTAAAGCCCCTAACTCGGACTACCGTTACTCCTCCTGCAATGAGGAGTAACGGTAGTCCGAATTAGGGGCTTTAGTTCGAACTACCTAGCCCGTGCCGCGTGTCGCCGCGGGCAGGGAGTTCGAACTACCGGGCATTTAAAAATGGCGGCGCCCGGGAACATGCAAATAAAGCCCGGGATATTTTAATCCCGGGCTTCATTTGCAAGTTCGAATGACTACATTAGCCACCCTAGTTCGAACTAGGGTGGCTAGTGTAGACATATCCTTATAGTCCTAGCCTTCACAGCCTCCTCTGGCAAGGAGGTCTACAGGTTGACTGTGAGCTGTGTGAAGAAGAACTTTCTTTTATTAGTTTTAAACCTGCTACCCAGTAATTTCATTTGGTGTCCTCTAGTTCATATATTATGGGAACAAGTGAATAACTTTTCTTTATTCATCCTCTCCACACCACTTATGATTTTCTATACCTCTATCATATCCCCCCTCAGTCTCTTCTTTTCTAAACTGAAAAGTCCCAGTCTCTTTAGTCTCTCCTCATATGGGACCCCTTCCAAATCCCTAATCATTTTAGTTGCTCTTTTCTGAACCTTTTCTAATGCCAAAATATCTTTTTTGAGGTGAGGAGACCATCCCTTTTGTAATTTTTTTATTCTGTCTGGGGATGTAGTCAGAAGTTGTTTACAGAGTATTTGCAGACTAACCAGAAGAGTCAGGGCTGGAAATATAACAGCACAGCATGTCCTCATGAGGTCTAACTCATATTTGCAGGTGTCTAAGGTATGGCTTATAAGCACCTAATTTCTGGGTACTTTTTAACAACCATACCTCCAAACCTTTTCAGAGTCACCTCTCATTTGTTTACATTAAGCTTTTCATTCCCTGACTTGAAGACAGTTCTCTATCTTATAGATTGACAGAGGTGTAGCTAAAGAAGTGCTTTAATGCTGAAAAATCTCAATATCTGTCCTTCTTGCATAGTGTACCATTGGAGTAAGTTGCCTAAAAGAAATCTGAACTCTGTTGAACAAAGTCACCTTAAACGTTTTCTTCTTTTTACCACCTTGATGAGTCAGCTGTTACTAGAACACGTCTGGCCTTCCAGTGGGAAGGCAAGATGAAGCTTTTAGCAAGGCACATTTAACAGCAGAAAAATGGCACAGAACCACTAAGGGATAGGACAATGGTTTGCATTTGAGAAGAGCAGCTAATGATATCCAGTGCTTGATGGATGAAATGGGAAGACAGCATGTTTTCAAGAGTGAATAGATAGGAGAGAAGAAAAAGGATCACAGAAGAAGTCAAATTGATTAAAATATACAAATTATTATTTTCCAGAAATAATCACAAATATCCTAATTATAATGCTCTACCTGACGTTTCATCAATGATAAAGGTCTGTTACACATGTAGGTGGGTGAGGTTCTGTGGCCTGCTGTGTGCAGGAGGTCAGACTAGATGATCATGATGGTCCCTTCTGACTTTAAAGTCTGAGTCTGTGATGCCATTGCTAATGTTACCAGATAAAATTTGCTGCACCATTACATATTTGGTTCCTTTAGCTACTTGTTGTCATGATGGGAGAGAAACCAAATGGTTAGACAATCCTTTTCATTAAAATGAGAAAGGAGCTGTTTGAAAACTAGGACACAGGATTACTGTCAGTTAATTCGGGAAAAGCATGCTGAAGACCCACCTTTAAATATATGGCAAAGCTTATTTAAAAAACTTAATGAAACTCTGATTTCATGAAATGTCAAATTTCCAGAAATATGAATAAGAAAGGAAAGATGTGAGGAAACCGTGTTCATACATAACTTGAGAACTAAACACAAAAGACTTCACAGCACAGATATGCATGGATGGAAAAGTTTTCTTTATTCTTCTTCTTCAAGGGGCATTATTTTAATTTTATTTTTGTGGTGATGGTTTAAAATTAGAGTAAACAGAAACTGCACCTGCATGAATTAGGCAGCTGCCAACATAATTAATTGATGTTTATTATCTATCATACACGTGACCCCTGCATTTACAACCTAATTGGTTCCTGGAGAATGGTTGTAAGTCAAGCCGTCATAAGTTGAACCCTTATTTCCTATAGACGCAATGTTACAAATGGTGGTTCTGTTCCTGGAAACCTATTTCATACCCTAAAAATACCCAAACTGACTACGGAAATGGAGGAAAACTAAACTAAATAGTTCAAATAATGCACAAAAATAACTAAAAAGTGAAGACCGATGTGGCGGAGATGCACACAGGTCAAGCAGCAGCTGCAGACTGGTGAGTCTGACTGACCTTGTGCGTTTCCTGTTTTGGGATGATGTGTAGAGTCTGCGTCGTACATCGTCGTAAGTATGTGCTATGGATGTAAATTGGGGGATTTTAGGAGCTATCTTGCATGAAAAAAAATGGTTGTAAATGTGGGGGTGGGAGGAGTGAGGGGGGTGAGGGGGGGGGGGTTGTAAGTCAGGGGTCGCCTGAACTCATTCCTGGAATAGACAAGGAAATTCTCTGCCTCTAGAAAGAAAGGCCTAGGGGACCCCTGGCCTAAAGGTGGAATCTTATCAGAATGCACAAAAACACAAATTTCCAGAGAGTAGTTCTGAGAGTGGAACTAGCCAGTAGACTGATACTGCAGGAGTGTAGGAGGAAACAGAGTTGATTATCACTGACCCTGCAGTAGTGCCAATCCAGGCTCATACTCAGGAATTTCTGGTTTGTGTGTACTTTTTTTGTAATTGTGCATTGGAAGGGTGTGAATGCACTCCCCATGGTTCCCCAAGGAAGTGGCAAAATCAGCCCCAGCCTTCCCCTGGCCGGCCAGAGCATGGGGGAGGGAGACTCAGGTAGCATGCCACTCCTGCCTTTCCCTGGCCAACTAGAGCATGCTTACTTGGGGGACCATAAAGGGGTGCTTTCACACCCTTCACACACACCCTTAGTATGGGTTTGCGATCTGTTCATAGGTTGTGGGGGGGAGTTATAAAATGAAATTAAAGCCTTACACTGGATTTCAATGCCTTGTGCCATTTGCACACTGGACTCCAATGTCAGAAGGACAGATAAGCATTTGGAAACTTTGTTATGATTTCTGATAACAAAAGCCAATTCATGGGTACCAGATTTGGAAGGCAGATTAGTCATTCTTTTACTGGGACATGGTGCAGTATAATTTTTTTCTTGAAAATGTGGGACTTGCATTGTTCTTCCTAAGACATAACTAACTATTTACATGTATATTGTAAACTTAGTTTACTCACGGACAACTCTTAAGTCAGATCTATACTAGATCTGGAAGGTTGGCATAAGGTACACAGCTCCAGCTACATAAATAATGTAGCTGGAGGTGACATACGTTAAACTGAGCTTAGTGCCACCTCACGGCTCCCTTATTGCTCGTGACTGTGCGGAGAACTGGCACCAACTGGGGGTGCCCTCAGCATTCGATTTAGTGGGTCTTTATAGACCACTAAATCAAACTCCAGAAGATTGATCTCCAGCATGGCAGGTGGAGACATGGCCTTGGTGTGCTGTTGTTTTTCTACCTTCAGCTTTTTATACACAAAATCCATTAATTGTTATGCCTGGGGTCCTTCAGTTTCTTTGTGGGATGATGGATACAGGCTCATCCAATCGGGACTAGCCTAAACAATTTCTGATGACAAAAAGCTCTAAGAGAGACTTTAAACATAAACTGCACTAGATGCCACATTTTTCAACATTTGCTATGCTTATCAAAACAACTAGTGATATTGAGATTCACACATCTTGAAAGAGAACAGCAGGCAAGCTAATATATGTATATTAGCAACTCTGATCAAATGAGTCTCAATTTGCTTTTGATTTACGGATTCTGCTCTATGCTGCCATTGACATGCACATCTTCACAAGAATGGGTGAATTCAAACCCTCCTTGTGATCTCTCTGTTGGCTTCTTTTCGCCTAACACATCGGGGGGCATGCTTCTTGTCCTCATCTCTGGGGCTCTGCATCATTCTGCTCTTGCCTAGTGCTCTGCTTTCATTTTTGTTGCCCTTTCTCTCCTTCATTTCAAACTTCTGTGCCTACAAGTCTCTGTTTGTATGCCAGATACCCACCATCTCCTTGTCTAGGGCCTTCCCTGTATTCTGTAAAGCCCTGAATCCCAAACCCATGTTTCTAAGTATTTATTTCAATTTATAATAACCACGTATGGCCAGTTCCAAGCTGCAGTTATCCTTGAGAAACTCATAAAAATACTGAATTTGGTATTTGCCACCTGACAGTATCCTGAGTTGAGTACAATAAACTCTACTAATGAAACCATACAGTTTCCAATATTACTTTTCTTCCAGCTCCCCTGCAGGCCAGGGGGAAACACTGTACCTTGCAGCTCGCCCTGGAAATCAACATGCCCAGACTTACAGATCAATGTATTCAATCAAATTTCCCCAAATCAAACAAAAGTGAAGCTCTAAATGCAAAATCCTTTCCCCATTTAATCAGTGGTAAAATTGCCGTTGACTTCACTAGGTGTAATATCAGGCCTTAAGGCATTGGTCTTGCTTAGGTTCCACACAGATCCGCCCCCCCTCCGAATGACAGAGCTGATTGGGCTAAGCTAGTGTTATCCTGTGTCTCAGTAGAAGATTGTGCCTTACCTATTTTATCCTGCTGCTTCAGAGGGGTAGCCAAGTTAGTCTGTACAAGATAAAGTTAAAAAACAACAAAGAGTCTGGTAGCACTTTAAAGACTAACAAAACATGCAGATGGTATCGTGAGCTTTCGTGGGCACAGCCCACTTCTTCAGATGACCGGAGTGTTGGATGTGCAGAACCAAAAATAAATAGGGAAGGAGACAGGGAAGAGGCAGTGGGTATATAGATATATATCAAAGGGAAAGCAGAGCACTATGTAACAGGCAAAACTGATAGTCTATAAGCACCTAAAGACTGGACAGTTAAAAGAAGCAGATAAGAACCATTAGTTAGAAATTAGAGAGGAAGAGTACTAACAAACACCAGATTCTACCCAGACAAGGAACCTTTGGCATCTTCATTGTTTGGTTGGTTGATAATGTCCAAGCCATCTGGTATCTCGATTCAGACCATTGGCATGAGAATTAAACTTGTGAATGAATTATAGTTCCAACCCTTTCCTGTGTATTTGGCTTGTGGAATTGGTCTGTAACAAAACAGCAACTTGAAGATCTCTTAATGAGTGACCAGGCAGATTAAAGTGTTCACCAACAGGTTTCTGTATGTTCCCTTTACGGATATCTGATTTGTGTCCATTGATTCTTTGCGTAGGGACTGTCCAGTTTGTTCAATATATATTGCAGTGGGGCATTGCTGGCATTTGATGGCATAGATCACATTAGTGGATGTGCAGTTAAATGAGCCTCTGATCTGGAGGCGTATGTGGTTGGTTCCAGTGATGAATTCACTAGTATAGATATGTGGGCAGAGTTGGCACGGGGCTGATTGAAGGGCTGTGTTCCTGGATGCTTATGATGTAGCTGTTTTTATCCTAATCTGTTTGGATTGTAGGCTCCTAGATCCAGGACTATGTTTTCCTTTGGTTTATTGTTTGTGATAATTGGTTGTAGCTAACCACAGAGCCTATTTTAACAAATAATGGTGAAACAAAGAAAAAATTTTAAAAAACAAGTTTTTGCTGAAAATGTGGGAAAGCATCAGATATATCTAACTAGGATTTAAATAAATGAGACTGTTGTTTTAACATGATGTTTGGCTGAAAATTTTTGAGGACTAACTAATAAAACACAAATTTCAAGGACCAACTAACTAATAAAGCAGAGTAACTCTTAAAGCACATCTAAAAATGGTAACAAATGAAAGGCAGGAAGTATATTTTAATTATACTTGGCTACTGCTTTAACTTTGTTTTTCAATATTAAATTTCAGCTTCCATTTCTTGCATGATTAATCCTATCCCTGATTAATTTGAAACACTAGGTCTGTGCTACTCCCACATATTACTCCTGGAGGGATAATGTGCTTCAGTGACAAATGTTAACTGAATGCGCTGCATTATCTTTTCTTGGCATAGCAAATAAAGAGGAAAATCATTTATTTCCAGCTTCAGAAAGCAGCCTTAGGGGATCACTGTGGCACTACTTTGACTTCAGCTAAATGATTGTGGCATCTTTTCCTTATTCTACCAGTAGACGGGAGTGATGGCACTCTCGCTCTTTTAGGCGAATCAAACACAAAACTTTTCTAAATCCTATTCCAGCAGAAATGCCTTTCTCCTCTACGCCACACAGGCAAAGCTTTTGGAGGTTTCACCCCCTTTCTGGAGGACAAATAATGCACCAACTGAACAATTAGGGATCCTTCTAGGTTGAGATGCCATGAGATAATGTGACATAAGAGGCACAATGACCTATGCAAATGAAATTCCTGCTGAGCTGAGCATTGACACGGGAACATCACAAAGATTGATGGCATTATTCTGCTGTCCTTGATGTCAATGGAAATGTTTCCAGTGAAGAGCAGCTGGGCGGGTATATCAGGTCATATATACCATTTTCTTCTATTTAAAAAGAAGATTCTAAAGCGGGGGGGGGGGCGGAAGGAATAATGCTGGTCAAAATAGGGAAAGAAGAAGTTAAAGAATATTTAGATAAGTTAGATATATTCAAGTTGGCAGGGCTTAATGAAGCTCATTCCAGGGTACTTAAGAAACTAGCTGAAGCAATCCCGGATGCATTAGTGACTATGTTTGGGAACTCATGGAGGACTGGCGAGGTAACAAAGACTGGAGAAAGGCAAACATACTACCTAGAGTTAGAAAGGTCCCAGGGAATTATAGACCAGTGTCAGCCGATGGTCAGGGCAGTGCATGTGTGTGTATTATACACCCGAGACTTCAACTGCTAGGACTGGGGTCCCTTAGCAGTGGGCAACCTGGAGGAGGTTGACGGGCGCCCCAAGAAGTTTACAGGGAAAGCTTATTACACCTCAGATTTTGACTGCTAGGATACACGATCCCTTCGCAGCGGGCAGCCTGGGGAGGCTGAGAGATGCCCCAACGGATCTGTCCCCTGGAAGCGACACGATCCAACGCTCAAGCTCTCCCTATATCTGTCCCTTATGACCGGCTGGAGTTCTTTTTAAAATTGTGCTTGGTTCTGTTACAGCAACTGAAGGAGTCAGGTCACAGCTTAAACAGTTACTATTTTATTGTTACAGGGTAAACTTAGCTGTTAAATGCTACTACTGTGTTACAGATAACACAGCCACTACAAAGGACAGGACAGAAATTACACTAATAAGTCACTTACAGGTACCATGAAACCCTTTTGGTTCTCTGAGCTCTTATTAAATGCATGCAAAATAGACACCTAGCAGGTATATATTCTCACCCCTGCGTTCCAGACTTGGCGTGGCCAGCGTCTTTCTCTCAATTCCTCGGGAAGAAGTAGGGCGAGGTTGGGCGTCCCACAGAGCTCGGGAGTCCATCAATACCTGCCAGCAGGTGTAGATGATTGGAGCTCAAATGGGGTGGGCTACTAAACCCCTCTTTATACCCCTTGGGTCACGTAGGCTTCTTCCTGGTCGCAAGTGGCCAATTAGGAAAAATGGCTTTGAACGCCAAGTTTCCCACGAAGGGTGCAAAGCATAATTCACACCTGGGGAAATGCAGACAATGGGCACCTCTGGTATGTGATGGGCAAAGATTCCTCTCCTGGGACAGTGCAGGCGTGTCAATTACTGGTACTAGCCATCAGGGCGACGGGAGGCCCCCGGGTCGTCAGCTAGCCCATTTACTGTCTGGTTTCTGTTTATTAGAGTCAGGGACAGGCAGCACACCTGCGTTCCCAGGGCATCAAAGGCTGACTGCCTTTCTCTTGCTCTCTGGGGGGGGAAAACAAGATGGGGTTCATGTCTGGCTACAACCAGTCATCCCAATTTTGATACCTAGAATGATACTAGAACAAATGATTCAGCAATCATTTTGTAAATACGTCTGTGGAGGATAATAAATCTATAAATAATAGCAAACAAGAATAAATCATTCCAAATCGTGATGTTTGAGTTAACCTAGTGGAGATGGGCAAGCTGTAGACATGATATATCTTGACTTTAGTAAGGCACAGTTGTGCATGAGTTTCTCATAAGCAAACTATGGAAATATGGTCTAGCTGAAATGTCTATCAGGTAGGGGCAAAAACGGGTTGAAAGACCATATTCAGAGAATAGTTATCAATAGCTTGCTGTCAAACTAGGGGGAACATGTAATGGAGTCTCGCAGGGGGTCTGTCCTGGATCCAATAGTATCTATATTTTAATTAATTATTTGGATAATGGAAAAGAGTGTATGTTTATAAAATCAATACTTTTGAGGACAGGAATAGAATTCAATATAACCTTGAAAAATTGCAGAATTGTTCTGAAATCAACAAGATGAAGTTCAATAAAGATAAGTGCAAAGTACTGTACTTGAAGGAAAAATCAAATTCACAGCTACAAAATGGGGAATGATTGGCTAGGCAATAGTACTATTGAAAAGTATCTGGCACTTGTAGTGGATCACAAGTAGAATATGAGCCAACAATGTGATGCAGTTGCAAAAAGGATGACTGTAAAAGCTCTGTTATCTGGCACTCAATTAACCAACATTTCTGATATCTCCCAAAACAAATCTTCAGTCCAGTAACCAGGACTGCGCAACACATTATGCAATTGTACATTCTACTCTCTATGCAAAAGAGGCAGAAGAAAAGAAAACAAGCTGAAATCAGAGATTTATTCTAAAAAGGTATTTTGCAGGATGTCATAGGGTCATTACACTTCGGTCCAATCTCCTACATCTTCTACATCTACAATGATAATTGATGTTGATAATGATGACCTCGAGGTGCTGCAAGATCCTGAAGTGCCTTCTAAATCATCGAAGAAAGATTAAATTTATGTTCAGTAGAATTTTAGTGTTAAGTGTATTTTTAGTGATCTGGATATATGCCATGTACTGCGCATCATGGAATGACTGGCTAGGCAATAGTACTGTTGAAAAGTATCTGACACTTGTAGTGGATCACAACTTGAATATGAGCCAACAATATTGGTGTCATAAATAGGACTCTACCAAATTCACGGTCCATTTTGGTCAATTTCACAGTCATAGGATTTGAAAACCTGTAAATTTCATTATTTCATCTATTTAAATCTGAAATTTCATGGTGTTACAATTCTAGGGGTTCTGACCCAAAAAAGGAGCTGGGGGGGTCACAAGGTTATTGTCAGGTGGTTGCAGTACTACTAGCCTTACTTCTGGCTGCTGCTGGTGGCAGCACTGCCTTTAGAAGGCAGAACTGCTCCCAGCAGCATAAAAGTAAGGATAGCATGGTACAGTATTTCCACCCTTACTTCTGTGCTGCTGCCTGCAGACCTGAGCTCTCAGTCAGCCGCTGCCCTTCTCTGGCTGCACAGCTCTGAAGACAGAAGTGCCAAAGTAAGGATGACATGGTTGGATATTGCCACCCTTACTTCTGCACTACTGCTGGCTATGGAACAGCCTTGGGAGCTGGCTGCCTAGCCAATAGCTGTCCCTCTCCAGCTGCCCAGCTCTGAAGGCAGTTCAGAAGTAAGGGTGGCAATACTGTGACTCCTCAGCAACTCCCTTTTGGTTCAGGGCCACCAATTAGATAAATACCAATCTCCCCTGTGAAATCTGTATGGGTATGTCTACACTACAGCGCTAATTCGAACTAACTTAGTTCGAATTAGTTAATTTGAACTAAGCTAATTCGAACTAACGCATCTAGACCCAAAAACTAATTCGAATTAGCATTTTGCTAATTTGAACTAGCGTGTCCACACTGATTGGACGCTGGGTTGCATTTAAGGGCAGCTGAAACTGGTTCCGGCAGGGCATCAGGTCAGTAGTTGCTTTGTGTGGTTGCTGTCTGAGGCTATCTGAGGCTCGTGCTTAAAGGGACCACCCTGGACAGCCGGTTCTCAGCTTCTCCGCTTGCTTGCCTATCTCACCGAGGGACAGCAAAGCGTTTTCCTCTGCACCTGCCTTTTTCGGTGGTTCCCATTGGGGCCGCCGCCGCAGTTGGCAACATGGAGCCAGAGCTCGCCCTGGGCATTCTGGTGCAGTTTTTGGACTTGCTGCTGCAAGCCTGCCAGCAATGGCTGGAGGCTGCCTGGCACCACCTGGTGCACGTCAGCCCCCTGCCTCTCCACCTTGCCTCCCTGGGGGCCGTGGAGGAGCCACAGCAGCGCCCGGACACCAGCCTCGTCTGGCGTCTGGACACCAGCAGCAACTGGTAGGACCGCATCGTCCTGGAGTGCTGGGGAGATAGACAGTGGACCCAGAACTTCAGGATGAAGAAGGACACCTTCCTGGAGCTCTGCGAGTGGCTTGCCCCTGCTCTGCGGCTACGGGACACTTGCATGAGGCCTGCCATCCCCCTCCAGAAGTGTGTGGCCATCGCCCTCTGGAAGCTCTCCATGCCGGACAGCTACTGATCCATCGGGAACCAGTTCAGCGTGGGGAGATCCACCGTCGGAGCAGTGCTCATGCAGGTATGGCACTCACCGGCCACTGGGCCGGGGGGGCTGCAAGGAGGGAATGGGCCGCCCCAGGGAAAATGGGGGTGGGGGAGGAGGCAACAGTGCCCCGCACGGGAGGGTTCGGTCTGTCCCGGCTGTACTACACGTTGCCCGTGGCGGCCAGGATCACAGCAGGGGTTGCTTCCGGGAGTGGGGTACAGGGCAGTGCCAGGGAACGAACACTCCCAGCCACCCGGGTGCCCCAGTGATTCGTGGTTTGCTCTGTCTCTCTGCAGGTGCTCAAGGCCATCAACAGTGTGCTGCTCCGCAGGGTGGTCCGCCTCGCCGATCCGGACACCATCATCCAGGGGTTCGGTGCCCTCGGCTTCCCCAACTGCGGGGGGGCCATTGACGGGACGCACGTCCCCATCCGTGCGCCGGAACACCAGGCCTCCCAGTACATCAACCGCAAGGGGTACTTCTCCGTCCTCCTGCAGGCCGTGTCTGACCACCGGGGCCAGTTCACGGACATTAATGTGGGCTGGTCCAGCAAGGCACATGACGCCAGGGTGTTCTGCAACTCCTCCATGTGCCAGAGGCTGCATGCCGGGACCTTCTTCCCTGACCGCCACATCAGGGTTGGGGATGTGGACGTGCCCGTCTGCCTGGTGGGGGATGCGGCCTATCCCCTACAGCCCTGGCTGATGAAGCCGTACACGGGGCACCTCAACCCCTCCCACCAGGCCTTCAATGCCAGGCTCACCAGGGCCCGCATTGTGGTCGAGGGGGCCTTTGGATGACTAAAAAGCCAGATTTAGGTGCCTCCTCACCCGCCTCGACCTCGCCGAGCACAATATCCCTCCCGTGGTGGCAGCATGTTGTGTGCTGCACAATTTGTGCGAGCAGAAGGGGGAGGCTTTCCTGCCAGCCTGGATGGCTGAGGCTGAGCGCATGGCTGGCCACTATGCTCAGCTCCGCACCTCCGCCGTCCAGGAGGCCCAGCAGGGGGCCGTCCAGATCCGGGAAGCCCTGCGGGAGAGCTTCCTGGTGGAGGAGGAGGACTGAACTCTCCCTGCATGCCCCATTGGGGCCTTCTTCCACCCTCCCCTCCTTTCCCTTTCCCCTCCCTAACCCCCCTTCCTAATGTTAAATAAAGACACCTGTTTTGAAAGCAACAATCTCTTTATTTTACATAACTGGGGTGGGGAGAGGGAGGAATGAGGTTGGGAGAGGGGAGGGGGAAACCTGGGAGGAGGGAGCTGGAAGGGGGAGGAAGGGAAGGGAAAGCTCAGGGTTGGGGGTCCTGCTGGCTCTCCCGTCTCGCAGCACTGTGGGTGCGGGGGCGTCGGGGGGGAGTGGGTGTGGAAGGTGGAGCAGGAGGGACGGGGGGTGTGGAGGAAGCAGGAAGGGGAGCAGGGGTGGGAGGAGGAGCGAGAGCTGGGGCGGCCACAGGGCCCGGAGCAGGAGGAGGCAGGAACCTGTCCACCAGGCTCTGGAAGTGGCCTCTGAGGACACGGCCCTGCTCCTCCAGCACCTCCAAGCTCTGCTGCCGCAGCCGCAGGTCCTCCCGGACCCAGCGGTTCTGGGTGTGGAGCTGGTGCTCCAGTAGCCGCAGGTGCCGTCAGTGGTAGTCCTCGAGGTTCCTGGTGCGCCTGCTGGCCTGGGTGTGGGTGGCTGTTCCAGGCGGGGTGGTGCGCCCTGCACTCCCAGGTGCTGCGGCTGTGGTGAAACAAGAGCAGTGGTCAGTTCTCCCTGGGGACACAGTGGGTGAAACCCAGCCCCCCTGTGCAAGGCGAGGTTGGCATGTGGAGAACGGGACAGGGCCCCTGCATGACACCCAGCTGCTGCTCCATGGTGGGCAAGGCCCAGGCGCACAATCCCTGGGCTCCCTCTCCCCCCACCCCCCTGTACACATAAGGGGAGCATGATGGCACTCACATGTGGAGCCCTCCTTGGCCTCGGACGACACAGCCGATGTGCTCTGTGGGGTGCCTCAGGGGTCCTGGGTCCTGGGTCCTGGGCAGGCGCCCTGCAGGCTCCTGGCTCTTGGCGTCCTCCTCCTCCTCCTCGGTGTGAGGGATGGGTCCCTCTGCCCCGGGGTCAATCACCACCCGGGGGGCATGGACTGCATGAGCCCCCAGGATGCGGTCCAGGGCCTCAAAGTGGGGGCAGGCCTCCGGGTTGGCCCCTGGCTGGGAGGCCCTGGAGTAGGACTGCCACAGGTCCTTAATTTTGCAGCGGACCTGCTCCCGGGTCCGCATGTGGCCTCTGGTGGCCAGCCTGGCAGCCATGCGGCTGTAGACGGCTGCGTTCCTGTGGCTAGTGTGGAGATCGTGGACATTGGAGGCTTCCCCCCAAACCTCGATGAGGTCCACAATCTCCACACTAGACCAGGCGGGCACCCGCCTCTTGCGGCCCTGGGCAGGCTCCTGGGAGCCACCAGCCTGGTCCTGGGAAGAGGCAGAGGGCTGGGTGGCAATGGGTGGCTGGCTCATGCCGTGCCAGGTGCAGGGTCTGCTGGCTGGGTGCTGGCAGGCTTGCAACTGGCACGAGCACTGTAGCCAGACCGTGCCCCTTTAAGGGCTCTGGGGCCAGGAGGGGGGCAGAAAAGTTTCTCTGGTTTGGCCCAGAGTGGCCACCAGGGCAAGCTGGGAAGGGCTAGCCTCCAACTAGTTCAAATTAAGTGGCTACACAGCCCTTAATTCGAACTACTTAATTCGAACGAGGCGTTAGTCCTCATAGAATGAGGTTTACCTAGTTCGAATTAAGCGCTCCGCTAGTTCGAATTAAGTTCAAACTAGCGGTTTGTATGTGTAGCCGCTATTAAAGTTAATTCGAACTCACGGCTGTTAGTTCGAATTAACTTTGTAGTGTAGACATACCTTATGGTATAAAGTAAAAGCACAAAAAACCAAATTTCATAGTGGGAGACCAGATTTCATGGTCCAGGACATGTTTTTCATGGCCATGAATTTGGCAGGGCCCTAGTCATAAGATAAATTACTATATAGAAAATGTGTACCTGTCATGGGTGGCTGGTGCACCTGCTCTGTCCGTTGATGCCCCACTCCCCACCACCACAGGGAAGGGAAGAGATGGGACAGGGCCAGCATGCATATCCAGCCTCCCCGGCACCTGGGAGGGAGGAGGCCGCACAGCTCCCCAGCCCCCAGAGCACCAGCGAGGGAGGAGACCATGTGACAACCTCCTCCCCGGCCCCTGGAACACCAGGGTGGGAGGATGCCACAGGGCTGCAACCTCCTCAGCCTCTAGAGCACAGGGAGGGTGGGCACTGGGGTCAACAACACTCTGCCCTCAGAACACCTACAGCAGGCATTCTGGGGGGCAGGGAAGGGAACAGAATGTGGACTGGGCAATGCCTGGCATTTTGGAAAGGCAAAGCCTTCCCCTGCCTAGGCTACCAGACAACCATGGTACCTGTATACACCTAAGCACTTCAAGAAAACAAGCACTCTGTAGTGAACTGCTACTGGATTGGTGAATACCTGTATACTCTTTGATATTTCATTTTATTGTTTTTTAATTCTTAGAAAATTGGTATTCCATTGCTAAAATATAAGTCTGTTAGCCAGAATATTCAACTAACTTGCAGTCCCATATTCCCCCTACATGCTGGATAACAGAGCTATATCATAATATCATTCTGGGATGTACTGTCAGGAGGTCTCCCTCTTTACTTGAGTGAGGTCTCAGCTGGAGTACTCTGTCCAGTTCTGGGTGTCACACTTTAAGAAAGACATGGACAAATTGGAGAGAGTACAGAGAAAGTAACACAAGTGATACAATTTTTACAAAACCTGAGCTATGAGGAAGGGTTTTTAAAAAATATGAGACATGTTAAATCTTAAGAAAAGAAGAGTGAGGGAGGGGAGGGGATCTGATAAATAGCCTTCAAATATGCTAAGAGTTGTTATAAATTGTACTCCATACCCAGCTGCGACAAGCACTAATGGGTTTAATCTGCAGCAAGGGAGATGTAGGTTAGATATTAAGGTAAATTTTCTAACTATAAGGACAGTTAAACTCTGGAATAGGCTTCCAAGGGAGATTGTGGAATCCTCATTATTGTAAGATTTTTTTTAAGATTAACACCTGTCTGGGATGGTCTAGATATATTTAGTTCTGCTTTAGCACAAGTGAGTGGACTAGATGACTTCTCAAAGTCCTTTCCAGCCTTATGTGTCTATGATTTTATTAATACCAAACAGACACAAGCACTGGTGTATAACTGATGTGAATTAGCATGAAAGGATTTGCCAGCAATATGAATAATGTACATTTTAGAAGACAGCACACAAACATTGCAAGTTTACTGACATAGAAGCAGCATTGTTCTTTGGATTGAATGTTTTGTTGAATAAAATATTAATTCTTTTTTCAGAATTATTGCATAAGTGCTAGAAAAGGGGGGCTGTAAGCAATGCCACTGCTAGCCTGCTCTCTTGCCACCTGCTAGCTAGGGGAACTGGGAGGGGCCAGTAATGGGGGGAGGACACTTAGTCATCAACTTAGACCAGCCATTTCTCAACTAGACCTGCATCTTGAGGACAGGCAGGCAGGCTCTGATTCAGCTTCCAGGCCAGTGCTGCAGGTGGTATATAAATCCAGGAGGAAAAGTTGAGTGGGTGAGCAAGCAAAGAGAGGCAGTGAGCAAGCAATGGGAATGGGGGAACCAAGTGACCTGTGGGGAGGGGGAGCATGTTTGGTTTTAAAAAATGTGAAAGCTGGTAACTCTACCCCATTCCATTTCCTGCTGTTCTCTTCTATAAAGGATCGATTTCTTAGGTGTAGCAGGTATGACTAATTAGCCAGCCAGCTGCTGGCCTTGGGCCCCAATTTTTCTGATACTTTCTCAGTCTACCTGATTTATAGGTGCAGGCAAAATTATTTACAGCCAAGAGGACTAACAGTATCTTCAAGATAATATGGAGTCTTTCTTCATCCATAATCATTTTTTCCTATTGATTTACCTGGTAAGAAATAATCTGCTTGAACAATTCAGATTTCCAGGTTTATACATGTTTACATAAGCAATATATGTTAAGTGAGGTTTCCAGGAATATCTGGAGGTTTTTTTAGATATGACGATGCCATGGATTATTAGATACTTTCTAACACACAGAATTCCTGAATAGGGTTACTTACTTACAGGCCAGTATTCTTGGCTTTGGAATGCAACATACTTTTTAAAAATATCAGCTAAAGAGAGCAGCTAAAGAATAGTTGATACATCAATTAATCAAATGTACAGAAAGAAAAAGACTAAAGGGGTTAATGTTTACTAACAGACAATAATACAAAGCAATGGTATCTGTTACATCTTCACAGGCAGCTGTGCTGAAATTATGCAAGGTTGTTGGACTGGTTACCAAGGCATTGAATAAAACTGAGGAATGATGGTTTACCCTTTGCTACCAGTTCTTGTTTACTGAATGGGAGCTGGGGGGTTTCAGATTAGATAAAGGAACTCCCCAATGCCCACATAGCATCATTCAGTAAATGATTGCTCTAGGACAGGGGTCGGCAACCTTTTCAAACCAAAGAGACAAACTACATCAAAATTCAGAACAAGCGGCTAACAAAGAGCCATATAAGAATGCCTCTTTGCATGATTGAAAATATATAACTTAATATTATTGATAGCATAAATGAAACATTGTACTCACCGACTTTATTTAATGGGACTTCTGCATCTTTTTCACTTTTCTTTGAAGTTTACAACATAACTGGTCAAATCTAGCTTCATGCACGCATTCAGGATGTCTTCTGTCAATCTTGTGGCAGGGGTTGGGGTTGTGGGTGTGCAGGAGTCTGAGAAGGGGTGTATGAGGAGCTCAGACAGGGGGTTTGGGTGTATAACAAAGAACCACCATGGCTAAACAGCCATGTTAAAAAGGCAGTGAGAGAGAAAAGGGCAGCTTTTAAAAAGTGGAAGTCAAATCCTAGTGAGGAAAATAGAAAGGAACATAAACACTCCCAAATTAAGTGTCATAATGTAGTAAGAAAAGCCAAAAAAGAGTTTGAGGAACAGCTAGCCAAAAATTCAAAAAATGATAGTAAAATGTTTTTTAAATACATTAGAAGCAGGAAGTCCGCTAAAAAAGCAGTGGGGCCCTTGGATGATAAAGATATAAAAGGAGCGATCAAGGAAGACAGTGCCATTGCGGAGCGATTAAATGATTTCTTTGCTTCAGTCTTCACGGCTGAGGATGTTACAGAGGTTCCTAAATCTGAGCCAGCCTTTTTAGGTGACAAATCTGAGGAACTCACTCAGATTGAAGTGACATTAGAGGAGGTTATGGAATTAATTGATAAGCTGAATAGTAACAAGTCTCCGGGACCAGACGGCATTCACCCAAGGGTTCTGAAAGAACTCAAATGTGAAATTGCGGAGTTATTAACAGTGGTTTGTAACCTATCCTTTAAATCCACTTTGGTACCAAATGACTGGAAGATGGACAATATAACACCAATATTTAAAAAAGGCTCTAGAGGAGATCCTGGCAGTTATAGACCGATAAGTTTAACATCAGTACCAGGCAAATTAGTAGAAACACTAGTAAAGAGTAAAATTGCAAGGCACATAGAAGAGCACGAATTGTTGGGCAAAAGTCAGCATGGTTTCTGCAGAGGGAAGTCGTGTCTAACTAATCTGTTAGAATTCTTTGAAGGGGTTAATAAACATGCGGACAAGGGGCACCCAGTGGATATAATATACCTAGATTTCCAGAAAACCTTTGACACGGTCCCACACCAAAGGCTTTTACGTAAATTAGGTGGTCATGGGATAGGAGGAAAGGTCCTTTCATGGATCAAGAATTGGTTAAAAGAGAGAAAACAAAGGGTGGGAATAAATGGTAAATTTTCACAATGGAGGAGGGTAACTAGTGGTGTTCCCCAGGGGTCAGTACTGGGACCAATCCTGTTCAACTTGTTCATCAATGATCTAGAAAATGAGGTAAGCAGTGAGGTGGCCAAGTTTGCAGATGACACAAAGTTGTTCAGGACAGTCAAAAGCAAAAGGGATTGTGAAGAACTACAAAAAGATCTCAGCAAACTGAGTGATTGGGCAGCAAAATGGCAAATGAAATTTAATGTGGGTAAGTGTAAGGTAATGCATGTTGGAAAAAATAACCCAAATTACACGTACTACATGATGGGGTCAAATTTAGCTACGACAGATCAGGAAAGGGATCTTGGAGTTCTAGTGGATAGTTCTATGAAGACATCCACGCAGTGTGCAGCGGCAGTTAGTAAGGCAAATAGGATGTTAGGAATTATTAAAAAAGGGATAGATAATAAGACAAAAGATATCATACTTCCCCTATATAAAACTATGGTACGCCCACATCTCGAGTACTGCGTGCAGATGTGGTCTCCTCACCTCAAAAAAGATATATTGGCATTAGAAAAGGTTCAGAAAAGGGCGACTAAGATGATTAGGGGCTTGGAAAGGGTCCCATATGGGGAGAGGCTAGAGAGACTGGGACTTTTCAGTTTGGAAAAAAGGCGATTGAGGGGCGATATGATAGAGGTATATAAAATCATGAATGGTGTGGAGAAAGTGATTATAGAAAAATTATTTACCTTTTCCCATAATACAAGAACTAGGGGACACCAAATGAAATTGATGGGTAGTAGGTTCAAAACTAATAAAAGGAAATTTTTCTTCACACAGCGCACAGTCAACCTGTGGAACTCCTTGCCCGAGGAGGCTGTGAAGGCCAGGACTCTATTAGGGTTTAAAAAAGAGCTTGATAAATTTTTGCAGGTTAGGTCCATAAATGGCTATTAGCCAGGGATAAAGTATGGTGCCCTAGCCTTCATAACAAGGGCAGGAGATGGATGGCAGGAGATAAATCACTTGATCATTGTCTTCTGTTCTCCTTCTCTGGGGCACCTGGCATTGGCCACCGTCGGCAGATGGGATGCTGGGCTCGATGGACCTTTGGTCTGACCCAGTATGGCCATTCTTATGTTCTATGTTCTTATGATGGACTCAGGGCACAGGGTTAGAGTGTGGGGGGTGCAGGAATGTTATAGCAGGGGGCTGGGGATGTGGGGGTACAGGAGTCTGGGTTGGGGTTTATGAGGGGCTGAGGGCACAGGGTTGGGGAGTGTGGAGATGAGGAAGGTAGGGAGGATAAAGCAGCTATTGAAGGTAACATAGTGGGGTGGATCATCCAGTGGCCTAATGGCTACAGCAACTGCTTCATGAGACTGGGGTTGTGGGTCCAAGCCTCACTTGCCTGTCAGAGGACCATGAGGGCAGCTTCCACCACCTTGCTGGAGTTGCACTGGCACCAGCTCAAAGTGGAGAGGGCTTGTTTGAGTCTCTGCCCACCTGCCTAGGGAGCAGCTAGGATGCTGCCACCAGCTTCTCCAGGTCTAGAGCTGGAAGGGTGGGGCAGGAGCTTGCTCTGGGGCTGTGCTCAGCTGCCACCAGTTTGCCCAGGGACAGAGCTGGCACCAGCTGAAGGCAGGGAGAATAAGGCAGCTGCTGAAGTTAGTGAGGTGGGATGGGCCTACTCAGAGCCCAAGAGTGGGGTCCTCCCTATAAGTCACATAGAGCACTTCAGCTGCCACCCTAGCCAGCAAGAAGTCTCACAAGCAAATTCCCTTAGGCTATGTCTACACAGAAGCATTATTTCAGAGTAGTTGAAATTATTTTGAAATAACAAAGAGCGCATCTACACAGCAAGCAATTATTTCAAAGTAATGTCAAGCTGGAGGACTTCTTACTTTGTCTCTTGTAACCCTCATTTCACAAGGAGTAAGGGAAGTTGAAGAAAGAGTGTTCTTCTTTTGACTTCCTGCTGTGTAGACAGTGCCAAAAGCCTAGTTAAGCTATTTCGACTTCAGCTATGCAATTCATAAAGCTGAAGTTGCATAGCTTACTTCGACTTTTGCCCTTCTGTGTAGACATGCGCTTAGACACCCCAGCTTTACCTGTGCTGCAACCAGCACCACACCTTTCACAGATGAGAGGTTATAAAACCAATCTCACCAATCCCCAATAGGTTCTCCCAGTTCCAAAGGACCAGCCACAGTCCCAGGTCAATTTATACCTCAGAACTTACCCAAAAGTGTATGCTGTGCCAATGCTTTAGAATCTAAAATCTAAAGGTTTATTAACAAAAAAGAAAGAAAAGGTTGATAGTAGTATTGTTAAAGAAAATACATTTCATACATCAATCACCAAGTTCTTGATGCAGGCTCTTAGCAGAGATGTAAGAAGCTGCCAGCTTAAAAATCTCTGGAGTACAGGAGGCCCCTGACTTGCGACGCGATTGGTTCCTGGGGAAGCGTCGCAAATCGGGGGCATTGTAACTAGAACCCTCATTTACAATAGGTGCTGTGCACCGTCATAATGCAGGATGAGGACGTAAGCCGGAGGTTTTCGACGGGGGGTCAGAACTTGGACAGTTGCAAGTCGGGGGTCTCCTGTATATCCTATGTTAGGACGGGTCATCAGATCCTTCCCAGCTCTCTCTTCATAGCAGGGATGTTTCTGAAGTCAAGAACAGAATTGAAGACAAAGATGGAGGCACCCTCAGGATCCTTTTATAATCTTACTCTTACAGAGGGAAATCCATTGTTCTCCTGAGTGCTAGTACCTCCCAAACAGGAGCTGATCACATGATCAAGTGACCTGTCCATAGCCCCTTAGTGTGCCTGCTGGTTTGCAGGTTCCCAGCTGGATTCCTCAGGTTTTTAGTGGCAACCTTGAAAGCCATTGTCCATGCCATGCACTGAATAATCACCCCTCACAATAGGAGGTCAACACCTATTGCTGTCTCCCAAACAGAAAGCATTTAAATAGAAGTACAGAGCCCATATTCATAAATGTACATATGCAGATCATACAAATATATGAGTAGCATCAACAGGTTAAGCTTTACTAGACACCTCACTTGGCCCACTTTGCACAGAATTTGGGGCAAATACACAACAGTGGGTGCAACAATGATCTGCAGTTTCCTATTACATCCCAATGACATGACAGGTGGGTCCTCCGGTTGCCTAATGAATAAGACATCAGCCTCTGGGGCCTGGCATTGTGTGTTTGGGTTCCCCCTGCCCACCTGCCCAGGTAGCAGCTGGGCAGCCTCCACTAGCTTCCACCAGTGCTAGAACTGGCAGGTTCAGGGTGGGGCAGGTGGATTGCTCTGGCGCTGTGCTCAGTCACCAGACAGCCTGCCCTGGCCATATGCTGGAGCTGGGCCATAGTGCAGCCCCATATCAATCTGCCTGCCCCCAGAGCAGCCAGGCAGCCACCACCAGCTTCCCCAGGGCTGGAGCTGGCACCAGCTGAAGGTAGGAAGGATAAGGCAACTGCTGAAGTTAGGGAGGGGGGGATGGTGGGATCCTAGGATACAATGGTTTTTCACCATTGGTTTTTTTCATTTCAAGCTAAGAGCACCGATGAAAAAAAACTTACAAAGAGGAACTTTTACATAATCTAGTTCTCTGAATACACAGGAATTTTTTATAAAAATCTATATCCCTCCATTTAATGCTTTATCTTTGTGGGTCACAGATATTGTTCTTCCATTAAACCAAGAAGTCAGACTGATAATTTTTATGTGGTTTAAGCGTGCATGTTTTAAGTGCTACAATTTTAGTCATGACTTTGAACATCTGGCTAGCTGTATATTTGGATTATTCTTTGAAACTGTTCATCTTATGGAGTGTTCCTTCTTCACAGCATATGCTTTATCGCTGCTACCTCTTCTGGTTTTTTTATCTGCCTACTGTGCCTATCTATCAGTAGAACAGATTTACTGGTCAGGAATTCACAGAGACGCACAGACGATAAGAAATCCCATAGGTAGATCCAAGTAGAAGTACAGAAATGTACTATATGACTTACTTTTGGATCTTGACAGGCTGTTCCAAGTAGCCACAATGTCAAATATGTTGCAGAAGGGCATACATAAAACATGGGGTCTTTTTCTATATGTTACTGTCCTGGGAAATATTGCTATATCTGGTGGACTCATTCAGGTTGATAAATCGGCTAAGGCTATAGAAAAGAAAGCTGCAAGAACAGGATTATACTTCAAATGATCTGTAACGCTCATATAACGCAACATGGAAAAACGCTCAAACTCCTACAGGGCTTGGCTTAACCTCCTTATATATTAGGACACAGGAGGACCCATCACACTTCCCTAATTTTAGCAGCTGCCTCATCCTCCCTACCTTTAACTGGTGACCGCTCTAGCCCTGGGGAAGTTGTTGTTGGTGGCTGCCTGGCTGTTCCTGGGAGGGAGGAGACTCGAACCCACAACCCCAGCTTTAAAAACAACAAGTAGTCCTGTGGAATATATATATATATATATATAAGACCCACTTCTTCAGATGAGTTTTATTTCCCACTTTGTTAAATATGCCATTAGAGGCTAGCATGGGCTTTCTATGTATCTCTTTTAGGCAGGAACAAACTAAACGTGACATAGAATATTTTAATGCTTCTCTGAATTAGAAATGTCTAGCAAAAATTGACCCCCAGCTGGTTTGGTAAAGACACTAACCATCTTTTGAACTATACCAGAGTCATAAAATGTTCTCTTTAATTATCATGAAGTGCAGGCAATTTAGCTGTGCAAATCCTCTCCTACCTCCTCAAGTCCTCCTCCAAACAAAACAAAAAAGCCCCATCAACAGAAAACAACCTATTCCTAGGATATTAATAATGTTGTGGAGGGCCCTTATGTTTTTCTTTCGCGGTCATGCTGAGTAACATAAATATTACCCATGTTTTGGCTGGATCTCATGTGAAGAATGACTATAAATAACATGGAGAATGGCATCTTAATGAAAGAAGTGTATATTATTTCAAGTCATGGCAGCTTAATTATAAAGTTTGGCATCATATCCTTAGCCCCACTAAGTCTATTTTGAGCTATTTCTTTCCACCTCCTGTCTTCTGCTCTTTTGACTCTCCTCTCTTGGCACCATAGTTTCTTGGGTGGAGGCTGAAGGATCCTTATAGAAGAGAAGTTCAGATGAAAGACCCAAGCTCTGAAGAGAGTGGCAGGTATCTCCTCTCTTTGTTAATGAATTATACTGTGCCAATGACGCACAATGTTGAATAGTCAGGGCCTCCTGAGGCTAGCACTAGCCACTTGAAAACTAAGGCTCCAACCATGTTAATTATTTGTCATGTCCCCTTTCTCTGGTGCCAAAGCATTTGTGCTGATAGGTTCTCACCAGGTCAGGGTTTGCAGGCCCCTCCAGTGCTGGAAGGTGTGGACCCAGATATGAGCATCAGAGTCCCGTATGAGTGACCACCCAGAACTGGAACCCTGGAACCAAAGGTGCCAGTATCTCTGTGTTGAAGGTAAAGGACCTAGAGCCTCCTGGAAAAGGGGTGGATTATGGCACCTATATGTTATTCATACTGGAATGTAATAGGCACTGTTCATCTCTTAGGTCAGTGCACAAACTGGGAATATGAGCCAATAATCTACGCAAGTAATTGATGGTTGGAGCCAAAAAGTTGGACAGGAAAAAGGTGGTATCCCAGTCCCAGGGCCAAGCCCTCCAATAGGGAGCAACTGCCCCAGAGCCTGGTGATTCAAAAGGGCTTGTGGCCCCTGGCTGCTGCCACCATTACTCTGCCAGCAGTAGCCATAGCCACAGGCCCTTTAAATCACCACTGGAGCACTGGGCAGCATGCTTCAAGTGGCAATAAGGACTGGCAGGGGGAGGTGCACAGCGCAGTCCAGGTGGCGCTAAGGGCTGGCTACCCTAACCCCACCCCTTCTGCCTGAAGCCCCACCCCTTCCAGAAATGCAAAGCCGGGCCCCCCCACTTTGTTCAGGGGCCTGACAATTCTATCAATCCCTCCCCCGCTGCTCGGGGCACTAAAAGCCTCCTAAAGAGTTTTAGTTCTGAATAACTTCAGGCTTCGAGCACTATTCAGAGGAGGGATTGATCTGACTAAACTTCACGACCCTGAGGACATTCAGATTCTGTCATTCCCTGTGCCATTTGGCAGGCACTGCTGTTAGAGGGATACCTAAGAAACTGTTTGCCGTGCTGTATCTCACTCTGTGAACCTCCTGTTGCTATAAATTGTCATCCTCACCTTTTTCTCAGTGCTGCCAACACATAATTTTAATGCTGCTGTTTTGAAAGTGTGCAGTCTGCTGTCTTAGGCTCACTCTGCAGATACAACCATCACTCGGGCTCATTCATCATTCACACTTTTCATAGAAAGAGACTGCACTGGTACTGTGATTTCCCAGTGCTCTACACTAAAGCAATGTACATTAGCATTTAGCATCAGGAATATTGGATCTGCCAATGCTAAAGGGCTATTTCCTTCTTGCTTATGAAACTATTATTTGTCAAATAACCAGAGTCAAAAATTCAGCAGAAAGGTATTTATTTCACAAGTAACTGTGCTTTAGCTACTAATGAGACTCTTGAGTAGATGCATGCCATCTGCAGAAAACCTGTGTATCTGAATGCAGTTACACGCATACTTTTCTGTTCTCTCCAAACCAGCATAGGCCTAACCTAAAACACTAGATACAAATACACCTGGACTTTTGAGGTGCTTGGATGCAGGTCTGAAATTTGCAGTTCAGGTCCCTTTTGAATGTTCTAATTGTTGAAGGGGAGGGAAAGCTGACCCCATAATCCTGCTGTGAACAAAATAAATTTGATTGGAAGTGATGAGTACATAGGTCCATTATATAGTAGACAGGAATAGCCCGTATTTCCAAGTGTTTTCCAGCACCCGATTCTTGGCTTTTGGTGTGTGTATGTCAGGATGGTTTCACTGGAGCTGAGAGAGAGGCAGAAAAATGTATTCATAAAATTTTCTGCAAAAATGTCATTTTTATTGAAATTTGTGGATGAAGAAATGTTGTGGGTTTTTTTTAGATTTTGGCCACATGGACATTTTCACATGTGAAATTTAGAAGCCGAGAGAGGAATTGGTGCCAGAGGTTATTGTGTGCCATAATGCACTAAACCAGCCTATCAAGAAAAATTTTGCCGCCCTGCATGACATAGATAAAATGACTGTGAGGGATGGAAATGAGACTGTCCATCAGGCAAAGAAGGCATAGCTATATTGCTAGGAAACCAACAAGGGGTTGATGCCATGGTGAGGCAGATGACTTGGTGGCCTGGAGGAAGAGAGAAATACAGGGCCTATACAATTGAAGGAGAAAGGGAGAGGGAGCATGTCTGGTACAAGGATGGAGAGGGATTCTGTGCTGTGGAAAAGAGCGAGATGAGGGAGACTGAGGTCATGCAGTGGTGGAATGGAAGAAAGAATTGAATCCAGCTTGAGTAAGCAGGATGTCAGAATGTAAGAAGAACAGAGAATGAAGGGAAAAAGAAAATGGAGTCAAGGATTGAATGAGGGATTTTAGAGGGACCTCTTATGGGAGGTAACGGAGAAAGGAAGGGAGCAAGGCTTGTCAAGGGGAAATGTGACAGGAGGAGGAGAAAGTGGAAAGGAGACGTTCATAAAAAGAAAGAGCATTGTACCTCTTTAGAGGAAGTAAAAGTCAGACAAAGATGTGTAGATGGAAAGAAGGGACTATTATTTATATAGAGAATGAGAGAGAGGATAAACGTGATGGATTCATTATTCATCATTACTGAGATATCACTAACACTCAAAATGCAGTAAGTACTTATCAAATACAATAGGGCCAGTGGAGTAGAATGGAAAAAAGAAAAGAAATTAAAGAAAAATGTAAATGTTGCAGTCAGCAGAACATAGTTGATATTATTTCCCCCATATTTAAAGGCATTTTCCTGTTATCCCCCAGCCCTGTATGCCAGGGAGGCAGAGGGTGAGAGATGTGAGAAAATATATATATATATATACATATATATATAAATATATATATATATATGTAAAACTTACTCCAGTGTGAAAGGAGTTATGTTCCGATATATATAAAAAGGAATATCATTCCTTTCACGCTGGAATAAACTTTCAGATACTAAACATTTCCATCTCTTTGCTATTCTGCAGTTGTTTATAACCTTTGTGCCTCATGTAATTACTAAAATGATGAACTGCAAACGAAATGATGAAAATTTCATCCACTTCAGAATCTCTGCTGGATATTCCCTTTGCTGGACTGAGAGGGTCATTCAGCACATTGCCATAAAAGAGAGGGGGGGTTTAGATTACAATATTGCAATAATACGTAGGAGCATCAATTGGTAATCACAGGCCCCTGTTGTGCTAGATACTGTATAATCATACAGTAAGAGGACAGTCCCTGTCCTTGTCAGCCGATGGCCGGGGCAGTGAGTGGTTTGTGAGCCCTATTAAACACCCGAGTCTATGACTGCTAGGACAGGGTCCCTTCGCAGTGGGCAGCCAGGGGAGGCTGACGGGTGCCCCAAGAATCCGCAGAGAGAGCTTATTACACCCGAGTCTTTAGCTGCTAGGACAGGGTCCCTTCACAGCGGGCAGCCAAGGGAGGCTGACGGGTTCCCCAAGGATCTGCCCCGTGGAGGCAGCAGAGCCCAAATGCCCAGCTCTCACTGCGTCTACCCCTTTGACCAGCTGGAGTTCTTTTACTTGTGTATGGTTCTGTTACAGCAACAGGAGGAGTCAGGTTAAAGCTTAAACAGTTACAGGTTTATTAAAGAGACTTATAAAGCATATGGTTACAATGGCTATTGTTCTACTTCTTAACTGCTAGCAAATACAGGTCTTAAAAAAATGGTTACACAGGAAAAGGAAGATAGAAAATAACGGTACCAGATGACAGCTTAATCTTTAAAGAGCTCTAATTCTATGCATGCACTAAGACAAAGGACACATACAGGTATAACTTTTACCCCCTTCTGCATCTCTCGATTCCAGCGTGTCAGGCCAGGATCGGTCACTCAATTCCCCGGGAGAGGTGAATACGAGGCTGGGTGTCCCCGTGTGGACCTCAGGAGGCAATTACCTAACCCGACCATCAGGTAAATGGTAGATTGACACTCAGAGTGAGTGTGCTGCTGGGCCCATCTTTATACCCGTGGGGTCACGTATTCTCTTTCTTATCTATGGTGCCAAATTGTGCTGGTTCGTCTTTGTGACGCCAGTTCTTACAAGGGAGTTTCAACGTAATTTACACTTGTAAGCGAGAGATAACTAAATTGGGAGTACTGGACATTCTTTACTCAGCGGGAGATTCCTCTCCCGGGATGGTTGTATGATCGTATCAACATAGGCGCCAGCCAAGGGCAGTTTCTTGGTCAACAGCTGGCTTGATCACCCTTTCTTATCTGTGTTTACAGTTGTCCAGGGTCACGATGAGCCAGCATATCCAGGCCTCTGTCAAGGCATCAAGGACTGTGCTGATTTTATTGCTCTCTGTGCCCTGTGTGCTCCAGACACCTCAGAGGGCAAGCAAGATGGATGTGACGGGGGGGGGGGGGCTCTGTCTGGCTACAGTCCTAGAGAACTCTCAACAGGCAAATAGGACAACCTGGCCCTGTGACAAGCGGTACAAATGTCGCTGTGGACCAGTACAGAAAGGGGCTTATAGTTACATTCATCCCACCTCTCAGAATCAGCAAGCCTGAGTGGACGATTCGCCAACTATGGGAGAACAGGACAAAAATGGAGGAAGTGGCCTTAGAGGCTGAGTGCCCTGAGAGAAAAGATAATGTATTTCTCAACTGCTTGGAAAAAACTGCATCCAGAAAGGGGGCAGGGTTGAGAACTCAGGAGCTTGTGTCCTGAAGAGAAAAAGGGAGCAGCAGGGCTTCCCTGACAGAATCAGATTTTACATATTATTGATCTGCTTGGTGAATTCTTGTCCAGGTTTCCCTGAGGTAAGGAAAAGCTTAGACTCCCACCCCTCTCCGCTTTATTCCTTCTGATTTGAGGTCACAAACTGAAAACCTTATGGGTGAGAGAGGCTCTCCCTCTCTGAGGGAAAGGGAAGGTCTAGGAATGGCCCAAAGCAGGTTTGTCATTTGGTCCCTCTGGAATGACCACACTCGATGCTCAAGTGAGGGCTTGTCTACATGGTGGGGTAATGTGGACCTGGGGGATGAAGATCTCCACTACAAGCCAGGGGTTGTGATTCCCCTGCTCATGTACACATACTTATACTAGATCTTACTGAGCAAGCACTGGTACAAATTACAGCATAGCTGCACTAGCATGGGTAGCAGCAGTGGAGACACACTGAAGCTGTGCCAATTACAAACCTGCCTGAAACTGGTGGGTATTTATTTACTCAGCACAGCTCAGCCATGGCCTCTGCTGCTGCGGTTACTTATACTGGTGCTAGCTTAATGAAAGCAAGTGTGAGTATGTGTCCATGAGCAGGTCAAACACCTCTAACTTGTCCTATTGGAAACTGTGAGGAGAGTGAGTGTATGTCCACCTAAAGGACCCTACTCACACCTCTCGCTTGTAGTGTGGATGTAGTCCTAACCACACCAGTGCAATGGGGTAAGTGGTCCATTAGACCCTGCTCGTGCTTTAGCACAGTGCTGCTTGAAACAATAGTACTTTAAAGTGCAATAGGCAATTTTTAATGAGCACCAGCAGGATCTACATGAACCAGTTAATGAACAGAACTTCAGTGCACTTCAGAAATTACCCCCTTCTAATCTGCATTGCCTCACTGTGTAGACAAGCCCTTGATCTGTTGTTGGATTATTACTCTAATTACAGAGATTTCCCTAGGCCTCCTAAAACTTGGTCTGAGGAGAGTTTTGTTGTGGCTACTTGGCCCTTCTCCCATTTTGACTCCTACACAAGCATATGTTAAAGCGGCTGAATTTCAGAAGTGCTGAGCACTTGTAGCTTTCATTAACCTGAGGAGAATCATGGGCTTTCTGTACCTTTGAAGATCAATGTCTCTCTAGGTGCCTCAATATGGCATTAGCTTTAAATCAATGACGTTTGAAAGCATGGATTTCTTACCCTGTGCTGAAATGCTGCTTATGTGCCTAGCTCACGGAATGTAAAGTGAGCTCTCACATTCGGGGTATGTCTAAACTACATCCCTTTTTCGAAAAAAGGGATGTAAATTAGACAGATCGAAATTGCAGATGAAGCTGGGATTTGAATTTCCTGCACTTCATTTGCATAATGGTGACCACACAGTCTTTCGAAAAAGGGCTTTTCTAAAGTGAGAGCGCTGTCTCAATACGGTTTTTTTGAAAAAAAAAAACTTTTTTGAAAGAACCCGTACTCCTCAATGAGGAGTATGGGATCTTTCGAAAAAGTTTTTTTTTTTTTTAAAGAACTGTGTCTAGATGGTGGTTTTACTTTCGAAAAGCCCTTTTTCAAAAGACCATGTTTCTAGGTTCTGGGGGAAGTTTCCTGATAGTCTGAGTTTTGAGAATGTAGACCCTAAGCAAACAAGGAGGAATCTGATGGCAACCTCCACTAAGCAGGGTTTACAGAGGATTGATTATGAAGTGATTTTGATTTTGTTCACTTTAGTATTTCATTTTCCAGATTTACATGAAGAGAAAAAGCCAACTAAACTCAAAACAAATGTGAAACTCCAGCTTCAGAATGTTGTACAAATATGATTATTTGTCTAAATTCACTGATGTCAGGCAGACTCAGTGTAAGAAGGCTTCTACTGCGAAAAGAATAAATAATCCGAGAGAACACTTTGACTAGTGGCGTATGACATAGCAGCTCTGCCAGATGTCTAACAAAGCCTGCCAAATCACTGTGACAGGGGAAATACAAAACAAAGACCCATACAGCCAAAGGTCGAATAGTATAATGTTGTTTAGCTGCATGGACTCTTACGGAGCTAGAGAATTAGCATTTGTATATCTTTCTCCTATTTTATCTCAAATGGATGTTGGAACAAGAGTAGAGGATGTAGTACCTGCATCAAAACTAAAGCATGGCATCTCTTTGAATCTGTCCACATGATTTTAACAGAATATGAATGAAAAAAATATTTAAAATTACATTTGGGGAAGTGGAAAATTTGCTCAATTAAATTTAATTCCTCGTATAATCTTTCCAGCATACAGACTCTTGGTAATAAGTATTTAACTAGAAAGATGCTTTGCAATCAATTAGTTCCACCTTGTATTTTGTTGTAACTTTTCCCAGACTTGAAGAGCTCCTTGTGGCTTCAAGGCTTGTCACTCTTACCAACAGCAGTTGGTCCAATAAAATATATTATCTCACCCACCTACATAGACAAAAGTGAGTTAAAAATACACAAACTTTTGCAAACTGGAAGGACAAGAATAGAATATATTTTGTCGGGGAGATGCATTCTCCCAAATTACCACAAGCTGAATCTGGGTTTTTTACCATTGGGATTGAGCTTTCCAGAGTGGAAAGTTCTTGTGATGTTTCATTGTCATGCTGCATTTGTTTATACTATTGGAGGTGCATTATATCTCATTACCTCTCTCAGATGTCAGACCAAATCTGGCAAATGACTGTTGGCTTGTGTTCTTCAGCAGTGAAGATTTTAAACAAGGAATGTTCATAAAAAGGGACATTTTAATTTCCCACAGATAACACCAGTTTGAGATACAATTGGTGCACAAAAGGCCAAATTCTTCACTTTTTACATCCTGCACAACTTCAATGACTTCAATGGCATTACAAAGAAGTAGAAGCAATTTTTACTGTCCTGCCAATGTCGCTCTCAGGATGGGGCTTATGGGTTTTGACTCCAGGTCCTTATTAATGTTCCCTCTAATTTTTCCCATCCATGTGCAGAAAAAAATGTGTTATGTACACTGAGGCATGTGGATGTGCACAACCAGTAGAAACACACGTGTGGGCATTTTGCTAATCAGCTGAGTGACATCTGAATCTCTCCTGGGTAGCCGCCCAAGCGCACAGCTTAAGGACAACACTGGTCCCCATCCAACTTGATGGTTGCACTTTTGAATTTTGAAGGGGTAAAGATTAATGGAGATTTTTGGCTCTGCATCTATAGTCAGTGTTTCTACTTTATTTACAGCCATTTTAACAGGACAATATTGTTACTGAAATATTCTACAAATTACATAAAATAAATGGGTAAATTATAAAAAATGCAGCATTTTTCATTTAGTCAGTTAATTTTCTTTATATAAAGTGAAGTTAAAGAGTTATTTAGTGTAAACATAGACACCTTTTGTTCCAGCTTACTTGATTGTAAATATAGAGTAGCTCCATTGACTGGTTAACTGAAAGTAAAATTTAGCCCACACATCTCTGTCTTAGATCTCGTAAAATAATTGTGTGCATGCAAGACATTGTTGAAAAGGTGTATTTCTTACTGCTTATATTTTAACATTAGCATTTGCTATGGGGTGTGACTTTAGCTTTTTAGCTTTTTAGGTCTAAAAGAATAAATTATTTGGTTTCTGTGAAATTAAATTTAAAGCATCTATTGTTTTCTTTTTCATTTTCCATTCACTTAGATGCAGTGGTTATTTTATCTGAAACATATACTATATTTTCATTTAATATTGAAGAGCCAATGCCTGTGTTATTGCACAGTCATGTATGCTGTGGAATCCTTTTATATTCTTTAGTGCAGTGTTGGCTGCCTCTGTTTTAAAATGGGAGATTTTTATGTGCAAGTTTTAGTTCCCCAGCTATTGGTATAAAATTCCTTGTTTGTTTTTTTCCACAGAACAAGCTGAAGTCTCTTTAGACCTGCAGCTGAATTGATAACATCCAGTAATCAAATGGAGCCATTGACTTATGCTGAAGTCCTAGTTCCATTCTGAAATTACAGATGGCACATATTATAGCTGAATTGTGATAAAAAATGATTAAAGACATTTGTTGCTCAGAGCTTTTTTAGTTAGCTTTGACAAATGGTTCAATCGTCCCTTTTCAATAATGACAGTATGCATGAGAAAGTAAAGCATTTTAAGATCACTTATGGTGAATTATATAAGTGATGGCTATTGAGCCATTAATCAAGTAGGAAATGTTAGAAGTCACTGAAGCAATATCTCTAGGATGGTGTTCTGTCTCCTACTATTTTTGTGTGTGTTATGAAAAATGGGATTTTTGTAACAATGATTGATTGGTCTAGTACGGTTTTGGTTATGAGAGTCATAGGGTTTCTTTTATGTTCAGGAAAGAAATCAAAGTCAGTTTCCCCAGTAGAGGACACTGTGCTCCTTCAGTTAGCTTTGTTGTTCTTTATTTTGCTAAAGAGCACTGGAAATAAATCAAGGAAGGTATGATTGTGTACTTGGTATTCTGTATGGATGCCATGACTGACATTGCAATTATAGGTTTTTGCATTGTTTATGCTTCTCCAAAAGCATATCTGAATGCTTTGAACCATTGGCTGAAAAGATCTTAGCTAGGTTTCATTACAATGCATAATTGTATTTACCCTTTAAGGCCTCCAAGTGTATTTGTGCTTTTCACAGCACTAGCAATGTGCACTTTAGTCATAATTAAATAAGTGATTGAATGAAAAAATACAAAATCATTTTTTCTAAGAGTGATTTAGCATAGTTTTTGAGCATCTACATAAAACCATCCAGCATTTCCTTTACATTTTTTACATTCCATTCAGGGACGCTGCTTGACTTTTTGCCTGATTGAAATAAAGAATTGCACCAGTAATCCTATTTATTACTGCTAGTTTCCTTGATCCTCCACACCTCTATGGATTTCTTAAACAGTATAAAGAGGAATATGTGGAAAGCACTCAAATACTACGATGATGTGTGGCAGCACAAAACCCCAATATAAGATACAACAATTTACACCTTATGAGGTGACTTCAGTGCAATCAGATTACCTCACGAGCTGAAAATCTGGCCCTAATATTAACCTTCCATTCTGATATTTAGCAAAGATATTTCCTTAATGAAATGCAATGGCATCTGCTGAGTAGAATAGTATAGAATTAAATAAGAATAGCAACTGGATAGGGGAAAATGGTTCAGCCCAAATGCTGAGTAATCCCCCCTCTCCCCCCAACTGAAATGTTCCTGGTAAATATTCACCAGCGTGTAGTTTTAATCAATCTGATTTGTACACTCAAGTGTACAAATAGCTAAACTGCTGTGAATGCTGCTGTTGCTGCTGCTACAGGGCAATTATAGGTAACATATTTGGAATATAGTGAAGATGGACAGTTCCTTGTACAAGGAAGAAGGAAGGTGAGAAGTCACATTTTCTGAGTGTTTTGAGAGGCTGCCATGAATGAGCTCCACAGAACTACAGACTTGTAAGACAAAATAGACAATGCAAAAATATATAGTATTCTTTAATCGATTTCACAATGCTTTCAAAGCAAAGATGGTATTGTAATCTCCATTTACAGGTGGAGAAGTGGAAGCACAATGGTGAAATTACTTGCCCAAGGAAGGTCACACAGCAAGTCAGTGGAAGAGTCAGGAATAGTGGCTCTGACCCTTAAGCGTGTGCCCTATTCAGTGGATCATGCTTCCTCTCTTATTGTGCTGGGGTACAAAGTTAATAGTTTAAAAGAAAGAGGCTTGAAGATTTCCTCTTTTAGGCACCTACCAGCAACACCATAGCTAGATCTAAAAATGTCCTCTCATTCCCTTCCGAGGTTCACGTACTGATGAATCACTTTTAGAAGCTCCTATTTCTGGAAAGATCAGGCCAACAATAAAGTCAACATGAATTTTGCCAAAAAGTTGAAAACACCATGAAAATGATGCTTTAGAGCTACTTGTGAACTCCATGACTGAGCTAAAAAACTTGCACTGAAGTTCAGTTGACTTAAAATGGAAAATTTTGCTTCAGTACTGGATTGGACCCCATAACGTTTCTTGCCCTACTAAGAACAGGGAAATATAAGGCTAGGTATCATGTAACTAACGGGGGCAAAGCTGTACAAATGGGATTTGTAATGTTAGTTGGGAAGTGACTATGCTAAATGCTGTTGAGGCTCTGAGCATGTCCAGTTTGAAACAAGTGTTCTAGAAGCATAAGCAGAATTACTCATGTGAGTTCTCAGGCAGATATAGGGAAGTGTGATAGGTTCTTCCTCACCAAATCAGATTCCTAGATACTATAGACAGTACCAGCAAGCACACTAGAAATTCTTTGCTTGTGAGATTTCCACTCCAATTCTGCATACCCAGGAGGTTCAGATAAGATCTGGTGGACCAATCAAACATTACACTTTGTGAGGTTTGTCTGTTTTTGTTATCATTTATTTAGACTGAGGTAGGATCCAAAATGTTCTACTGCCTTACAAGCACAAAGACCATCTCTGGCCTAAAGGGGGTATGGTCTAAAATGTGGTGGGTTATGCAAGTAAGTCCAGCCCTTTCAGCAATGCTATGATTTGCCATTCCAACATGACTCATCTTTCAATAATTTAACTAAGGACCACCTGCTATGACCCTGAATTTGGCAGTTACCATGATAAACAGCCTTAGACTGCAAATGTGTTAAATAGCCTTATGCAGCAAATGCCATTTATCTGATTTTTATCCAGTGTAAGAAAGAAATCAAAATATAAAAGTAATTATGTCCGGGCAGAAATATAACCTAGAGTGTGTGAGGTAAAGACATACCTTTAAAATCTATACCAGGTAATTATGTGCAGATCATAGCCCATTATATGATGCCATCTCATGACAATAAGCTTGATTGTCATTCAAGTGTACAAAGCACTACCCTCTGAAAGGCAGTCTTTCTCCATTATTCCCAATAAAGTAAATCTTTACTATAGCACACTTAAATTAATAGTACCTTATGACATTGTTTAAATCTTTCAATGAAACAAAAATGATACAAATTAAATAGAAGTGCCTGTACTTGTACACTGATTATATACAGTAGATATACTTGCTGTAGCCATGGATATAAGCTTTAAAGTTAAAGGTTTTTAGAAAAATTCAATTCAGTGATAGACTGATGAATCCAGCCTAAAATCACATGTTTACTTTTTTTCAAAAATTATAGAGCATTAGATTTAATGGAGGATGATTGACTAGCAGCTTCTTACACAGTCACTTATCTCACAGTGCCCCAAAAGTGTATCCTTTCCTTCATCCGAAGGACACAATTATAAGGATGTGAAAGATTGACAGGGCTGTGAAGAAAGGTGATTCTGTTTCATGGAGGATTTCAATGGTTTAAAATTTGGTTTCATTTCTATTTGAAACAAACTCCCAACATTTCAGAATTATCTGTGAAAGGCAATGGAGCCCCCATTCTAAGCTATCATCCTAGTGGACTTTACTGGAGCTGCAGGCTGGGAGAGCCAATGCTGAGGCTGTCCTGCAGGCAGGATGGAGTGTAGGCAGGGTTCCAATGAAACTTCATATAAGTCAAACTCGCATGTTCTTTCTTTTGACATATCAACAGTTGCCAATGAAAAAAAATAGTTGTCAGGATTTTTCTGAACAACTCTACTAAATTGCCTTTGGCTAAGATGCCAACTAAGGTGTGATAGGTGCACAGTTGTCCATTAGTAATAGGACTGAGACTACTAGTTCATTTCACATAGACCACATATTAATCATTATGTGGTAATAAATTTTGCCCTTTGACTCCCTCTCCTACTGTACTTGCCATTCTGAGGCTGAATCTTTGGTAGGAGGGGGCAGGAGCAGAAAGTAATTCACTCTGGCAAGTCTGGTTCACAGAATGGCCTCTTGAGTACCATTATCCAGCAGTGAACTTCAGAGGAGCACTAAGTCTGTGTGATGTCCCAGCTCTTGAACCCAGTCCTGGGAGTCTCCAGAAAACCACCGCCTTACCGAGACTTGGTAGACTGAGAATGTACTAGGACTAAGGGCCCACCCCTGGAGCTCTGTTCCTTTTTCCAGCTCTGCTTCTGGTTCCTGTCTCCTGCTTCACCCATGCTTTTGTTCCTGCTCCCACTCTGCTCCTGGCCTTTGCTTGGTATTTGCCTCTCCTCCTTCCCTTACCTCACCTGCAATCCTGTTACCAGCTCTGATTCCAGCCTGGGCCTCTGACTTGTGACTCTAACTCTGGCTTGCTCCTTGGCTCTGGCATTTGGCATTTGACCTCAACTCTAACTCATAGCTTTGATTCCTGATTCTGATGCTGTCTTGAACCCTGGCTCTGGTGACTGGCAGTTGACTCTGATGCTAACCTTTGGCTTCGTTCCTCAACCTGTATGCCAGTTCTGCCCACTAGCTTTGACTCCTGCTCTAGCTACCAGGCCAGACTGCCAACATTCTGGGCCACAGCAGCCTACTCTAGCTTGTGTCAAAGGGTTGATTCAAATGCAGCAGCTGCCAGGTTTGGGGAGGGGAGGAGTGGAGAAAATTGAATAAAAGTCTTCTGTGTCCCGTCACTCCCTACCAGCTGCACTAAGGATTGTTCTGTCACACTGGAGTTCTAGCCCAATAGTTTTTACTTTGCTGTCATAGTTTCTGAATTAAAACATTTAGCACCAGCTTGGTATGCTTTCCTATTTTGTGCCAGTGGATATATTTTTACAATACTTTTATTTGATCGTAAAATACATTGATGTTGCATTATATAAAATGCACAACTGAATCAAACAGAACTCTTGCAGTTTTCATCCAAGTACTATGGTGGTGAACATCAGCTTTCACAGTTTTTTATTTGAAAGGTAGTTATATGCTAAGGGCTCAGTTTTCATGTTTCTCATATCAAATCATAACGAGCTTCCTGATAAATAGTTGACTTGTAACCTTTTATTAAAATTTCCCACATTTCTATTGTAGCCAATCCCCATATCTGTTATATATTATAATTTTTTTCATTTGAAAACAAAATAACTACATCAAGTTATATTATAGTCCATGAGGGGTATGACATTACCAGTTGTAAAATTTAAAAAGAGAGTATTAGATAATTCAAGAATTGTTAGGTCATCACCCCGATCTACTAAATATTTGAGAGAGTTTGCATGCCTTGTCTGTCTGTCTGTATGTCTGTTTGTCCGATTATGAGTACATTTGTTCAAGAATGCCTCTTAAATGGTAAGAGCTAGGACCACCAAATTTTGTATGTAGCTTCCTCTTTCATAACTTAAACATAGTAAGGGATTGGTTGTGCCAGGTGTGTGTGGAATGCAATTGTTTCTCATCAAGCAGAAAGGGAAGGCTGTGATAGCAGGGATAGATTTACTCTTGAATGACCGTAGGGGGGCAGAAAGCACCTCAGCCCCAGAGAGCAGACACTGGCCCCAGGGAGCAGCTGGCAACCAGGCTGCATGGCTCCCACCACCTCAGGCTGGTCCCAGGGAGCAGTTGACGGTCACCCCCCCACAACTCCCGACCTCCTGTCCTGATTCCTGCACCCACATCCCCAGCCCTGAGCTCCTCCTCACCCCCCCCAACCCTGACTCCTGCACCTCCCACATCTCCAGCCCCTGCCCTGAGTCTACCACATCCCTGAGCCCCTGCCCTGACTTTTGTACCTCATCCCCTCACCATCCTATACTGAAGGAACAAACTGGATAAATCTTCTAGTTACCTTATAGTTTGAGATTCAAATACTACACAATTCACTGCAGTTATCCCTGACTCTATATTAACTTTTATGTACTGGGGGGCTTTGAAATCAAACTTAGCCAAAATGCAAACTCCATAAAATTTGTTTTCAAAATCATATCTAGAAATCTGAGCAGTAGAAAGAAGTGCCAAAATATTCTGCATCAACTTTAGCATCTGTTTGAATATTATCTTTTCTTATGAACCCAGATTTGTTTGGCAAATCTGAAGCCCAATTCAGCCATTTTACTCACATTGAGTAGTAACTCACCCTATAAATAGGCCTCTTGGGGGAATGTCTACATAGTAATGTTATTTCAGAATAACTAACATTATTAATGTTATTTCAGAATAACTAACATCTGTGTCT
Source organism: Pelochelys cantorii (assembly GCA_032595735.1). NCBI lineage: Eukaryota > Metazoa > Chordata > Testudines > Trionychidae > Pelochelys > Pelochelys cantorii. The sequence continues at coordinate 19,807,026 of CM064339.1, forward strand.
ACAGAACAAGCAGTTATTTTGACATAATGTCAAAATAATCTCGAGCTGGAGGACTTCTTACTCCAACTCCTGTAACCCTCATTTTACGAGAAGTAAGGGAGGTTGGAGGAAGAGTGCTTTTTCTCGGACTTCCTGCTGCGTAGACAGCGCCAAAAGCTGAAATAAGCTATTTCGACTTAAGCTACCCAATTGACGTAGCTCAAGTTGCATAGTTTATTTCAGCTTTAGCCCTGCTGTGTAGACGTACCCTTGCTAAGTAAGATACTAAGTATGAGTTAAGATAGCAGAATCTGGCTCCTTGAAAAGATCTATGTTTTTTGGATCTGAGTTTTATCTGGAATTCACATTTTGACTCAGTCTTGCATAAAATCCCACAAAACTCTTCAGTTTCACCTTCAACAAATGAAACATTTTGATAATTTCCCATTAAAAATTTTAATTAGATTAGATGTTCCCACAGAAAGTGATGATTTTGTGAAATTAGTATTTACAAATGGAAACATTTTGATCCGCTCTTGTGGCTACTGTGTTTTATAGTAAAACTGGGATTGTATTAGCACCAAAGCAAAAATATTGCTCCAAGAGGAAATATTCAATGGAATTTTTGAAACAATAAGCATTTTCTCATTTGATTTTAGAATAGTTTTAATTGTGTGTGTATGTGCACCATGACCAAGACAATTGCTGCATGTGCCACATTTAATTTTTGATGTAGGAGGAGCATCATGGTTTCATTTGGTAGTTAGCACATCTGGAGCCTTGTTAATCAATATTCACAAGAGGGGCTTGCTAAAAGAAACAAATATGCAGAACAACAATTGGCTAGGATCCCACAGTGTTTTGCAGTTGTGCTGCAAAGTTGAACATATTTGTTGCAATTAGTGCTTTGACCTGGGGAAGGAACTCAGGCTACTTTGATTACCTGTGGAATCTGCTGCAAGCTGCTCAGAGGTTTGAACAGTAGCCCAGGAGGCTCACAGGAAGGAGTGATTGAAAGGCGAGCCATTGAGCCAACAGACCTTGAGCTGAAACCAGCCTTAATCATCAGGGATGCAGAGAGAGAAGGAGCTGGCTGAATTCCAAAAGACCATTTTCTGTCAGAACTCTGGTTTGTTACAGTCTCCAGTGAGCCCGTGCTTGGCAAGCTTTTTTTTTTTTTTAATATAATGCTAACTTGCCTGCCAGGTGATTCTTCTCAGCTTCTCACATCTGTAATTATGATTTAGTCTAAAAGAAGCTTAAACCAGTAGCGTTTTTTTAATCCCAAATGAAATCCCACAAAAACATGCTTAATATGGCTGGCATAGTAGGAAAGTCTGCAGTGCTACTGAATTTATCAGTGGGAAAGCTGCACAATCTCATGCTCCCACAAACTCCTTATAGACTAGAAATGGGATAATAATTGCAAATAATACTCAAGTTTAGTAATAGATAAGCACTTCCTGGACAGGTTGAGAGTTAGCCAAACATAATCTACTGTGTCCATGCTGTTACAGATTGTGGATAATTGCAGGTACACATGAATCAATTTTTGTGCCCAGATAAAATTAAGTGCTGATTGTGACAGATGTGGCAACTTCCTGTGCTGTTCTGAACAAGTATTGTTGAACTGAGTCAGAACTCATTGGATTGGATTGGACCTCATTGAATTAAATCAGATATTTTTGGAGCCAATTGTATGAAATGAATGGCTTGTGTGTTCTTGTGGACCATGTATTGCATATATTTCCATGAGGAAGGGTAGTTACAGTTCCTTGGGAACTGAGAACTATGGGGATTGTTTGGCAAATTTTCTTAGGTTACAGAACCTCCACAGAAGCAGCAATAGGCCAGTTCGGTCTAGATTCTCCTGCAACTAATGGACAAAGAAAGGATTTTTGACTTAAGTAGTCTGACTTAAACTGTTATGGGCCTTCTTTCTGATCCCACAAATGTATGGCACCTCTTGTCCAAGGAGATTCCAATCCTTACAGCTGTTAGAAGAACTATGGCTCACTAAGGGCCCATAAGATTGAATGGTTTTGCTCGGAACAAAAGGAGTTATGCACTTATAACTAGAGGAAAATCCCTGTGTGGGGTTTGAATGACTGTTCACTTGCCAGAGTGCTTGTTAATATTGGGGTGATCTCTTGTAAACTTATTGTCATGCAGATAGGTTCTTTTGTTGTTTTTAGTATGTTTTATCTGTAATACTTTAACTTTAAGAATAAGTGTGCTTACTTAGGAAGAGAGGGGCCAAGACGTCAGTTGCCCCAGGATCTGGTGATTTCAAAAGGAAACCCCCTAGAGAGTGCCACTTGAATAAGACTGATCAGTTCTTGAATTCTTTGAGGATCTTGCCTGATGGCACCAGCTATTATTAAAGTTGCCAGACATTTCCCATAATAAGAACCTGTTTTCAGTAGCTTATATCTTTACTAAACCATGGCCCTTTGGCCTGAAATTTTCCATTCTGAGGCCAGGTGTACTCTAAGTTTGAACCAAGATATGCAACTCCAGATATGTTAATTGCACAACTGGAGTTGACATACCTTGATTTGAACTTTGGCACCATCCCTACAGTGGGAGGTCAGTGGGGGTTCCGGCACTGACAGGGGTATCCTCAGCATTTGATTTAGCAGGTCCTTACTAGACCTGCTAAATTGAACACCAGAAGATTGATCTCCAGAGTGTCAGTCCTCAGATAAAGTACAGATGTGACCTGTCTAAGGCTGAACTGCTTTGGAAAATTTCAACCAAATCAGTCCAGCTGCTTTTTAGAACAAGATTAAGGGAAAATGTTATTTTGCATATTTAAAAATTTTTTAATTTATTTTTTCTTTAAACAGTTCAAGTATCTCAATGCTTTAGAAAGGGACTTGAAATTTGAACTCTGTCAGGGTTTGTGATGCCTTTATGCATTGTGAAAATCCACCTGAATTTGGCTAAATTATAATTCTTTGAAAAAAGATTCTTTGTGCATGATCAGTAGATACTTTTAGTTTTAGTGGCCAAAATCTCTAAAGATTCCATACTCACTGAGGGCATGTCTGCATTGGGGAGTTATTTAAAAATAATTCCCCTTATTTTGAAATAACAAGGCAAGCATCCACACTACCAAACCTGTTATTTCGAAATAATGGGCTTGTTATTTTGAAATAACAACTCCTGCTTGTGAAGAGGAATAAGCTTATTTTGAAATAATTATTTTGGGAGTTATTATTTTGAAATAACTTATTTTGAAATAACCTAGTTACGTAGACTTAGCCTGAGTGTGATCAAGACTCTCTCAGCTTGTAGTGTGGACCAGACAATGCATGCACTATTCTCACAGAGTGGTTGAGCTTTTCCTTGTTGTAAGGCTATAGAGGCTTGTAAGAACTTTCCCTGTAATTATTCTTCCATGAGCTTCAGGTTAGGCACTGGAACTAAGAGCATAGAGCCAGTCTCTCCCTTGTGCTCAGTGGTCTGTCCCACTGGCATACACAGAATGGAGGAGGAAGCTGTTTGCATAGGTTCTGGAACTCAGAGTATAGGAGAGGGGATGCTTCAGCACTGCCCGGCTTGATGTGTTTCAATTATATACAGGGTTTACTGTTTGGTTCAATGACTGTGAGCACCCCCACTATACAGATTGTTCCAGCATTCCTGGCTGTTTGGTTCAAATGCAGTGTGGACAAAAGTTGGAAGAGGGAGAAGGAAAAGACTGGATTTGAATGAGGCTTCCAGGACTGGGATGAGGAGGAGAGTTGGAGCTGACTGGGAGTTAGAGAGAGATGAGAACTGGTTAGGCCAGGAGATTGGAACTGGTAGTTGAATCTGTGAGAGACTGGGACTGGAACCTGGTGAAGGAAAGGGTGGAGAATGGGACTGGGAACCAGGTGGCTTGAAAGGGGTTTGAGATTTCAAATTGGGCTTCCTAAATTAGTGGGTATTACTTACGTAAAATGGAGATAATATCGCTTCCTCACTGCACAGGGATTTTGTCATGATTCATGTTTTTGAAGTACTCACTATATATACTATAGGGAAGAGAGTAATAGAAAATCCCATGCAGAAATAACAATTCTGTCTTCATAGTAGGATTTGCATAGTGCAAAGTTGTAGGACCACACATTGAATCACAGACGCATAGAAATGTAGAACTAGAAGGGACCTTGATGGGTCATCTAATCCAGTCCCCAGGGCTAAGTATTATATAAACCATTTCCGAGAGATGTTTGTCTAACCTGTTCTTAAAAACCTCCAAAGACGGAGACTCCACAACATTCTTAGATAATTTGTTCCAGTGCTTAACTATTCTACAGTTAGAATATTCTACAGTTAGAAGTTTTTCCTAATATCTAACGTAAATCTCTCTTGCTGCAACTTAAGCCCATTACTTCTTGTCCTGTTCTTAGTGGATAAAAAGAACAATTTATCACCCTCCTGTTTAGAAAAACCCTTTATGTACTTGATGACTGATATCATGTTCCCCCCTTAGTCTTCTCTTCTTCAGATTAAACAAAACCAGTTTATTCAATCTTTCCTTGGAGGCCATGTTGTCTAGACTTTAATCATTTTTCCCCTCCTCTGGACTTTCTCCAATTTGTCCAAATATTTTTGAAGTATAGTGCCTGAAACTAGACACACTACTTCAGTTTAGGCCTTTTTAGTACTGAGAAGTGAAAGAATTACTACTTGTAACAATAAAGATAAAACAAAAATCGAATGGGCACTAAATTAAGTGAGCATTGTTCATTCTGTGCACTGAATGAAGCAAGGATTGTGTGGAAAAAATACTATATAACAATGTAGTGTAAGACAATTCATATATATGCAGGGGAGCTGACAGCCACACTAGGCCCCTAGGCAAGGGGGGGGCTCCATTCTCCCAGAAGGGGTGGAGCCTTAGGCGGAAGGGGCTGGGCCAAGACCAGCTGTTCCGCAGTGATGCCTGGACCACAGCAACCCCCTCAGCACTGCCAGCAGTGTGCAATGAGACACCACCGCCTCCCCAGGCAGCCCTAAGAGCTTTCCATAGTATTCTGTGCAGTGCTCCAGTGGAAATTTAAAGGGGTCAGGACTCCAGGTGCTGCTACTGATGCAGCAGTGGCATTGGCAGCTGGGAGCCACTTTGAATCACCTGGCCCTGGGGTAGTCTGGCTTGTATGTACGAGGGGGACAAATTAAGGTTATAAAGACCAACATTAAAATTGGCAATGGTATGCAGTTCACAGCTAATTACTTTGTGAATATGTTGGTATTTTATAAATACTTCTAATTTTGTGGTTGGTTCCAAAATGGGAGGAACATCAAATGATCTCAGACAAAGCTGGGCATAGGCAGAATAAATGGCTAGAATAGTAGGTGGCAAAAGCTAGATTTATGTAAAATAATACTTCAGAGAATTAAGAATGGAATGGAGAGAAAAGAATGGACTATTTCCCATAAGGGAAGCTGCTGCAGGATAAGATCCTTTAGCCCTTGTGTACTGTAGGAAACAGGGTTTTATAATAAATTGCTAGAGGAATATATTATGCACCCCTCACTGTTTTAATAAAAAGGCATTAACTGAAGAGACAGAATTGTGTAAATTATCTATGCATTGCCCAGTATGCATACCTCAGTTAGACATTGGGAGTATGTCTATACTACAGAGTAGGATCAAAGCTGCTGCTGTCGATCTTCCAGGGTTTGAATTAGTAGTCTAGTTAAGACAGCTAATTCGAAGTGAGAGAAGCACTCTGGCGATGCCAGTAAACCTGCTTCCACAGGGAGTAAGGGAAGTCGAAGGGAGAGTATTCTTCCTTCGACTTCCTGCAGCGTGGACAGCACCAAAAGCTGAGTTAAGCTACTTCGACTTCAGCTATGCAATTAACGTAACTGAAGTTGCATATCTTAATTTGACTTTGTCCCATAGTGTAGACATACCCTAGGTGGACCCATAAGAGGAAGAGGGAAAGTAATGTAGCTTCACGTGCAGGAAGACAGGAACAGAGTCACTCCAAAGAGGCAATTCCAACCTTACCATTGAAAAACCTTCAAAGCACTCTATGCTACCTGACTAATGAATCTAGCCCACTCCCTGTGCATGATGGTACTGAATTCTTCACTCCATGCCCCTGAATGAGAGAGATCAGCATTTTATCTCATTGCTAGGTTAATTCTTTAAATTGGATTTATTACAGTGTTGTGGGTGAGGAGACTGAAAGCTGAATAGCTGGGTCTGTTATGGCAATGGGTTAAGGTTTGGGTCAGTTCCTATTTACTTCTGAGTGAAAGTACAAATTTATGGTCTAAGCAGGCTGAACATTTACTGAGAGCGTTCATGTACTGATGTATAAGCAGATTTGTAATTCAGTTTTGACTCTGTTGTTGTTACTGTGTCCTTAGCAGTCCCAGATGTCATATGACTCCTTGACAACTTTACTTAAAACACTAGGATTCAGTTACCTGAACTCACCAAGGAAGAGCTCTTGGGTGTGTTTTCTTTGATCATACTCCTGAGTATCCTGCATTGTGCTATACTGAAATATACTGGAATAAACAACTATTAGGGCTGTTCCTGTGAAACTGTTGTACAAATGACAGATACATGCCATGATGCTATCTCAGTGAGTAAAGCATGAAAACGTATAGAATGGGCCCAGTTCTTCTCTCTGTTACCACAGTGTATATCAGAAGTCAGTGGAGTCGATTGAAAACAGTGGAGTTACCCCATGTTATCTTGTCTCTGACTTCCTTTGATTAGAGCAGTTAGTTTGAGGTTTTCCATTGATGTAGTTGGCAAATAGAACGTCAACATCTGAGCATTAGTTTTGTTTGTCAGTTCAGCTCTATCTGTGGTATACATCAGTTTCACATTTGAGGTGCTTTACTGGAGTGAGGGATCTACCCATTAAGGAAGGATTTTAAGCAGAATGAAGCAGCGTTATTTTCCTTCTCAATGCCCTCTTTCATCTCCTCTCCTCCACATGTAGTTCATCTGTGGGCTTTTTCTTGGTTTCTTTTTAATTTAATTTTATGGCACCAGTGCTGAATTGTAATGAGGCAATACATATTCTATACCCGATCAGTCATATCCGAATAGTGATTGTTTCCCAAAGACCTCGCCTAAATTTTAGTGGCAACCAGATGACTGGAAAATCTACAAGATGCAGTTAAAAATTTAAGGCTCTGAGTTTGAGTAGGTCATTGCTGTTTTGATTGCAGTCTATCTCTATTTAAAATTCTCCAGGAAAATCAAATGAACTTCACATTGATAAGGTAAAATAATGACCAGAATGTGATCTTGGCAGAAAATTTCTATTTCTGATGATGTAGATGACCTGGGTTTATTGTCAGGAGAGCCAGTAAATTTAATTTATATGACAAGAACTTGGAGAGTCATCATAACTATTCCTTCAGTGGTGTCAGCAATATAGCTTTGAAAAAAGGATTTGTTTATAAAAGGTGCTGGCAATTTCTTACAATTTGTATATTCGGTGCTGGAGTGAGAAGCATGTAGACAAAATAATGAGAATTTTGAAATTACAGCTGCAGTGAAAAGTGTCCATAAGAGGAGGAAGCGTCCATAAGAGGAAGGGGAACAAACACGCAAAAACAGCATACACAGTTTAAAAAAACCCCATATTGTATAGACTAAAGAAAGGAAGCTTAGAGAAAATAAACTGAAAATAGCACGGAAGCCACATCAAAATGTATCTGCAAAAGGAAGGGAGGTAGATGAAAGAAGTGGACTGAGCACTGCCACTGATATTTATCTCTGACATGTATTTCAGCTTCTCATGTTACCCTTTCTTATAGGCATTGAAAATGGCACCTGTGGCCCAGGCCCAGTAGGCATTGTGAATCCAGTGTCATAGTCCAGGGCAACTGCACCAGCATTTCTACTCAGTGACTTAGTAAAGCGCACCCAATATCAGGCTTCTGGCTCCCCAGCTCTTGCCTCTCTTGGGTGGAGACCTGTATCTTTTTCCCTTGTGACCAGGATATATCCAGGTTAAACAATACTCTGCCTTCCTCATGTGTTTTCCAGGAACAGTCTGCCTGAACACTCCATTTGCTTTTTCTTCAGAGACTGGTAAGATTGCTTACAGATATAAGTTACTACACGGTTCTTTCTGTACAAGTCTACTTTTCTCTTAAGGTAAAGAGCATTAAACCACATTAAAAACATTTAAAAAAACCTACTTCAATGCCTTGATTTTATCAGAGGTCTTTCTAATTCTCCAACATGAGCTTTGGCATGAAACATTTTTTAGCGCTCCACCCTCGGGGTCTCTTTATGGTTAAAAATTCTTTAGTTTCAGCTCAAAACAAGCTCTCACTCTTATGAGGTCACAGTAGGCCAAGTGCTTCCAGTCTTTCTTTAAGGACTGGAGGCCTACATGACCCAGATGTGCTGTCCATTTGCCGGATCAGAAAAAAGGCTTGAGATAGTCTCAATACAGGTTATTTATAAAAAAAACCCTTTTCTTAATGTGTGTTGGCCTTTGGAGTATCCATTTTGAACTAGCACATGTGTACTTCCCCAGGGAGCATTGATTTCAAAGGGTTGATAAGCAGAAGAATTGTATTGGCATATACTCCCTTCTACAAAAGTTAAAAGTTCACATTGTTTCAAAAGGACCTTTGAAAATTCTTATGGTCCCTTTCAGATATTTAATTAATCTTGTTTTCCTGCTAAAGAAGTTCCACACCATCTCACAGTAGTCTGAAAGATATGGTCCATATAGCTCAGTATCCTATCTTCCAAAAGTGGCTGGTACCAAGTGCTTCTGATACAATACAGAACAGGGCAATTTATTGAAAAATCCATCCCCTGTCATTCCCAGCTTCTGGCATTCAGAGGTTTAGGGACACCAGAGCTTGATGTTGCATCCCTTATCATCTTGAGTTATTCTCTATGAACTCATCTAATTCTTTTTCTGAATATAGTTATATTTCTGGCCTTCACAACATCACCTGGCAATCAGCTCTGTAGGTTGACAGGGTTGTATGAACAAGTACTTCCTTATTTGTTGTTTTTAACCTTCTGCCTGTTAGTTTTATTGAGTGACCCTCCCTGGCTTTTGTGTTCTGTGAAGGGGGCTATAATACTTACTTTCTCCACAGCATTCTTGATTTTATAGACTTCTACCATATCCTTCCATATCCTAACTAAGGAAGGCTGAACAATGTTGGTCTTTTTAATCTCTCCTCATATGAAAGCTGTTACATACTCTTAATAATTTTTGTTGCCCTTCACTGAGCTTTTTCTAATTTTAATATATCTTTTTGCGATGGGATGACTAGAACAAAATACAGTATTCAAAGTGTGAGTGTAAAGGTGTGAACGTACTATGGATTTCCATAGTGACATCATATCTTCTGTCTTATTTTCTACCCATTTCCTAATGCTTCTTAATATGCTGTCAGCTTTTCTGAGTGTTGCTGCACATTGAGCAGATGTTTTCAAAGAATTGTCCATGATGAGTCCAGGATCTTTCTTGGTTAGTGACAGCTAATTTAGATATCCCCAATTTGCATAAAGAGTTGGGATTATGTTTTCTGATGTGCATTACTTTGCATTTATCATTTGCCATTGTGTTGCCCACTGTCTCCTCTAGTGAGATCCCTTTGTAACTCTTTGTAATCAGGCTGGACTTAACTATATTTTGTATCATCTGCACACTCACTGTTTACCCCCTTTTTTTTTTAAAATGATTTATGAATATGTTGAACAACACTGGTTGCAGTACAGCTCCTTATGCAATACTGCTATTTACCACTCTTAAGAATGAAAAATGATCGTTTGTTTCCAGGCTTTGTTTCCTATCTTTCAATCAGTTTATTCATTCATGAGAAGACCTTCTTTCTTATCCCATGACTACTGACTTTGCTTTAGAGCCTTTGGTGACAGACCTTGCCAAAAGCTTTCTGAAAATCCAAGTACACTATAATCACCAGATAACAGGCATGGGGACACAGGCTAACATCCTAAAAGAATTGTAATAGGTTGGTGAGGCATGATTTCCCTTTACAAAAGATATGTTAACTCTTCCCTCATTATATCATATTAATCTGTTTTTTATGATAATTTCAACCAGTTTGCCTGATACTGAAGTTTCCTGCTGTACATTGTTGCCTCACACAGTGTTAACAGAGCAGAAAGTCAGTCTTTTGTGATGGGCGGAAAAGGAGACTGTCCATTTACTTCATGTCTCATACAGCGGTCAAATGTCTTTAATGTTTTGTTCTAAATACTTACTATGCCCAATATTTACTTCACCAATATTTGGAAGGCAGAGGGAGAAATGGCACAGTAGAGAACCTCATCTTTGGATCTAGCCTTCTCTCAATAAAAATTGGAATCCCATTATTTAAGTTTTAAAAAGCATTTTGGAAGCATGGTTGTATTCTGAAAAGTACCTGATTCACATTACTACTACCACTACTACTACTACTACTACTACTAAACCACAATAATATAACATTGTGGGTTTCCATACTGGTTTGCTTAATAACTTCAGGAATGTCTGGTTCTATAAACTCAATCTGGGTTGGGAGCGTAAAGTCACACTGTGTTCTTCCTGGAGTCTGTTCTTCACTGATAATAAAGATTAACAGCTCAAATTCTACCTTTAGTTATACCTGTACAACCTCACTCACTTCTGGTTCTGTTACATTTGAGTAACTACATTGACCTTATAATTTAAGTATGGTTAAAAATTCTGCTGATGATGTGTGACCAACAGTTCGAGCAGGAGTAAAAAGCAGTGAAAATTACTTTTGTAACTGAAGTCTGCACCTATGTCTCTAAATACATATGGGATGGTGATTTATTGAATAAGATACAGCCATTTTTACATAGTCACTTTTCGGAGTGGAATCACAGTTCACAATAATTTGCTGTGGGGAAATCTTAAGTACCAATGATATAAAGAAGAAATTCATACTCTTTATGTGATATTAGCTCAGAAGAGCAAAATATTTTTGTGAAGTCAAAGCAAAATATTATGCTGCTGCCTGTGTTACAGGCTAAACACCTAGCAAATGAGAAACAATAAAGGGAAATTTTTCCAAGTCACAAAGGCCATTTAGACCTCCAATTCCAGTTGAAAGTCAACAGCCATTGAAACTCCCTTAGTGCCTTGGAGAATCTTGCCCTACGTGATTCTGGAGGGTCATTTTTCTTGCTTGAAATTCACTGCTACAGACATTTTGTTACATAGATTCAGCAAAGGATGCAATATAGACATACAATAAATAGGCCAGGCTATTTGCATTACTAACACAGCACTGAAAAGTGCTGATTTGAGGAGTATCTTTTTTATTGAGAGGTATGTTCAAGCCAAAGGAGTGTGAACCAGGAATTTCTAACATTCTGTAGCAATATATTGTTTGAACCGTCATTTCTTTGCAATAGACAGATTGTTCACTGCAGCACCAATCAGGCAGATTTGCCACTTCTTCTCTTCAAATGTTATGCATAAATTGACTTTTGATTTTTTACCAACGTATTCATAATTGTTTGATTGTGTGAACATAACTTTATCCAACAGTTGCTCATGAACTATTTTTCATGTATCTGAGATTCTTTGCTGCTTACTCAAGTGGTGTCAATGGAATGTCTCTGATTTTCATCAGCTGGAGATCTAGCCCAAATTATTTGAAATGTGTGACTGATCATGGAATCACAGTGTATACACCCTTTTCTTCGCTGTACCATGAAGGGGTTGAACTTAATAAAGATGAACAATCTCTTCCTGGGTCATCTGAGAATAGCCCAGCCTGTGGGAAATATCATGACTAGATCTGAGCTGAGAATTGTGGGCCATCAGTGTGGAGCTGATGTCTAGGGAAGGGGAATTCCTAAGAGGATTTGTGTTTCATTAAGACAAGGGACCTTGGTATTTCAGGTTGAGAGGAGGAGTGCTGAGATAATAGGGCTAGAAAATCTCAGCCCTGGTGCTCTCTCCTCCTTTCCAGAAAGACTCAGACTACTTAGCTCTTCCACGGTTAAAGAAACCTCATTGTTTTTAGTGAGGCTATCATGATGAAAAAGTAAGAGAGTGATTCATTTCCCTGCTCCAAGGGTGAATGAGGATTGCTCTGATGGCCTGACCAGGAATTAGATCTGATGAAAAAGCAGGATGAAACTTTTGTGAAAATGTTATCTTGTGGTCTGTTTTCTGTTAAACTCCAGAATTTTGACTTTTTTTACCATATCTAGCAGGATGGGGAACTTCAAAGAGCTGCTCCTTGCATTGAGAAGACTTGTTAAATAAAGTCCTTCAGTAGGCTTAGCTGTTCCTTTTTGTTTTCCACCCTGTCTCTAGGCTGTCTTCACTAGGAAAAAAAAGCGTGTCCTTAAGTTGAATTTCCGTTCTTGTGTAGACAAAGCAGTTTGTCACAGAAGTTAGCAGGTTGAATTAGAGAGTGTGGGGAAAGCTACTTTTTAACTCCATCTGCTAATTCATAATAATATATTTAAATTTATTTTTGTACATCTCAAAAGTTCATTTCAAGATTTTTTGGAGATTTGCCATCTTAGCTGGGCATTAATACAGTGATCGCATTGAAATTTACTGGCTGCAATATATCGTTTTTCTGGGTAATTAGTAGCAGTAATTTGATGCCACTGAAACAAGATTTGGCTTTTCATCTTCTATTATTTTGTACAATAAGTAATTTAAGGCAGGATTAAACAAACATGCATGCATTATGCTGCATTAATTTCAGTAGTAGAGCTGTCAGACTTCATCGGAAAAAGCCACCTGATTCTATCTCTGGGTTTGGATAGCCTCACTAGTATTCAACAAATTTACAATGAATAATGCAGTTTATTTATTTTCATGGGGCAAATGTTAGTCAACAGATAAAAGGTTAATACCCTGACAATCACATCTTCAGTATTTTACCAAGCACATTAGGGGGAAAATTCATTTTACAGGCCACTTATACCTGAGTAATTATTGTAGATTTGTTTTAATTTGAGTTCTTGGTGAGGAGTAAACCATTCTTATTATGTGTAGTAATTCTATGTGTTTTGGTTGATTGGTTTTAGATTAGCCATTTAATGAAAATGGAATGTGTTTGGAGGGCTATGCTGCTGCTGTCAGTTTATCAAAGGCTTTGGAGTCATAAAAATGAAATCACTTTGTGGGTTCTTTTTCCTTAATAGGAAAGCCACTGCTACAGGCAACTCCTTTGGATAATAAAATGAGCTGGATAGAAAATAAAAATGGGCTATTATGTCTGCCTGTCTGTTTGGTGCATGGCTATTCCTCCAACTAGCTAGGTAATTTTATACTAAAGTGTGCATAAAATACAATTCAAAACAAATTTGACTGATATTTATTTGTTAGAAACACATTCCGATTACAGAAGCAGATATATTTCTGGCTTTAAGCTGCATGACTGATGTGACAAAGTTATTATGAATCAGAATCAAACTTTTGTTCATCATGTCTTTTCTCTCCTAGTCAAAAGCTCATTTACTGGAGCTTACCAGATGATGTGAAATTTCTATATTCTGTATTATAAAGAATATGTCAGCATAATACACAGCAAAGAACAAAGATAGAAATAGAAGGCAAACATAAAGAATAAGACATTTTAACTGAACAAGGGAAGCAACTGGAGTGATGGATTGAACACTGTGGAATGATGTACTCAAGGGACTCTGTACTAGATCATGTGCTAGACAAATTGCCTGAAGTTCAATGGATACCAAGCCTACACTAGAGGAACTTGAGCAAAGCTTCAGGATCTGACTGTGTGCCTGCTGAAATCTATAAATGTGCAAAGACCTGCTGCAAACATTGCAAGAGGTGCTGTTACTCTGAAAGGAGGAAACTATTTCATAACATTTTAAGGACTCTTTCATCCAACTCCATAAAAAAGAAGACGACAGAAGTGATTTTTAATAACCACAAAGAATGTCTCTACTTAACCGTGTGGGAAAAACCTTAAGTTGTATTTATCTACCTAGACTTCAAACTTCAGCTGTGAAAATCTATCTTGAAAGACTGTATGGCTTCTGGTCTGATCTTCTCTGTGAGACAATTGCAAGAAAAGTGCAAAAAGAAGGTTATTCCACTACACATGACCTTTTCTAAATTTAACAAAAGGCCTTTGACACAATTAGTTATAGCTTTACATTGTTCTGAAGAAGCTGGCTTGTTCACCTGTGTTGCTAAACCTTGTGAAGTCCTTATATGATGGCATGAATGCAACTGTAGTGTACAAAAACCAAGAGTCTGACTTGTTTAATACCCATCAGTGGAGTGAAGCAGGGTTGAGTACTGGTTTCTACATTGTTTAATATTTACTTCTGATTCTTATTTCAGCATGTGTTTTGTGATGTTTGAGAGGGTGTCTATCTTAGCACCAGACATGATGTAGCTTTGTTTAATATTACAAGATTCACAGTTAAAATAAAGGGGAAGAAGGTCATCATAAAGGAACTATAGTCTGGAGATGATGCAGCACTTGTGGCTCATTGTTGATGATCTACATCTTATTACCAAATCTTTGGACTAGCAATAAGCTTGAAGAGGACTGTCATCATGCATCAAAAATCATCAGAATTAGTTCCAGATATCCCCTTTGGTGGTATTCATCTGTTTCGCTACCACTGCTCTACTGTTACCAACAATGCAGATCTTGATGCTGAGCTCACTAGCAGGATTGGCAAAGCAGCCAGGAACTTTGATCTTTTGCAAGACAGAGCCTGGAACGATAACAAATTGTCAACTAAAGTGAAAATCTGTACTTATGAAACGTGTGTTATCCATTCTTCTGTATGTCTTGGAAACATGGACAATTTATGTCAGCCATATCAAAAGACTAAACAGCTTTCATAAAAGATACTTGAATAAATTCTTTGAAGAAGATGGGAAGGCACAGTGACAAATGTGAATGTGTTAAATCATGCTAATATGCTATCTGTGGGGATGTTCATTAGTAAAAACAGGCCCAGGTGGCCTGGACATGTCAAGCAAATGTTGGATTACCAGATCCCAAAGAGCATGCTGTTCTCTTAAGTTTGCCAAGTTAGAAAGAGACGGATACTGCTGCACATTTCAGGATGCTAGCAAGGATGGCTTGGTATCCTTTGTAATCTTTGTGGATGACTGAGAAAAGAATGCAAAATGTCACTTTGGTTGGTGGAGTCATCCTGTAGATGGAACCAGGCAACCTGGATGAAGCTCTGTGATAACCACATCTGCTGCTCAGATTCAGAACATTGCTCGTGCATAGCTGTGCCCGACTTGTCGATAGGACTGTCACTTGTGCATCAGGCTCAGCAATTGTGAAAGAAATCATTTGCATACATACAATGTTTTGTAAAGAGTGATGGTGCCATTTGACCAGGTGATGTAAAATTCCTATATTTTGTAT
This sequence comes from Pelochelys cantorii, assembly GCA_032595735.1. Classification (NCBI taxonomy): domain Eukaryota; kingdom Metazoa; phylum Chordata; order Testudines; family Trionychidae; genus Pelochelys; species Pelochelys cantorii. The sequence continues at coordinate 19,822,377 of CM064339.1, forward strand.
TAAAAGAAATATTTCTGCATAATAGAAAGCAAACTGAATAATTACAATGTCTAATTAATTTGGGCTTAAAATTATTTGAATAAAAGCATCTTGATTATTTGTTTTCTAAAGACATAATGAAAATTCTCTGCCTCTAGAGATCCTGATACTCTCCACCATCTGAAGATTTCAGACAAACTAGGCAATTGTTTAGACTCCAGTATTCCCTTGCAAAATAAAAACAGGATTCATTGCTCACTTATATTTCAGTCCTTGATCTCACTGTTGACTTTGCCAATAAAGGTGCCTGATACGACAGTGCTAAATTATCCAGCATAGAATGCATTGAGACAGTTGACTTACGCCACTGATCTGGTTAGATAAATGTTAATCCACCGTGAGTCAGAAGCAAAGCTGAATGTTTTCCTGTCTTGTGGACATTTTCAATATGTTGAAAAATTTCCCATCCCAAATCAAGACAAAAAGTCAAATGTTAAATATTCACAATCCAAAAATCATTCCCCCAAAAAAGAAATGTATGGCTGAGATCAATCCTAACATGTCATTTTGATTTTGATAATTTTTAATCTTTTCCCCTATAATTAGCTTACATTTCAAAATAAAAAGTGTTTTTGAACCTCAGAAACCTCTTTTGTATTTAAAATGTTTCATTTTGATATATTTCAACAATTTCAAAACTTTTTCTGTTAAAAAAAATTGAGTAAAAAATTGTCAGAACAACAGTGGATAGTTTCTATTTGAACACATTGGCATTTTCCAACAATGAAAAATCATTACTTTGGAAATTTCACAACAGTGCTATTCAGCACAGGCACTTGCATCCTCTGGGCCCCAGAGGTGCTTGAGCACCCGCTCTGCTCCAGGCCCAGACCTGGAGCACCCACAGAGTCAGTGCCTGTGCTGCTCGGAACACAAAGCCTATGTCTACACTAGTGTGCATACTCAAGTACTGGATTGTGTACATGATTGTGCACACTTTACATACAGCACCGAGCATCCACACATGCCGTGGTGGATATGAGTATTAGAGCTGTATTCCCATCCCCTCCCTATTATGCTGCAAAAGTGGAGTAGAAAACATGGGACAATGAGATGATGATCTGGTTCTGCTCTTGTTTCTTATTATGGGACAAATGGTTGTGCAGTAGAATAGGCAATTGGCGAGATGAAGAATGGAATTTTGTGTAGGATTTTTTACACGTTTTAGCTGGTTGTCTCTTGAATGGCAATGTCACAAGTTACTGACATAGCGAATGCCAGTATTGCCACAACATGCCCTTTGGTTCACTGTTGCTTCTCGTGCAGGAGAGTCAACAGGGAGAAGTGAAATGGAAGTGGAAACCAGGAATGACCAGAAGTAGCTTTAGAACTTCCCCATGAGGAAGTAGATCTTCATGGAGCCATGTGAGGAACTTTCACCAAACAAACCTTCAGAATGAGAATATTCCATTGAGAAAAGTCGTACTGGTTCAGAAGCAGGCTGCTGTTGCCTTGTGGGAGCTGGTGACCCCAGACAGCAATAGGTTCATTACAAACCATTTTAGATTTGGAAAGTCCACTGTAGGGGTTATGGGTATGAGGGCTGAGGCTGTTAAACAAAGTGATTTACCTACGGGTGGTTGCCATAAGCAATGTTCCAGAAATTATAGCTGGTTTTGGCAGAATGTTTTCTGACCTGTGCAAGGGCTATTAATGGCATCCATATCCCAATATTTTGCCCACCACAAGGGGCAAGTGAATATGTGAATTGAAAGGGCTCATTCTGCCAGGCTTATTGGACCGGAAGCAGATTAATGAAGACAAATAAAGGAACCACTGGAAAATTTCATGATGCCAGTCCGCTGGTGAGATCAGGATTATACTTTAAGGGGGTGGGGGATAAGAGAACTCTATTCCATAGAACCAGTATTGTTCTGTATGATGTGCTCGTGCCATCTTATTTTTGGAGACCTCCCCACATGCTCATTTCTATCATGGCTCAAGAAACCACACCACAACTTCAAAGACCCTGGAAAAAGGGATATAATTACAAGTGATCTTTATAGACTAGCAGGGTAAGGGGTAGGAGGAAAATATTTCAGTATATTGAAGGAATGGGAATGAAGGACTGTTGCAACTTGACACATGGCATACTGCAAATCAGTATGGATATGGAACCATGCCACAACATGAAGCATGTACTTACTAAGGGTGTTGTGTCGACTAATTGACTAATTGAATAGTATATGCATTTTACATCGACTATTTGATTAGTCGATAGGGAGCCTCCGCCTTTGAAGTGTATTAAGGGCTGTTGCTACACTTCAAAGGCAAAAGCTCCGCATGGAGCCCAGGGTCAGCAGGGGACTGCCCTGCTGACCCCGGGCTCCGTGTGGCGCTGCTGCTTTGAAACTCCGCATGCAGCCTGGGGACACCCCAGTTAGCCCCAGGCTGCATGCAATGTTTCAAAGTGGCAGCGCTGCATGGAGTCCAGGGTCTGGCTCCAGGCTTCAAGCAGCGCTGCTGCTTTGAAGTACCCCTTTTTGTCCCCCTCTCCCCCCTTGCTGCCGCTATCTGATAGAGGCAGCGGGGGGGTGGGGGAGGGAGAAAGCAATTAGTCGCCTATCCTGTTGACTATCCAGAAAGCATTTGCTTATTGGATAGTCAACTAGTCCTTCACATCCCCTACTACTGATGCATATTCCTGAGGTGTGGCAGGTATCTTGCTACTGGGGGTTGGGTGTTGACAACACAGAGGATTATGGCATAGCCACATTCTGGGATAAATGTCATTCAAGAATACTATTTAACAGTGGGTTCTTTCAAGGGGTGTAGGAAGTTTACTTCTTGTGGAGATATTTCCACCAGAATGTCACTTTGAATATGTGCATTCTCCACCTTAGGCCAGAGTTACTGAAGAGAGAGAACTATCAAACATTACAGACAAACATTACCTACAGTTTTTCATGAATTTTCTGTAGAAATAAATTGTTCCAAAAGAGGACAAATAAAAGCCATGCAGGCTAAAGACAAAGCAGTGAATTACATTTTTAGAAAATAAGAAAGGGATAGAAAATAAGATACAGAATATCTTACTGCCCCTATATAAAACTATGGTACGCCCACATCTTGAATACTGTGTACAGATGTGGTCTCCTCACCTCAAAAAGGATATTTTGGCCTTGAAAAGGGTTCAGAAAAGGGCAACTAAAATGATTAGGGGTTTGGAATGGGTCCCATATGAAGAGAGGTTAAAACGACTGGGACTTTTCAGTTTAGAAAAGAGGAGACTGAGAGGGGATATGATAGAGGTCTATAAAATCATGAGTGGTGTGGAGGGGGCGAATAAAGAAAAGTTATTTATTAGTTCCCATAATAGAAGAACTAGAGGACACCAAATGAAGTTAATGGGTAGCAGGTTTAAAACTAATAAAAGAAAGTTCTTCTTCACACAGCATGTAGTCAACCTGGGGAACTCTTTGCCAGAGGAGGCTGTGAAGGCTAGGACTATAACAGAGTTTAAAGAGAAGCTAGATAATTTCATGGAGGTTGGGTCCATAAAAGGTTATTAGCCGGGGGATAGAGATGGTGTCCCTGGCCTCTGTTTGTCAGAGGCTGGAGAGGGATGGCAGGAGACAAATCGCTTGATCATTGTCTTCGGTCCACCCTCTCTGGGCACCTGGTGCTGGCCACTGTCGGCAGACAGGCTACTGGGCTGGATGGACCTTTGGTCTGACCCAGTATGGCCGTTCTTATGTTCTTATGTAGTGAATTTAATATTCATCAGAGATATTGGACTGACAGCTCTTATCTACTCTGTTAAAATGGGATGAGAAGTGGTGTAATGCAAACTTCTTCACAGCATGCTACCAGCATACTTTAACTCTTTTCTGGTTACACCATGCCTAGAGGTGAAAGAACAAATCAGTCTTTGTGTCTTTTCAGTCCTGGACATCTCTGCCAACTGTGATCTGAACAGCTGCCCACTAGCATCTTGGCTGAGACCATCAAGTCATTTCACATGTCACTAGATTGACATCTGTTAATAATGACTTCTGGCCACTAGTGACCTAGTCTTAATTTGAGCTGGTAAATTATACGGGAAAGGCTCTAAATCCCACTTCCAATGCCCTTAGTTGTCTTTTCCATCACTGGGTGTTTTCTAATGAAGTGGTTTCCTAAATGATGAGTGGTTTTCATTTTGTTGTTTTTCCTGTGAGGTCTTAAAACTGATTGCACTCCCATTAATCGATTCAGCTACTATAGAACCATCCTGTGAAATACACACCATTATAACATTGCACTGTTCTCCAAGGTCCATTGAACCCTTAATGTTTCACCGTTGTAGCACTAAATAATTAATGAGTTCATTGAACTGTAGAAGTATAGGTTTCGTTCTTGCACTACAGAATCTTTTCTTTTTCTCTAAAACTATCTAAAAAGTAAATTAATGTTGGTTTTTTAGCATGCCTGAGTTCTTGGAATATAGTTAAAACCCTATTTTATTTTTCTTTTGAACTTTTAGCACTCGTATATTACTATAATTGCATTCTGCTTTGCATTGATATGAATCTCAGTCTCTGAAAATAAAGGTTACTGTTAAATATATATCTGCAAACATTTTGAGGTCACTCAAAGTGAGGTCACTTTGCCTGTTTAAATTAGATTTTTTGTTTTCAGGTTATGATTATAGCTTTTCTCTTGAAGGGATAATTACAGTTCTTTAGAAGGGTATTTATTATAAAATCTCATGTGTGTTATGCTCAGTTCTTAGATACTCAGTTTTGAATTGGAAAAACACTTTTAATATGCATAAGACTTTACTTTTTATCAAGTACATGGCTAGTCAGCAGTCTTTAACCAAGTTGTCTAGAAACCACATTTATGTCACTGTGTGCCAGAGTTTAACTCTGACTAACCAGGAATGAGTTATCCCATATTTGTTATTGCATAGAAATATATTTCAGAAAGGAAACTGATGCTAAAAATTCAGAAAACACATCAGCTCTTCTCCTTTTAGTTTTGGCCATAATGTTGTTGGATCCAGAACTCCTCCTTAGAATCAGCACCATATAAAAAGGAGAGGGGTTATTGCATTTTTCTACACTGCATGTCATGCTACTTCTGAAAAGAGTACCAGTAATGAAGTGTTTTAGTAAGTTTATTAACTAATGGTATCCAGGCAATTGCTATTATTTTGGCTATACTTGGCATATGAAGTCTTCTAACAATAAAACTTTGAAATCAATTTAGTATCAGGAAATGGAGAATAAGGTTAAACTCCATTCTCTATGTTCTGCCTAAGTGTAATCCCTAAGGTATTTTACAGCCTTTTTGCCATGATTCTGCAAATACTAAAAAAAGTGCTTACTTTGGTCAATTAACCATGTGTTTAACTGTTTGCTGAATTGGGGCCTTGGTCTGTGAAAGAGTGATTTGTCCTAAAACAAAATAGGACATTAACAAAAAATTTTACATTAAATTTGATACCAGTTTATGGTACAAAGAAAGAAAATTTGTATTTTCTTCCTTTTCTTAATATGTTGTGTCATTATATGAGCCCTTCCCACTCACCTAAGTCACTAGGACATCTATGTATACAGACAGACCCCTTCTCTACAGTATTTGTATGCCTGATAAAATGTTGAAAATATTCTGCAAGGAAATTAAAAATGAATGTCTGTAATGGGGATGCTCCGGCGCCCCACTACGGAGCCGCGCCGTCCCCGGCACTATGGGGCGAGGTGGCTCTCCGGCTGCATCCCCGGCTCTGCCGCGCCTGCACCAAGGCCATTCAGGGCAGAGAGCCGGATGCCCCGCCCCCCTATGCATGGGACACTGTGCCGGTGGGCCACACCGGGGGGGGTGGGGGTGGCGCCGACATAGGGAAGGAGGGGAATGGGCCATCTACATCTGCCCGTCTTGGACGTGCCTGCCCGGTAGCGGCGGGGGATTGGATGCGCGTCTGCCCCGCCCCTCCTCCATCAGATGCTGAGCCGGCGGGACGATTCAAAAGGACGTCACCAGCCAGAAGAAAGGGGAGCAGAGGAAGAGGCTCCAGAGGACGCGGGATCGTGCTCCAGCTGGGGAGTAGAAGGCTGACTGAGGGAGGTAGGAAGTGACCCAGGACACGGCAGAGGATGCCCGTGGGTTGGTGCGTTACGGGTAGTTACCCCCACCAACTGAACCATAGGAGAGAGATTCCTTCGGTTCTTAGGGCCCTGGGTCGGGGCTCGGAGTGGGGATGGGCCCGAGCCTCCCTACTCCTCCTCAGCCGAGGCACCGGCAAGGCGACCAGTTGAGGATTCAGATCGCACAGGACTATGCCCAAGGGATTAACTACACGCCTAGCGTGACACCTCACAAAAGGGTGGTGGGCACTGTCTCGCCCGAGTGGGCGAACCCCTGTCCCGGCGGGGGCAGCGCCCGGGTGTTGGGGATTGCCACCGCCGGGTCACAATGTCTAATACAAAGGAAAAATTAAAGTGCTTATTAGTTCATGTGTCAGAGTGGTAGCCTTGTTAGTCTGTTTCAGCAAAAACGAGTCCTGTGGCACCTTGAAAACTAACAAACTTAATAGGGCATATGTTTTTGTTAGCTGTAGCTCACTGAGCTGTAGCCCATGAAAGCTTATGCCCTAATGAATTTGTTAGTCTTTAGGGTGCCATGGGACTTCTTGTTTTTATTAATGTATGTGTTTAGTTTACCTTTGACATAATTGTCCTGATGATGAAGTAACATGGAACAGATGGTTACATACACATGAGTTCTCTGTAAACCAGATGGTCAGAAAGAGTTGACTATATAAGAGGGAAAAGCGATCCAAAGGAACAGGATACAAACTTGTAGGTTCCTTGTATTACTTCAGACTATAATAAAGCAGAATATTATGTAAATAAGTGATTATAGTAGGGGCAAGCTGGCCTACTGGACTACACTGGGCATTAGTTATTTGTTTTTAATGTTTATATAAAATGCTTGTAATACAGGGAAGATGCATCATGATCAATGAAACTATAAAAACTTTTAAAACAACAAATAGTCTAGTAGTACCTTAAAGATTAACAAAACATGTAGCTGGTATAATGAGCTTTCATGGGCAAACCCCACTTCTTCAGTTGACCGGAGAGGGGTAGCCAAGTTAGTCTGTAACAGGAAAAACTTAAAAAACAATAAATAGTATAGTAGCACCTTAAAGACTCATGATATCATCACATGTTTTGTTAATCTTTAAGGTGCTACTAGACTATTTGTTATTTTTAAAGTTTTTCCTGTTACAGACTAACTCGGCTACCCCTCTGAAGCAATGAAACTACAGTGAGATAGCCAATGCTTCCTGGAGGGATTGTGATTGATGGGACAGGAGGGAAAGCAGGGAGTTAGGTGAGAAGCTATGCAGCCCACAGGGTATAATAAAATTCTGCTTGTTAATCTTATAGTATGCTCAAGCGTCACTCTTTGCTAATAAAAGAGGGAGCCCTCCTTTCTAACATATGCACTAATCATCTTCCTTTCGGTGACTGAAAGGTTTGAAGAGAATTTTTACTTGTAAAATGTTTTAAATGAAACAAGTTTTCCAGTAAATATTTGCCTTCTGCATATTTTTTAAACATTAAGTAAGAAATTTTCATTCAACATCTAGAGATGTGTAAACTGGCCATCTCAATGTTCTTACATACAAACTGTGAAACACAATTTCTTAAATGCATTTCAGACCCAATCATGGACTTAAAAACTGCACTGACTGAGTGACCATGGGGAGAATTCCCACACCAATATTGTTTGTTTGTTGTTTGTTTAAAACATTGTTTGTCATAGACATGACTCTAATAAGGGAACAAATGGCAGCCACTTCATTTCCAGCATTCTTTTTTGCATCCTTTTCCTAGCTGCATGGAAAATATCTTTGCCATTTGTAAATGATGCACTAATTCATATTCTCCTTATTATGTTTGCCTGAACTTTGTCAAGTAGGTACTATGTATAAGTGATGAGATATAAGGCGATAGATATAGGGGTGGGAATAGGTTGTTTTAGGTCCATGGAGGAGTGGCTGGGTCTCAAGGGTTGGGGGAATGTATGATTAAATCTCCTGATCCCTGCATAGAAGTTAGGGTGGTTTGAAAGTCTGAATACCTCTGAGTTTCCAAGTCTCCAACCATTGTGACTGGAAGAGGCACAGCAAAAGCTGGGTAGCCAATATTTGGTATCACAATGAAGTAGCCATCTAGTGGGTTGTTCATCAAACACTGTTCTATGGCAAGTCAAATACTATTGTGACCTGTGTTTATGTAATACTGAATTGTAGGTGAGGATTTGATTTCCCTGCTGCGTTGCATCAGTGGGGAAAAAAATTCTTTTCTACAGAGGCGCAAGACCTGAATACTCCTTCTAGATTACTTAGCTGTTTTTTCCCAGGCGTTTCGTTTTAAAGCTTTTAAAAAGTTGTCTACCAATAAATTCTGACTGCTGCTGATGTGGACAAGATTAATTTTGTTTCATAGCTAAATCTATCTTGGTAACAAAATTTTGGCTTAAGTTTAAAATTGTTCTGTGAATAAAATAAATTGTATCAACTAAATAAAATGTATTCTGTCCAATACATATAGATGTTCTGTCAACAAGATAAATGCAGTAACCATTATAAGTATCTGTGTGGATGAAATGCATAATAACCTAATTGCTGTGCCAACAAAATGCTAACCTGCTTTAATCATTCTGTTCATAGCATAATATAAAGTGATTTAGTGAGTAAAATGAATCCACTTACAAATTGTTTTATGGTCATAATGCAACCCCTTTGTAGAATGTGAACTGATGATAATAATTTTATGGGCAAATGATTTTTCAATTAAAATGTCTTTTCACAGACAGAATGGGAATGTTATAAACGGTTCCCAATAACGATATGCCAGGGTGAAGGCATAAAGGGCTGTCAAATACATTAACCAAAGCCTCTGTTGATAGAACTCCCATGTTAGAAAATGTGATTTATTTTAGTAAATTTTATAATGTCCTTCCTTTCTCATTTGAAAAATGTTTTTAATGTGGTTTCATTGACACAATAACCAAAATTAGACTCTACAGTTAAATAGTAGCAGCTGTCATTTTCCTTTTCCCACTCCTTAATTGACTAACTTTTATTGCTCGTTAATAACCACTTACACGTTGGTAATTATTTTGTGCTATCTATACTCCATTATCTTTATTACAATAATTACAGTGACCACGAAGGCCAGAATAAATCACTGTAATACTGCTGCCTTTATTTCTGAGATTGTGATAAAGAAAGAAATGATACTGCCCTGCATAATTGTTGCTATTTTCTTTCAGCACCATATAATATTCCTTGATCTTTCTGCATCTTTATTACACTCCCTAAGCTGTTTACACAGCACCTGAGACAGCCAGTGAGCAAATAAGTCTTCATCCTCAGATAGCTTCTGTCACTGTGCACAAGTGAACAATATTTTCCTTTTAGTGATAAGGTCAATCTTAAAAGTATTTGCTTTCCTTCCGTGTAGCTCTATTAGGAACTATTAACTAGACAATCATTAAACACTAACAAATGGCTACAAATACTGTTCTTAATTTCTTTTCTGGTTTGGCAGCTTCATTTGATACCTAAGGATGGATTTTTCCCTTACGTATTTGAAAGTTTTATTCCTTTAGAGCCAAACTCTGCTGAACTAAGCAGAATGGCTTTCTCATTACACCAAGGAGGAATTACATTGAGTTTATCAGCACACTGTGCAAAATAGAAAGCAGTTGATTTCTCTAGTTTGTTACAGTAACTGTGTTCTCTGAAAACAACATGCCATTGAAACTACAGCCACTTACATGCATTTACTAGCAGATGTATGTGGTGTTGCTCAGGTCTCTAAGGGCATGTCTACACAGCAGCGTTATTTTGGAATAACGCTTGTCAACACATCAAGCCCGTTATTTTGAAATAAATTCGAAATAACGGGCTTCTTACTCTGACTTCTGTAAACCTCATTGTACGAGGAGTAGGGGAAGTTGGGAGAAGAATGCTCTATTTTGAAATAAGTACTTTGTAGACAGTGCCATTAGTCGAAATAAGGTATTTTGAATTAAGCTATGCAATTGACATAGCTCAAGTTGCATAGCTTATTTCAAGTTTAGCCCTGCTGTGTTAGACATGCCCTTAGTTAAGTAATGGGTTTTGGGGTTTGTGTAGAAAATAAGAGGAAAATGTACATGCTTTAGTTAAATGATTGTATTTTTCAAAAATGAACAAAAAAGAAGTTTGTATTAATAAAAGAAGAAAAGTGTTTCAAACAGTAGATAGTGTTTGTTAGTAGAGAGTATTTGCAGCTTATCTGCAAGATCTCTCATTTTTCTCAATAACAAATTACCAGCACAGCTCTGTTATTTCAAATTTTTCCTATGCTTTTATATTTGTGAAGTCTTATCTCCCCTGCTGGCTACTACAGGGTTCCTCTCTGTAAAAAGCCCAGTCTTCAGCATGTTAACATTAATAAAGGGAAAAACAATAAAGTTTTGATGTCAGCAACTTTTATCTGGGTTCCATTTTCCTGATCCCATGTGGGCATTCTTATAGTTATGAAGTAAACCTGAATAAACTAATACTCTGCCTACTGTTAACAGATGGCTCTGCAGCAATGGAACACTTCAGTGCCCATTCTGGGTATTTCATCATTATAAAGGTCATGTCTATACATATCTTTAAAATGAGTTTAGGAACAGTATTTTAAACTTATTATGGCCTCACCGGTTCATCTGTGATCATGGCAAGCACCAAGGAGAGCAGGGTTGTTTAATACTGAGCTCCCACTTTAACTTACCACCACCAAAATTATAAAATATAAAAGCATATATCAAAAGAGAGAGAATTTGCCAGTATTACATACTTAAGGTCTAAACAATAGACTTCCATTGTCTCTCAAAGCCACCAGGTGCCTGCATCCTCCATGTTGCTGGGGGACCCAGAGCAAATGAATGGAGCTCAAGGTGGCCATTTCCACTGTGGATCCTGTAGGGGTTTTTTTTGTTTTATTTTTGGGGGTAGGGGTGAAGAGCCAAAGTCCTGAGGCAAGTTATTTGATACAGAGCCTGAAGGAGGACCAAGATAGCTAATGACAGAGCCATCCCTGCTGCATGCTTTAAAATGGTGCATCACACATGCTTCCTGTGTTTGCCCTCCTCTTCTGTAAAATAGGTCTGCTTTTACCTTTCTAGGCTGGTAGACGTTAGCCAGAAATAGCCTTTATGCTGAGACAATGGAATGCAGCCCGGAGCAAAGGGAAAAGGAACAAAGGAAGTGCACCTTCTCAGGGTTACTAACTCTCTAGTCCCACATGCTCTGTGATTGCTAGGACTGTACAGATGTGTGTGATCCACTGAGTTTGCAATTTTGCCTTATATACATCCAGAAAAAAAAAGACTAAACTTTCATTTCAGAAGGCTGAAAAAGCTACTGGGGGGAAGCTATTCTAGATTTGATTTTAACAAAGAAAGAGCTGGTTGAGAATTTGAAAGTGGAAGGCAACTTGGGTGAAAGTGATCATGAAATCATAGAGTTCATGATTCTAAGGAATGGTAGAAGGGAGAACAGCAAAACAAAGACAATGGATTTCAGGTCAGCAGATTTTGGTGAGCTCAGAGAGCTGGTAGGTAAGGTCCCATGGGAAGAACGACAAAGGGGAAAAACAACTGAAGAGAGCTGGCAATTTTTCAAAGGGACATTATTAAGGGACCAAAAGCAAACTATTCCACTGGGTTGGAAAGATAGAAAGTATGGCAAAAGACAGCATTGGCTTAACCAGGAGATCTTGCATTATCTAAAAATCAAAAAGGAGTCACATAAAAAGTAGAAACTAGGACAAATTACAAAGGATAAATATAAGCAAACAATATGGCTACAACTACACTGCAGGCTTCTTGCGCAAGAACTGTTTTACACAAGAGTTCTTGCGCAAAAGGTCTTCCACAAAAGTGCATTCACACTGCCACGTGCTTTTGTGGAAGAGATGTGCTTTTGCGCAAGAGCGTCCATGGCAGTGTGGATGCTCTCTTGAGCAAGAAAGCTCTGAGAGCCATTTTAGCCATAGGGCTTTCTTGCGCAAGAAACCCTTGTTGCCTTTCTACACTGCCTTCTTGTGGTAGAGCTCTTGCGCAAGAGGGCTTATTCCTTGTGGGGAGAGGAATAACTCTTGCACAAGAAGCCCTGTTTTCCAACGCTTTACTGTAAATTTACTTGTGCAAGAACGCGCGTGCAGTGTAGACACTCTGCAAGTTTTTGCGCAAGAACAGCTGTTCTTGTGGCAAAAGTCTGCAGTGTAGACATAGCCTATATACATGCAGGGGCAAGATTAGAAAGGCAAAGGCTCAGAACGAGCTCAAACAAGCTACAGACATAAAGGGTAACAAGAAGACTTTCTATAAATATATTAGAAACAAGAGGAAGACCAAGGACAGGGTAGACCCATTGCTCAGTGAGGAGGGAGAAACAGTAATTGGACATTTGGAACTGGCAGAGGTGCTTAATGACTTCTTTATTTCAGTCTTCACCAACAAGTCTGATAATGAAGGAATTCCTAACATAGGGAATACTAGTGGGAATGGGGTAGGTTTAGAGGATAAAATAAAAAAAAAACAAGTTAAAAATCACTTAGAAAAGTTAGATGTCTGCAAGTCACGAGGGCCTGATGAAATGCATCCTAGAATACTCAAGACCTGATAGAGGAGGTATCTGAGCCTTTAGCTATACTTTTTGAAAAATCCTGGAAGTGGGAGAGATTCCAGAAGACCGGAAAAGGGCAAATATAGTGCCCATCTATAAAAAGGAAAATAAGAACAACCCAGGAAACTACAGCCCAGTCAGTTTAACTTCTGTGCCAAGAAAAATAATGGAGCAAGCAATTAAGGAATTCATCTGCAAACACCTGGAAGATAATAGGGTGGTAGGTAACAGCCAGCTTGGATTTGTAAATAACAAATCATGTCAAACCAATGTGATAACTTTCTTTGATAGGCTAGCAAGTCTTGTGGATAAGGGAGAAGCAGTGGATGTGGTATACCTAGACTTTAGTAAGGCATTTGATATAGTAATAGAAATGTAGCCGTGTTAGTCTGGTCTAGCTGAAACAAAAAACAGGACTATGTAGCACTTTAAAGACTAACAAGATGGTTTATTAGGTGATGAGCTTTTGTGGGCCAGACCCACTTCCTCAGATCAAATAGTGGAAGAAAATTGGCATGACCATATATACCAAAGGATACAATAAAAAAAATGAACACATATGAAAAGGACAAATCAAATTTCAGAACAGAGGGGGGATGAGGGGGGGAGGTAAATGTCTGTGAGCTAATGATTTTAGAGGTGATAATTGGGGAAGCTATCTTTGTAATGGATAAGATAATTAGCGTCTTTGTTGAGACCAAGGTGTAAAGAGTCAAATTTAAGCATGAATGACAGTTCAGAGGATTCTCTTTCAAGTCTGGTGTTAAAATGTCTTTGAAGCAGGATGCAGGTAGTTAAGACCTTGAGACAATGCCCCTTCTGATTGAAATGGCAAGAAACTGTTTTTCCTTTGTGATCCTGTCTAATATCTGTTTTGTGTGCATTGATTCTTTGGCGAAGTGTCTGAGACGTTTGTCCAATGTACATAGCAGACGGACACTGTCGGCACATGATAGCATAAATTATATTTCTGGATGAGCAGGAATATGTGTTCTTGATCTTATAACTGAATTGGTTAGGTCCAATAATGGTATCAGCAGAGTGAATATGTGGACAAAGCTGGCAACGGGGTTTGTTGCAAGGGAAAGTTCCAGGGTTGGTATTAGCGTGGTATGTCCTGTGGTTATTGGTAAGAATCATCTTGAGGTTAGGTGGTTGTCTATAGGAGACTATGGGTCTGTCTCCCAGAGCCTCTCGGAGTTTAGTATCCTGTTCCAGTATAGGTTGTAGTTTATTGATAATGTGTTGGACGAGTTTAAGTTGGGGGCTGTAGGTGATGACAAGTGGTGTTCTATTGTTGGTTTTCTTGGTTCTGTCTTGAAGTAGATGGTTTCTGGGTATTCGTCTGGCTCTTTCAATTTGTTTTTTTATTTCTCCGGGTGGGTAGTTGAGGTTTATAAATGCTTGGTAGAGATCCTGAAGTTTCTGGTCTCTGTCAGTGGGATTAGAGCAGATGTGGTTGTATCAAAGGGCTTGACTATAGACAATGGATCATATGGTGTGTTCTGGATGGGAGCTGGAGGCATGTGGGTAACTGTATGAGTCGGTGGGTTTTCTGTAGAGAGTGGTGTCTAATTTACCATTGGTGATTTGTACTGTGGTATCCAGGAAATGGATCTCTCATGTAGAATGGTCCAGGCTGAGATTGATGGTGGGGTGTAGGTTGTTAAAATCTCTGTGGAATGTATCCAGTGTTTCTTGGCCATGGGTCCATATCATAAAGATGTCATAGATGTAGCGTAAGTAGAGAAGGGGCAGGAGGGGACGGGACCTGAGGAAACGTTGTTCTAAGTCAGCCATAAAGATGTTAGCGTACTGTGGGGCTATGCGTGTACCCATGCTTGTGCCGCTGATCTGGAGGTATAAGTTGTCCTCAAACTGGAAATAATTGTGGGTGAGAACAAAGTTACATAGGTCTGCTGTCAGACTGGCAGTGGTGTCCTCTGGGATAGTGTTTCTAATTGCTTGTAATCCGTCTTCATGTGGGATGTTGGTGTATAGAGCTTCTACATCCATGGTAGCAAGGATGGTATTATCGGGGAGGTTATCGATGTTTTGTAGTTTTCTTAGGAAGTCAGTAGTATCTTGGAGATAGCTGGGAGTGTTGGTTGTGTAGGGTTTGAGAAGAGAGTCTACATAGCTGGATAAACCAGTAGTGAGCGTGCCGATATCTGAGATGATGGGACGTCCGAGGTGTCCAGGTTTATGGATTTTGGGAAGCAGATAGAACAATCCTGGTTAGGGTTCAGAAGGTGTTTCTGTGTGGATTTGGTCCCGAATAGATGTAGGGAGATCTTTAAAGAGACAGTGTAGTTTCTTTTGCTATTCCGAGGTGGGATCAGAGGAGAGAGGTTTGTAAAATGTGGTGTTGGAGAGTTGTCTGGTTGCCTCCTGGTTATAGTTGGTCTTATTCATAATGACCACAGCACCCCCTTTGTCAGCTGGTTTGATTATAATGTCCGGGTTGTTTTTGAGACTCTGGATAGCATAGTGTTCAGCGTGGCTGAGATAGTCTCGCATGCTCTTCTTATCAATAAATTAGGCAAATACAACTTAGATGGGGCTACTACAAGGTGGGTGCATAACTGGCTAGATAACTGTTCTCAGAGAGCAGTTATTAACAGTTCATAATCCTGCTGGAAGGGCATAACAAGTGGAGTTCTGCAGGGGTCTGTTTTGGGACCAGTTCTGCTCAATATCTTCATCAATTATTTAAATATTGGCATAGAGAGTGTGCTTATTAAGTTTGCAGATGATACCAAGCTGGGAGGGGTTGCAACTGAGTTGGAGGATAGGGTCATAAGTCAAAATGATCTGGACAAACTGGAGAAATAGTCTGAGGTAAATAGAATGAAGTTTAATGAGGACAAATGCAGAGTACTCCACTTAGGAAGGAACAATCCATTTCACACATACAGAATGGGAAGCGACTATCTAGGAAGGAGTACTACAGAAAGGGATCTAGGGATCATCGTGGACCACAAGCTATATATGAGTCAACAGTGGGATGCTGTTGCAAAAAAAGCAAACATGTTTCTGGGATGCATTAACAGGAGTGTTGTGAGCAAGACACAAGAAGTCATTCTTCCGCTCTATTCTGCACTGATCAGGCCTCAATTTCAAGAAAGATGTAGAGAAATTGGAGAAGGTCCAGGGAAGAGCAACAAGAATGATTAAAGTTCTAGAGAACATGACCTATGAAGGAAGACTGAAAGAACTGGGCTTGTTTAGTTTGGAAAGGAGAAGACTGAGAGGGGACATGATAGCAGTTTTCAGGTATCTAAAAGGGTGTCACAAGGAGGAGGGAGAAAAATTGTTCTCCTTGGCCTCTGAAGATAGGATGAGAAGCAATGGGCTGCAACTGCAGCAAGGGAGACTTTTTTTATATGGAGATATACCTATCTAATAGAATTGGAAGGGACCTTGAGAGGACATCAAGTCCAGTCCCCTACCCTCATAGTAGGACCAAGCACCATCCCTGATAGATTTGCCCCAGATCCCTAAATGGCCCCTTCAGGGATTGAATTCACAACTCTGGGTTTAGTAGGCCAATGCTCAAACCACTGAGCTATCCCTCAGTGTGATTTAGAATTAGGCTGGACATTAGGAAAAACTTCCTGCCTGTCAGGGTGGTTAAACACTGGAATAAATTGTCTAGGGAGGTTGTGAAATCTCCATCTCAGGAGATATTTAAGAGCAGGTTAGATGAACATCTATCAGGGATGGTCTAGACAGTGCTTGGTCCTGCTGTGAGGGCAGGGGACTGGACTCAATGACCTCTCAAGGTCCCTTCCAGTTCTAGTGTTCCATGATTCTATGATTTTAAGCTCATACTAGCTTGGGGAATCAGAAAAGGTCACAAACGCACTTAAATCTGCTGTATTAAATATTGACCCTATTTGCTAGAAGTAGTCTCAGGGTCCACCCCTTTCCCCCCCCCCCGATGAGTGCTCCAGAATCTGTAAGGAAAAATGCAGATTGTTTATACCTTGGAGATCTACAGAAAGGTTTCTTATTTTCCCCTCCACACACACATACTCTAATAAGTGAGGAATTCAACCTGATAAATGGGAAGGGAGGCTAAGAGTATCCTGGCCCTTGGAATGCAGAGCAGGTTTGATGTTGTAGACGTAATGCATCTCTGGCATTTGATTTTTAAAAAAGTTCCCCCAGCTAAACTGTACAAATGTCAGAGTTAAAAGAGTTATCCACACCCTCTGCAGATTGATTAATCCCCTAATGCTGGTTGAATTAGAGAATCTGACCGAAATGCAGTGCAGAAGCCAGTGGTGCTGAAAATACCCTGGCTGCACCTCTCCCCTTCCCCTCATTTGCCTCACTGACCCAGGTGGGAGTCACATGTAGCCTTCCAGACTGGATAGAGCAAATGCCATTGCTACAAATGTTGGTCATGCCACAGCTGGAGTCAGCCGCGGAGCCCCAGGCTGATGGTGGGACCCTGAAGAATCGCCCAGGGCCTAGACCTCTGGGACAAGGGCACCATTTTGGAAGGGGGAGGGCTACTGCCATGTGTACTGGGACACTGCTTGCTCCTTTTCCTGTTCCCCTCACCGTCAGAGAGTGAGGGAAAAGTACACAGTTTGCACGAATCACTCCCCTCACTAACTGGGAGTGAGAGGAATGCAGGTAAGCTATGTACTTCCCCTTGCTCCCTGACAGTCAGGGAAACCTGAAAAAGAGCAAGTAGTGCTGCAGTATGCATGCCTGCAACACCTCTGCACCCTACTTCCCATGCCTATGTCAGAAGTCCTGAGCTAAAACCTTGACTGGTGTTAGATGGTGAAGATCCATTGATTTCAGTGAAGCTGCAGATCTGGACTTTTATTTTTAAACGCAGCATATTGGACTAATTCAATTTCAATGGAGCTGCATTTCTGGACTATTATTTTTTAAATGCAGCATATTGGACTAAAATTCTCTTTTCCCTCCTCTCATATTTTCTGTATTTTGACATTTACAATAACTTTAAGAAATCTAAGTATTTATACAGTGCTCTCTTGTGTGAGCTGAAGAAAAACATTAGAATTGTTGATGAGATGAAAACAAATATAGTGTTTCTCTTCCCTTGCACTCCCTAAAAGCAAACAATCTCCATCTAGTACATTGTCAGATGGTGTTTTAACTTACCCACAGCAAATTTTCATTGGCCAAAAGTTTACAGGGTCAAACAGTGTCAAACAACTGGTCTCCTTTATGCACTGAAACACGGGAAGCTTTAATATTTCATGGGGATATACTGCCAGTTTCCTTGGGGCAGACTGTGACTCCTTTCAGCATGCTGAGCATTAACTCAGTCATACAAGCAAACCCATTGGTTTTATTGGGATGACTAATTTGAATAGCTGTGACTCCTGGAACGACTCGTGGAAGTAACGTGCCTGTCAGAGAGCTGAGGCATATGTTCAAAGTTGCTAACCCATCCACAGTTCACCACAGCTCCAACCTATTTTTAGCAGGTAGTGTAGGTAGGTTTAAAGCTGGGAATCACCCCCTTACTCCCAATCCATTTATAGACATTCCCTCACAATATGTCCCTTTATCATCTGTTTTCACCAGAGGTGATGTTTCAAAATGATTTACTTTTTCTTTGATAGAATAATTATGCTAATGAATGGCTCTTTGACAAACAAGTAAATGAGACATGCGTTCTTACCAAAGAGCAAGACCAGAAGACCAAGGTTCTGTTGTCAGTTGTGTCGCAGTCTGGGTGTCGGTGGGCAAGATTCTCCCCCTGTGTCTCAATTTCCCATCCATAAAATGAGGCTAATGATACTGACCTTTGTAAAGTGTTTTTACGTCTACTGATGAAAAGTGCTATATAAGAGCTAGTTGTTATTAAAGGTCAGATCCTGGAAATCCTTATGCATCTGATTAGAATTGACTGTTCACAGGAGAAACACCCACTGTAGTCATTGGACTGCTCTTACAAGTATTAGACGTATAAGCAAAGATTTGCAGGATGTATCCTGACATATTATTCATAGTGCAAGTACAGGAAAAAAGCAAGTATCTATTTCCTATAAGTAAACAATTAAAAAAGGGGAGGAGTGGGATGCTGGTAACTTGATCTGCTTTTCACAGGCAGACAGATGATAAAATGTAGACAGGATATAACTATGGTAGATACAGCACTGCTCAGTGCTGCTCACTGGTTATCTGAAAAGCTTTATTTTGGCCAAAATGCAGGCTTAGGCTTAAACTAACTTGCATGCATGATTCAAACCTAAAAACTAACCAACCTTACAAAACCCATTAAAAAAAGCTATCAGCACTAAGATAGAAAGGCAAAGCTATGGGAAGCAGCTCCTTGTAACCTCCTTGATCCAGCCTTGCTTTGAATAATATCCATGTGATTTGCATCTGTATTTTGGAGAGATGAGAAGACTGAGGGAATGTCCTGTGCATTAGGAGAAGTTATAGTCAAAGAGTGCTAAAATCAGAGTATATTTCAGCCTGGTTATTTAAACTTTAAAAGTTCAAAAGGGCATAAGATTATGTATCAGAAAATCAATGGTAAGTCTTGCATTCATAACAGCATCCTTTTCTCTTAGTCTCCCCACACAAATTGTACAGGAGTGTTGGGGGTCCATGATGACTGAAAATGTAGCTAGTAATATTTGTTCCTAGTCTTCCTTATGTCTAAAAGATTAGGTATTAAATTACAACTGCACTGCTGCTCTGTTGCCTTTCAATTAATATTTTAAATTTGTGTTTCCACATTTTAATTTTCAACCGGAAGGTTTAATAAGATAACTTTTACAATGGGATTAGCTTCAGTTCATGGCTGTGGACCTAATCCATTTCAGGTAGGCACACAAACTCAGTACCAGCAGCATCCTTGGCTGTTGAGTGAAAAGCGAATATCAGCTAATGCATTTGCACTAGGGTCTACTACTTTCATGTGGACCAAAGCAATAACCTGGGCTAGGGATGAAATTCTAATCCGCACTGAAGTCAACACAAGTTATGCTATTGTCTTTAGTGGGGCCAGGGATTTCACCCTAGCTATTTTTGGTCAAGTGAAAAGGTTTCTTTGTGTTCTGCTTCTTCTGTTTATACTTCATCTCTTTCAGTTTTCACAAGCAGCTCATCCTACATTACAGAAATGGGTTTCAAAAGTGTCAAACCAAACATCCAAACACCCACCAGCATTTTTAAGTTGCATATTGCAAGCTGATTCAGAATCAGAGTGACTATCAAAGTCTGAATTTTTCACTTGACTTTAGTGTCTGAGTCAATCAAAGCACCCTGAACAGGCTCCAACTATAATTCTACTTGGCCAATCATCATCTAAGATGAAAATCACTACCTTTTCCTCTCAGATTTCCCTCTGATTTGTATAGGTCCCAGCTGCGGGGACATATTTTTAGGGAAAGCTGTTTATGCTGCTCTTCTTTACACAGGAACCAGCCTGGTCCTAGGAGCTCTGAGAGTGGGGATGGAGACATGATTCAATGATTATTTAAGGCCAAACTTTTCCTTCCCAATCTCTTATCTCCATGTAGTCATGTGCTGGATAGTTTGGCTGGACCAGATAATCTACCCCACAGACTGCAGGTTTATTTTATTCCAAGTAGTTAATATTTCTGATTTAGTTATACTGTCTGATTTATTTCCTCCTTACCTGTCTAAATCAGGAGTATATCCACTGGAACTACTTTGGAGAGAGGAAAACCAGGGCAGCATTCTCAACTTCATGCTTTTAGGTTTCCATTCTAGATTGGAATGAAATGAAATGAAATATTGAATTCAAATCCCACTTCTGCACCTTTGGGGAGCTTGGATTTGGATATGACTTTTGTGACTCAGGCCTCATATCTATTTTGCATGAAGAATATGTATGAATATAAATCGTCATGCGATGGGAGAATACATCCTTCATGTTGTTTGTGCTTTTACTGCTTCCTATCTGGATTGATTATAACTGGTCAAATCTGTTGCCAAACCTTTGTGACTTTGATATAAGGATAATAAAAAAACGAATATAAATTCTAGAGTTCCTACCCTGGAGGAGTCTGAAGGAACTTTGATAAATTGATTAGTTGTGCCTCCCACATCACCCCTGTGAAGTAAGGAATTACCATTTTACTGATGAGAGCCTGAGAGAGTAAGTTACAAAGGCCATAAGTTAAGTTTGTGGCACAGACAGATATGAAACTCAAATCTGCTGACTCCCAGTACTTTCTTTCAAACTAGACCACTCTCCCTGAAATAAAAAATTAAAGGGAGGAAATGAACAGCAAAATCTGTATCCCAGCCAACCATGTCAGTTTATTTTCTTTAAAAATCAGTTTTTTAATCTCCCCTTTGCCTTACAAGTGAACCCATTTGAGTGGTACGTCATCCTACAAATTGCCCTATTTAGAAACCCTTAGGGCAAGTTACAAGTGAACTGACAATATGAATGTTGTGATCTCTACTTTAAGGGTATGTCTAGACTACATGCCTCTGGCGACAGAGGCATGTAGATTAGGCTACCTGGCATAGGAAAATGAAGCGGTGATTTAAATAATCACCGCTTCATTTAAATTTAAATGGCTGCCGCGCTGAACCGATCAGCTGTTTGTCAGCTCAGCGCGGTAGTCTGGATGCTCCACGGTCGACATCAAAGGCATTTGTCGACCTCCCCGGTAAACCTCATCCCACGAGGCATACCGGGGAGGTCGACAAATGCCTTTGATGTCGACTGCGGAGCGTCCAGACTACAGCGCTGAGCTGACAAACAGCTGATTGGCTCAGCGCAGCAGCCATTTAAATTTAAATGAAGTGGTGATTATTTAAATCGCCGCTTCATTTTCCTATGCCGGGTAACCTAATCTACATGCCTCTGTCGCCAGAGGCATGTAGTCTAGACATACCCTAAGTGACCAAATTTCTTGGGTCATATCCTCCTGTGTCAAAAGACATAGATTGGCCTTTGAAAATTGTGGGAAAAGTCAACCTAACTTGATGGGATTTTATACTGTTTCATAACCTAAATTTTGTTGACAAATGTTCTTCAGACTTCTAATAAATGTGTCGGAGTCTTTTGTTGCTAGACATTCTGTATGGTGGGCTTTTCGGTAGTCTTTTCCAGTGCACCATTGTAATGCCTGTACATTTAACAGTCTTGCTTTCCAGAAGCTTCTAATTTTCTAAGCTTCCCTTGGTGTTAATGCCAGACAAAAGTGGGCCTCAGAAATCATACTAAAAAAAGAGACACAATATCAGCTAGTAAATCTCCTAGATCCTGCAGTGCTTGCTGATTGCAATACAGTGATTTCTGATGAGCAGCATCAGGCATTTGATACTCACAGGGATAAATGTCTGTTGTCATGTATGATAGCAGATTCTCCTTTGCAAGTGCAGCATATAATAAGAAATAAAGGCTCTGTTATGGTACCATGCGTTCAGTGAAAAATGGTCCCTTAATTTAAGGGATTGTAAATTCTGAAAGCTGTTGAAGATACGGGGCACAGTGGAAGTGGATTGTGTGTGTGTATATATTGAGGCAGAAGCTGACTCTTGATTCCTCTAACCTCATTGCCCATTGGCCCCCCTCATTGCCCTCATTCCCCCTCCTCACTTTCTTTTATTGGGTCATGATCTCTCCTTCCTCATCTCCTTCCCACTCTCCTTGACGCACCTATGGTCCGCATCTCTCCTTCATCTATAAGTCAACCCTCTTAGTCGACCAACACACCTAGACTATTCTCAGATCTTGTGATTTCTTTATCCTCAGTATCATAAAGATTCAAGCCTCTTGTGTCTGCCCACGCTGCCAAAACCCCTGGCCAAGCCTTGGTCATGGCATGTAATCTATAATCTTGTCTCTGGCCTCTTCAACCTCATCCATTTCAATTCTATTCAAAGTGCTGCTATTAAAGGAGGCCTGCCTACAAGTGAGGAGGGGAACAAAAGGGGGAAGCTGCCACAGGGCCCAGCAATTCAAAAAGGCCTGGGGTTCCTGGCCACTGCCACTGCTGCAGGGATGATGGCCGAAGCCCCAGGCCCTTTAAATCACAGCTGGAATGCCACGCAGGGCAGATTGCATGGGATATGGCGTGCTTTAGGTGATGATGAGGACTGGCTGCTCCCATCCCTACCCTTTTCAGGACTGCCTCCCCCCACCCCCACCTAGCCTACGGGCCCAGAAATTCTATTGGCCACTCTGTGCTAAAATACTCTTCTTGGATTTTTGCTCTGATTATGTCACTTTTCTCTGTAAGGGTATGTCTAGACTGCAGAGTTTTTCCAGGATACCAGAGGTATCCCAGAAAAACTCTGCTGTGTCCAAGGAATGCATCTGCTCTTCTGAAATTTTTTTCGGAAGAGCAGACACATTTATTCCTCATTTTATGAGGAAGAAGGGATGTTCCGATAAAGGTTTTTTTTCCTGAAATTTGGCCCAGTGTAGATGGGTCAAATGTCGGAAAAGCCTCTTCCAAAAAGAGAAGCAGAAAAATCTACACAAATTGCGGTTCGCAATTTGCATATCTTTTGCCGGAAGAACTGTGTCGTCTAGACACAGCCTAAAGCTCCCCTTCTTCCACTCAATTGCACACCAACTTCCTGTCCTTATTTCAAAGCCATTTGCAGTTTAGCCCCACCCTAGCTGTCTGACCTTTGATCTCGACAGAAGACAAACTCCCACCTTTACTCTACCAATGATGCCAGTGATTTTCCATTTCTGTGACAAGCAATTTTGCTCTCTCTTGCTACTCTCTCCTCTTCCCTAACAGTGAAGTGCAGCCTCATGACAGCTAGCTGTGATTTTTCTGTCTCCCACACCAGTGAATTTCACTGATTTCAGGACAGTTGCTCATGATATAAATGAGAAGACAATGAAATATTTAAACTCTCACAATTCACCAAGCTAATTGTGCAGGGGAGAGATTATGCAGGATATGTCTTTCATGATTCCTGCAGGTTACCATTCTATGGCAAGAAATACAAGATTTCACTATTCATTGTCATTACTGTAGCTTCTATAGGGGCAAGTGTTGGTAACAGCATACCATCTAGATATCCATTTACACTGAGCCTTAATATCTGCCACAATGATCTTTTGTGGTGAATTTGAAAGGTGAAATATTGTTTCAGTATTCCCCCTTTTTGGGCTCTTCCAACCCACATAGGTTCCATGCACGGGCCTCATTCTTCCTTCAGAACACTAATTTCTCATTCTCTAACAAGTGCGGGGGGAGAAGTGGTTGGGATAAGGTGAAAGGCCCCCATCTTCTTCCATCTACTTGAATCTGTAGGCTGCATTGTCTTTTCTGTGGGGCCCACCCAAAGGGAGAGGTGGGTTTTGACAAGGAGTTAGGAGGAAAGGAAAAACTGGGGGACAAGAATTGATGCAGAAGGTGACAGAGCCACACAGACAGATAGGGCCGGATTAAGACCTTTAGAGGCCCTAAGCACTGAAAAGATTATGGTGCCCTCCCCTCCCCCAATGTAATTCAAAAATAAAAACAATACTATACCATAAAATCTCTTTTATTTTGGTGCCCCTGCTTTGCTGGTGCCCTAAGCATGTGCTTAGTCTGCCTATTGGGTAATCCAGGCCTGCAGACAGACCTGGCTTCCACTGGAGGTTCTGGAGAATTGAAGGTGGACTCAATGCTATTTCCTGCCTGGATACAAACCAAGCAGAAAATTAGTTTAAAACCAAATGCCAGGCTTTCTGCATTATCTGTAGGGCTCAGAAAATTTTCGGTTAAACTGTGTTTTTTCAACAGAAAATGGCCTTTTTGATAAAACAAAATTTTATCCTGTGGGGGATGGAGGGAGCTTCTAAAATTTTTGATTTAGGCAGGGTCTTTAAATCTTTTGATGAAAACCTGAAAAAATATGAAGAG
The DNA here is from genome assembly GCA_032595735.1 of Pelochelys cantorii. Classification (NCBI taxonomy): domain Eukaryota; kingdom Metazoa; phylum Chordata; order Testudines; family Trionychidae; genus Pelochelys; species Pelochelys cantorii. The sequence goes on from CM064339.1 coordinate 19,846,944, forward strand.
GAGAAAAAATCCTTTTCATCAGCTATTATTGTGTGTCTCGTGTTAATGTTTAAAAATCTTAGAAGGGTAGCCGTGTTAGTCTGTAACATTAATAACAATGAGTAGCCCTGTGGCACCTTAGAGACTAACAGAAATATATATTGTATTGTGAGCTTTCATGGGCAAACCCCACTTCTTCAGATGAGCTTGAGTGGATATTATTAACAAATTAACGCTTACTTGTATTTGCCATATTAAGCCAGATATTTACAGTCTTCCAAAATTGTTAACATTGCTGTTGGATTTAGGTGTCTTTTTCTTTTCTTTCTTATAAATGATTGTTAAATGCCACCACCTTTTGGCTTATAACTAAAAATGATTTGTATTCATTTCTATCTCAGCAGCCAGGGATCACTCTGATGGTATCTCTCTTGCAACATTTTTCCTATGAGGATTATAGCTGGACCTCTGCGAGAATAACCATTTGCTACAGCTTGAGAAATGTCTATAAATCCTTAAGGTCTTGTCACATTAGAGAAAATTTAGCTGTACAATATCAACAAAAAGATGCAGAATCATTGATTTAAAAAATAAATAAGAACCAGCGGGTGGTCTAAATTGATATTGACAACCCAACAAGGAAAACTATCTCTACCTGATTAAATTGGCTGTAACCCTATAGAGACTTTGATGCAAGCTAATGTTTTTGTCATCTTACAATAATTCTGAAGTGTATCATTTCTGAATAGCTCATGTATTGGTGTCTTTTGTACATGTGGGATGGTACTGCATGTCCCAGAAGCTATAATTCATGTTTTAGCTGCAGATCTTTTAAAGATGTAGAGATTTCTTTGTCCAAAAAACAGAATCGGGGAATGTAGATAACATGATTTCATCATTATAATGTACTTTATGTCAACCATAAAAGAAAAAGCTACTTGGGAACTCAAATCGTTTTCTGGAGGAAGGAGGATAGAAAAAGAAGGACTACTAGAGGAGAATGGAAAGAGAAATATCTAAGATTATAGATTTGCAAGCAACAGGAATATTCATCAATATGAATTGCAAAGCATCAATATGATTTCATCATAGTCAATTAATATCAGTGTAACTTGGTGATCCCTATGTTGCTGTTTCTGTGCTGATCTGAACAGGATTTATCTAGTGGGAATTGAATCTGTAAATAAGCAAGTTCTTATGGTTTTGCATATTTAATTGGGAACTTACCTGCCAAAGAGAGAAAGGGATTTACATTATTCATTGACAAATTAGGAAGTATATTCATAGAAGTATGCTTTGTAGTGCGCTGATACTATTTGATCTTAATTGACAAAATCTTCTTAGTTAATTTTTTATAACCAAGACTCACCAGAACTTGTTTAAAGTCTTATAATAGGAGTTGCTTTTTGTCACATTTTTATACCACTTGAAAATTTCACTTTGAATTTAAATTAAATGTTCATGCAAATTTATCAAACTTTTATAAACTGAATTTTCATGCAAATCAATAAACTCCTATAAATTCTCCATAGGATTTATGAGGTTAGGCTTTATGAGTATTATTGCTTGATGGAAGGCTAATTTCATATTTCTGATACATTTTACTGTTGCAGCTATTCCTCTCAGGGTTGTCTCTATAGTATCCAGTTCCCTGTGGCTTTTAATAAAGATAAGCAGAAAAATAAACCATAGGGTTAATCTCTTTAACACCTTTACAATAATCATAATAAATTGGACTGATAAAAATGAAGTAGCAATTCTAGCTTTTAAACATAGTAAAATAGACCAATTATGCTTTGAATTACAATGCAACATTAAAAACAAAACAAAAACGTATGTGAATTGAGATAAGTATAACAGAGACTACTAAGACAATGTTTAAAATGTACTTAATTGCTATTCCTCCTGTTGAAATGGTGCAAGATAAAGCTTGGAAATGTTATGACTTTGAGGGTCTTCATCCTTTTACAAGTATCTGGAAATTTCCCAAGAATTACTGCATAGTTACTTTAACAGGAACACTGGGTAAGGTGTTAGAGGAACCATTCAAATAATCTATACACAAGTAGTTAGGGACACATGTTAAATCTTGCATCCAGATAACAGGCTTGGTGATGGAGTGAGGAGATACAGGGAGAAGGAACTTAATGTGCTATGAAGTTGCTTTTGCTGATTCCTTCTGTTGCCCTCCTCTAGTGGAGGACATCATCTTCCCCACACACATGACCATACCTTCTCACTGCCACAGAGCTGTACAACCTCCCCTAACCCAAAAGATCCTACCTCCCCCATGCACAGAAGAACCACACTGGTTTTTTTGCTAAGGGTATCTCTGAATGCACGAGAAGTCGATAGGCAAAGTGCAATACAATTTAGGCAAACATTGTGAAGATTTCCTCAAACCAAATAAGTCATTTTTGGCGACTGTCAATATGGCCCTTTTATGTATGGCTGAATATTTCAGTGATCAAGTTGACTGACAGGGAACAATTGTGGAAACACTGGATTTTAATTGAATGTGCAGAATATTCATGGTAGATCAAAGTATTCACAGCAGAAACCTGGATGTACATTATGCACATTCAGTCGAGTACAGACACTCATCATGTGACTGATTCATCCCATTCAATGTGGAAGTATTCCAACCTCATGTACTCCCAATGCTACATTTGCAAATACAGTACAGACCAAAATATTTTCAAAATTATTAGGATGATATTTGCTGATAATATATAAATAGAAACTTGTGATCTGGATGGCCCATTCATGGACAGCAAAATAGGAAAAATATATTGCATAAATTGATTATGAATTATTCTCCCAGATCTATTCATAGTTCAATTGCTAATTTTTAATATAGGTAACTAGAATTGTAACTGTTGAAATGATTTTGTTTTATCATTTCAACAGTTACAAAAAAGTAAGGGTGTCAGACAGCAAAGAGATACAATAGGGTCCAGTGCCTACATACTGGTAGTGTTCTCTGCCCTTAGTTTTCTTTTAATGGGATCATAATCCTACTGTTCCCTCTCCCCTCACCCCTCTTATGCTCTTTACTACCATCTCACCCTCCTTCATCACACATACATATTACTAATTCCCTCCTCCACTTCAGAGCTTTATCAGCCCACTTGCCTATGTTTTTTCTCAACTAAGTAGGAAAAGCATTGCAACATTAAATACACTTTAGGGCTACATCTACACTGCAGGCTTTTTGTGCAAGAACAGCTGTTCTTGCACAAAAACTTGCCGGGTGTCTACACTGCACACACATTCTTACGCAAATAAATTTACAGTACAGCGTCGGAAAACAGGGCTTCTTCCGGAAGAGTTATTCCTCTCTCCACGAGGAATAAGCCCTCTTATGCAAGAGTTCTTCCACAAGAAGGCAGTGTAGACAGGCAACATGATTTTCTTGTGCAAGAAACCCCTATGGCTAAAATGGCCATCAGCGCTTTCTTGCGCAAGAGAGCATCCACACTGCCATGGACGCTCTTGTGCAAAAGCACATCTCTTGCACAAAAGCACATGGCAGTGTGGCTGCACTCTTGTGGAAGACCTTTTGCACAAGAACTCTTGCACAAAACAGTTCTTGCGTAAGAAGCCTGCAGTGTAGACGTAGCCTAGGTGTCTTATTTTATCTGTTAGCTATGGCTTCCCCCCTCAAATTCCTTCTGCTATAACTTTGTGTACAGTGCTTATTGCCTGCATATAAGTGATCACTTTATGAAAAGATATCCTAATCAGAACTGACCCTCTAACATTAAAACCCCTTTCTCTCTTCTATGACACTAGGATTTCATTTTTTCTTGGTGCAAAGTAGTTTAGTTGGTGTGAACTGATTTGTTCTGAGGGTGAGAACAAGTGAAACTGAAAAAGTAAAATTCTTTTTTTCCCCCCTCTATAGAGAACATGGTGGAATCCATTAGGATTTGACAGGTTCTCTTATATTGTAAATCTCTTATGCACCTCTGGTGAATGCTACCAAGCATTTCCTCTTCTTCCTTTCAGCATTTCTTTCTGCTGCTGTCAAAGTTCTGCCACTCATTAAGGGCACTGGAGATATTTTTGCTAAGATTATTTTGTCATTGTTGCTGGTCTTATTGTAAGTGAAGCAAACAGAATATTTTTCTTTTTAAGAAAGGAAATTAATGTGGATATATGGCAATATTATTTACAAATATCCTAAAGATATGGAGGTTAACTCTTCAATTGAGACAGTAATTGTTGTTAGCTAGCAACGTCTGAATCTTATATGCTTTCGGCATTCAGTTCAGGTAAGGATCCAAAAGTGTGGTTACTTATTAAAAGCACATATGAATAATCTAAACTTTCCTAAGCCACCTCCCTTCGTTATACTCCATCTCCCTATCCCCAACATCATTACAGTGGCAAATCCTTCCTCAATGGACTGAAATTTATTTATCTCCTGCCCTTGCCTCTCCTCCCAATGCTAAGTATCTTGGGTTTCTCTGTCACTCCAAATTAGGGTAGAACAGCTAGGAAAGGGTTACTTTCTCTGGGGCTGAGAGAGGCCCGGGGAAAGCCCATAAGTGCTGTAGTTTATGTTGGCATTGGGCACTGACAGCCTCAGTGGGCCTCTGGAATGGGGGCATGGCTCTATATTCACAGAAGGGGCAGGGCCTCAGGCAGACGGGGCAGCCAGCCCTCTCTACTGCTTGGAGTGTGCCATGCTGCCCTGCAGCTCTTAGAGTCACCCGGAGCATGGCACACCCTCTCCCAGACTTAGATCCATGTGGAACATGTGGTGGAGCGCTCCAGTGGTGATGTAAAGGGCCCAGGTACCAGCTGCCACTGCTGCTATTTTGGCTCCAGGGCAACTGTCCCATTTTCCCACCCTCCCCCATAGATGGGCCTGTGTGTTGGTCAGAGGAATTGCTTTCTTTTTATGCTGCTTGTGTATTTTTTGTGTTTTGAAGAATAAACTGTGTCCTGAGCACTGTTCCCTGTAAGCTGCGCAGCAGCACATCTTCGCAGGTGATTAATCAGCCTCACCCGGTCAGTCAGCTGAGCCTCTGACTGGTCAGGGCTGATTAATCACCTGTGAAGCTGTGCAGCTGAGCAGCTTAGAGGGAACACTGGTCCCAAGTGAGTCCTAAAACAGACTAGCCGGTGGTTCCTTCCTGGGCTGGTAAGAGAGTCCTCCATTTTACACTAGAATAAAATACCTTTCTTTCCTCTGGGCAGCTGTATCAATGGTAGGTTAGATGTCAAAAACCTGCCCTGTGACCATTAACAATGCTTCTATCAGGCAGGCCCAAAGACCTCACTCCAACATTGAAGTAGCTATGAATATGGATGGATGCTTCCATGAGACTCCAGGGAGGGCTCAGGCTTTTTTTCCTTTGTACTAACCTAAATTCCATGTGCTGTTAACAGTGGTTCCCAAACTTTTCGGCATCATACTCCCTTTTTGATTTTTGAGAAACCCTCATGCCTCTCCCCCCCCCCCCCCCCCAAATAGCAGCAAAACTTGTAGAGCAAAAAAAAACCTGACCAGGGAGACAAAATTTGATGGGGCGGGGGGCTGGGTCGCCTTGTGCCCCCCCTGTTTGGGACCTATGTGTTAGAGCATGTGATACTTCAGTCAAAGTTAGACTTTTCTACAACTGTCAGAAGTTCTGGGTCTCTCAACAAAATCAGAGAAAGGTAAGGCAGGAATTTAGAAAGGTCATGAGAGGCATGGCAGCACCTAGCAGTACAGGCCATGCTATGGAGATACAATCTCTTTACACATACTAGACAGTATCTTTCTTGTGTAGAGAAAGAATGCATGGGAGCACTGAAACTTTGAATTGCTGCAGCTCTTACACTGTAAAAATGAATCAGAAGCAGAAGAATTAAATAGACGGTCAGTTCTGATTCTGTGCATATGAATGACTCCTGTCAGCAGAACATAATTTTTATACCACTGCACAAGTGTAGAATCCAAAGAATGGTGAGATGATGTAATCTGAGCTTCATGCAACTCAATTTCCCTTGGCCCTTATCTCTTCCCGTTCAAATGTGCAAGCACCTAACTTCTGAATGCTTCACAGGAACACTGCAGTGTCGGAATACTGAGCGCAACTTTTACACGCTCATTTTATACCCTTGTACAGGAAAAAAACAGCTGATCTCTCTTGACAAAATAAATGAGGGGTGTGCATGTGCACACACATAGATGATACAACAATAGTAGTTTTTAAAAAGTTTTTTCCGCCTCTGAAGATTAAGGTCAATAATGGGTGGTGCAGGAGAAACCAACCCAAATTTATGTAAAATGTTTCCAAGTTTGCCTCTTTTATTTATTCAGGTACTTGGCCATTCCCTGATGGAAATCAGATTTGTTTATTCTGTGTACAATCAGGACAATTGCTTTTTCCCTTGCTGGGAGCAGGACACATTCATCAAAGCAGGACAGTCTTGATTACCTCCAGACAGATGGCAACCCCAATTTGCAGCTCTGTATGCCACTATGAAATGTGTTTTTTTTCTAGACCACAGTAAACTGATTGCATTCAGTAATAATGATACCATTTCTAGTGTTAAATCCCTCATTGATTGAGCTATTAGTAGCAGTAATACTGCCCAGAGAACCTGAAATCATTTACAATTTTGAAAAGGTTCATTTCCATTGAGACTAATTTGTGTTCAGTGATTCGTGTCCTTTTGGTTTAATTGCAATTAATATTAACTCTTCTTATGACTTCCATGGATTATCTACAATACGGTAGGCACTTTCCAAACATACAAGAATGCTGGTGCCTCAAAGAACCTACAAGCTGAAAGACAAGTTAACAGAGAGTGCAGGTGGCAGCAAAAAGGATACAACACACACAACCCGAGTAATTCGGATTCGACCTCACACTGATTGCTAGTTCTTCTTTCTGAACTGTTCTTTGTGTGTCCAATTTGGAAATTATTAACTTCTTACAATTGCAGCAGAAAAAGTGGGTCTTGCAAAGGGACTTGAAAGATACCAAGACAGTGGCCACATGACTCACTTCAGGGGAACATTCCATGCAGGGTGGCCAACAGACTTTGCTCAGCTCTGGGAAAGGTGGAGGGGCTGGTCTATGTCCCCAGAAAGGGCAGGGCCTTAGACAAAATGGGTAGGCTGGGAGCTAGCCTTTCCAGCCAGCCCTTTAAGTGATGCCCAGGGCTCTAGTGGTGATTGAAAGGCCCTGGGATTTTTGCCTCTGTTGGGCTCCAATCTGAAGCTTTGATATGTTGTAGCCATTGCCCATTTTGTGGTTCTAAAGAGCTCCACAAGGATCACTCAGTTTAACTTGATGGAATATCATGGTATGTATTCCTGGCCCCTCCATGGGAGGGAGCAGTTTAGTGACTTGAAAAATTATGATTTTTACTAAAAATGTGGTTACTGTATCGGACCAATAGTACAGGTTGGACCTCTCTGATCCAGCACCCTCAGGACCTGACCAGTCCCAAAGGAGAGAATTTGCTGGACCAAGGGAGCTTGCTTGCTCCTGGCCCCACAGTCTGCCTCCCCTCCCCACTGCCAGCCCTAGCTGCCCCCCCCCAGCTCCCCACCATACTGCCATGCTGCTGTGGCCCCAGCAGCCCAGACTACTGTGGCCCTGGCCCCACTACTGGGGTTGCCGTGGCAGCCATGACTGCCACGGCCCCACCCTGCCTCCACTACTAGGGCTGCTGCGTCCCTGTGCCCACTACTGGGACTGCTGCGACTGCCGCATCCCTGGCCTTGCTACTGTGGCTGCCACAGCCCTGGACTCCAGCCCAGGGCCCAGACCCAGCAACTCAGAGCCACCAGCCCTCTTGCCTCTGGGGATCACCACCAGGACTCCCTTGTCCAGGAACATTCGTGGTCCTGCTGGACCACGAATGTTGCCGGACGAGAGAGTCCCGGTTTTCGGACGTCCAACCAGTATTGCCACAAGAAAAAAATAGGGTTAGTAGGTCACTAATGCACTACACTGTTGTTACAAACAGTGGGTCCTGTTTCCAACAGCAGGTACTATTTACGGGGGAAAAATGGCTTCACGCAATTTAGAATATTACTTTTTATATTGTCTGTGTAACATAACATCTGGAGAGCAATAAACTGCCTAGAGTCTGAATAATGAACTCTTATCAAATGTTTACTAAGGCCTGGCCTATACTAGAAAATGAAGTTGCCAAAACACCTGAGCAGCATAGTTATGTTGACCTAATCCACCTACGCCAATGGGAGAACCCCTCACCTAAGTTACTGAAAATCATTTCAGACAGATAATAGAAATAAATGGTCAGGTTTACCTGTCTAGGGCATCCTTTGAATTTCTATCTTATCAAACTGTCTACGTGCGGTCATTGTCACTGCAAGAGCAGTGTCTACCTTTCAGTATTTTCAAAGTCAGATGTTTTGTAACTTTATTATGATCGTTGTAGACATGGAAGATTTATAAAAGTGCATGAATCTGAAGGCTCCAAGGCTGATATGAGTTATTGTGCAGACTGCCATGGAAAGGTCATACAATATTGGTTGTTAGATAACTGTAAAGTTAACTGCCAACACTGGGGAAAAATCTATACTAATATATTACACATTTCCTGATTCAATGTCTCTTAAATTGTCTTATTTCACAGTTCTCTAGAAAAAAGAATAACTGATAAATTTGGATCAACGTTTCATTACTAAGTAGAAACAAGAATAAGAAAGGATGCTAAGCAGAGCAGGTCATTTGGCCCAACAGTCTCATCTTCAGGTTTTATCACAACATCATTCTCCCTGCATTGATACGGACTCCTTTCCTGTCCAAAATACTGCCTAGTGTCTCTGACTCCATGTGAGCTCATAGCCTCAGATTTCTTCCTCTTCACTTGAAATCTCAAATGTTCTGTGTTGTGTGACAGCCTCCAATTTCGGTCACTGAAATTTCAGATTAAAAATAGCCACTAAAAAAAAGAAAAAAATACAACCTTCAGCCAATGCTATGGCAAAGCCTCAAAGTAGATTAATATAGTCAGTTTTGAGCATCAGGATTTAGAAAGCTGGGACATCTGGTAGCATAGCACTAGAGATGGCCCCAAATCCAACATTTAGGGCTTGTCGCCATTACATCTGGAATAGTTGCTGCAGTGATCAATCCACCGGCTGTTGATTCATCATGTCTGTTTAGACGTGAAAAATCAATCTCCGATCACTCTTCCATCAATGTTGGTACTCCACTAGGATGAGAAAAGTAGCTGGCATTGATGAGAAGGCAGCTCCCATTGACCTTACTGCACACAAGTCAAGATGCCACAGTAAGTACGTCAGTTTCAGCTATGTGATTTGCATAGCTGAATTCACATACGTTAGTTCAATCATGGGGTTATTATAGATAAGGCCGTAAGACTGGGATGTGGAATGAAACATTTTCTGGGATCATCTGAGTCTTAGTTTTGGCTTGAAGAGAGACAACATGTGGAAAAAACGGTCTGGATTTGAATTTGGGCCCAGCTCTAGTTTAAAATTCTAGACCTGTGTACTTTCCCATTTGACATCAACATTCTTTTAGGGTAAAACCCTGTGGCCCTTACTTGGACAGAACTCCCATTAACAGGGACAGAGTATGAATTTCAGAATTAGGATCTTATTGGTTCATTTTCAGTGTCTCTGAGTGCCAAGATATTCTGGACAGAATGGCTCCTGCTAGACTCTTGGAAAAACAATGCCTTTGCTGGCCAGTTCTAGACATAGTCATGCCAGAGCCCCTTCCTTTCCTTTCTCCTTTGGAAAGGCTCTTTCGTGTGTGTGTGTGGTTTGTTGGTTTGTTTGTTTGTTTGACTAGCCCATGGACAAAAGCAACAACAACAACAACAAAATGAGAAGATGGTTTCTGTGGCTATGTTAATACCCTTGTACACAGTGCACTGTAGTTTGACCTTTGGTTCCTCCATACAACACCTCAAAAAATCCCTAACAAGACTCCCAATGTAATTTTGGAATCAAGGAGCTAAAATAATGAAAATGACACTTTATTTTAAAATTGTAACTCAAAGTATGTTAATTGGGACGAGGAGACAATGAATGTAAGATTTTCCTGTGATTTTCAGTGGTGAATGAGGTAGGGATATTAATGGTTAACCGGGTAAGGGTTAAGGTCTTAAGGATCAGGCTTATCAGTTCCAGTTAACTGGTAGGGGCTGGAACAGCTCCCCACCCACGGTGGACAGGGAGATATTCCAGCCCAGTCGGGGCCCACCACAGGCTGCTCCGACTAGCCATCCAGAGCAGTCAGTCTCCATAGTAGGCCCAGCCAGGGCATTGTGCTGCAGGCAGGGTCTGCTCTGAACAGCTGTCTGTAGCAGCCTTGTCCATAGCAGGGAGGCTGCTCCAGCCCAGCTGTGGTGGGTGGGGGGCTGCTCTTGCCCAGTGGGGCTGAAGAGCCCCCTGCACACCCCTCTTTAATTGGTTAACTGGTTAAAAATAATGTTTAATCAGGTAAACAATTAAACATGATTTTACATGTTAGAATGATGTAATCTAATCAAACAGTCTTAAGAATTTGAGCGTATTTATGTCTGACATTGCACGGCTGGAGTGTCAGAAAGGAACTGCACAGTGCAGTCCCAGGCCTGTGTCTTTCTGGCTCACACAACTCTAGCTTAAGACTAGGGAATTCCTCACACAGAGGGAATGCAGGATAAAGCTCAAGCTCTGTAATGCCCTTCATTCCTGTAATGGCCTTTTCCAAGCTCCCTTAAGTCAGCTGAAAGACACCTGTTGATTCAAATGGGCTATGAATGAAGCTCAGTGCTGTAGTGGTTGGCTTTATTCCTGTGGCTTGGAATAGCATGAAAACTCTTTGCTGATGCAAACATAGGTAATTTAACTCTAGTATTGTTTGGCTGTAATAGGTCTCAATTATGTTATGAAAAATGGGCAAGTCTCCCTTTCCCTCCTCTTCTCGAGATGGGTATTTCAAATTTGAATACTGCAAACCATGTCTAATCACCATTTCTATCACAGATGATATGACTGTAGTCCATAAAACATGGAAAGAGAGCAGGAGATTAATTAGAACTACAATACTGTGATGCAAATGCTATTAACTCTCTTTGAATTCTATTTAATTGAGAGTTGCTTACAACGTTTCCTTTCTCTGTTGAACATCAGATATATAAACAGGATTTTCATTCCTGTTGTCCTTGTCCTTGACTGCATTAAAGATCACTCTCAGCTTCCTTTTAAACTTTTTTGCTTATTTCTTAAAATAAATGTAGGAAAAGCATAATTAATCACAACAGAAAGAAAACTGCCATACCTTTCTTTACCAGACAGGAGAGAGAGAGAGTCTGCTTTTCATCCATATGCAAAATTCCTCATGGTTTCAACTGATATTCTGCATGCAAAATGATGAATGATATGGCCTTTATTCAGGGATAGGCAAATACCAGCCCACAGGCTGGATCTGGTCTGCCAGGATTAGCAGGCTGACACCTGGCAGGCTGACACCACTATATTTACCTGCGCCTCTGCAAGTACAGGCAATTGCAGCTCCCATTGGCTGCCATTCTTGGCCAATGGAAGCTGTGGGAAACAGTGTCCCAGTCTGCACCACTTCCTGCAGCTCTAACTGGCCAGGAACTGCAATTGGCTGTCAGTGAGAGCTGCAATCACTACTACCTGTATAAATATAGTGGGGGCATCCCACTAGGGGCTAACCCTAGTGAACCACCACTATTTTATTGCCTTCTGATGCAAGGGAAACTATTTCTCTCCATTTGAGCTCAATATCTATTGAGCTGCTAAGCTCTGCTGTATTATGTTGTCATTGCTACCATATTTGCAGGATCCAAATGTAAAGTGGTGAATTACTCAAAATAGCAGAATTATGGCCTGTGATATTTAATTTTGAAAGACCAGTGTGTGCCACTCTTATTCAAATGTATTAGAAACTTACTCTACAAATAGCCCTCTTGAAATGAGTGGAGCTATGCAGAGTCGAGTAGCAATCAATGTGAGCAGCATGTCATGATCTGGTACAAAGTCAGTCACAGAACAAACTGGCAAATATTAAGGCAACATCTAATCTCATAAACACAGACGACTGTCAAGCATAGCATATATTATTAAAAGGTAGAACTGAGTTCAAAAGCAGCAGAAAAAACCAGATTTGTAACAAAGCCTGTAAGTCAGCCTTTCCACCCAGTTCATCATAATGTTTAGCTTGTTAACATTTTCATTATTTACGCCCTCTCTTTCCATAGATATTGTAATAGTAGTGGTAGCGTTTTCCATATAGTTAAAAAAATAGTGATACAACTAAACTTTTAGTTTTAGAATAAATACTATTTTCATATTTTTATTTGTTTGTGTGGCATTTTTATGATAACTTGTTTTATTGAAACCATGATAAATGGCTAAATTTGATATTTTGAAATAGGCGAAAGGATCAAAGAGGTTCATTTATTTAATTTATGTAATTTATTTATTTGGATTCCATGGCCTGTTTTTATGTTCTGGGTTTGAAATCAATAAAAATGCACTACTAGCCAAACTCTTGTAGACAGTAATAGTCTTCTGGATATAATAATAAACTGTGGCATTTTGCTTAAAGGTAGACTATAAATCATTGGAATATCATTTAAGCTGTTAGTATGAGGCTGTGAATACTAATATTAGTAGTTAGATGTTCAAGTGTGTATAAAATTAGAGCTATATCGAGTGCATCACTCGGGATTTAGGAAGAGGAAATCTTGGTTCTCTCTGTCTGCCCCGCTTAAAGGATGCTTTTTTTGGAAGAACTTTCTAAGCACATGGGAGTCTAGCTTTCTAGCCTCCCCCCGCCCCTCCATACATATAATGCCAGATGTTGCTTTCAGAAACTAGGTTACAGCTAACTTGATTCTTTCTTTATTTAGTTTCTCTCAAATCTGGAGCCCAATTTTTGGGGAATAAAGAGCCTTAAACTCCCATTGCCTTTGATAGTTGAGGGTCCTCAATACCAAGAATCTGGTCTGTTATCCTGCACTACTATCACACTGTACTGAGTTCTCTTCTTTTTTAGCTCTACTAAAATTGATCATTTGCTAAAGGAATTTAACGTTCCATATCTAATTATCATCCTAACTTTTTATCACAGTAATAAGAGTCCCTGCTTCATTTGTGATGATATCCACTCCACCTCAAAGGCCAGGGGCACTGTCCATCCCGGAAGAGAAAGAGGAGCTAGGATTATGCATCCCTTTCTCCTTTTGTCACTGGTTCTTGAAGCTGGCTGGATGAACTGGAGAGGCATGTGGCTAATCCTAAAACCACAGCATAGTTTTCACGCTTCCCCTATAAAACAATGTATTTCCTGAGACTCCACTCCTCCGAGAGCTGCTCCTGAAGTGGGGTAGCTGTGCAGTATCTCACAGCAGGCCTGTAATACTTGCATCTCCATTGTGTGCCATTTTCTTTTCAGGAGTTTCCTTTGGATCTGGGACTTTTGCTGAAATATTACTGAGAATGACCACTGTGCATAGAAAACAACTGTATTTGCATGGACCAGAATTAGTAACCATAATCATTAAGACAATGCATAAGGACTAAATAAGAATACTGAGGCCTCATTTTATAAGGCAGTGTACAAACATAAAAAACTAGGTGATTCTGTCCCAAAGAGCCTACAATCTATTCCTGAAGGTGGCTGGCATGTCCAGCAGTGACTCCTGGGGGGAGGGCCAGGTGGTCCCGTGTGCTGCCTCCACACCTTCCATTGGAGGTGTGGAGCCAATGGGAGCTACAGAGGTATTGTCTGCAGGCAAGGACTGCGTGTGGAGACCCCATGCCCCAACTTCCCCAGAAGCTGCAGGAGCAGCACAGGGCCAAGGCAGGGGGAGTCTCCCTTAGACCCACTGTACTACCAGACTGTTAGCAGATGATTTCCTGATTTGGTTGCAGGAGCCTTCAGGACATTGAGCTCAGTTCCAGGAGACTCCCAGCCAGTGTTGCACATATGAATGGAAAAATGAGAGGGAATGAATTTTGTTATGCACACCAATATTGAGTTAATGTACAGATGTGCACCACAAGTAGAAACCAAAAACCTATATATACTAGCCAATTATCCCGTCATAAGATGGGATTTTCAGGTCTCTTCTCCATGTCGGTCTTCTCTCCTGAGCCTCTGGTCTTTCACTCTGTCACTCTGTCTCTCTCTCCTCCTCCTCCTTCTCCTGCCTCCCCCCCTCTCTCTCTCAGCTCTCCTCCGCCTCCTGCCTCTCTCTTTCTCTTCTCCTCCCCCTCCTGCCTCTCACTCGGGGGAGCGCGGAGCCCAGATGGTTACTTGCGCCACTTGATCCCACGCGCTGGCCTGGCTGAGTGGCACAGAAGTCAGCCGAGCGCCATGGTGGGAGGCGAAGGGGGGCGGGGCGGTGACGTTCACGGCCAGGGGGCGGGGTCTGGAGCCTCAGTCATGCTGCATGTCACCACCCCACCCCCCTTCGCCTCCCGCTGTGGTGCTCAGCTGACTTCTGCGCTGCTCAGCTGAGCTGCCGCGGGGGAGCGAGCGGCCATTTGGGCTCCCCCGTGGCGGCCCGGCTGAGTGGCGCAGAAGTCAGCTGAGCGCCATAGCGGGAGATGAAGGGGGGAGGGGCGGTGATGTACACAGCCAGGCCCCGCCCCCTGGCCATGTACATCACTGGCCCATCCCCTTTCCCCTCCCGCCATGGCTCTTGGCTGACTTCTGTGCCACTCAGCCGGGCCGCCGCAGCGGAGCAAGCGGTGCAAGCGGCCGTTTGGGCCCTGCACTCCCCATGCAACAGCGCCGCCCAGAGGGAACAGCCAGCATTTCAGCGTTACAGACACAGATATTGGGCTATGATATACATATATATATATATTTTAATTACCATAGGGATAGTTACTCCAGACATGACAAGTTAGGCATTTTAGAGCTCACTACCTAAAGAATTAAATTTAAGCATAAGAGAGAAATAAAAATGAGGAAATGCACAAATCAGTCAAAAATCCTAATTAACACACTTTGAAAGAAGCAAACATAACAACTGCAACACAAGTAGGAGGTGAGTTGGGAGGTGGGTTGGGAGGTGAGCATGAAAGACACAGTGTGTTTGTGTGAGTGACAGACACACACAGTGTGTGAGAGTCAGAGATTCTCATTGCCACTTTAAAGTATGCCAAGTACATTCAGCCATAGGAGCAGCTGCCAGCAAGCTTCCTCTATCCCTAAATCTGTCATGTTCTCCTCTCTGTGAAGATGGGAAATAGGGGTGATGGGAAGGAGACACTATGACATTAGCCCCTCCCCCCCTTCCTCTGCCACCACCCACCTGGGGAGCAACTGAAGGAACGCAAGTCTGACACCGTGCAGGTTCCAGCATAAGGCCTTTATTACACACAGCTGGTAGAGTGTCACTTCGCTTGCTAGGCTCAGTGAGACTGATAAACAGCTGATACAGTGGATTATATTGGGCCCTGATGGGTGGAGAGAAGCATTGGGGTGGGAGTTCCCAAGCCCCTGGATAGGTTCTAGCAGCAAGACATAAAGATCACAAAAAACCAATAGTCTAAAAGATTACATGAATGCTCCACCCATGGCTCAGGTTTACATGTTTGCTCATACACAGGTGTTATCCCTCAAGTTTTCCTCTTGGGCTACATCTACACTGCAGGCTTTTTGCGCAAGAATGGCCATTCTTGCGCAAAAACTTGAGGAGTGTCTACACTACATGTGTGTTCTTGTGCAAGTAAATTTACAGTAAAGCATCGGAACAGAGGGCTTCTTGCACAAGAGTTATTCCTCTCCCCATGAGGAATAAGCTTTCTTGCGCAAGAGCGCTTGCTCAAGAGCTGTTGTGCCATAAGACAGTGTGGATGGGCAACAGGGGTTTCATGCACAAGAAACCCCTATGGCTAAAATGGCCATCAGAGCTTTCTTGCGCAAGAGAGCATCCACACTGCCATGGACACTCTTGCACAAAAGCACATGGCAGTGTGGACACGCTCTTGCGCAAGACCTTTTGCGTAAGAATTCTTGCGCAAAACAGTTCTTGCGCAAAAAGCCTGCAGTGTAGACATAGCCTAGCAGTATGTAGGTTAAATCCTGATTTCAGGCCCTTAGAAATGACGGGTGGCACCTCTCGACAGGTTTGCCCGCAGGTACATTCCTATATGGTCTTAAAACAAAGAGAACAGTAAACAGTACACAGCATTGGCAATTGTATATAGTTTAGCAACACACTCCTTTGGACTCGGATTGGCATCTGTGAGGGGCGGATATCATTACTCATGCTGACATGTTAGCCTTCTCCCTAAACCCGGTTGGTATTTGAGGAAAATGCATTGTTATCTCATCCTGAACTGGGGAGCAGACTTTGAGACCCCTCTCAGTGAGTTATATGCGTATAACTCACAATAAGGCCCCAATTACTGCTCTGCACCTGGGGTTATGCTGTCAAAACCTTGTTTTATGCCTAGTTGTACAAACAAAGTGGCTGTGTCTAGACTGGCCAGTTTTTCCGGAAAATCAGCCGCTTTTCCGGAAAAACTTGCCAGCTGTCTACACTGGCCGCTTGAATTTCCGCAAGAACACTGACAATCTCATGTAAGATTGTCAGTGTTCTTGCAGAAATGCTATGCTGCTCCTGTTCGGGCAAAAGCCCTCTCGCGCAAATGCTTTTGCGCAAGAGGGCCAGTGTAGACAACGCGGTATTGTTTTGCGCAAAAAAGCCCGATCGCGAAAATGGCG
Source organism: Pelochelys cantorii (assembly GCA_032595735.1). Lineage (NCBI taxonomy): Eukaryota > Metazoa > Chordata > Testudines > Trionychidae > Pelochelys > Pelochelys cantorii. The sequence continues at coordinate 19,863,632 of CM064339.1, forward strand.
ATCGGGGCTTTCTTGAGCAAAACCACGTCTAGATTGGCACAGACACTTTTCCGCAAAAAGTGCTTTTGCGCAAAAGCGTCCATGCCAATCTAGATGCTCTTTTCTGCAAATGCTTTTAACGGAAAACTTTTCTGTTAAAAGCATTTGCGGAAAATCATGCCAGTGTAGACGTAGCCAGTTTGTTTCCTGCTTACCTTTGTTTCTATTAGCCATGTTTTGTCCATTGTTAGCTAGGTTTCAGGCCTCATCCCAGGCCTATTCCGTTTGCACATATGTGAAAGATTCTTAAAGGCTATGGTCAGAATCCTGCATACATATTATTGATATTTTGGCCCTTCAAGCTCCTAGGCAGAGGGCAGGAGAAATATGGCAGTAGGGGGAGGAGCAGCTGAAGTGCCAGTATTTGATAGCCTCCAGGCCAAACCCGTCAGGATCACCTGTCAGAGGCTCCAGGATCTACCAGTAGATTTTGATTTATTGGTTGGCAATCACTGGTCTAAATGGTGCTTGGAGGAAGGGGTACCACAGCTGAGCCCTCTTTTACCATCTCTCCCAATCTTCCAAAAGTGCAGCAATTGCTGCTTTTGCAACTGCTTCAACTGGCTTGAGCTTGGTTGCTTGTTCCCTGTAGTTTTTCTCCAAGACCACATAAGTGAGCATTAGTCTCAGGAATCACTTTCTGATTGCCAGCACAATTGGCAGTGAATCCCTCAGTTTTAAACAACATCCTCCTTCTGAACGTGTTAACTCTTGTCTCCAAGAATTAGTAGAATTGTTCTTATGGCAATAGTCTGTTTTTGGCAGAACACTTACTGAGATATCTAAAGCAGGATTTGTGCCTGAACCAAGGTGGCTTGTCTTGGAGAGCCTATGGTTAAGGCAACCTGAGGGGAATCAGGCACTTTTCTGTGAAGAGCAGAATGTGGTGGTGGTGGTGGTAAAGAGGGAAACCTGAGGAGATTACAGCTTTGACTGTAGAGCCATAGGAAATAAGAAGGCTCTGGCAGGGTCCTGAGGCAGTGGGGTAAAGCTCTGTGCAGGAAGGAAAGAGAGAATGGAACAGTAGCAGCAAACAGGAGCTTTGTGAGAAAATCCTCCAAGTGAGGCAGAACTCTGATGTGATCTTTGGGTGAATTTATTGTCTGTTTGTGAGCTTGCCATGTGCCTACTTGATTGAAATTTATGGTGCGGAGCAGCAAGTAGGGGGGTATGTAAGGGAGTTTAGGGAGGGTGAGAGCCAACCTACCTAACAAAAATTCTCACAGTGTGCCCTGGTGGATGGCAAGATAAAGGGCTCCCTGGAAATAAGGTGGTGGGGTGGGTTCTGGCATGAGATAGGGTGTTTGCCTGGGGAGAGCAGGGTGGCAGGTTTTAGTCCCAAACAAAACTCAAACTCCAGTCATCTGAAGAAGTGGGCTGTGCCCATGAAAGCTCATGATGCCATCAACATGTTTTGTTAGTCTATGAAGTGCTATCAGACCAATTGTTATTGTTTTTTCTGCACAGACTAACTCAGCACTCCCTGAAGCTTTTGTATTTTTAGTTTGGGAAAATTTGAACCCTGAAAGGGGTGACCCTGCCAGATGGCCAAATTACCAGACAAACTCTGACAGTGCTGGATTGATGGGGAGCTGGGGGTGATAGCTCAGTGAGAGAGCTGTTATGCCACACTTGGGCCAATGGGATGTGACATTATGCAATCTGTGCTAAAATACCTTTACCTGGGAGAATACCTTGGCTTTACTTTTTCATTGAGTGTTTGTCATATTTTGTTAATGTATATATTTCTTAGTGAATTTCACTGCCTAATGCATAAAGCAAGCCTTCTCTAAGTCCCCTGAGATCTTAATTATCAGTGACTGGCATGGATTCCAACAACACATGCCAACTGTGTTTAAGAATGCATTTCACATTAGGCCACTTAAAATATTACTGTGCTTCTTATTTTTCACATAATCCATTCATTTATTAGTATGTTACTGTTGCAGCAAAATTGTTTGCAAATGGTTTGTCATGTTTCATCAGTGACTCCATTCTAAAATTATCCCCTATTTTATGAGGGATTATAAATTGGCCACAAAAATTTGCTCAAGAAAAATTTTACTTTCGTTTTGTACAACAAAGAATTAGGTTGTTCCTGGTAATGATAAGGTTATTGTATGGATTTCTGAAGTAAAATATATTGCTTTAGGGATTTTTTTTTAAAGCCATGTTTACAGATACTGAAAAATTCATCCCTGTTTGATAAATCTGAAATTTTCATTGTGACAAATTTTAACAAGATTTTTATTTCAAGTATAGTCAAATACACCCAGAGAGACCTTTTGATACTGCAATTTTATAAGGCTGTTACTCAGCTGCAAAAACATAAAGATGTCTTACTTAGGAGATCATAAACAAGATGATCTGAATCTGTGACTATAAAACTTTTTTTAGGAACAGATTTTAATAAGAGCTCAACTGTCAATTAGACATGTAAATGAAGTGGCCAGATTTTCAAAAGTGCTGAGCGCTCAGTGGCTCCTGTTGTGAACAAAGGGACAGCTGTTCTCTTCTGAAAACAGGGTCACTATTTAGGTGGCTGTTGGGTGCTGACCTGTCTTGAAAAATCTTGTCATTAGGTGCCAAGTAATTTTTGTTTGGAATGAATCATTATGCAAAGACCATGCTGCCAGGACACTATCTAAAGGGTTGAAAAGCCTGACTCAGCAAGAGTCTTCTCTAAAGCTGCACAATAATAATTATCCTTCAGTTCTATTCCTCATTAGCAGCCATCTAAAATCAAAAGCCTGTTGATTTTATCCTGGTTTAATGCTGGTAAGAGACTTTTTTTTTTAAAGTGGTCGTATTCTGTTCATAGCAAAGTTAGATGAAAACATACATACTCTTAGCCAGAAGGTTGCAATTCAAAACAATCATGCACAAGAATCCAAAAGCAGAGAGAGAGAAAGCCTGCTACTCATTTTCTGGGCTGCGCTTTCCAGACTGACAGCTCCCAGATGCGAACTTCTCTACAGAGGCTGGTAGCCTGCAAGCAGGACCAGGCAATCTCCTCACTCTCTAAGCGATAGTTAGCTTGCAATTTCAACACATCGCAGCTCATATCCTTGTGTTTGTGAGCACACTGTAAAGTGAAAATAAAGAATATACCCTGCTCTTTGGTGGTGACTGAACCCAGACTCTCTTTGAGGTGTCTCACACTGCCTTTACACTAGTGTCTGTGCACACAGGTGTGAGAAATCTCAGAATATTAATGCAGAGTTGATGGCTGGCATGTACAAACTCCATTGGCACAACAGAATGTTCTGGATTAAAACGGTAACACCTACACACACAGATGTGCAAAGCTATGTATGATGCCATTTTTATGCTAAAAATTGTATTGTGTTTAACCTGCAATGTATAAATGAGGATTTTTTGTTTATTATACAGTATATTAATTTTAGTCTTATAATTTGATAGCCTCTGTGATGAAATGGAGGTTTATGTGTATGCATGGACACATGAACTTTCCCTCTAGGTACGTTGCTAGAAAAATGGTTGAGGAAATCTCAGTCTCTAAAAATAATCAAAAACAAGATGTGTGACAGCTGTTGTCTTCTCAGGAAACCTTATTACTTTTTGGTTGTGAATATATTCTACAGATTTACCAGCCACATTTTCCTTCAAGCAGAAGGCAGCTAACTTGTCTTAGGACTGTAGCCAAAGAAGTATGAGTAAGTTTCTGTACTTGCCAGTGCATTTATAACATCACTTTGAAAAGGGGAGATAATTCAAGATCAGAACTATTTGCAACAAGAACATGTACCAGAATTGCCTATAGTAAGAGGAGGGCTATTGTTCTAAAGTAAAGGCATCATCAGAAAAAGCATACAACACGGATTTAGAAAGAATCATAGTAATGAGATGGAAAAGCATTACAACTCAGTCCAGATTATTGCCATTGCAAGATTTCACTTTTAACGCTTTATCTTGTCTAATTTTAAATGTCTAAAGTGACAATTCTCTGTTTCCCCTGGAAGTTTAGGTGAAAATTAGCTCATTCTTAAAAAAATTGTGCTATTTTCTGGAAGAGACAAGCTTGTGTTCTGGCTAAAAAATAAGCCTGGGACTTAGGGATCTCAATTCTATTCATGGCTCTGCCTTTCTTTGAGTTTTTGAAATTATGAGTCTTTCCATCTCAGGTTCTCCCTCTGTAAAATGGGAATGATGTCACAAGGGTGTTATGTGAATTTGCTCATTTAATTTTGTAAAGTATTTTTATATTAAAATCTCTGCACAAGTGTAAAATATTATATATAAACCTATTCAGCCTAAAATGTCTTAATTTTCATCCCATTGCTGCTGCTTGTACCCAGTTTTAATGGCTAAAATCAGTACTCTCAATCTCCCTAAAATGTTAATTCCTGTAGCCAGTGTTCCCTCTAAACTGCATGGCATTATAGCTTCACAGGTGTTTAGTCAGCCCCACCCAGTCAGGTGCGCAGAGGTGACTGACTGGGTGGGGCTGATTAATCACTTGTGAAATTGTGCTGCTGAAGGAACAATGCCTGTAGCCCATTTAATTTTTGCAGCAGTTCTGTTTTCTCTTTCTGGATATTTTGATGTCAGAAGCTGAGTACAATACAGGAGGTATAGTGTCTGAGTTGTATCTTTCTTGATCAGTGATCTCACAACTTTGTGTGTGCCCATTCTGACGTGCATGTTTGGGTTCCCTTTGACATCACTATATATTGAGTATGCACAGAGGAGAGCAGTATTTGGCCTTAAAGCCTTGATTCAGAAAGCTTGGAACAAAATAGTTTCTAATTCTTTTAATCAACAGTAACTAAAGAAAACCATGGGCCTGATTCTGCCATTCTCATTCATCTTTATGGCACAAGATTACTTGGGGTAAGGTGCTAATTGACTACTGCCCTGGTAACTTGAATTGAAGAGATTTGTTCAGGTTTGTAAATGAGACATGTAACTTCTATTTCAGTATGTAAACAGCTACCAGACTTTTTCTGAATACTGTCTTGGTTGCCCTCTATATTGAAATTTGTAATTTTACCCCATTGTCATGCATCCTTCTGTAACATTACATAAAAGCTGTCATGAGGTGCCAGAATTCATTTTTGGAATAGCAACACATTTTTAATTGCAAAAATATGCTTTTATATTTGAAGCTAAAATAGACTGATGCAAATGAGAAATGAAAACCATGGCAGTTTAGCTGCAGCTTATTTTTGCTAACTTTTGAATTGTATTGATGCAAGACTTCCATTTGGAGGCTACTTGCTTTAGACTTATGAAAAATGAGCATACATTTAGGAATCCCACTGATATATTACGTTGGGTCATAACACACAGTTTTACGACACACTTGAGAATTAAGGTATTTTTATGCAATTCCGTTGTCAAGGTGAAAAGTAGAGACTACTGATTTGCTTGGATTTGGTCTGAGTGAGCACTTTAGGAGCACCTGATCTTAAGGTCTCAAGTTCTTCAAAATTATAGGCCTGCGTTGCAAGCGTCAAATCATCAGTGTATGCAAACTTCTGCACTATTCTTTCAGGCATATCACTCATGTCAATACTGAAGAATGTCATAGTAACATGGGCATCCGGTGGCTTAGGAAGGGGAAGGCTCTGTTTTCCCAAACCACTAGCCTGGCCCTGTCCACACGCCTCCTCCAGAGCACTTGCTGTCGGTGTACAGGGGACAGAGTGTTCTGGCCCCGGAACGCCTGCCCTCTCTGTGTTCCAGGGCGGCTCGGGCCACACTGCTGCCTCTCTCCCCAATGCTCTGGGGGCCAGAGAGGCTGGAGTCATGTGGCCTCCTCCCTCCCCGATGCTCCTGGGGCTGCAGAGGCTTGGGTCAGCTTGGGCTGTTTGGTTGCTTCCCTTCCCCTGCTCCTGGGAGTGGGGAGGCTCAGGCTGTGCAGCCAGTTCCCTCCCCACTGCTCCGGGGATGCTGGGGCATGCATGTGCTCTTCCCCTCCCCGTGGTGGGGGCGAGGCCTCAGCAGAGGGGGCAGGGTTGTAGGTGCAAGTATTGCATTGCATTGCAAGTACAGAACCTTGTAGTAGCCCATTATTTTAAGTGTGAGGCTTGCTGGTTCCAAGCTGTATGCAGACCGTTCATGTGGTGGTCAGCAGCTGGAGAATCCACATTCTGGGAATCGCTTTGGCCAGTTTCAGTAGCAGTCCACCCTTGTCGTTATGCCACTGACATATAACCTGTCTGCCAGGTAGAGCCAGCAGCAGCCAGATCTGGGTTCAATCTCTGGGGGTTCATCCACTGGTAAAACACAGAACTGGCTGAAGCACCCACCCAGTAATCTGGGAAATTCACATGCCCCGCCCCCGGGTGCCCCTGAAGAGAAAATATTTCCCCACTCGCAAGCACGTAGGTTTGAGCAGTGACCTTTCCCCCTAGGGTTCTTACATCCAGCAACTCAACATTCCTTTCACGTGCCCGACCCTTCTCTCCACTCCACTCACAGCTGCTGTCCTTAGTGCTGACCAAGAATTCAGATATGGGCTTGCAGTGCTCACCTCCCACCCAGTTGCTCACGCACTCATTTGACACCTCTTTTTACCAGCCGTCTGCCTGCTGCTTCTGCTGGCTGCCTGCTCGCCACTCTTGTCACAATTCTCCACTAGCTGCTCTGTGGGTTGCTCAGTGTGCCTCTCTATTGCCCTGCTAGCTGCCTGCTCGCTGCTCTTGCTGTGCCTCTCCACCAGCCTCCTTTCTAGTTGCTCATTGTGCCTCTCTGCTGCCGGCCACCTGCTCACTGCTCTCATCACACCAGTCTACCAGCTGTCCTGCTAGTTGTTCATCATGCCTCTGTCCTGCACCAGCCACTCAGTCACCACTTGACTGTCAGTTGCCTAATGCTGCTACCTGATTCTCCACTGTGACGTCTGCACATCCCTCTCTTCATGGTTTTCAGCTCTTTGCCAGCTGGGCAGAAACAGTTCCCCATCTTGAGTGACTTCAGCTCTCTGTGATTGTTAGCTCCGAGGAGGCTGGGTTGAAATACAGTCCTGTCACAACTGTTCTCAACTCTGGTAGGACATTTAACATAACAAAGAGGTGGCTCCTAATGAAGCCTGTTTAGCTCTTTTTTGAACCGTGGGAGGGGAGCGCGGGTAGGGTGGGGGTGGGGACAGATTAAGCCAGTCCAAAGGGGACTCCTGGGAAGGTTTTGCAGCCTCTTGACCAGGATACCTGTCCCCACCCTTCCTACTTCATAGAGCCTCAAATATCAGATCCCTGGCTTAAAGAGGTTCTTTCAGCTGAGAACGTCCCCCTCATTTGGACAGATGAAGCACAGTCCTGCTTCCCTGTGTTTTTACAATAATTGCAACATTGGTAACCATCCTTCACTACCCTGTGCAATCCTATGGTGATTTGTACCCAACACAAGCCAAAGTTGATCACTTTGACACTGCTTGATCTGCTGAATATTTAAGAAGAGCAAGCGCAAGCTGTATTTAAGTAAACATACCCACAGTCTCTTCCCCTGACAGCTATCTGGGAGGGAAGCATTCATTCTGACCTTGCTTACACATACAAAATGGGAAGTGACTGTCTAGGAAGGAGTATGGCAGAAAGGGGATCTAGAGATCATAGTGGACTACAAGCTACATGAGTAAACACTTGCGAAAAAAATCATTCCAGGATGCATTAACAGAAGTGTTGTGAGCAAAACACGAGACGTACCCATAATTCTTCCCTTCTCCCCTGCATTGATTCAGCCTGAATCGGAGTATTGTGTCCAGTTTGGGGCACCACATTTCAGGGAAGTTGTAGAGAAATTGGAGAAGGTTCAGAGAAGAGCAACAAAAAGGATGGAAGGTCTAGAAAACATGACATAAGAGGAAAGACTGAAAGAACTGGGTTTCTTTAGTTTGGAAAAGGGAAGACTGAGAGGGGACATGATTGCAGCTTTCAAGTACCTAAAGGAAAGGTTAAAAGAATGAAGGAGAAAAATTATTCTCCTTAACCTCTGAAGATAGGACAAGACACAAGGGGTTTAAATGGCAGCAGGGATGTTTAGGTTGGACATTAGGGAAAAACTTTGTAACTGTCAGGGTGGTTAAACACTGGAACAAGTTGCCTAGGGAGGCTGTGGAAATCTCCATCTTTGGGGATATTTAAGAGCAGGTTAGACTGACATCTGTCAGGGATGATCTAGATTGGGGTGGGGAACCTTTTTTGGATGAGGATCCAAACTCCCTTGCTGATGTGGCCCCTGTCTGAGAAGGAGAGACACACTTCCCACATTCCTTTCCCACACCAGAGCCTAGGGGGACCCAGCCTAGTAGTTTTTGTGCGCGCCAACCCTGTGGTGGGACAGTGTGGGGAAAGAGAGCCAGCACAGCCACTCTGATACTGGGGAGGCTCCTGAGCCTTGGGGGATGGATGTGGCCCCCAGGCCTGAAGTTTCCCCCCACCCCCCCGATCTAGATGGGGCTTGGTCCTGCCACGAGGGTAGGGGACTAGACTTGATGATCTCTCAAGGTTCCTTCCAGTTCTAGTTCTCTGTGATACAGTCAGATTGATGAGGGCAGCACCAGTCTTGAGTTTTCATTGGAATCTGGCCTCAGAATTTGCAATTACAGTGACCAGGTCCTGACCCTAATCTTTCTGCAATTGGAAACCAGTTTGCTCTTTGGGTAGACTGGCATGCACAGTAAGTCCGATTCAGTTCAGAAGCACGTGCTCCATCCGCTATCATTAGAAAGGTGACCTGCAGGTTTTCCACTCTTCAGTGCAATGACCTTGGCTTCTCTCCCCACACAGGGGATTTCACTGGTCTCCAGGATGTTGGTCAAAGAGCTGCATCATCCTCATTTGTGTGCCAGTGGACTCTGGCTATGGTAAATCAAGATGGATGTCATCATTTCTTGCTGCTCTTCCCAGTTTCATGGCTGCATCAGTCTTACTGCTGAATGATCCAGACCACTAGGATGAGGGAACATGAGTGGACACTTCCTGCCAGAGTTGATGCTGGACTTGTCTGCAAAACTGTTTGTCCACTGGCTGTTTTGATGTCCACGAAAGTTTTGCAGCAATAGCATTGGCTTCCACCTGCAGCCTACAGGCATGTGTAGGATTTCCAGCCCCCGGATTTGTCAGCAGGTTTCGGGCACATTGCTTGGGTAAGTGAAATTTTATACCTTCTACACATTCAAACCACTGTGACTGCCTTGTGAAAGAGGGTCTGATGGGGATGATTTCAGGGTGACTGCATAGCCATTAGTGGTGAATTTGTCTTGCTAATTATGCTGAGTGCAGTTTTTACAGATTCTATGTTTAACGTATATCTTGTCAATATCAGGTTTTCTAATCCTGTATGTTTGGTGTTCTGAAACTTAAAGATAAAACTAAGCAGTAGCGAGCAAGCAGGATAGAAGCAGCAGCAACTAGAAAAGAAGGAATGACAGGATTAGTCAATGTCTGGCTGGTCCATGCTTGTACTGAGAGAGTAATCATCCCAAATGCCAACATTTATTAATGCTGTTCACGTCAAAGGCTGTCAGAGATGAACGCTATGCAAGAGCCCATGGCATCAAAAAGAAATATTGATTGAAATAAACTGCAGTGTGAGTTTCAGCATCCTTGCTCAATACATATTATATAGCTTCATATTCTGTAACAAAGCCTCTAAAGGCTGGCAAATTCAGTAAAGTACTTAGAGAAGTGTCAAATCATGATCTTCACTTGATGAACACTTGTCTGTCTGATTCCTTCCATTTTATTATTCCCATCAGTCAAACAGTAATTGGAAATGGGAAAGATTTTAAAATCTCAAGTCCTCTCCAGCTCCACATATAAAATAAATATGTAAACCCCATATTTATATTTGTTTTGGTGTGTTACAGGTATGTACCATGTAAATTCTGAAGGTATTCATGGATTTAATCACATCCATAAAATATATTCTTTTGAGTGAATGAATAAATGTTCTTCTCTCAAAATCCATTCTCAGGCTGCGCACACTCTGAAATTACTTTATCATCTTCAAGTAAAATGTTTAACAGCAATCAGCCTTTAAACAGGAGAAACTACTTGTGTATTTACTTCATAAAATACTAGCATGCTTATCCAGCACTGAGGAGCTCTGGGCTGGACTGTTAGGGATGGACTAGTCAAGGCAAGGGCTTGAAGATGTGGGGGGCTCAGGGTAGGGGGCTGTGTGCCAAAGTCAGGGTTGGGGGATAAGGAGGGCTCAAGGCAGGGTGTGGAGGGATGAAGAAGCCTGAAGTGAATGGAGGGTGCAGAAGGCTGGTCAAATCCTGAGGACAGCTGGACTGACTTCCCAGGCCTGGCCAAGGCAAGGGGGCCCACACCACTTGGCAGCCAGCTCACCAGCATGGGAACCTTACTTATGTAAAGTGGCCAGGAACATCCAGAGTCCCGCCCCCAGCTGGCCATGCTCTTAGCAGTGTGCCTGCCCCTGTGGTCATTCTGCAGTATAACTGTGCCTGCTAGCAGACTCTTCCCCTTAGCTATGTCTACATTGGTGGCTTCTTGCACAAGAACATCTTGCGCAAGGGTTCTTGTGCAAGAAGTCTTGCGCAAGAAAATGTCCACACTGCCATGTGCGAGCTGTGCTTTTGCGCAAGAGCATCCATGGCAGTGTGGACGCTCTCTTGCGCAAGAAAGCTCTGATGGCCATTTTAGCCATAGGGCTTTCTTGCGCAAGAAATCCCTGCCGAGCGTCCACACTGCCCTCTTGCGCAAGAGCTCCTGCGCAAGAGGGCTTACACCTGTTAAAAAAGAGTGTAGCTCTTGCGCAAGAATCCCTCTCTTACCACGCCGTACTGTAAATTTCCTTGCGCAAGAGCAGGCGGGCAGTGTGGACACTCTGCAGATTCTTGCACAAGAACGGCCTTACTTGCGCAAGAAGCCGCGAGTGTAGACATAGCCCTTGTGTTTTATGAGAAACCATGATATTCCAGGCAAATCCCATTCTCCTAGCACAACCAAACCTTTACCTTGTTTTAAGATATGATAAGAGGAAGCTGCATCCCATGTTTGGTCACCCTTGCTCTTACCATTTAGGAGGAGCTCTTGAACAAATGGATTCGTGGACGGACGAAGACGGATACTCAAATGCACTCAAATATTTGTTTTGTCAAATAAAAATAGTCCTCCCTCTCCTCCCCTTCACAGAGCCTGGGGTCCATTCAAAGCCTGGACATCTATTGCCCCAGAAGCCTGAGTCAGCTGACAGGCCAGACATACCCTTAGGGATCTCACGTAAGCTGCATAAAGTTCTAGGTAATCATTTTTCCTGGCTCCTGCATGGATGCAGTGAGGGAGTGGCTCAGAGTAGAGTTTACAGGATTGTCACCTGTAAGATTCATTTTCTTATGGTTACAGATTTTTTTCATTCTTTTGCTAAAACATGGACCACTTCCTTCTCAAGTGTAAAGATTTGTAACTCTTATACTTCCCACTGCTCAATTATTTACATATGTATTTGCATAACAGGAGTATGTACACAAACAGCAAAAGAGAAGAAGAATGGGAAAGAGCATAACATCTGTTACTCAATATTACTTCCAAAGTACTACTAAACTTCTTTAAACCAGTGTCCTTTTGTGTTACTTGTAACTAAGCAAGTAGATTAAATCATTTTACACCCTTCCTATTTCTATATCCAGCATCTCTAGGAAGAGTGGCACATGATATGGGTGAAAAACGGATATGAATTCCTTTAGAGCATGTAAAAGCACAATGAGAATTTAGCCATCTTTGGCTTGCTCCTGTATTTGTTAGGAAGCAGAGCTTATATTGACTTCAATAGGAGCTTTGAGTAGGATAAAGAGGATTTCCCACACCAGAACTTATTGCCATTTATGAAAATATTGCCAAGAGTATTCTGCTGCAAATAACATTTTAGTTCTACACATAATGATTATGCTGTTGATACTTCCACCCATGTTAACCCTAGATAACTACTAAGATCATTTGGTAATTTAAATTTCAAGTCAAGCAAAAGGATGGCTTACATTAGTGGTCACTTAAGGCTAGTTATTAACATCAGACAGCATCCCAAGTAAGGGCTAAGAAATAAGCTCAAGAGCAGCCCAAGAGGTGTTTTGACTCAAACATCCTTTTGAGACAGTCCCCTCATTGCTTCTTCCTTGCTTTGTGTGTAGGGGGTAGGGTGGAATGATTTACCGCTGGCCTCTACTAAACTAATATTTAGAAGCCAGAAAAGGTTGGCAAAAATATAGTTGGGGTTTTAGGTAAGATCTAGTTCATTAAATACCTCAGTTTACCTCTAGCTGCCAAGGTTTGAGCAAATCCACATTTGCCATTTACACAAATTACGTGATCAGCTAATTTCTACATTTACAAATAATTTCCATGGGGCCAAAACCATCATTTGCAAGACACTGCATGGATTTAGTGTCTGTGAGACTAGACTTCCCTTACAGAGCTCCTGCAGCCAATCACAGCAGGTGAGAGAGAGGCTGGACCTTAATACACCCCTTCTCTTCCCCCCCCCCCTCCCCAAACAATGAGGAGAGAGTTCTTGTGGTGGGACAGAAATAGTTTGGGTGGATTTAGAGGTGTGTGGGGGAGCATGGCTGTTGGGCACAGGAGAGCCTATGAGAGTGGCAGGGGTTATTGGTTGTCACTAGTGCTTCAGCTGACATATCCCTGATATTAACTGCTGGTCCCCAGAACTACTCCTGCTCCCCTCATGCACTTTGCTTACCTCTTTCCGCTAATAGTTCCTGTTATCCCTTTCTCTCCAGTAGTTTCTTTTAGAAACCTAGTTTTAAATTTTTGCATTGAAATATGATTATGTGAATACTCCTGTGTCGGCGTTACTCTTTAATTCTGTTAGCTGTTCATGCCCCCTTCAAAAAAACCCTCCTTCCTTAGATGTCAGTTCCTCAAACAGACTTCTGTTGCACCAGACTGCTTCGTACAAGTCTGGAAAGAGACCCTTTATCTGTTGACTTGGGAATTTGGAGTTCTTTAGATTCAGGTGCTGTACATGGAGATATTGCTACCTGCACTTTTCATTGCTTTGTTATCTACAGCCCTGAGGACATTGGGATAGGGTCTGCGTGACTGCATAAAAAGAATGTCATGCTTCTCTGAAGATAATACTCTTGACAAGGAACTAAGTGTAATAGCAGATTAAAGCATCTCTGAAGATTTTGATTGAAATGTTGGACTATTGCTTCAGGCTATTTTGCTAGCTTATACTGCAGGGGCAATAAACAAGCAGGAATCACACACATAGTGTGTTGTTCTCCCTTTCTGAGAACCATAATGAAAGAGAAATATATAAGGTAAACTTTTTTTGAAACTGGTGCTGTTACAAGAATAAAGTAGCATAGCAGGTGGATTTTAGGGAACACTGGGCATCTGCTTATATTAGCACTATACCTGAATCATGGCCACAGCACTTCATAGATGATCTAGCAAGAGATGACAGTGGATAAACCAAAGCATTAGGAATGAAGGAAACTTGTGAGCATAAACAGAAAGCAAAACTTATACTAGATTCAGGTAAGTGTGTGCTCCTATAACTGAGCCACAATCTGTGACATGGAGTTCTATATTTGAGAGACTCTCTGAGGAGGAATCAGAAGGGTAGACATGCTAGTCTGTAACTTTAAAAACAAGTAGTCCCATACACCTGATACTTTTGTTAGTTTCTATAGTATTATGAGCTTTCATGGGCAAAACCTATCATGAGCTGGAGTAAAAATAACAGAAATTAAGTTATTTAACAGAAGGAGAAGGGGGGAAGGGTACCTGTCAATTGTGGGGCTGGTGCTAATCAGGTTAATAAAGAGGGATGAAAGTGTTTCATACATAGCTTTTGATGTAAAAATGCAGTGTTAAAGCAGGGGGACTGGCTTTATAATGCAACATCCAGTTAATGTCTTTGGACATGCCCAGGCAAACATTGTCAGATTTGCAGATGAATACCATTTCTGCACTTTCTCTTTCTCTCTGTAATTGCCTGGTAAAATTCCTTTGAGGAAGAACGGTTGTACCATGTTTATAAAAATGTGGCAGACATAAGAAATGAACTGTTGTTTTTATTGCCTCCCAAGGAAGCGGAGACGTCCGAGTGTCTTTAGGTCAGTGTTTCTCAACGTGGTCTGCAGATCCACTCTGAGACACCTGCTAATGGGCCGCTGTGGTTTGTTTATTTACCAGCTCCGCAGCCATGGAGACTCAAGCTTTTGTTGGCTCTGGTTCACTGTTTGCAGCCAAAGGGAGCCTCGGGAAGTGGCGGCCCAGCCCATGCCACTTTTTGTGGCTCCCCTTAGCTGCAAATGGCAAATCAGAGCCCACGGAAGCCGTGGCTGCAAAGCTGGTAAATAAACAAACTGCAGCGGCCAGTTAGCAGGTTTCTCAGTGTGGATCCGCAGACTACTCTGAGAAACATTGCTCTAAGAGCATTTGTCAATGTATTGGTTTCCAAGCATGGACCTTTCCCACTTTTTGTTTGACTTATGCCATTTTTCATTAAAAGAGATGCAAAGAAGTTAGTGATGGAAAAGACGCCTATTAAGCCATGTATCAGACTAAGGAGATCAATGTGATACGGCCATTTGCTCACTGATTTTCTTCCTCCTCTTCTATTTTTTGTTTAATTCTTAGAAGAGCTGTGAAACTGAAATTTGCCCAAGAACTCTGTGAACAGCTCAGAGCTCAGTTCACTGAAGCCCACATGCTTTCATTGCCTGCATGCTACACTGGCTGAAATGAGGTCTGGAGATAGGCCTAACCAGTCTAGCAAACAACATCCATAGGAATATGTAGGCTACATGATATGCCACAGTCAAATTACTGCTCACATAGTGTGCTATATAAAATATCTGCAGCTGAGATATGATCTAAACAAACCTGGGAGGCATTGGACATGTAATACGGAACGTATATGCTCTGTGTAAAAGTCAAGCTTGATTTCCCCATTGCCTCACCCCTGAGTTGCTGTTTACAGCTTTGCAAACTTTCATTTTGCCAAGCAAGTGTGAAATGGTCAGGAAGTGTTGTAATTCTGCTCAGGAACTACTAGAAAACTTTTAGATCCAGCAACTGTTCCTACCACATGTCAGGAAACAATTAACAGTTGTTACTGTGGTTGTGGCTTTTGTTTTTTGCCTATTTGTGGTATACAAATTATAATTGCATACTGCTGATTGGACTATGATGTTTTCAGGGTCCTTATTGTTTTCCAACCATGTGCATTGGCTTTTCATATTCTACAATGTGGTGTACATATCAGAGAACATGCTGCCATGACAATTACAGTGAAGATTTTCTGCAGAACATTCAGTCTATTTTGACCCTCAACTCACTGTGTATTGCAGCAAGATAAGTGTGTGTGTGTGTGAGCATTAAGCATTGTTATGTGTAGTGTGCCAGTGTTGTGTGAAAAGACGTGTTAATAAAGTGAAATGGTCCATCTGAACCTTGTGGTTCAAACCTCACTCTTGAGTTTATGCAGAGGGGGAGCAGCAGTTACTGTTCCAGCTTTGTGGCCATAGAGGGGTTGTGTGGCAGCTATCTAGTCTGCCTAAAGGCTGGGATTATGTAGATGAGTTTCACCCTCTTTTCCCCACCTATTCTCTTTAAACTAATCACCGGGACTTTGTGCAATGGAAGGTGAATTTTAATCTGTATGGTTTTGCAGTGTGGTGTGTGTAGATATGGCAAACTAAAAACACTGATGTGCAAATAGGTTCATGTCCTTTCCCTCATGCATGCTGCATGGGTGCTATGGGATGTAGCTGCTGATGTACTAAAGATCCCTCTGTACAAATGATCTTGTTAGTTTCTTTTCTTATTTCTTCATATTACATACAAACAAAAGATTCTTAAGGGCAAAAATGCAAATTATTCAAATTAGTTCTAAATATGTATTTGTTAATATGCATGACATACTTTTTAGGAGATTAATTTCAAGTTGCTTTTTCCCATGAAAATGTTTAAATAATTAATATTGCCATTGCTGCACTTTAATACATATTCATAACTGCTGGGCTATTTTTTTTCTTTGTGTTTTATTGGTATCTATACGTTGGCATTTTATTATTCTTTCTCCATATATTACTGTTGCAGTCTCCAATGAGTGAATTGCTGTTAGGTGATGGGGCACATCCAAGGTCAAATGATAAATGTTTCGAGGCTAAAAATATTTTTCACTGACATCTAAATGTAAATAAGATCTGAAACAAAAATATATTATTTTCAGGATGGATTACTGCCATACTTTCTCCATAGGGATTACGAGCAAGGAGAATGGAATCGAAAGTGGGGAAAGACGGGAAGATTTGGCTTCAAGTTCCATATATCCCATAGCTTCAGGCCACTGATTTGGGAATATTAACATGGAAAGGAGCTTTCATGTAAAAAATGAAGTCTGTCTCTCTAAGCCCTCTTCCTTGAAAATATAATGGGCTATAAACCAGATGCTCTGGCTGAAAGAAGCAAGATCCATTTCTGTAGTTCTCCTTATCCAAAGGATCCCAAATTATTTATAGAATCAGATCACTGAATTTTGTAAGACCTAGGAGATGTTAAGTAACCTTTATGCCCCTTGTAGAAGGGAGTCAGCTGAGCTACAGAGAGGACCAGCATCCTGGCAGATTTAGAAACAGACATAACTGAAGAGCCCTGTCTAGAGCTGGGTGAAGAAAAGATTTTTCGGTTTGTTGACAATTTTAAAATGTGGGTTTTTTTTAAAAGAAATTGTTATTTTGGGATGTACCAACCACAACATATTTTTAGTGAATAGAAAACTTAAAAAACACATAGGGTTGGATAAATGCTTTGTTTATATAAAATCAAAATATGGTGTTTTGATTTTGACTCTTTAAAAAAAAAAACTTTTCAATTTAAGATGAACTAAAACGAAGGGACATTTTGCACCAAAAAGTAATTTCAAAATGGAAAAACTCTTTTTCCAAATGATTTTATTTTTTTTAAAATGAACAATTTGGCAACACTCATATGGCTGAAATTTTGACACTTCATCAGTTCTCACTTTGGGCTCGAATTAGTCCTGTGCACTAAATCTATACGGCTGGGTACTCTCAAAATGATACCAAATGGAAAAGCTAGTCTATAGTTATTAACTCTTTCTAGATTTGTGTGTATTTTAGATAGCCTGCACAGTAATAACCTTGTGGCCTGAATAACTAGTTTTCTAGATTTGCTCCTACAGTTGTGAAGAGACTCTCTAAATAGTTATTCAAGATAGTTTTTTTTAAAATTTTGCCCTTGAGGGGGGGCCATTAATAAATGTGTTGTATCTCAGTTAGAAGTTGGGGTTTGAACACTTAATAAAGTGTTCTCTTTATTAACATGCTGCCCATATCAAATCTGAAAGAAATCCTGTAACTGTCATCCAGAGACCCACACCCTGGTAATGATTTCATGTGGTTGGTTGTATTTATGATGCAACTCTGGCTGCTTCACCTCTGCCCACTACCCACCCATCCAAAAACTACGATGCAAGATGCTTTTGATAACTGATACTACCTTAGTACTTTCAGTATATTTAGGTTTTCCTTTTAAAAAAAAGTCTGAAATTTACCTCGTTATTTCCAGTCTTACCAATTTTGAAGTTTTAGCATCATTTCAAGTCAACCTTCACTTAAGTGAGGAGGAACAAAGGCTGCCCAAATTGGCAGATTTTTTTTTAAGGATGCCCACAGGACATTTAACCGTCACTTCTCTCGGCTAAAATAAAAAAACAGGACTATGTAGCACTTTAAAGACCAACAAGATGGTTTATTAGGTGATGAGCTTTCGTGGGCCAGACCCACCTCCTCAGATCAAATTGTGGAAGAAAATAGGCATGACCATATATACCAAAGGGATACAATCAAAAAAAAGTGAACACACATAAAAAAGGACAAATCAAATTTCAGAACAGAGGGGGGATAAGGGGGGGGGGAGGTAAATGTCTGTGAGCTAATGATATTGGAGGTGATAATTGGGGAAGCTATCTTTGTAATGGGTAAGGTAATTAGAGTCTTTGTTGAGACCCCGGCGTAAAGTGTCAAATTTAAGCATGAATGACAGTTCAGAGGTTTCTCTTTCAAGCCTGGTGTGAAAATGTCTTTGAAGCAGTATGCAGGTAATCAAGTCATTGAGACAATGCCCTTTCTGGTTGAAATGGCAAGAACCTGTTTTTTCTTTGTGATACTGTCTGATATCCGTTTTGTGTGCATTGATTCTTTGGCGAAGCGTCTGAGACATTTGTCCAATGTACATAGCAGATGGATGCTGTCGGCACATGATGATATAGATTATATTTCTGGATGAGCAGGAATATGTGTTCTGGATCTTATAACTGAATTGGTTATGTCCAATAATGGTGTCAGCAGAGTAAATATATGGACAAAGTTGGCAACGGGGTTTGTTGCAAGGAAAAGTCCCAGGGTTGGTATTAGTGTGGTATGTCCTGTGGTTGTTGGTAAGAATCATCCTGAGGTTAGGTGGTTGTCTGTAGGAGACTATGGGTCTGTCTCCCAGAGCCTCTCGGAGTGTAGTATCCTGTTCTAGTATAGGTTGTAGTTTATTGATAATATGTTGGACGGGTTTAAGTTGGGGGCTATAGGTGATGACAAGTGGTATTCTATTGTTGGTTTTCTTGGGTCTGTCTTGAAGTAGATGGTTTCTGAGTATTCGTCTGGCTCTTTCAATTTGTGTTTTTATTTCTCCAGGTGGGTAATGGTAGCTCTCGGCTACAGAGAGCTACTATTATTTGCAACTGCTGACGGACAAGCCTGAGTGACTTGATCATGATCACCCAAGAAACCTGGAGCATAGCCAGGAACTGAACATGGATCTCCTGAATTAGAGTTCAGTGCCATATTCTTCCTTGTTACCATATAGCTTCATTGCTAACTCTATAGCTTCCTTTAAAGTCAAAGAGGAGATGACGATGAACCAGACCAAGAGCTCAGCACCTGGAAAAGACATTCCATCTGCTACTTGAATAAAAGTACAGATTTCCATTCACTTTTAGTAACTTTGGGAAGAAAGATGCTTCCAATGGAGTTTCCCTTCTCGATAGATCAATACATGTAGGAGCTATTAAATGGAATAGCACTAATTTGATTCTAGAAATTATGAGCACATAAATAAAATACAACATTTAGAAAATGAAGTACTACAACATAAGACTTAAATCTGGATGCTTTGCTAGGGAAAGGGGTTTTTTTTCTGATGGTTTTTGGAGTGATTAAAAATAGAAGTTCTCAAGTGTGAACAGTCTCACAAATAGTTTTAAAAGAGAAAACAACACTGAAACCTCATTATACTAAACATTTTTAACTTTCATGCATTTTTATGTTCTTATTACTGGTCATGTTTAACATTTCACATACCTTAAGGATATAAGCAGAAGGAAATCAATGAGAAAAATGCTATTCGCTTTATCCTCAGTAACATATCCTTTGCTTGTCATACCAGTAGTTATATTACTTCTCCTTCTTCAGATGCTCTAATTTCTATTGATGCCTTTGTATTCTTGACATTTCATCTTATTAAGTGATCTGTTTCTCTTGTTTATTTCCCCTGCAGCACAAAAGATAATAGATACAAAGCCTTCATGCGAAATCTATTTTCCCACCTCACTTGGTTGCAGCAATACTTTACATATAAGAACTGTTACCAGGGTAATATGATCTGCTTTTGTGTATATGTGTGAATGAAACATCTAGAGACTTTCTAGACTTGAACTCCTAGCCACAAATGACTCCAGTGGAATAATTTGCATCCTATTTATAATTCAAGTTGTACTTTTAATATTGATGTTTCTCTCAGTTTAACATAGAGCTCCCCAACTACGCAATGAGCTTCTGCCATTCCTCCCAGGTGATGGGGAAAGCCTTAAGACCAATCCTTTTTTGTCCAAGCATATGAAGTAAATAGGGTGTAAATAGGACAGTGGCTTAAGGGGGTGAAATATTGAGGTGGAGTTTTTGCTGAAGTTTTCTGGTCATTGTTCCTTGTTTTGGTTTTGCTGTATGGTCATTTAAACTAAATGACAAGTAGCACATTGAAACCTTTCTTTGTCCTTTTAAGTCAAAGTAACAATAATATGTAACAGGACAAATGTAGTCTATAACAAAGTAAGTTTGTCAGTCTCTGTTCAGTTTAAGTACCTGATTTTATAGTTAGATCTCTCGATTAGCCTGAAAAGCATGAAAACCACAAGTAGGCATTGAGTACCATAGGAGCTCATGTATATGTGTAGGTACTACAAAGTATATTAAATGTCCTGTGCATATGAAATGTCATGTCTGCATGTGTGTGGTAGTGGGGTTTTGGAGTAAATGACTAAAGTGTTGATCTGAAACCCCTGCTTCATGAGAAATCACACCATCTTTTGGACTGTTCTCAGTAGTAGCTGTCCAGCCCAGCAACATTACCTCATTTTTAGAGGCTTCAGCTAATTTCTCCTATTCACAGGTATCTTCCTTTTGTGGATTATGTACTTGTAAATCTCTTCTTAAAACCACGTTCTTAAGACCAAAGTGTTTCCCAGAGCCAAACCTGTTATGAGGAAGGATGAATTCCAAATGCAAATGCCTTTGTGGAACTGCATAAAGTCTGACTTGTATATGGGCACGTTGGATCCCTGTAGCGTCAGATCCATCAGCAATGTTATTTTTCTCTTATTGTGTGCTGTAGTACAGTACACAAAATTATGAAATTACTTTGGTCATATAAGACCTTACCAGAAAATTTCACAGGTGAACATACACACAGGCCTCTTAATCTCTATGCATTTTTCTAAGTATTGTCAAGCCTCTCTGAAACATCCCAAAGAATGTTATGCTGCTAGTTTTTGAGACAAGGTTGGTGAGCCAATATCTTTCAGTGGACCAACTTCCATTGCTGAGAGAGACAAGTTTTTTAGTTTACTCAGAGCTCATCTTCAGGTCTGGGAAACTCTGGCTATATGTGCACTACCACTTAATGTGGCATAATTTACATCACTCACAGTCATGTATAAACCATCCTCGTTTACGACATTGAGTTCCATCAACCTAAGCACCAATGTGGAAAGTGCTCTGTTGGAGGATTTCTATTCAAGCTGAAATGGCATGTTAATACTCCTCCAGTCATAAGTAGGAAAGTAAGTGTGTGTGTGGAGAAAGCATCTGACGGGGGGTGTTAATAGAATACAGGTTGTTGCAACAAGCCGTAAATACAGTGTTGTTACACAGAGGTGATGCATGGGGGAGAGAGGGCAGACATGTGAGGTCACATCCCTCCCATCCCCAAGATTGGTTGGTTGTCTTGTACTGAACATACTCCGTATCAATGCTGAAAGCAGCTGCATTTACTCTGTTCCCCTCACCGCTATCAGCTGGAACAGGTCATCTGTCTTTACCTATGCCTTCCATGACATGTGGTGTACCTCATCTAGTGCACTAAAAGCTCCTATTACAGCAATGTGGGTGAAACCAGACAATTGCTATGCTCTTAAATGAACATTGAGGGAAAATGATAAAAGACAAAAACACAATATCATGTTTGGGTGAATGCTCGTCTCAGAGTGTTCACTCTATCTGATCTACCAGGTTTCATCGTCAAAGGAAACTTGCATAACACTTTCAAAAGATGAGCCTAGCACTTACATTCATAACTTTGCTAGACACTAAAAATCATGGACTGAATAGACACACTGGATTTATGGCTTCTTACAACAGTCAGTAACCTACTAACAACCCTCTCTTGCTGCTTTCTCCCTCTCCAATTTCTTTCCTGTCCACAAGAACTTAACTAGATGGGTGTTAATAGGTCACTTCATCTTTAATATTACCTTGTTTTTAGCATAAGTAGTTAATACATATTTCAGTCTGATCCGTATCTTGTATTTAGCAGTGACACTTTGAGTTCCTTTCCCAGACCTGAAGATGAGCTCTGTATAAACCCAAAAGCTTCTCTTGGTCGCCAACAGAAGCTGGCCCATTTTAGAAGAGATTACCTCATTAACTTTATCTCTAATATCCAGGATCAACATGGCTACGATAACATGGCATACATGATACTGTCTGTCACTTCCAAATGCACTGAGACCTAGTGGAAATATTGCAAGAAAACTTGTACTCATGATATTTTCTGGCCAATTTTGTTAGACTCAAGAGGGTTGCACAAAAGTTGGAAGCAATATCTTATCACTTTGAAAATATAGCTAGCTGACACATTTGCATCTATGCTAGTGCATACAATAATTCTGATAGTGGTATTTGCAGTAATTAGGTTGAATGATGACTGGCTCTCACCAGTTCCTGAATGTAGCCTCGTTCTTTTTTTGTGGTTACCTGAAGTCATGAATAGAACATGGGCTATATCTGTCAGCTCATTAAAATTTTAATAAGATTTAGTAACATATAGCTAAGACTTAATCTCTTATTTCATGTAAAAGGTTTTCATTGAATCTATTTGGTGTGGAACAAAAAGATGGAAAGAGAGCTCTAGAAAATAAAATTAGTTACTATAATGTCATGATTATCTCACCTTTCATTTATCTCCTGGAATCAATTTATGGTAAAATTTAAAAGCTGTAATACTTTGCATTCCTAATCCTTTTTCAATGGGTTTTTTTTTGTACTCTGATTTTTATTTTTTTGGCAGACTATTTGATGTGTATCCACATTTTCTTTTAGCATAGGAAGATCTAATGCCTAAAATACATTTGACACAGAGCCAGTATAGATTTGTTGAGTATATTTTTGGAAAGAACCCTACAATCAAAATGAAGGAACTTAACAATGAAGCCCTCTTCTTGGTACACTTTTTTAAAAATTATAGTCAGATCCAGAGGGCTGTGAAGTGTTAGCGAGAAGACAGAGCTCCAACCTGTGTTTCAGAAAGTCAGTAAACTGATTCTCTCTGGTATCAGTGAATCTATGGTAGATTATAGATGGTAGGCTATATAGCCTGTTGGAATAAGCCATGAAACATTCTAAATCAGTAAAAGATATCATGGGAACCTTAGTATTTTTTAAAATATAAACACTTTGCAGCATCTCTCAAAGGTAATTTTATTTTATTTATTTATATAACTTTAGCTTCTAGACAGGCATTTTATGTGAGATCCCTTGAAATAGACTTTTCATAGCACATGAATACTGGTCAAACTATTCCCTTGGAATTTAATAGAAAAAAGTATACTGTTTTATCCTTGTGGTGTTGAATGCAGATGGAGAAAGGGTCACAAGGGTGACAGCTGCATTGTATCCACTGTCTGAGGAAAATCTCAAAACTTGTCAGACTCAGTGTATAGGAAATCTGCTATACTAGGGATGGGAGTGGGTAGAGAGGATAATGACAGGCCCTATAGATCTGGAAAGGAGGGATGTTCTTAGGGCTCTGTGTTGACATAAGTCTGCTCTCAGTATGTCCATGAGCATTCTACCATTTGTCTTCAATAGGAACACATAGACAATGCAGAATGCATCCAAAAGTCCCATCCTAAATCAGTAGTTCTATCAGCATTTCTTTTTTAAGGAAAAGAGTGATTGGGAGAGGATCCAGGCTATCTCATTCCAAGTAGTCTCAACCAAACCAAGACCTTTGGAGGGCAGCTGGGGCAGATGTGGAGGGAGAGGAAATGGGGAGAATGAAAGAGAAGAGGTGACTGTTTCTTTAAGGGCTCCAAGCCAGGAATTTTGTAGTGTAGGATATGGAAAGGCTCCCCACCATGCCAGTCAACGAAGACACAAACAATGGGAGAGGAGAAAACTGCCTTGTCTCACTGTGAGGAGTGATAAGAGAGAAATTTCCAGTGGACCTTCAAGCCCAAGAGGATTGGGGTAATCTAGAGTCATCTTCTGAGGGTTAGGAGGGGAATGGGAAGCCAGTCTCCACACCCCAAAAAAGCACTGGAAAGAAGTTCTTTTGCTATCAAGTGTTTGAGGTAATTTCATTTTGAATAACTATTTTGGATAAATGTTGTGACTAGCCTACGTGCACCTGGATCAGGGAAATATAGAGGGGCCCACCCAAACAACAAGGGAGAGAACAGGTCAGGGAAGTAAGCAGGAACATAAAATGAACAAGGCAGTATGTTCACTTTTAGGGCAACATAGTCTCAGCCCTGGAGCCACACCATGCTCCTGTTAGCTAGCTAACTAGAAGATCTATTGAAACACTGCAGTGTGTTTTAGAAATCACCATGACAACTGTAGCCTACCATGTTCTGATAGGAAATGGGAAGGGCAAAGAGTGTGTGAGTTGAGGTTCCACAAGCAACAACGGTCTCTTAACAAACATCAGCCTCTATGAAAGTGACAAGGAGTCCTGTAGCACCTTATAGACTAACAGATGTATTGGAGCATAAGCTTTCGTGGGCAAAGACCCACTTCGTCAGATGTATGGAGTGGAAATATCCAGAGGCAGGTATAAATACGCAGGCCAGAATCAGGCTAGAGATGACGAGGTTAATTCAATCAGGGAGGATGAGGCCCACTTCTAGCAGCTGATCTGGAGGTGTGAATTCCAAGAGAGGAGAAGCTGCTTTTGTAGTTAGCTAGCCATTCACAGTCTTTGTTTAATCCTGAGCTGATGGTGTCAAACTTGCAGATGAACTGTAGCTCAGCAGTTTCTCTTTGAAGTCTAGTCTTGAACTTTTTTTGCTGCAGTTTGGCTACCTTTAGATCTGCTATTGTGTGTCCAGGGAGACTGAAGTGTTCTCCTACAGGTTTTTGTATATTGCCATTCCTAATATCTGATTTGTGTCCATTTATTCTTTTACATAGGGACTGTCCAATTTGGCTGATGTATATAGCAGAGGGGCATTGTTGGCACATGATGGTGTATATTACATTGGTAGATGTACAGGTGAATGAACCAGTCATGGTGTGGCTGATCTGGTTAGGTCCTATGATGGTGTAGATGTGTGGGCAGAGTTGGCACTGAGGTTTGTTGCATGGATTGGTTCCTGAGTTAGAGTTACTATGGTGCGGTGTATATTTGCTGGTGAGAATATGCTTCAGGTTGGTGGATTGTCTGTGAGCGAGGACTAGCCTGCTTCCCAAGGCCTGTGAAAGTGAGGGATCATTGTTCAGGATGGGTTGTAGATCACCCATGATGCGTTGGAGAGGTTTTAGCTGAGGACTGTAGGTGATGGCCAGTGGTATTCTGTTCGTTTCTTTCTTGGGCTTATCCCACAGCAGAGGCTTCTGGGTACACGTCTGGCTCTGTTAATCTGTTTCTTTACCCGCACAAGGAAGTATCGTAGTTTCAGGAATGCTTGGTGAAGATCTTGTAGGCGTTGGTCTTTGTATGAGGGGGTTGGAGCAAATGCGGCTGTACCTCAGTGCCTGGCTGTAGACAATGGATCGTGTGGTGTGTTCGGGATGGAAGCTGGAGGCATGAAGGTAGGCATAGCGGTCGGTAGGTTTTCGGTATAGGATAGTGTTTATGTGACCATCAATTATTTGCACCGGGGTGTCCAGGAAGTAGACCTCCCATGTACACTGGTCTAGGCTGAGGTAGATGGTGGGGTGGAACCTGTTGAAATCATGGTGGAATTCTTCCAGAGTTTCTTTCCCATGGGTCCAGATGATGAAGATGTCATCAATGTAGCGTAGGTAGAGAAGGGGCGTGAGTAGATGAGAGCTGAGGAAGCATTGTTCGAGGTCAGCCATAAAAATGTTGGCATATTGTGGGGCCATGTGGGTGCCCATAGCAGTGCCACTGGTCTGGAGGTATATACTGTCATCAAATCTGAAATAATTGTGTGTGAGGATAAAATCAGAGAGCTCAGCCACCATTTGTTCTGTGGCATCATCAGGGATACTGTTCCTGACAGCTTGTATTCCATCTATGTGTGGGATATTTGTGTAGAGAGCCTCTCCATCCATGGTGGCTAGGATGGTGTTTTCTGGAAGATCACCAATGCACTGTAGTTTTCTCAGGGAATCAGTGGTGTCACGGAGATACCTGGGAGTGCTGGTGGCATAGGGTCTGAGCAGAGAGTCCACAAATCCAGACAGTCCTTCAGTGACAGTGCCAATGGCCGAGATGATGGGGTGTCCAGGATTTCCAGGTTTGCGGATCTTGGATAGTAGATAGAATAACCCCGGTCAGGGCTCTAAGGGTATGTTGATTTGTTCCTGTGCTTGTGTGGGGAGTGTCCTGAGCAGATGGTGCAGTTTCTTAGTGTATTCCTCAGTGGGATCTGAGGGAAGTGGCCTGTGGAATTTGGTATTGGAGAGTTGTCTGGCAGCCTCCTTTTGGTACTCAGACCTGTTCATGATGACAACAACAGATCCTTTATCAGCCTCTTTGACTATAATGTCAGAGTTGTTTCTGAGGCTGTAGATGGCATTGCGTTCTGCACAACTGAGGTTATGAGGCAAACGATGCTGTTTTCCCACAATTTCTGCCTGTGCACATTGGCGGAAGCATTCTATGTATAGGTCCAGACTATCATTTCGACTCTCAGGAGGAGTCCATGTGGACTACTACTTCTTGTGCTGTTGGTGGGAGGGTATCTGTGTGTCAGTGCGCTGTTCAGTGCTGTGTTGAAAGTATTCTTTGAGTTGGAGACGCGAAAGTAAGCTTCCAGATCAGCCTCTATGCCATTCTTCCTTACCCAGTGCATGGAGACAGTCACAGCTTTAAAACACGTGTGAATGCAGTTATTGACACTAAGACCCCTGGGGATTTCCTGGTCCTTCAAAACAGCTATAAGGTGTGATTACGTGTGTGTGTTTTTGTTAAAGGTACAGGTCTGAAAGTGGCTAAAGTGATACTGTTGTACTGATATATTCCTCTATTTATTCCCTTTGTCTTCTGGCAATAAGCTTTATCACTTACAAAAATTGTATTTATCTTTTAAGAAAAATAATTAATTTTAAATTACATCATTACATCAAAATTCTCACATGCATGTATCCCAAGGCAGTGAGATGTGTTAGCTCAGACAGTGGCACTCAGCCTTTCCAGACTACTATACCCCTTTATGAGACTGATTTGTCTTACCCCTAAGTTTTACCTGACTTAAAATTTCTTGCTTACAAAATTGGACATAAATAAGTGTCACAGCATCCTATTGATGAAAAATTGATTACTTTCTCATTTTACTATATAATTATAAAACAAATCAGTTGGAATATAAATATTGTACTTACATTTCAGTTTGTAGTACATAGAGCAGTATAAACAAGTCATTGTATTAAATTTTACTTGTACTGACTTTGCTAGCGCTTTTATGTAGCCTGCTGTAAAAGTAGGCAACTATCTAGATGAGTTGATGTGTCGTCCCCTGGAAAACCTCTGTGTACCCAAGCACCAAGGCATGTGTACCCCTGGTTGAGAACCACTGAACTAAAGCAATGGAAGCAGAATCCAAAGGCACCAAATAAGGAGGGTGGGGCACTGTTGACATAGGACTTAGTGAGAGACTCAATTTTAAAAGAGTGTGCAGTAAAGCAGCAAATTTGAAAACCACTGAATTACAAGGTGCATAATCCACACTGTGTGCTCTTAAATATATCTGTAACACTCACTCCTAGTTGTAGATTTATATTATGGACTACATCCAACTCATAAATAAGTGAACTTTAAAACTCATTCACTTCTGTATAACAAAACCAAACCTAGCAGGAGAATTTATTGTTGCACTATCTCCTTTCTGTGATGGTGTACCTCATCCGAGAACAGCAAATCTAAGAAATGAGCAGTGCATTCTTATGCAGATACACTCTCAATAGATTACTGTGTGCAATAAACAAGATAGCTCAGTGACTCCAGGAAAATGGATATTGTATTTTAGAGATGATCTGAAGTACCAGAAAGTAATTCAGATAGTAGTGACAAAAGGTAGGCACTTAATTGTGGATAGCAACAGAGACTCAGTCTGCATGTATAATTTCAGAGCAGTGCTTAGGGAGCTAAGTGTAATGCATAGACCTATAAATAAGAGCTGCTCTCTTGCACAGAACAGATGGGTGGAAATACCTAGCTTGTAACGGAGATGGGGTGATGCCTCAGCAAGAACTGCAACCGCCATACTCTGTGGTTTAGATCCTTATCTTGTGGATATTGAAACGGCTCTACTAGCTTCAGTGAGGCTGTGCCAATTCACTCTAGCTGAGTATCCAGTACTCCCTTTGTATTTCATGGTCATCAGGCCACCTTTATAGATCAGTAATAGAATTGATTCTGAGTTTATATCTAATCAGGTACTAATCCTGCAAACAGAGGTGAAAGTAAGCCAGTGAACTCTGGTAAGAAGGAGCTGGCAGGCAGGGACTTTCCCCTGCGGGATGCAGCGTGGTGCACTTCTAGCTGAGCTCCCAGGGTCCTCCTGCAGGCAGCCATGCTAAGCAGCAGGGAGCAAGGCAGGTGAAAAGGGGCTGGCCCTTTGAATCACCTGGTCCTGGAGTAACTGCCCCCTTTGCACTTCCCTCAAGTTAACAATACTACCTGCTAGACTTTTTGCACACTGCTCAATTTCTTTTTCATACACTTTACCCAGTAATTTGCCTGTGGCATCTGCTCTGCTGGGTGGACTATATTCTTTTGTTAATGACTGAACCATGTTAATGATGTATGGGATCTCAATCATATGGAAAGGAGAGTTTGTTGCATAAACAAACTGGGCATTTTTTTCATCAAGTACCTCTTTCAGTAATCTGCTGGTTCTTATCACAAACTTGTCTATGGTTGTTTCTGGATGATGGAGATTTTTTTTTCCTTTTTGCTACAGGTGATGTACTGTGGCTATATGACCTACATGATGTGACTGAATTCTTATCATTCGCAGATTACTCTAAAACTATAGAAAATGATGGTGATCTTGAAGGTGGATAGCCTTCAGAATCCTGTATGTTGAGGATGGATTTTCCTGAACAAAATAAGTCAATGCAGTTATTTAATTATTATTACCGTCCTGCTCATTTAGTATTACTCATTGCATCCACTGACACTCAGTACTACTTTAAAGGTGAAACTGTGAAAAGGAAGACCTGCCTACTTCAGCTATTTATTTTTTATACCTCCTTTTTTGAGGTATAAAGGATCTTGCATAAAAGGGGTTTTTGCGCAAAATGGCCCCGTCTACACTGCTTTTTTGGTGCAAAAACCTCTTCCGCAAAAAGGATCGGAAGAGACTGTGCAAATGAGAGTGCAAGAAATGCTAATGAGCGCTTCATGTGCATTGTCTCTGCTAACAAATTCCTGCAGTGTAGACGTAGCCTGAGTCACACTGGGTATATAGAAAGATTAACCTAAATAATCTATACAAAAGCCTCTGGCACCCCATAAGATTGGGTCCCTAATTCATGAACAATTGGAACTCATTTACAAAAGTTTTCTTAACATTACATGGATATATTGTCTCATACTATAGAATTAAAATGTATTATCCCTATTCCATGACAAGATGTCTTTGTGCTATAATGTACCTTATCTAAAACTATATTTAGATAAGATTTTTTTATAAAGTGCTTTTGAGGAAAAAACTATTTTTTAAAATCATTGATTTTTTTAAAATCCACTCGAGCTGGAAACATAACATATTTGATACTGGCTTAATATATTAGGCATTTTTTCAGTTCATGGCCACTGTGACAAGATTCTTGAGATACTGTGGGATTGCTTTGTCCCCTTAACTCTCCAATCTGGCCTGTCTCCATGATGCTTTGCTAGTGACAAGCAGCAAACCTCTCCAGGTACTGTGGTCACTCAGTCAATAAGATACAGGGATACACCTAGCTAAGTTACATGAATGATCTCTAAGCCACTCATGAGCTATACTTAAAGAAACACGAGAAAATCCCTCTAGCCTTTGAACCCCAGAAATTTACGATTTACACTGCTGAAGATCTTCTCTTTAACAATACAAGTTAGTTAATTAGTTCACCACTATCTCAAAGGATAATGGTCATGCACCAACCTTTTTAATTTGAGCAGGTTCCACAAACTTTAGACAAACTCACTGGAAAGGTTAAAATGCTAAAATAAGTGTTTTTTAATCATAGAAAGATAGACTTCTAAGTGGTCAGAAATATTCACCTACGTAAATATGTATTCTAAATCTTAAACTTTGAGACTAAATATAATTTGAATCGAGCAGCTTTTCTCATCTGACTGGACATTACAGGTAGGTTGCTTTGTGGCAGTACTCGGGAGGTGTACCCCTCCGCCCCCCCTCCTCCAGCAAAAAATTTTAATTACTTAATAGGGTGCCTCCACCCATGCCTCTCCCTGCTCCTTCTAGGTTGCCCTCCTTACACCCCAACCCTTTGCAAGCACCCATCACCCCTGGTTTCAGTTCTTAATACACGGGCTTAATTTCCTTCTCAGCCTGGGATCAGTCACCTCCATGCAAAGTTTGTCTTCCCAGCATTCTTGTTGCTTTCAGAGTAGGTGTGGGGAGGAGAAGGGTAGTTGTGTGATGCCACTGTCCCTTATTTTATGCTCTTCAGTTCAGTATATTTCCTGTTATGTGGTCATCTGGTCAATGGCTTGCGACTGTCACTTAATGGTGGTGCCACGGAAGAGTAGCAGTGGGCATCTCCCAAACTCACAACGTAACATTTACAATATAAATATTATTTGCTAGAATAAAGTTTCAGCAGATCATGACCTTTTCATATGATATCTTGCCTGGCATGTTTTGTTGAAATATCACAGCCATATAAAATAATGAATATGGGAGTTATAGGGTACTATTTTGAGGTCCAGAACATCAGTCACCAATATTTAAACTAAAAGATTTGAAGGAGTTAGAGGAACACGTTGGTTTTGCTTCCAACATCACTGAAGTGAGTAATAACATTCCTATTGACTTTGAAGGATTGAGTCCTTTATAAAGAACTCAGAGATACCTGCAGCAGTTCTTTGATACATGCATATACAGCTAAGTTTATACTTGAACAAAAGGAATACTCAGGAAGACTAAAAAGCATCCTAGAAATATGAAGACAGAAGAGAGGTTTTTGAGTGAGTACCCAACGGTGAAAATAAAATCTGAACCATGTTCTTTCAGGGGCTTAATGGGGCTTAATTAAAGGGATTTGGTAGTAAATGAAGATTTTGGCAGTGGTTTTCCATTTTTCTAGTTGGTGTAAAATATCTACTTTACAGGCAAACAGTCATACTTTCCCACTGAGTGCTCAAAACTTATATCAGCCAGGTAGACAGGTTGAGCTGCATTCACTGCTCAGTCACAGAGAGAAGGCTTAGGGTTTGTTTTTTTATTAAAATGGAAATATGCCTGTTACTCTAAGAGCAGAAATAACATTTATTTCCATTTCTCCACATTTTAACTTTACCACATGTTGCCGTGTCAGTAATACTCCTCACATCCAGCACTATTTGCTCAAACTTTACTCTGCAAAATTCCTATTCACATCACAGGGATTTTTACCTCCCTAAAGACTACAGGACTCTGACTCATGCACCCAGACCAGGTTTAGAGCAGCGGCTGCAGGCTGATGCCCTATACATCTTATTTGTATTATGTTCATCCTATCCAAGGTACAACACAGATGACATCCTAGCTTTGATATCTATTGGAGTGTATATGATGAAAAACATAAGGCTAAGGATTAGCTATGGTGCAAACACTCTGCTGTGCTATGCTGGTATAATCCAGTAAATCTAATTTGATTGTCCAAGGGAGGTTCATGTGCCACTTGCCCTTCACAAAAAGAGATTGTCCCAGTAACTGTTAAAAGGCTAACGTAAGTAAAGAGGGAATGGCCTTGTACAGAGCAGCAGCAGGATTAAAGCCATGTACATCTGAACTTTAAGCCACCTTTTGCACAGGTCCCCAGCACTAATGCTTTCTGTATTTTGGTTTGATCCAAAGACCTACAAAGACCCTTTTTATTTAAAGAGTGACTACTTAAAATAATACGTGGTTTGGTCTTTAACAGCAAAAGTAAGGAATTTATCCAGGCAGGTGTTTACATTGTTCACTGTCCCACTAGTACAAGTTTATTCCCATGTATACAACATATTTTTCAGTACCCTGTCCGGTGTAGTTTATAATATCTCAGGTGATAGGGTTTCCATCACTTGTTTGAAAGTATTGCTATAATATTAAACAGGGGCATTGGGACATATATTTATGGTTCAAGCTCTGATGGATGATAATGGTGGGGGAGTGAAGGAAATGACTCTTCCCCGTGATTAGGATTTTCTGCATGAATAGCAAACGAACCAATTTAAATTAAATTAATCACCGGGAAATGATTACTCCCTGATCCATTTGTAATAGTGTTACCGAAGGGGCTTCTGTAAATAATATGCAGCTATATCATTGAGAAGATTGTGAGCCAATCAGTCATCTGTTAACAATGGCAAGACACCATTGTGGCACACTGGAATTAGAAAAGTATCGAAGTTGCACATTGAACAGTGCACCTGGAGAGAATTGGTGATAAATAACCTGCAATAGGACTGGCACTCTTTCTTCACTTTTCTTGTCATTTACTGATGCTTGTTTCTGAACAATTTTCAAAAGATAATCCCCTTGCTAAAAAAGATGTTGCTATGAGCGCTGCATAGGTAGATCCCTATGGAGCTCTTTGCAGGATCAGAGTCTAAAAATTTGACTTTTTAAAATTAATTTGACTTTTTTTGACTTTTTACATTAATTGAGGAGCAAAGTTGGGAGCTGTTACTCCAGCAAAACTCATGCTGACAGCAGTGATCATTCTGCCTGAGTAAAGACTTGAGGATATAGTCTTTCCTGATTTCCTATTTTTGAATGAAGAGCTAATGACAATGACAATTTTGTTCAGGGCAAGTAATGACTATGCTTAATTGTAAGGATATTTACATACCCTAATAGATGTATTTGGCCATGTAAGTGCCCAATTATACTTCTGTTTCAGGTAGTTTTGATGCCCAAGAACAAATTCTTGGGGAAAACTAAACTGATACAAAAAGAACCACATTTTGGAAAAATCTGCCCATTTTGCCAGTGATGCAGGGTGGGGGTATTGAGCTGTGCTTCTCCCACACCAAATCCTGTCTGCACCCCTCACCACTCCAGGCTGGGTCAACAACTGAGGGTGGCTGGGGAGCCCTGGGTGTAAGGCTGATGCATGGATGTCTGCAGCACAGCTGCTAGGACTCTTGGCCAGCAGCAGAGCCTTCAGGGCCGGCAGCAGGGATCCTCAGAGGCAGCAGGACTGGTGGCTGGGACCCTAGGTGGTAGCTGGGTCCCTAGACATGGGCTAGCAACTGAGACTCTAGTGAGGGGTGCAAAATCTAGGTGGTTCGGCAGCAACCCCCACACTCCTACTTCTCACACCTATGTATATTGCTTTAAAATAGCTTTCCCTGCGCCCTTGAGGGTCTGATTGCAGCCTGTTCTTTGTGCTGGTGGAGAGGGTATAAACTGCCATTACCACCTTGAGTCAGCTACTGCTCCTCTGTGTGGGAGGGGAACATGTCCCAAGAAAGGGGCAGGGAATGGACGGATCTGCCCTCGGCCTTCCACAGTTATACAAGTGCATAAGGTGAGTATGATATAGACCCACTAAGAGCTAGATATAGACCCACTAAGAGTCACAATCTCCCCTTCTAGTTGGCTCATGGCAGAATCTGGGCTGACGAGACCTTATTAAGAAATGCACACTATGAAGAGCAATGTGTTGACAACAAACAGTATAATCAAGAGTTTCAGAGGGGTAGCCGAGTTAGTCTGTAACTTGAAAAACTTAAACAACGAATAGTTTAGCAGCACCTTAGACTAACAAAACATGTAGATGGTATCATGAGTTTTTGTGGGCATTACCCACTTATCCTCAATACTCTAGCTGGTCTTCAGAATTCTCAGGCGAGCAGATTATTCTTTCAGTCCCATGAATGTTCTATTCCTGCCATTGGTTCTACTATAGTTAAACTGAGTCAAGCATTCCATTACACTCTCTTACCTTCATTGATTTGCAATAAACCTTGGCTATTAAAATTTGCCAAGGGCTGAAGCTTCCCAAACCAGCATCTGATCCCCCAAAGCAAATGATTTCTGTCAAACCTAATGAAACAAATTGGTTTGGCTATTTTTCAACTCCAGAGATGTTTTCCAGTTTAAAGTTAGTGGACTGAGATGATGTTTTGCAGCCTTTAAGATCTCTGGACTTTATTTCACCGGACCGAGAAGGAAAGTAAATCCATACCTATGTCTTTTATAGGCCCTTGCCTCAGGACACAGCTTTGCATTTGAAACAAAACATATAAATAACACAGAATAAAATAAGTCAACCAATCCAGACTGGCTGCAGTTCTTGCAGGTCTTTCCTTTGCCTCCTCCAGCCAGGGAAAAGGGGACATACCTCTTCCTCTTTGGGCTTGTATATCTCACCCAGCCATGTGATAAACTGAAATCCCCTAGTCTTTTCTGGGTAGCTCCTCCCTTTTCACAAAGCCCCATTCATTATATATCTGAAGTCTAGCAATCTGTTTTGTTTTTCAAACTATTTTTGACATTTTGGGACAAATAGCTTGCTGCTGGTCCTATTAAACTCAGTGGCAAAACTGGCACTTGGGGAAGAACGTGGGCCTTAAGGGCAAAAGTTTGTGCTCAAGCAGATGGGTTCAACTTCTGAATAACCTTGGGACTAAAGGTTAAAGCCACATCACCTTACTAATCTTCAGTAGCTGTGCAAAGCTTTTGAATCATGAGCTAATGGCATATGTATTAAAAGTTTAATCCTATGATCTATGTGAAATGAACATCTTTATCCTGTCCACGTGGGGCAATACCACCACTGAAATGAGCATCTTTGTTGGGAGTCCTATCATAGAAGCTAATGGTTGAGTGACTCCCTGTACCCTGGTACACGTTCACATCCCTAATATTGACCTCCCATGGTTCAGCACCAGTCAGGTCCCCAGGGTCTCAGACTACAGAGATTCAAACTGTATAAATCTCTTCTGGTAAAATCACAGTGGGGCAGAGAAAGCTATTGCATGTGGTGTTTAAGAAAAGAATGTAAAATCCAAGGCAGCTATAACAGACAGGGTGCAAAACAACAATGCAGGTACAGTGGTCACTTTCTTCTAATCTTCCCCTCATGCAAGAGCACCCTTTTTTTGAACTAGTTTGTAATCCCTCTATCCTATCTCCTCTTTCTGTGGTTAAGAACCACTTCTGCCTAGAGACTAACAGTTTATTGTATGTGGGCTGATGTCCGAAATAAATTTCTGATTCTAATCTGACATTAGGTGTTTTCTAGATAATTTTTTTCTATGGAAAAAATTTATGTGAACATCAATCATATTGTTCGTTATTTGTATTGCAAGAGTTTGCAGTGACCGCAACTGATATTAGGATCCCATTGTGCTAGGCACTGCATACATAAATGAGACAGCTCTTGCCCCAAATAGTTCACAGTC
The DNA here is from genome assembly GCA_032595735.1 of Pelochelys cantorii. Taxonomy (NCBI): domain Eukaryota; kingdom Metazoa; phylum Chordata; order Testudines; family Trionychidae; genus Pelochelys; species Pelochelys cantorii. The sequence continues at coordinate 19,899,007 of CM064339.1, forward strand.
TAAATAGATGAACAACAGGTAGCAGTGGTACAGAGATTAAATAACTTGACCAAGGTCAAATAGCAGGTCAGTGGCAAAGCAAAGAATAATACCCATGATGCTTGACCTCCTACTATATCCACCATATCATGATGCCTTCCTACAGGTGCTTAAGCTCCTCCTATTATCTGTTCTCCTTGTCTCCTTCCTACTTCTGTTTTCAAGGGGACTGAGGTGGGGACTGTGTTTATACACTCCTAACATAATGAAGCAATATTCCTAATGAGAGCCCCCAAATATTACTGGGAGACAAATAATTAACGAAGACAGACATACAAGTAGAATGATAAATGTTATGGCTGCAAATGGCATGTTTGAAGGGAGTGTAGTTAAGATGGATTACAAAAAAAAGAAAAAAAAAAGAAAAAGAAAAGAGAAGGAGAGTTTGGACTGAGCAGATAAGAGGGAAGGAAAGTGTAAGGGGTAGGTATGGGGTAAGGATGAAGTGAAGCTATTTCAAGACGTTAGAAACTAAATTATTGTGAGATGTTAGTGGTATTTGTATTATTATATAAAGTCTGGAATGTGTATTCTCCCACAGAATTTAGTGGCATTTATCCTTTGATATACAATAGAAATAAGCTATCATTTTATAGCATGCAGTAACTACAAAAAAACCCCCACAGGCATTGATAGTAAACAGTGGGGTATTTTCCATTCAGTTGTCTTGTTGGAACGGTATGAAGGTGCTTTATTTAGGGATTTTTTTTTCTTGTCATCGTCTTTTACAGGACACCAGTCACTTTGGTAGGATAGTTATGGGGTGCTTCAGATGTAAAGGAGCAGATTTTCAGTTGGGGTAGTGCCAACCAGTGGAGCTACCCCTGCTGACAGCAGCACAAGATCAAGTACCACATTCTGACAGGAAATGTCTGGTGCCAGGTTGTCTCCTTTGAACAATCTTATACTGTCATCTTTTTGTTTCAAAGGTCAGTAAAAACAGACTTGTAGTATTGTGTTCCTTCTCTTTCCATTGGCTCTGCATGTATTGCATACTCAATCACAAATGAGATAAACTTGGGGTTAAAGAAGACTTATAAAATAAACAACCCCTTCTTTTGCCCTAAAGTCATCTGTAAGCATGTGTTCTCAAGGGGAGTGAAAATACATCCTTTCCGTGCTGATTCCATTTCTTTATCTATGCCTTCCCTGAGGCTCCCAATGAGGTTAGATAAGTTAACTATAAACAGAACATGTGGATTTGTTAATTTTCAAGGTGAAATCTCATGTGTTCCATAACACTCTTTCTTTTTCATTGCTCAAACAAAATAGTATTAATGTAAATATTGAGCTGGAGATCGATATAATCATAGTATTGAGCCTGTTATGGTACATAGAAAATTCTGAGGCCATATTCAGTACTGGAAATTATTTCGGACCCTTTGTCCAGGCATTAAGGACACTGGATTTCAAGGAGGACCCCATATTTCAGAGGATTTCAATATTGACAGTGATTTTTGCAGGTTTTTTTTAATAAAGTCATTTTAAATAAAGGTAGTAGTACATGAGCTTCTGTGTGAGACAGTAAAATAACATAATGGGACATGATACACTGACCCCTCTACCTTAAATTACATCCCAGGGTCAGGACAAGCCAAGGCTTTTTAAGCAAGACAATGATCCCTTTGGTGTGACTTACCCAGATCAGCAAGTTTATTACCGATTGCTGTGATCTGAAGTGATTAGCAAGTGTTTTGCTATCACTTCATCTCTTCACTCAGCCTTTTGCAAGTGCAAGAAATGCCGAAGGCATGAGGGAGAAAACCAAAGATTAAATATAGTATGATGTCCTGAGCCTCAGGAAAAACAGCTTTCAAAATGTGGATTAAATCTGCTTTGAGATAGACTTGTAACTTTGTAGCTATACTCAGATTCTTCAGTGCGTTCTCTTTTTACATAGCTGATTGTAGCAAAACCATGACATTCGGTTACTTTTCATGAAGTTTCCTATCAAATTTTATAAAGTTCTAGCTTCAGCTATTTAAAAAAAAAAACCCCTTTGGAACAGATGGTTCTAGCATTTCTCTCTCTTTCTTACAAGACACTTTAATATGAATAACTATGTAGATTAAGACTGTAGGGAAGGTCAGAAGGGAAACTGAAACAATTGCCCCACAATATTCCCTACATCCATCTCTATTAGACAATTGATGCTAAATTGTTAGATGGTTACAGATAATATAAGCAGCTCTTTATTTATATTCTGTTTTGCCTTGAGCCAATGATACCAATTCAAAGGCTAAATGCAGAAGTGGTGTTCAGCAGGAAGACTGTCATTCACAACAAATTACAAGTATGATTTTCGGAGTGAATCTGTGACGTTCTGATTCGGAGCAAAGCACTGGGGGTCCTACTCTCACCAAGAGCTCATTAAAAATAGCAACACCAACCTCAATAAAAACAACATATTTAAGAGTGGTGTCTGCTCCAACTTTAATTTGTAGAGCTGGTTGAAAATTATAATTTCTATCCTACAGGAAATTCTAATTTTTTAAAAAAGACTGTAATTGCCCCATATCAGAATGAAAAGTTGAAATGTTTTTTTTTTAAACAGTAAATTCTGAAGAAAATTTATTCAGAAATATCGACATGTTTCATTTAAACTCAGCTTGATTATTTCTCAGAGTCTGAATTATTGCAATGCCTCCTGGGCTATATAAAGCAGCTTCCTCATGCCCCTTCGGAGTGGGCTCCTCAGACGGACTACATCTCCTGTAATGCATCTCAGTAATGGGACTTCCATGATGCACTGCAGTGAACTATAGTCCAATGCAGGAGGTGGGCTTGTAAAGGAGAATAAGGGCAAACTAAAACTCTTGTGAGGCAGTGCAGAAGTTCAGGTTGACCCAGATTAATGTCTGACTGACTAGAAATTAAATGTTTTCATTTGATTTGAAAAAAAACAAAAACAAAACTCAGTTATCCCAAAATGAAACACAATATTTCATTTAATGTTTTCCTTATGGAAAATTAATACAACTCAGACATTCAGTGACTGGGGATAAGGTACAAGTAACTGCTTGGATAAAAGATAAACGGGAAGATAAGGTGTCCATTGTGCTGACGCTGACATCAATTTTCCCATAGAAAATGTTTATTTTATGGAACCAGCACTTTCATCAAAGACACATTTTGATGGCAAATCCCTGACCACTTCTAATTATTTGTATTATAGCAGCACCTGCAAGTGCCTGTCCTGAAAATCTCATAATTTAAGTACAACAAGCAGACAACAGGCTAGGGAAAAGGAAATATTCCCTGTTTTTAAAAAAAAGGAATTGAGGTACTGAGAGATTGACTTGTCCAAGCTCACAAGGTCTCTGACAGAGGAAGGAGTTAAACCAAAATTTCTTGAATCCCGCTCAATTGCTGTAACAATATTGTTGTTCTCTTTGTACTCCCATGAAGGGCATATAAAAGACTGTGAAATAAGTTTGAGTCAAATTCCTCCTTGTGCATAAGGCCCCTACATCATTTAAATGGAGATTATGCCTCTAAATAGGGTACAGAGGTAAATTTTACAGAGATTGAGAGAATACTATGTCTCCTTTAAAGATGGCAGTGGTTAAAGGGCTATACACTCTATGTCGTTGGAAGATCTATCCTTCTCTAAGGAGAGTTAACTAACACAATAGTTTTAGTTAAATAAAGAGGGGGCATAAGCATGTATGTAATGGAATATTTTGGCTTTTGAAATAAAAACTTTATATTATACATGAATTTAATACAAAAATTGAAAAATGTTTTGATACTGAAACTTTAGATTTTTGTTCCTATTTGGAATGGGCACTTTTTACAATTGCAGAATTTCCTGCAAAATGTACATTACTGCATAGCTCTTGCCCCTGTTCTGCAAGATGATTCTCATGGATGGGCTTTAACACATGTGCAGAATCCAGTGAAATCACTGGGGCTCTGCAGGAGTGCCAGGATCCACCCAGTTAAGTCAGGTTGCAGGACCTGGGTCTTAATTATAAAAAGAGTAATAGTTATACATCTAATAGAGATAAACAATGAGGGGGGAGTGAGAGAGGCAAAAGACACAATTTCCAAAATGTATTTTCTTGCATTTTAAATTTTAAGAGTTCTGGATTGGATTCTAGATCACAATGTACCAGCAAAAGATGGATATCAGGGAGAGGTATGGCATTGAAGTCCCAGGTTCTGAAATCCTTTTGTATTACTTGCTTAATTACGATGTAGTGATTTGGCTGGAAATATTTATATACCAAAAGTCATAAGAGAAGGTTGTGGGGTTTTTTTTCTGGAAGGCCACAATACAAGATGCTCCAATCGCAAAAACTTTTTTAAAATAAAGAAAAGAAAAAAAATCTAACTAGCCTGCAAAATTCTAACACAAATATAGATGAGTGACTTGAAATAAAAACTATATTTTGTGGGTGACAGATAAAAAAATAACTAAATTGGCTTGAGAGGCCAAAACAGAAAGATGAAAGTAGAAGAATGCAGGGAACAGGAGGAAAAGGGGGATAATTGATAAAAGGATCAAGTTTTATTTGGAAGATGCAGAAAGGGATCAAAGTGCAAAAATCCAGTTAATCCCAAGAAGTTGAAATGCAAGTCCTGCTGCACAGTCCCTCATTCCCAATTTCCTTGTTTGTTCTTATGTTCCAATGAACAAATTTTGGCAAACAAAAAAAGCAGTTATGTAGCACTTTAAAGACTAACAAGATAGATTATTAGGTGATGAGTTTTTGTGGGGCAGACCCACTTCTTCAGATCATATTCTGAAAGTGAAATGGCATGACCATTATAGAACAGAGGGATACAATGAAAAAATACACAAATCAACTACATAGAATAGAAGGTAGGGGCGAGGGGACATGGAAGAGACAAGGAAGGAGGAAATTGATTATTGTAAGAGTCAATTAAGTGGCTAATCTGGAGTTACTATGAATATTAAAAGGTGCAAAGGCTGTCTTTGTAATGTGTAAGGTAATTATCATCTAAATTAAGGCCCATTCGCAACGTGTCGAATTTTAGCATAAATAAAAGTTCTGAAGTCTCCCTCTGTAATCTGGTGTTAAAGTCTCTTTGAAGTAAGACGCATGTTGTCAGGTCTCTAAGGGAATGGCCAGTTTGGTTGAAATGTGGGCTAACAGGTCTTTCTGTGTGGAGATGTCTGATTTGTGAGCATTAATTCTCTGGCGAAGTGACTGACCAGTTTGTCCAATATACATCGCAGAGGGACATTGCTGGCACATGATGGCTGGACGTATCACATTGATATCACATTGCTGGATGTACGGGAAAATGAGCCCTTGATCGTATAACTGACATGGCTAGGTCCAGTGATGGTATCTCCAGAGTAAATATGTGGACAAAGCTGGCAACGGGGTTTGTTGCAAGGGAAAGTTCCAGGGTTAATATTAATGTGGTATGCCCTCTGGTTGTTAGTAAGAATCTTCCTGAGGTTAGGTGGTTGTCTATAGGGGTATGTCGACACTACAGCATTATTTCAAAATATCTTATTTCGAAATAGTTAATTCGAAATACATTATTTCGAAATAATGCGTCTACACACAAAATACATTTTGAAATAGCATTTTGCTATTTTGAAATAGCGCATCCACGCTGAATGGATGCTGAATCGCATTTAAGGCCGGCCGGAACCAGGTCCGGCAAGGCATCAGATCAGGAGTTACTTTGTGTGGCTCCTGCCTGAGGCTATCTGAAGCCTGTGCTTAAAGGGACCCCCCCGGACAGCTGGTTCTCAGCTTTCCCTGCTTGCTTGCCTACCTCGATGAGGGACAGCAAAGCAGTTTGTCTCTGCATGCTCTGGTTGCCCTCACTCAGGACACCACAGCACTCTGCAGCATGGAGCTGGAGCCGCCCCTGGGCACTCTGGTGCATCTCTTGGAAGCGTTGCTGTGAGCCTGACTGCACTTTCTGCAGGCTGCCATCCAGGAGGCCCATCGGGGGGCTGTCAGTATCCAGGAGGCCCTGCGGGAGAGCTTCCACCCTGAGGAGCACTAAGAGCCTCCCTGGTCTCATTCCTCCCTCACATCCTTCCACTTACCCCTCCCTAACCCCCCTTCCTGATGTCAAATAAAATACATGTATTTTCATGAACACAAACTCTCTTTATTTAACAAAACTGGGGGGGGGGGATGAAACTCTGGTGAGACTGGGGAAAGGAGATGGGAGAAGAGAGGGTGGGAGAGGGGAGGGGGAAACCTGGAAGGAGGGAGCTGGAAGGGGGAAGCAAGGGGAAGAAGGGGGAGGGGAAGCTCAGGGCTCAGAGTTGGGGGTCTCGCCAGACCAACTTGATTTTCATGCAAACCTGCTCCTGGGTTTGCATGTGGCCTTTGATGGCCAGGCTGGCAGCTATCCTGCCATAGACAGCCACGTTCCTCCATCTAGTGCAGAGGTCATGGATGTTGGGGGCATCCCCCCCCAAACCTGAATAAGGTCCATGATCTCCACCCTGGACCAGAAAGGTGCCCGCCTTCTCCAGGCCCTGGCAGGCTCCTAGGAGTGGCAGACTGCTCCTGGGGAGCGGTGGAGGGCTGGCTGCCAGTGGCTTGTTGGCTCATGTTTTGGGGCCCCTGGATCAGGGGTAGTGACTGCTGGCTCTGGGCTGGCAGGCTTGGAGCTGGCACAGGCACTGTAGCCAGAGTCAACCCCTTTAAGGGTTCCGGGGAGAGGGGAGGGAGAGAAGTGTTCTCGGTTGAGGCTGGAGTGGCCACCAAGGCACCCTGGGAAGGCTGGCGGCCCCCTATTTCGATATAAGTGTCTATACTGCACTTATTTTGAAATAGCTATTTTGAATTTAGCCTCATTCCTCATGGAATGAGGTTTACCAAATTGAAAATAAGTGCTCCGCTATTTTGAATTAATTTCGAAATAGCGGTTTGGCTGTGTAGACGCTAGTAAAGTTATTTTGAAATAACGGCTGTCATTTCAAAATAACTCTGCTGTGTAGACATACTCTAGGAGAGTATAGGTCTGTCACCCAGAGCCTCCCAGAGTGTAGCATTCTGTTCCAGTATAGGTTGTAGGTTATTGATAATGCGCTGGAAGGGTTTGAGTTGGGGGCTATAGGTAATAACAAGTGGGGTATGTCTAGACTACATGCCTCTGCTGACAGAGGCATGTAAAATAGGCTACCAAACATAGTCAGTGAAGCGGGGGATTTGAATATCCCCGGCTTCATTAAAATAAAAATGGCCACCGTGCTGTGCTGGCTCAGCTGATTGTCGGCACAGCTCGCGAGTCAAGATGCGGATCGGTTGACAGGGGACGCCTTTGTCGACCGCTCCCTTATGCCTCATGGAACGAGGTTAACAGAAGTGGTGTGGGGCCCCTACTGGATGAAGGAGGTAACCTAGTGACAGATGATGTGGGGAAAGCTGAAGTACTCAATGCTTTCTTTGCCTCTGTATTCACAGACAAGGTCAGCTCCCGGACTAATGTGCTAAGTGACGCAAGATGGGATGAAGATGGACAGCCCTTGGTGGGTAAAGAACAGGTTAGGAACTATTTAGAAAAGCTAAATGTTCACAAATCGATGGGTCCGGACTTAATGCATCCGAGGATACTGAGAGAGTTGGCAAATGTCATTGAGGAGCCTTTGGCCATTATCTTTGAAAAGTCGTGGAGATCGGGAGAAATCACGGATGATTGGAAAAAGGCAAATGTAGCGCCTATCTTCAAAAAAGGGAAGAAGGACAATCCAGGGAACTATAGGTCGGTCAGTCTTACCTTGGTTCCTGGAAAAATCATGGAAGGGATCCTTAAGGAATCTATTTTGAGGCACTTGGAAGAGAGGAAAGTGATTGGGAATAGTCAGCATGGATTCACAAAGGGCAAGTCATGTCTGACCAATGTGATTAGCTTTTATGATGAGGTAACTGGCTCTGTGGACATGGGAAAGTCAGTGGATGTGATCTACCTTGACTTTAGCAAGGTTTTTGATACGGTCTCCCACAATATTCTTGCCAGCAAGTTAAGGGAATGTGGACTGGATAAATGGATGGTAAGATGGATAGAAAGCTAGCTAGAAGGCCAGGCCCAGTAGGTAGTGATCAACGACTCAATGTCAGGATGGCGGTTGGTTTCTAGCGGAGTACCCCAAGGTTCGGTTCTAGGACTGGTTTTGTTCAATATCTTTATTAATGACCTGGATGAGGGGATAGATTGCACCCTCAGCAAGTTTGCAGATGACATTAAGCTAGGGGGAGAGGTAGATACACTTGAGGGCAGAGATATAGTCCAGAATGACTTAGACAAATTGGAGGATTGGGCCACAAGAAATCTGATGAAATTCAACAAGGACAAGTGCAGAGTCCTGCACTTGGAACGGAAGAATCCCAAGCATTGTTACAGGCTGGGGACCAACCAGCTAAGTAGTAGTTCTGCAGAAAAGGACCTGGGGGTTACAGTGGATGAGAAGCTGGATATGAGTCAACAGTGTGCCCTTGTAGCCAAGAAGGCTAATGGCATATTAGGTTGCATTAGGAGGAGCATTGCCAGCAGATCCAGAGCTGTCATTATTCCCCTTTATTCGGCTCTGGTGAGGCCACATCTAGAGTATTGTGTCCAGTTCTGGGCCCCCCACTGCAAAAAGGATGCGGATGCATTGGGGAGGGTCCAGCGGAGGGCAAGCAAAATGATTAGGGGGCTGGAACATATGACCTATGAGAAGAGGCTGAGGGAATTGGGTCTGTTTAGTCTGCAGAAGCAAAGAGTGAGGGGGGATTTGATAGCAGCCTTCAACTTCCTGAAGGGAGGTTCCAAAGAGGATGGAGAAAGGCTGTTCTCAGTAGTGACGGATGGCAGAACAAGGAGCAATGGTCTCAAGTTGTGGTGGGAGAGGTCCAGGTTGGATATTAGGAAAAACTATTTCACTAAGGGAGTGGTGAAACCCTTTAATGGGTTGCCGAGGGAGGTAGTGGAGTCTCCATCCCTAGCAGTGTTTAAGTCTCGGCTTGACAAAGCCCTGGCTGGGTTAATTTAGTTGGGATTGGTCCCGCGTTGGGCAGGGGGCTGGACTTGATGACCTTCTGAGGTCTTTTCCAGCTCTATGGTTCTATGATTCTATGATTCCCTTAAAGACCTGACAACATGCATCTTACTTCAAAGGGACTTTTAACACCAGATTACAGAAGGAGACTTCAGAACTTTTATTTATCCTAAAATTCGACACATTGCGAATGGGCCTTAATTACCTTACACATTACAAAGACAGCCTTTGCACCTTTCGATATTCATAGTAACTCCAGATTAGCCACTTTATTGACTCTTACAATAATCAATTTCCTCCTTCCTTGTCTCTTCCTTGCCCCCTCGCCTTTAACTTTTATTCTATGTAGCTGATTTGTGTACTTTTTCATTGTATCCCTCTGTTCTATAATAGTCATGCCATTTCACTTTCAGAATATGAACTGAAGAAGTGGGTCTGCCCCCCTAATAAACCATCTTGTTAGTCTTTAAAGTGCTACATGACTGCTTTTTTTGTTTTACCAAGATCAGACTAACACGGCTACCTATCTGTTAAATTTTGACAAGGCACTGATGGCCATGCTTTGATAGGTGTTATATTTCAGAGTTCAAAGATTTACATGTAGAAACCCAGTCTGAGCTATTTCCTTTTATCACCTTAGTGCAGTGAATTTGTATCACTGGGAACTTGTGGATTTTAGATTTGGCATAGGGATTTACACATCTACTTCAGTGTAACCTCACAACAAAGCTGGGTAGACCTTTCAACTCTTGAGGCCTAATAACATATGCATATGTAGATCTTTGTTATCTTACTAATGACACTGATTTGTAATATGTTTGCAACACTGTAAGCCAAGCACACCTGTATTCACATCTTTATAGTATTGTAATAAGTCTTTATACAATATATGCCTTATTGAGTAATTCTTTAGAAACTAGTAACTCAGGGCTTCATATTATCATGGTGAAATGTATGTAGTAATATTATAAACAAAGTTTGAATTCCAGATGTATGATGATATTTGCACATGTTTGAAACCAGTACAGCTCAGTCTAGGCAAAAGTTGATAAACAAGTCTATCCTAAACAAAGGAATGTATTTATCTCAATTTACATATAAATAGTAAACAGGATTGTCAAGCCAGCCTGGGGCGCAGATGGCAGGAAACAGAACAATTTTGTATTTCAGCAAACACAAGAGAATGGGAAAGCATGGAGCTTCTTTTGCACCACTCTTCCTATCACCTTCCTCAGAGCTTGAGTAAGCTTTACTTTAAATATTATCCTTCAGAAGACTCTACTTCAAGGATTCAATGGACTCCTAAAGAAAGGGACAGAAAATCCTAGGTTCTCTCTTTCAACTAACAAGGCCAGCAATTTGAGGCCTCTGGAGGAGATCCTGACCAAGGAAAGGGGCAGTCATTATCTGAGAAAAGACATCTGGAACAAAGTCTTGAACCAAAACTTGCTATATTCAACTTAAAACTTTAGGTGCATAGTTTCACTTGTATTTGCTTGTGACCATTTCTAATTTTCTCTCTTAGGCTTTTAACTAAGTTCAAGGATATCTTTTGTCGTCTTCAAAGAACCAACAGCTCTTGCTATTCCTCTGAATGTTGCAGAAATGGGCTGGACATCAGAGCACATGGGTCTGGAGAAATTCAGAACTGGGGATGATTTGGAAGTCACCTGGTCTCAAAGCTGTTCCCCACTCTGGCATCCCAAATGCAGAATCCTAGAATACTAGAACTGGAAGGGATCTCAGGAGGTCATCAGGTCCAGTTGTCTACCCTCATGACAGGACCAAGCACCATCTAGATCAGGGGTCAACTGATCCTAAGGGTCAAACTCTCCTAAGTGGCATGCCAAGATTTAACCCTCCTGCCCTGGGCCACACCACTCTCCCGGGAGGGGGAAGGGGGAAAGGGGCTCTCTCCACCATGCACCCTGCATGGTCTTCTGACCTGGGATCCACTCCAGCTTTTCCTGTGCAGCGTGGAGCCTTGGGGCTTTCCTCTCTCTCCCCACAGGAAACCGGTGCTGGCTCCAATTTTGTGGGGGGCACAATGCTGGATCACCAACATGGGCTGGGGTCAGAGGGCTTGGAGGGGGTTCAGGGAAATGGGCGAGGTAGGGGCAGGTGGGTGACCCCGGTGTGTCCAGCCAGGCTGGGGGTGGGGTACTGTTGGGGTCTGGTCCATGGCTCCCTCGCTTTCCTGCCAGGGACCCAGGGGCCAATGTGGCTTTGGGGAAAGAGAACCCCCCTCCCATGTATCTTCATGTTCTCTCAACTACCCCCACTGCCATCCAGCCCCAGAGCCGCAGCCTGGGCAGCACTCACCCCCTAGTGCAGTGGTTACATAAGAACATAAGAACGGCCGTACTGGGTCAGACCAAAGGTCCATCTAGCCCAGTAGCCTGTCTGCCAACAGTGGCCAGCACCAGGTACCCCAGAGAGGGTGGACCGAAGACAATGATCAAGCGATTTGTCTCCTGCCATCCCTCTCCAGCCTCTGACAAACAGAGGCCAAGGACACCATTTTATCCCCTGGCTAATAGCCTTTTATGGACCTAACCTCCATGAAATTATCCAGCTTCTCTTTAAACTCTATTATAGTCCTAGCCTTCACAGCCTCCTCTGGCAAGGAGTTCCACAGGCTGACTACACGCTGTGTGAAGAAGAACTTTCTTTTATTAGTTTTAAACCTGCTACCCATTAATTTCATTTGGTGTCCTCTAGTTCTTCTATTTAGGGAACTAATAAATAACTTCTCTTTATCGGCCCTCTCCACACCACTCATGATTTTATATACCTCTATCATATCCCCCCTCAGTCTCCTCTTTTCTAAACTGAAAAGTCCCAGTCGCTTTAACCTCTCCTCATATGGGACCCATTCCAAACCCCTAATCACTTTAGTTGCCCTTTTCTGAACCCTTTCCAAGGCCAAAATATCTTTTTTTGAGGTGAGGAGACCACATCTATACACAGTATTCAAGATGTGGGCATACCATAGTTTTATACAGGGGCAGTAAGATATTCTGGGTCTTATTTTCTATCCCTTTCTTAATAATTCCTAACATCCTATTTGCCTTTTTGACTGCCGCTGCACGCTGCGTGGAAGTTTTCAGAGAACTGTCCACGATAACTCCAAGATCTCTTTCCTGATTTGTCATAGCCAAATTAGCCCCCATCATACTGTACGTATAGTTGGGGTTATTTTTCCCGATGTGCATTACTTTACACTTAGCCACATTAAATTTCATTTGCCATTTTGTTGCCCAATCACTCAGTTTGGTGAGATCTTCTTGGAGTCCCTCACAGTCTGCTTCTGTCTTGACTATCCTAAACAGTTTGGTATCATCTGCAAACTTTACCACCTCACTGCTTACCCCTTTCTCCAGATCATTTATGAATAAGTTGAACAGGATTGGTCCTAGGACCGACCCTTGGGGGACACCACTAGTTACCCCTCTCCATTCTGAAAATTTACCATTTATTCCTACCCTTTGTTTCCTGTCTTTTAACCAGTTCTCAATCCAAGAAAGGACCTTCCCTCTTATCCCATGGCCATGTAATTTACACAAGAGCCTTTGGTGAGGGACCTTGTCAAAGGCTTTCTGAAAATCTAAGTATGCTATATCTACTGGATCCCCCTTGTCCGCATGTTTGTTAACCCCTTTAAAGAACTCTAATAGATTAGTAAGACAGGATTTCCCTTTACAGAAACCATGTTGACTTTTGTCCAACAAATTATGTTCTTCACATGCTTCACAGTGGTTCTCAAACTTTTTGGTTCATGGAGCACCTGGCTCAGTGCAAACCTTTCCATGGACCATCAGTTGCTAATGGAAACTCACCGTTAATTACAAATTACACCCAAGCCATTTTGCTAGTGCTGCAGCTAGAGAAAATGGTTTAATTTAAATTATTAAACAGATTAAGCATTTTAACTTTCTCATGTTAGTTTATCATGTTAGTTCATTTTAAATAAAGTAAAATATTTATTTATGTCCAACACAAAAGGTTTCAATGTTTTCTTTATTTATAGCAGGCTTGGGGAACTATCAGTTGGGGACCACACAACTGAGAAGCAAAAAACCTGCTCCAATAACCTCCAACACTCTGAGCCTGACCCCATCACACCCCAGTCCCCAATTCCCCCATTACCTCCTCACCCCGCTCCCCTCGTCCCCACCCCTGACCCCCACTCCCACACCTTTCCCATGGCGGAGGGTCCCGGCTCTGTGAGGGGTCCCTGTGCTGTCTGATGGTAGCAGGCAGGGACCTGGGGCGGCTCTTGGGGGCGCTGGGGGTGGGCTTCCCCACCCCATTGCTTCCTTCTCGCCCAGATCTTCTCACTGTCTCATCACCCCTCAGCTCTCAACACCCAAGATCTTGTGTGGTGGTGGCTGATTGGGGATGGTCCTGGCCTGGCCCTGGTGGCAGGGCAGCCTGTTCCTGTCCGCTCCCCCCCCCCACCTGCGGGTCTCTGCAAGCTGCCGGGGCTGAGGTGGGGGGAGCAGCAGAAGCAGCACACATGCAGGTGTGGGGGCCTCAAGCCTGTGGGGGTGGGGCTGTCCCAGTTCTGCGTGGGGTCCGTGTGCTGTGGGTGGAGGTGGGTGGAGATCTGGGGTGACTCTTGGGAACACCAGGGGTGGATGTGAATTGGGGTTTTCTTCACCCCCCACCCCTCCCACCTCGCTGTGTGCCCTGAATCCAGAGCTAGTGCTCCAAGCCTCATGGCTGCACGGGCTCCAAGGGGGGGGAGGAGTTGAGCTCCCATCGTGGACTTCGCATGTCACTGAAAATCAGCTTGCGTGCCACTTATGGCACATACTGTGGGTTACCGACCTCTGATCTAGATCATCCCTGATAGATGTCTGTCTAACCTGCTCTTAAATATCTTCCACAACCTCCCTAGGCAATTTTATTCTAGAGCTTAACCCTGACAGTTAGGAAGTTTTTCCTCATGTCTAACCTAAAGACTCTCTTGCAGCAATTTAAGACCATTTCCTCTTGTCCTATAACCAGAGGTCAAGGAGAACAATTTTTCTCTCTCTTCCTTGTGACACCCTTTTAGATACTTGAAAGCTGCTATCATGTCAGTCTTCTCTTTTCCAAACTAAACAAACCCAGTTCTTTCAGTCTTTCCTTATAGATCATGTTTTCTAGACCTTTCATCATTTTTGTTGCTCTTCTCTCGATCCTCTCCAAGCTCTCCTGTAAAGTGATGCGTAGAACTGGACACAATACTCGAGTGAGGCCTAATCAGAGTAGAGCGGAAGAATTACTTCTCACGTCTTGCTCAAAACACTCCTGTTAATGCTTCCCAGAATCATGTTTGTATTTGTTTGTTTGGGTGTTTCCTGGGGTTTTTTTCAACAGTCCCACTGACTCATATTTAGCTTGTGGTCCACTATGATCTGTAGATCCCTATCTCCAGTACTCCTTCCTAGACTGCCACTTCTCATCTTGTATGTGAAGGTAGGGGCTTACAAGAGACTTTAAAATACCTTGCTACTAAAGGCTTGTGTTAAACTCCCCAAGGTCACAGATTCCCTGGCCTTGGATTGGTAACATTTGCATCACCCAAACTGAAAAACCCCTTTGAGAACCCTGGAAGGTACACTTGAGAATTCCTTTTTGTGGGGGTACCCTCAAGCTTTTTTAACCCTCCCTCTGGAAAAAGCTTGAAGAAACTAATTTCTCCTAAAAGTATGACTTGCAATATTAGGACCATGCACACAGAATGTTGCCTTCTAGGACACAGGAATCAGATAATGGTCTTAAAAAGGGGATTTTTATTAGCAAAGCAAAAACATACTTGATGAACCATGGCTTAGTTGCTTGGTATTACAGAACAGCTTAAAAAAAAGATTAAAACAGAATTGCTTCCCTGGAATTCAGTTTGGAAAGCGTAAGACAATGGCTGTATATGTTCAGCACAGAGAAGTCCAACAAACTCAAAAGTAACCTGATTGCATCTGACTAAACATTCCCTATTCTATTTACATATCTGTGGTTCCAAGATTTAGTCCATCCCTAGGCATGGACGTCACTGGATTCTCCATGCCTAGTTTCCTGGCTTAATTCATGTCTTCCCAGGCTCTCCTTTGGTCACACTAACAGGAACAGGAAGATCACTGCTTCCAATTCAAAAGCCCACACTGTTTCCATTGGTTCTCCCAGCCTCCTGCCAACTCATTTCCTGCTTCCCTAGCATTTCTGGGGACTATCTAGGGCCTACTGTCTATGTTTTAACCCTTACAGACAAGACAGTTAGGTTTAAAGAGTTAACTGCTATTTAAAAAAGACATTAGCTAATTGAATGACTGGAATGTCCAGAAAACGGTGTTCTTCCCTCCCCCCAATTACCACACCTGCTAAGGCTAACCAACTTTAATAAAGACAAAAGCGTGTCTCTCAGACTATTGGAGTCAGTGTCTGAAACAGAACTTGACAGCATACAGAACATGCACTGACTTTTGGCTGTGGACTGTGTATATGTCCCAGGCAGGGAGCCATATATAGCAGAGGGCACCCAAGATAAAAATATAAGTAGTGACGCAACCTCTTTCAGGTCTGAATTGCACCTCAGACTATGACAAACATTTTTTATGGCATCTAGGTTTAATGTGTGAGATGAAAAATCACACTCAAACTAATTAACCCATTTGAGAAAAGAATTAATTTTCCAAGATTTACAAAGGACAAGTGCTTTAAATTAAAGAAAGAGACCATACCTTCTGTAATTATAAGAAAAATATTTGACTTCTGCTTTAAATGTAAATCTCAATTGGCTTTGCATATTACTAAAGTTTCTTCTTTTGAACACTTTGTTTTGGACTGATGCTGTGAATTTGTGCATGTGATCGATTGTATTAAAAATGCAGAACATTGTGCGTCTACAGCCCACCTCAGCTGGCTGTAGGCATCACTTGTTAATGTGCTTGCTCACTCTCTCTCTCTGACTTATTGTTTCAAATGCTGCAGCCATGGTTACATGCACAATGGCTGTTCCTTCCTAGAGGACTGTTCCACATGAAAAGATGCCTATAGTCTCCATTGCTCTACTCAGCTACAGAAGTGACTTTGGACTTTATCCCTCCAGATTAGTTCCACAGTCTCTCTGCACAAATCTCACACACGTTTTTTATCACCCACCTTTTACTTTGATTCTTTGGCATAGCAGTTGTTAAGATCAAACTCAGGCCATGCCTTTGTAACAAACTCTTTAATTCAGCACATATAATAACTGGTAAAATCAAGTGAAGAGTTCCAGCTCCTGTTGAGACTCATCACTGTAACTTCTTTTTTCTGGGCTGCACTGAAACTTTTGTCAAAGGACCCAATGTTCTCAGATCTTGCTGAATGAAATGTCACTACTGAACTTTCAGCTTTAATCCATGTCTCCCTCAGATGGTTCAGTGCCGTATCTATACACTGCAGATGTTTCAGGAAGCCACTTGAGTAAATCAATAGGCCATCAAAGCAAACCAGCAAGGTAGAAAAACCAAATTGCTCTCACTGCATTGTAAAAACCTGTTGGAAAATTTTTCAGATGAAAAGATGTGTTCAGATAATAAATCCACAGGTATCACAAATGTAGGGGGTTTTGTGTGTATGTGTGTGTGTTCATCTGTAGTAGCCTTTTGATGGTTGCCCTACTATTCAGATTACTTATCTGGAAACTCACTATTTCCATGAAGAAGATCAAGGGAACTTTTCTTCCTTTCTGATGGAGGCATCAAAGTTATGCTAGTGAGTGTTCATGCTAATCCCTTCATCATCAGGGTCAGGACATTTTGGGACCAACGTATCTGAACCAGTGTTTTCTGTGTGCCTTTGTCTCTTGAAATTGGGATGGAAAATTTTCACTGTCTTTCGAGTGATGACATACAACTAATTATAAAGGAGTGTGTGATGTTATAGCTTATGTATAGTAAACACTCCAAAAAAATTGTTCTTTTCCCTCATTGCATGTTGATATTTTGCTGGAAGATGCTAATGGCTGCCAACAATCCCATGCCTTGTGAAGGTCAATGGGTGTTATAAATAACCTGATTTCAGATTAAATGTCCCTTTGTGTGGGATAATTGAAGTAATAGAAGCTACTGGTCGATGTAGCAAGACATGGTCCAAAGCTATGCCACATGAGCTGTGGGGTTTTCCTGGAGACTGACCGCAGATTTAGGCCTGGGAATTAATTATTTGCAGTTGTGTCTGTTGAGGGTAAAAAGAGGTCAGAAAGCCAAGAGAACAGTGTAAAGTCAGAGACTCGGTGGTATGTGGCTTCAAGAAAGCAGTAGATAGGACTACTGAGGCACTACTTCTCTGAGGCACAAGACTTTGTTAGAAAGTCAGGCTTGAAACAGTAAACAAAGAAGCTGTCTTACATGGTGGTTTTGTGTGTGTGTGTGTGTTGCATGTTCAGGGAAACATGAACATTCTTTACCAATAAACAGGCAATAAAAGAAATACCTACCTCATGTCTTGAATATTTGCTCTTAACCTGCTTACATTCTGAATATTAGCCAACTATTTGGGCCTGGGGGCAACAGTGGGTTTAGAAGTAGGATCCCAGCACAATTGAGGGAAATTGTGATGTGGCTTTCCTTTGGAACCAAGATGGAGCAAACAGTAGATGTGCTTGCAGAACTCAAACATAAGCAAAGGCAGTGGCAGATATAGGGCAGGGCGAGCAGGGCGGCCGCCCCGGGTCCCGTGCTTCCAGAGGCCCCGCGCATGCGCCGTGTCAAAAGGGGTGGCCCCGCGAAATTGGGCTGCCCGGGGCCCCGCAAAACCTTCATCCGCCCCTGACCAAAGGAATTTGTAAACAAGAACAGGAGACTTTGCAAAAAGAGTTAAAGTATCTTCTGGAGGTTTCTCAGCAAGGACTTGGATGACTTGTGAATAGAGAGAAACTTTGGTTGGGGCAGCTTTAGAAACTCAGCTACAAAGCAACTGGCTGAGGTGATCAGCAGCCTGATCATCATGAATCAGGAAAGCATTGCGTAAACTAGAACTGGATATCAGAGGGGAGCTGCAGCAATGACTTCAGGGTCTCAAATAGCTTGAGATGGAATTTAAAGGGACAGAGATTATTGTGGAATTCAGCTGCCTGGGTGAGAGAGAAAGCTGGCCAGAGAACTGAGTAAGATAAAATATTTATAACAACTTTCTACTCTGTTTATAGTTCGCAGAGGCCCAGAAAGGGGAGGATGGACTGTCCCAGTTTAAATTATACAAACACCTCAAAAATCCTTGGGGGGAAAAAATCCCTGCGGGATTCAGTCGACTCAGCTCAACATCATAGTCCAAATGAATAGCTGGGGAAATGAACAGTGAGGGGGATGGGTTGTAGCAGTCAGCAGAAGTGATCCATATGGTATCATGCTGCAAAATTTCATTCTCAGAAAAGACACTGAAAGTTATGTCTACACAGCAATTACAAACCCACAGCTGGGTCATGCCAGCTAATTTGAGCTCATGGAGCTCAGGCTAAGGGAGCTGATTTGGGCTGGAGTCCAGGCGCTAGGGTCTGAGGTCAGAAAATCCCAGAGCTTTGGCTGCAGACCAAGCCTGAACGTCTACACCCCAATTAAACAGATCCTTAGCTTGAGCCAGCTGGCACACGCCAGCTGCTGGTGTCTAATTGCAGTATAGGCATATCATGAGTTATCCAGAGCTGTCTCCTTGATATGTGGTTCACAGCCAGACATAAATCTGATCTGGGCAGAGCACAGCTAAGAATTAAGAACAAAATAAAATTCCACGTGAACTGGCAGAGGATCTGAGGAGACCTGTTTCTGATGTACCTGGATACCAAGGCGGATTTCCAGGATAAAATAGTAATGGAGAAATTTAAAAATGATCAGCTAGACTTGGATTCACAGATCAAATTGGTGAAAGGAGGTTAAAGCTTGACATGCTGTAGTAGTTGCCAGAGAACTTGAATCTTTCTTGGAATCAGCCTCTCATGAGAAAGATGGGAGCTGATTGCCATGATCTCTGGAGATTGCCATGATCTCTGGAAGTGCAGATTGGTGTTTAGTAGGCATGAAGGGAAAAGTCACAACAGTGTGAGCACTTGAAAATACTGTAAAAATTGTTTTGTAGATTTACAATAATGCAAAAAATAAGGAAAGCAGTGCAGTAGTATGGAAAAAAATTGTCCACAAAAGGAAGTGGTGTTACACACTTTAAGGTAAGTTGGTTGGGACAGAGTATCACAAGAGCCTAACAGTTTTCGTAATGGAGGGACACCAAACTAAAGGGGCAAAGCTTCTAGATATAAGGATCAGCTCCACAGTATTTATTTAGATATGGGCAGTTCAACAACAACAGTGGGAGTTTGGCTATTGAATATGTTATAGAATCTGTGAATTGTGTGGGACTGGTGGACCTTGGCTCAAATATAAGTTTAGACCAGTCATGGTGCTCATGCTAATTTAACAGAAAAACCAAATCTGAGCCATGTAAGTGGTCTCAAATGGAGACAATGCATGGGGAATAGGCAACCATCCAAAAATGTGGAAAATTGGATTTGAAGTAAAAGTTCTGGAATTAGGATGTGTCTACACTACAGTGTTATTTCAAAATATCTTACTCAGAAATAGTTAATTCGAAATAGCTTGTTTCGAAATAACGCATCTACACACAAAATGCATTTCGAAATAGCATTTTGCTATTTCAAAATAGTGCGTCCACACTGAGTGGACTCTGAATCGCATTTAAGGCTGGCCAGAACGAGTTCTGGCAGGGCACCAGGTCAGGACTTACTGTGTGGGGCTGCTGCCTGAGGCTATCTGAAGTTTGTGCTTAAAGGGAGCCTCCCGGACAGCCAGTTCTCAGGTTTCCCTACTTGCTTCTCTACCTCCATGAGGGACAGCAAAGCAGTTTGTCTCTGCATGCTCTGGTTGCCCTCACTCGGGACACCACAGCACTCTGCAACATGGACCCGGAGCTGCCCCGGGCACTTTGGTGCTTCTGTTGCACGCATTGCTGTGAGCTTGACTGCACTTTCTGCAGGGTGCTATCCAGGAGGTCCATCGGGGGGCTGTCAGTATCCAGGAGGCCCTGCAGGAGAGCTTCCACCCTGAGGAGCACTAAGAGCCTCCCTGGTCTGGCCCACTGGGGGCTCGTGCCTCATTCCTCCCTCACGTCCTTCCACTTACCCCTCCCGAACCCACCTTCCTCATGTCAAATAAAATACACATATTTTCATGAACACAAACTCTCTTTATTTAACAAAACTGGGGGGGGAGGGAATGAAACTCTGGTGAGACTGGGGAAAGGAGGTAGGAGAGGGGAAGAGAGAGGGTGGGAGAGGGGAGGGGGAAACCTGGGAGGAGGGAGCTGGAAGGGGGAAGGAAGGGGAAGAAGGGGGAGGGGAAGCTCAGGGCTCAGGGTTGGGAGTCTCGACGGACCAACTTGATTTTCATGCAAACCTGCTTCTGAGTTCGCATGTGGCCTTTGATGGCCAGGCTGGCAGCTATCCTGCCATAGATGGCCGCGTTCCTCCATCTAGTGTGGAGATCATGGACATTGGGGGCATCCCCCCCAAACCTGAATAAGGTCCATGATCTCCACCCTGGACCAGGAAGGCGCCTGCCTTCTCTGGGCCCTGGCAAGTTCCTGGGAGCTGGCAGACTGCTCCTGGGGAGCAGGCAGACTGCTCCTGGGGTTGCCAGTGGCTTGCTGGCTCATGTTTTGTGGCCCCTGGCTCCAAAGCTGGCTCTGGGCTGGCAGGCTTGGAGCTGGCACAGGACTGTGGCCAGAGTCTACCCCTTTAAGGGCTCTGGGGCGGGGGGGGGGGGAGGGAGAGGAGTGTTCTTGGTTGAGGCTGGAGTGGCCACCAGGGCACCCTGGGAAGGCTGGTGGCCCCCTATTTCGAAAGAAGTGTCTACACAGCACTTATTTCAAAATAGCTATTTCGAATTTGGCATATTCCTCGTAGAATGAGGTTTACCAAATTCGAAATAAATGCTCCGCTATTTCGAATTTATTTAGAAATAGCTGTTTGGCTGTGTAGATGCTAGTAAAGTTATTTTGAAATAACGACTGTTATTTCGAAATAACTTTGCTGTGTAGGCGTACCCTTTGAGAAAGAAATCTGGATAGCCAAGGTAGTGAATGATCTAATAATCTATTTAGGTTTAATTATAGCTAATAACTTTAATACATGGTAGGGAAGGAATTTTACAAATACCATTTGTAGAAATTCCTTTTAAAAATATGGGCAGATAAAACAAATAGCTCGTAGACAATTGGTTAGCAGTGAACAGGTTTTCCTGCCTCCAGGGTACAGAAACCATCATAACTACATGCTGCAGAAGCTTTCTCGCAAAGGAAAGAAGGCGGATGGTTTAAACCTACTTTAAGATCCAGAGTCTCAGAGGAATTTTAGCTGCTAAATTTCTTGTGGATTGGAAACAGGAACAGATTGCTGTTCATTTGCTGAATACAAACAAGAGCAAATAGTAAATAATGGAACCATGACTGCAAAATGTAAGACAACCAATGGATCCGGTTAATGTGGGTAGAGAGAGAAACCATGAGGAAGAAAAGAATTAAGGTGATCTCCTTGAGTTTCTGTTGGCCTTGCTATGATGCAATAAATGTACATTGAAATGAGTAGCAGGAGACTGGTCTAATAGGCTTTCTAGTAGGAACTGGGAATTGTTCTCCCAATCCAGCAAAGATATGGGTTGCACTGTACAATATGAGACTAATATGGGGGAAACCCCTCCTTTACGCAGCCATATCACCATTTCCCAGGACCAAAGAGGGAAGAGATGTAGCAGGTCATTGAAGAAAGGTGTTAGGGAAACATAAAGAAGCCTTCAACAAGTCTTTGGGCATCACCATTATTTCTGTTTTTAAAAAAATGTGGCAATACCATAGACTGTAGAAAACTCAGTCAAGTCACTCTCAGGGATCCTCATCCATTACTGCAGGGTTCTACTGCCTAGGTTCCAGTTTCAGCCTGGCAATCTCCACAGCAATGAAACAGCCCTGCAGCCTGAGACCCAGGAGCCCAAGCCCACTGTCCTGGGCCAGCTGGGTTTTTTTCTTTGCTGTTTAGACACACCCTAAGTGTGTATCATATCTAATATATGGTAGCTGATCACTGATCCATCATTATCTGAACTGCCCAAACCAGTCACCTGTACCTCTTTTAGGAATGTTGGGTTTTGCCTTATGTACCCCAAGTTTCACTTCACTTAAAAACTAGTTGCTTACAACATCAGACATAAAATACAAATGTCAGTGCACCATATTCCTGAAAAAATGAGGGCCTTCTTATGTTTACCAAATAATTATATAATACATCAATTGAAGTATAAATATTGTATCTCAGGGTGCATCTATACTGCACCGTTATTTCGAGATGAGCATTATTTTGAAATAACAATGTGAGCGTCTGCACAGCAACTCCATTATTTTGAAATAATGGATGGCTTATTCCAAAATCTGTAAACCTCATTCTACAAAGAATAATGCCTATTCTGAAATAGCTGTTTCAAAATAAGGCATGTGTTAGACGCTCCATTGCTGCTATTTCGAAATAGCCCCTCCACAGTGTCTCCTGGGGCTCTAAATCGAGATAGAATGTCAACATTAGGGAAGCCTGCCTTGGACGAATTTCAAGGCTTCCCTGCAGTGCAGATGTACTATTTTGAAATAAGCTATTTTGGAATAACTATTCCAGAATAGCATATTTTGAAATAAGCGTGCAGTGTAGACGTACCCTCAGAGAATAGAAACATAGGGTTGGAAGAGACCTCAGGAGGTCATCAAGTCCAACCCCCTGCTAAAAGCAGGACTGTTCCCAACTAAATCATCCAAGCCAGGGCTTTGTCAAGCCAAGACTTAAAATCCTCTAGGGATGGAGATTCCACCACCTCCCTAGGTAGCCCATCCCAGCTCTTCACCAGCCTCTTAGAGAAATAATATTTTCTAATATCCAACCTGGACTTCCCCCACTGCAATTTGAGACCATACCTCCTTGTTCTGTCATCTGTCACCAGTGAGAACAGCCTCTCTCCATCCTCTCTGGAACTCACTTTCAGATAGTTGAAGGTAGCGATTAAATCCACCCTCACTCTTCTCTTCTGTAGACTAAAGACCAAATCCCTCATCTTCTCCTCATAAATCATGAGCTTCCGCCCCCTAATAATTTTTGTTGCCCTCCGCTGGACTTTCTCCAATGCATCCATAATTGGGTAGGAGAGGGGGTGAGAATTGGACACAATACTCCAGGGCTACATCTACACTGGCAGCTTCTGGCACAAGAACGGTTTTGCGGAAGAGTTCTTGCACAAAAAGTCTTCCACAAGAGCACCTCTACACTGGCATAAGCCATTGTCTGTATGAAATTGTATCATGTGGTTGCACTTCTATAGCAGGTCAAAGTCTCTGCATGCTTCACTATGGATGTTATTTTTATTATAAACTAAACATAATAAAATCTGACTCTCGTTTCCACTATTATTGCCAACCAATTGAAGGCCATGCATATGATGTAGACACTATTTTTTGCCATTGCATGAAGCTGCGACTTGCTGGTCTTCAGAGGGTAAAACATTCACAGCACTGATGACAAAGCTTCCACTGAGGCTGAAAGTGGGGAACTGTTCTGTGCCATGAATCAGAGAATTCTGCTTCAGATGCTGAATATAGAAATGTTCTTGGAATGCTATCAAGCTCCACATATTGTCACTTAATAAAGTATGCCCTCAAGCAAGTCTTTTACCCATAAAGAAAATAATAGATCACTAAAAATTTGAACTAAGATAAATTTTGTGTCAGTAGAAGTCAAGTGGTAAAGAGATTGTTAACCTTTCTCTTTTGAATGAAGATAACTGCTTTTCAACTGTGATTAGGAAACGTAAGGTTATAATGTAGGTGTTCCAGTGGAATCTGACACAACTGGAAAGATATACTTCACATTTTTGCAGCCTCCATGAATATACAGTATTAGTGCTAAAAACTTTATTTAGAGTAACTGAAAATTCTTTGATTTAGAGTAGATCATTTCTTAATGTTCATGTATTTCCACTCTAATTATATACCATAATAAATAAAAGTTATGATCAATATAAACTATTTTTTCTTGATGCTGTAAATTGAGCTGTTTTTATTACAGCTTGAAGAGATTTATCTGCCTATGGTTTCAATAACTGGATTGGAATCTGTTTTATGCATCTCCCCTAAATTTATGTTGTTTTTGAACTTTTCTTGATTTAAAAAAAATATTTGAAAGGATTGCCTTTAATATCCTCTTGTATCTCTGGTTTTAAGACTAATCAGTCAAAACAAAGATAAAAAAAGATTGTATGAAATCTATAGGTAGATAATCTTAAGACGGTCTCATTCCCCACATTAAAATATTTTCTTTGTTTTAGTGTGTGGTTTTGACATATAAATAAATCAGGATAAACCTCACAGCATTTCTACTGTAGTAAAAAAATGTTTTTAAGCTTGTGAAATATTGGATGATTCAAAGGGGAATGGATAGTATGTCTGAAATTGTCTGACTCCCTGCTTCTCTTGAAATGAAGAAATGATGAAAATATACTCATCTTGCTGTACAATTAAGAGGAAACATGGATGGAAGAAAACAAAGGGCATTTGAAATAGTCTGTCTTTTTGACAAAGGCATGTATCTTTTATTTTCAAGGGTATGATCTTATTTTTTATGTTCAATGTTGTTCGTAATTATTCTATTCAAAGCAGGATTATATCTGTTTATAAATAAGTGATGATGGGCTATATATGGCAAGTGGAATAGTAAGAAGGTGAGATTTATCGTAGACTTCAGCATAATGCAAAAGGATTTGAACGTAAAAAGTAATTGCCTTTCTGTTTGGGGTATTATACATTACCAAGGATCTTTCACCTTCTTCAAATGTGGGAATTATAAGTTTATCAACTCAAAATATTAGATGAAATTGACAGTCTTTGGGACAGTGCACATAATGTGGTTTTCAGAGACCTGCTTTGTAAATATGTCACTCCATACTGGGAAAAGAGCCAAATGAAACACCTAAGTATTTCAGGATGCATTGTTGCATCTTGAAGACAGTATACCTAATCTATTAAGGTGCAAATATATGATAATTGTTCATGAATGAGCTATCTTAGTTGTCTGGGCAGTTGATAAATGACCTATCAAAAATCAGATGCCACGTTAGATATAATGTACACTTGGGGCATATCTACATAGCGGTGCTGGAACAATTTGTACAGTGGGTGTGCAGACAAACATTGAACCAAACTGTAAACCCTGCCTGTAATGGAAACCGCTTCAAGCTGGGGTAGGGAAGCACTCTTAGTTCCAGCATTTCTTTGCTGTGAAGACACACACAAACCCATGACTTGCCTGTGCCAGCCAATTCTGGCCGCAGGGCTTGGGTGCAGGTTTCCTTTATCTCTGTGTAGGCTTCTGAGCTTGGACCCTGTGGCATGTGAGGCTGCAGCTGAGGCTCCAGACCAAGCCTGGAATTCTATGCAGTTATGAAGCAGCCCTGCATCTTGACAGGCTTTCAAGCTGCTTTTTATAGCAAGAAGTCTGAGGACTGGTTGGCTTGCTGACCTGTATGTATCCCCCTTATTTTCTGTTCTGAGAGAGCGGATTCTGGTACCATTTTTGTAAGGCTTTTTGTAAGCAGAAAAGCAACAGATAGAATCAGCAAGCGCTCACAATTCAGAAAGGGCACTGGGGTTTCGTTTAAGTTAATTGAACTATATTGATTTAAACTAGTTGATGATCACGCCCATCCAGTGTAAATTTGGATAAAGTCTAGTTTTGATCTGCGGTGTCTTATCGATACCAAGGACACAATGACTGTCACATTCTGTGGTGATATTGAAACTGTCACTCAACGTGACCATATATGCACAAATGTGAGTCCAACTAGTTCATCAACATTAATGATCAAATCCAGATTTAAACCCAATTCTCATAAAGTGAAAGGATAATCCTTATACTACATACAACCTGGATTCTCCCACAGCTCTGAGCATACTTGCAATAACACACTTGCTGCAGACTCTTGAATATTTGCTTATTGTCCTGCTTGATATTTTGATTTTTCGCTGAAAATTTGAGTCTAGCTTATTGATATTTTCACATGAAATTTCATAGTGACCAAACTTCTAGTTATGAAAATAAAGAAAAAGAAAATTTTAATTATTTTTCTTTAATAATTTTGTTCCAAAATAATGGGGATTTCCACTTTATCTTTTTTATTCCTTTTTCTCTTTTTTTCCATTGGCAGCGTTTAAAAAAAAAAAAAGAGAGAGAGAGAGAGAGAAAATTGAAGAAAAACTACTAAAACTTCAGTTGTTAAAAATTCCTATTAGTGAAATGTCACAAGTTTTATCAAAAGCAAAATTAAACTTTCCTTATTTTTATTTATGTGCCTTCTCCTTATTTTTATATAGTAGACCAAAATAGAGCGAGAGAGACACTGTTCTTATTTCAAAGAACTTTCATGGTGTTTTAGAGGAATTACTTTCTTCCACTCCCCAAACTTTAATACATATAAAATGATTTTCAGTCTGATATAGTGAATTAGTGAAGGTGAGGTTTGTACGTATTCTATTTTAAAGTTTGAAAGCAGAAATATAACTGAAGAAGAAAATGATTGGTAGGCTATTTAAATGTCCTAAACAAAACAGATTTGTTTTCTTATGTTTTTAGCATGTTATTTTACATGGCAAATTTTGAAAAATTTTACATCAGGATAAAATACTGGAAATGCAAAGGTCCTGAGATAATAAAATAGTCTTTCTTTAAAAAAAAGGAGGGCGTGGAATTCCTCCATGGTATAACAGTTGCCTCAAGGAAAAATTTGTCCTAATTGTGCTATTATTGGCACATTAGTGACTATCTGAATAGCAAGCCTACAATGTATTACCATTCACATAAAATGAATTGCAGAAATGCTGTAATTCATGTTTTCTACTCACTTTGATCTACAGAACAAAAAACTATGACTTTTTGTAAAAGCAATTAAAAATTATTCTTGGCATAAAAAAGAGCTACACCTCTTTTCCTCTATAAGGAAAACATCTGCTTGCTTTTAAATCTTGAAGCTTAGTACCCTAAGGATAAATTAGTATCTGTAGTAAAAAAACCTAAATTTAAAGTAATGAAGCATAAACAGCAACACATATAAAAGATAATACAAAGAGGGCTATAAGAAGCCTTTAAAGATTTTATTACAAAAAAATATGTTCTACTCTTTTTGTCCTGTAAATGCAATGAAAATATATTTTTAAATAAAGTTTTGTATAGAACACATAAAAACTGACTCAAATATTCTAGAAGCGATTAGCAGAATAGGTTAATGTGATATGGTTAGCTGCAGAAGATATGATCTTGCAAATACTTGCTACTGGACTTCACATTTTTCCTTAACCCTAATCTGAGGTTTATGAAAACAAGCAATGGTTTGGACAAATTAATTTTAATTAAAAAAAAAACTTGAGAAAATTGTCACAAAATATTGCCTAAGTACGTGAAAAAGTTTTAGGCTGAATTTTGTTTTCATAACAGAGATTCATTCTCCTACATAAAAAAGGACTTGCATCATCCCCAATGGTGAGAGGTTTGTGTCACAACTCTAATGTATCAGAGGGGTGGCCGTGTTAGTCTGAATCTGCAAAAGCGGCGAGGAGTCCTGTGGCACCTTATAGACTAACTGAAGTGTTGGAGCGTAAGCTTTCGTGAGCAAAGACCCCCTCGTCAGATGCATGTAGTGGAAATTTCCAGAGGTAGGTATAAATATGCAGGCCTAAGTTGATTGTGTCAAACTTGAAGATGAACTGTAGCTCAGCAGTTTCTCTTTGAAGTCTGGTCTTGAAGTTTTTTTGCTGCGGGATGGCTACCTTTAGATCTGCAATTGTTTGTCCAGGGAGATTGAAGTGTTCCCCTACAGGTTTTTGTATATTGCCATTCCCAATATCTGATTTGTGTCCATTTATTCTTTTATGTAGGGACTGTCCAGTTTGGCCGATGTATATAGCAGAGGGGCATTGTTGGCACATGATGGCATATATTACGTTAGTAGATGTGCAGGAGAATGAACCAGTGACGGTATGGCTGATCTGGTTAGGTCCTGTGATGGTGTTGCTGGTGTATATATGTGGGCAGAGTTGGCACCAAGGTTTGTTGCATGGATTGGTTCCTGAGTTCGAGTTGTTATGGTGCGGTGTATAGTTGCTGGTGAGAATATGCTTCAGGTTGGCGGGTTGTCTGTGGGTGAGGACTGGCCTGCCTCCCAAGGCCTGTGAATGTGAGGGATCATTGTCCAGGATGGGTTGTAGATCACTAATGATGTGTTGGAGAGGTTTTAGCTGAGGACTGTAGGTCATGGCCAGTGGTGTTCTGTTGGTTTCTTTCTTGGGCTTGTACTGTAGCAGGAGGCTTCTGGGTACATGTCTGGCTCTGTTAATCTGTCTCCTCACTTCCTCGTGTGGGTATTGTAGTTTACGGAATGCTTGTTGAAGATCTTGTAGGTGTAGGTTTCTGTCTGAGGGGTTGGCGCATATGCGGTTGTACCTCAGTGCTTGGCTGTAAACAATGGATCGTGTGGTGTGTCCGGGATTGAAGCTGGAGGCATGCAGGTAAGCATAGTGGTCGGTAGGCTTTCGGTATAGTGTGGTGTTTATGTGACCGTCACTTATTTGCACCGTGGTGTCCAGGAAATGGACCTCCCGTATAGACTGGTCCATGCTGAGGTTGATGGTGGGGTGGAAGCTGTTGAAATCGTGGTGAAATTCTTCCAGAGTCTCCTTCCCCTGGGTCCAGATGATGAAGATGTCATCGATGTAGCATAGGTAGAGAAGGGGCGTAAGTGGACGAGAGCTGAGGAAGCGTTGTTCCAGGTCAGCCATAAAAATGTTGGCATATTGTGTGGTCATGCGGGTGCCCATAGCAGTGCCACTGGTCTGGAGGTATATATTGTCACCAAATCTGAAATAGTTGCGTGTGAGGATAAAGTCGCAGAGCTCAGCCACCAGTTGTGCTGTGGCATCATCAGGGATACTGTTACTGACAGCTTGTATTCCATCTACATGTGGGATGTTTGTGTCGAGAGCCTCTACATCCATGGTGGCTAGGATGATGTTTTCTGGAAGATCACCAATGCATTGTGGTTTTCTCAGGAAATCAGTAGCGTCACGGAGGTAACTGGGAGTGCTGGTGGTGTAGGGTCTGAGTAGAGAGTCCACATATCCAGACAGTCCTTCAGTGAGAGTGCCAATGGCCGAGATGTTGGGGCGTCCAGGATTTCCAGGTTTGCGGATCTTGGGTAATAGATAGAACAACCCTGGTCGGGGCTCTAAGGGTGTGTTGATTTGTTCCTGTGCTTGTGTGGGGAGTGTCCTGAGCAGATGGTACAGTTTCTTAGTGTATTCCTTAGTGGGATCTGAGGAAAGTGGCCTGTAGAATTTGGTATTGAAGAGTTGTCTGTCAGCCTCCTTTTGGTAGTCAGGCCTGTTCATGATGACAACAGCACCTCCTTTATCAGCCTCTTTGATTATAATGTCAGAGTTGTTCCGGAGGCTGTGGATGGCATTGCGTTCTGCACGACTGAGGTTACAAGGCAAGTGATGCTGTTTTTCCACAATTTCTGCCTGTGCACGTCGGCAGAAGCATTCTATGTAGAGGTCCAGACTGTCCTTTCAACCCTCAGCCAACTGTCATTTCGACCCTCAGCCAACATTTTTATGGCTGACCTGGAACAACGCTTCCTCAGCTCTCGTCCACTTACGCCCCTTCTCTACCCATGCTACAGTTCATCTTCAAGTTTGACACAATCAACTCAGAATTAAACAAAGACTGTGAATGGCTAGCTAACTACAAAAGCAGCTTCTCCTCTCCTGGTATTCACACCTCCAGATCAGCTACTAGAAGTGGGCCTCATCCTCCCTGACTAGATCCACCTTGTCATCTCTAGCCTGATTCTGGCCTGCATATTTATACCTGCCTCTGGAAATTTCCACTACATGCATCTGACGAAGTGGGTCTTTGCCCACGAAAGCTTATGCTCCAACACTTTGGTTAGTCTATAAGGTGCCACAGGACTCCTCGCTGCTTTTCCAACTCTAATGTAATTTAAATAGCATAATGGATCATTTAAATAGCATAATAGATGAGCATTTCTGTGTAGAGATCTCTGAGCAATACAGCACAGTGTGTAAATAACACAGCATACAGAAGTTATTAGCTATTCTGACTGAGATGACTGACAAGTAGATATTGTATATGGTGCCTTCGATCTTACAGAAGTGTGTGCTATAAGGGAAGTTCCCAACACTTATTCTGGCAGAGAAAAAGCAAAGAACATTAGAACAAGGCATCTTCTGGATCCAGAAGTTTGTGCAACAATGGTCATATGGCTTTTTGCAACAAAGAGCCTTGGATAACAAGTCAGCTCAGAAAGAACTTGTATGGGGCACACAGATGAAGAAGATGGCAAAGAGGAACTGGGGGCAGGGCTAACCCCACACCTATGTCCTTTTCAGTTATGTATGACAGACAGGAGGCCTTTAAAATGGAGGAAACTAGGGTCGGGGGTCGGGCAGGAAGAAGAAGAAGCAGGACTGATAAAGAGGACACTGCTTTCATGACTCCCAGAACCACAGGAACAACTCTCATTGGGGAAATCTTGACCCTCGAACCTACAGTTTATGCGGTGAGCTCCCAGAAGAAACTTAAGGAGGCAAGCAAGGGGTAATGGCCCAGTGCAAATAGCTGGGTGTGATCAGGTTCTTCCACCATCTGGAAGACAACTCAGGGGATGTTTTTACAGGGCTGTAAAGAAACCCAAGGTTATGAGAGCACTCAAGGATCATAAGACTGCAAATCAGTTAACACAGAGTACAGCAGGCAAATTACCTCTGTTGTTGCTGCATACATGAGAATTAAAATATTTCTGAAGAGATTCCCTAAGATTTCTTTTCTCTAAATATATAAAAAAAAGTTTCCTACGGTACGACAGACTGACAACAGCATGTCACTCGGCATCCCACTGCCCTTCCCCCCTCAGCCATTGGCATCCTTCCTCTCTTCCTCCCTCCTTGGTGCTCTGGGGGGGCGTAGCTGCATACACACATACGCCGGTGCTCGAGAGTGTGTGTGTTGGAGCTACATGGCCCCCCACTCCAGTGCTGAGGGAGTGGCAGGAGCAGTGTCCTACTCTCCACACTTTTCAATTGTCTTAAAATGTCCCACTTTATCACTGTCATTTTTAAAAAAAACTCTCATCTGGGCTGCCCGGCCTTCTGATGTGTCTTGGATTTAGTGCCACTCTTTCATAGAGCAGGAGTTCAAGCTCACAGACCATGGGCCATCTGCAGCCCAAGCAGCTCCTGCTCCATTCCTCACATCAAACCCCTTTTCTCAAGCCCTGTCCCTCAAGGGATATGGTCTCAGGGATTATGGGGGGAACTAGCACACGGTGGCAGCAGGGATTGAGCCTGCCCCCCCATGGTACTCACCTGGGTAGCAGGAGGTGCAGGGAAGTGGAGTGGCAACATGAAGTGGAGCATCCCGTCCCCAGCTTGGGGATTGGGAGATGGGGCAGTGTGGAGAAGACTGCTGCATAGCTCTGCTTCCCCATAGCTTTGAGTGCAGGGGGTGGTGGGACTGGATACCTCCTGCTGCCCCAGCCCACCAGGCCCCACAGGGTAACCTGAATATGGGGTACTATCCAATACACAGGATAATTGGCATGCCCACCACAGGGCCCCTGAAAACATGAAGCCTGGGTTGGCCAGGCCGAAACGATGGGACTAGGGATCTTAAATTTTGATGAATTGATTAATCAAATAGTCGATGCAATTTGCATCGACTATTCAATTAGTCGATAAGGCACCTCTGCCTTTGAAGTATAGCAACAGCCCCAGTCATGTTGCTACACTTCAAAGGTGAAAGCGCTGCGGGGAGCACGGGGCCAGCGGAGCAGTTCCCCTTTGGCTCTGTGCTCCTCACAGCATTTCAAAGCAGCAGCGCTGAGTGGAGCCCAGGTCAGCTGGGGGCTCCCCAGCTTGCCCCCGGGATCCATGCAGCGCTGCCACTTTGAAGCACCTTCTCCTCTTCCCACTGCCCCCCCCCTTGCAGCTTCTTTCTGATAAAGACAGCAAGGAGGAGGGGAATGACTAGTTAACTATTGTGTTGACTATCCAATAAGCATTTATTCAACTAGTTCACATCCCTAGATGGGACTGCTCTGCACACACCTCCCCTGAGCTACAGGGACGCACTGGCAGTGGTGCAGAGCTAGCAAAGGTGCTCTCGCCCTGCTGCATTACTGACGGTAGCGCTCGGGAGGTGGAGTCAGGAGATACATGGGGGGCGGGGGGAACTGGCAGAGACCCCTGCTCTCCTACCTCAGAGCCGTGCCAGAAAGGGGTGCCCACTGGCCCACTAGGAGGATTTGAGGATTGGTACAGGTCCTAAGTTAAACTGGGTTTAAGACTCCTGCCATAGAGTAAAACTATTAGTACTCTGGTTTGATTAATGTTCACTTTAATATCAAGTATCAAGTGTAGTAATTATTGAGGCGTAAGTATATTTTCAGCACTGAAAAATCACAATGAAAGTAATTATCAACAGAGTAAGGCCAGTTTTAGAAGCAGTAGTATATGTGAGAAACAGCGTAGTTTTCGACTAGTCTGAAGTTGTACCGATCATGTTCCAAGAGTTGTTTGGGGGGGGGAGGGGGGAGAAGAGGGGAAAATAAGACTGGAAATTAAAAACATTTGTTGGTTTCATTTACTTTCACAAAGCTTTTGATTTTGATTACGGGAACTAGCAAAATCAGATGGAATTCCAGGTAAGAGAATTGCAATTATAAAAGCTATGTATAAAGATTCCTGCGGTGAATTAAGAATTGGTGGAAAATGAAACAACTAGTTGTGATAAGACATGGGTATAGAATCACCATCTCTTTTCATCACATAGCTTCATATCAATCTAAAATTCTGTCTTTGGACACTAACAGATAACGCTCACGGAAATCAATGAGACTTGAGTAGGATTATCTATAGGCAGAATTTGTCAGTCTGAATTCTGCAAGATGTGCTGCTGGAACCTTGATGTAGCATGTCTTGGAAAGAATATTTCACACAGATGAAATACAAAGATGAAATGACAATGCCAGAAGGCAACACAAAGTTCACGTAAGCACTTTTACCCTGGGTCCTTGGAACAAAGTACATCTTGAAATGACAATGTGATACAGAATAGCTGTCTATCCTTCCTACCTGAGCCTCTCCATGACTCCTCCTTCTCATCTAAGCAGTCAAAGATTCAATTATACTTGCTACTCCATCATTAATAGTGTATAGGTTTGTATTCTATATCTGTTTGCTAATGGCTGCCTTTGTCTGGTTAGATGTTCTCATCATTTTTATGCTTTCAGACTTAGTCTCAAATGCACTTGAAAGGTGCCCCTGAGATGGATAACTTTGATTCTGACCCTGTGTCAAGACATTTAGGAAATATGACTTGAGAGAGATGTTTGTTAATTTAAAAGATGTTCTTCAAAGGCTTTACTGAAATAATCACTTGAGATCATTTGACAGTAAATGTGCTCTATATTGTTAATCAGTAACTCATTAACCTTAACAGAATTAGAATAGAAGACTTTTTAAGGGGAAATTAGAGCCCTTTCAAAGCATCAATTCTCATTCCCTTTTCAGTACTTGACTACCAGGCCCTCCCCCTCCGAAGGTTTCTGAGGTGATGCCTATGCAATAACATAGGGATGCAGTCATGCTTCATCATATCACTTCACATAATGCATTATAATGTGATGAGATCTATATTATCTGATGCAAATGTCACAATGCAAAAGTTACCTGATCCATTAGACCCTCCCCTCTGCCTCACTAGAAACTAAAATTAAGCAATTAGCTACAGATGCGTGTTTTTAGAACAACAGTGAAACCTGTACAGGATGGCACCCCCAATTAGGCAATCTCCAATCTAAGCCACTACTTTGGCATATCTCCAAATATTCAGGGCATTGCAACTCCATCTGTATTAAATTACCTCTGTTAAGCAACCAATTTCTGAGTCTCCCTTGAATAGTCACTTCAGACAAATCATGGATGACAGAAGCTACATGTTTATTCTAAGAACAGAGGGTGAATTTTCAACAGAGGTTATAGCTGTTAGATTGCCATGATTCCCTTTGGCTTTCTGGAAAAATCCCAGCCAGAGGTCATAACCAGAACAATACTAACTGCTCATTTCGGGCTGCTCAAAGTCATTTACAAATGCAGCAAAGCTCTGTTATCTGCTCCTTAAAGACCCAGAGATTTAGTGGTTGTTCAGGGTCATTCTCTTTTCTAGTGCTGAAGTTAATGCGTGTTCTGCCACTGATTTTCGGTGTGAGCAGAATTAGACCAACACCGAGATCTTTGGAAAATCCACCTTGAACTTTCTAGTTCAGAAAATTGTCATGTGACCCTAAAATACGTTTTGTAATAAGACCTTCAACCAAATATTTGAGTGCCCTGATTAATTTCTCTTCTATGGTTTCATAATTACTCAAATGCCAATCAATCATTTATTATGGTGTTCAGCCTAATTGCTAATTATCTGAGCTTGATTTTTCAATTGCTGATCTTCTGTTTCTTACATAAATTGTTTCAAAATGATGACACAAAATAGACTCCTCACAAGCAATTCAGTTATTGCCATATACTCCAGTTGTGTGTGTATGTGTTGGGAGGGTTTAGTAGTAAGAGTAAGGGAGGAAGAATTCTTCTGAGGCTACATTTTCTACACTCTGTCTGTAATGTCAGAGGTCACTTTCCTTTCTGATTACTTTATGCAAGAGTTTAGCCTTTTATATATGATGATAAAAGATGAAGGGAAGGGATTTAGGTCTCACTAGACAATTCTATTTTAAAATACTCTTGGAAAATGGCAAAGGAAAGAAACTGGCCACTAGAATTACTACCACAGTGTAAAAAAACCACAACAGTACAAGTTCAGCTGAATGTCAGTAACCTCATGTTTTGCCATTCCATATACCTTTGGGGTTGGAGGTGGTGCAGCTGGCCTTCTATGTGGAATCAGGGCAGGCCCATTCAGGCTACGTCTAGACTACATCCCTCTGTTGGCAGAGGGATGTAAATGAAGCACTTTGAAAGTGCGAATGAAGCTGGGATTTAAATATCCTGCACTTCATTTGCATAATCACATAATGGCGCTCTTTCGAAAAAGCGTTCTTTTGAAATTGAAACCGCAGTCTAGATGCAGTTCTTTCAAAAACAGGGTGCTTTTTCGAAAGATCCTGTAAACCTCAGGATTTACAGGATCTTTTGAAAAAGCGCCCCATTTTCGAAAGAACCACAGGTTGACAGGATCTTTCAAAAAAGCACCCTGTTTTCAAAAGAACCGTGTCTAGACTGCGGTTTCAATTTCAAAATGGCGCTCTTTCGAAAGAGCGCCATTACGTGATTATGCAAATGAAGCACGGGATATTTAAATCCCGGCTTCATTTGCACTTTCAAAGTGCTTCATTTACATTCCTCTGCCAACAGAGGGATGTATTCTAGACGTAGCCTTAGTCTTGATTAATGGGAAAATTTCCACTGACTTGAATGATACAGATTCAGGACCTAAAAGTGCAACTGTGTATGTTAAAGCAACTACATATACATAATAATGGCTTGTACCATATGTTCAGTCTCATGATTTACATGGCCCAAGAAGTGCAACAGTGAATTAATGCAGTGGTTTTCAAACTTTTTTTTTCTTGTGACCCAGTTGAAGGAAATTGTTGATGCCCATGACCCAACATAATTATATCTTTTGACAAGACTGTGGACTCTGGGATGGGTCTGGCATTGAGGGTTTAGGGGGCAGGGGGCAGGAAGTAGTTCAGGGTTTGGGGGGTATCAGGGATGGGGCAGGGGATTAGGAAGGAGATTTACCTCCTGTGGCGGTTCAATGTGAGTGCTAAGGCAGGTCACCTGACTGTTCTGGCACCACATATCATGCTGCACCCCAGAAGTGGCCAACAGCAGGTCTGTCTTTTAGGCAGAGGTGTGCAACTTTGTGCTCTGTGCTCATCCACAGGCACTGCCCCCCAGCTCTCATTGGCCAGGAACTGGCCAATGGAAGTGCAGAGCTGGTCCTCAGATTGGGGACAGTGTGCAGAGCCCTAGTGCCCCCTTGTCTATTCGTGAAATCACTATTCCAGGTTTCACATATTTGTCGGGTTCTTCTGTCCCAACCTGGGGGGGGGAGGGGGACAGCGGGAGTTGTGAGACACAGAGAACTTACCATGACAACCAGACCCATGGTGAGTTTCCCACAGCTGCCAGGAGCCTGGGGAAACTCACCACAGCTGCTAGGATATGCACAGAGTTTCCCACAGCTTCTGGCCCTCACAGTGAGTTTGAGAGCTGTGGGGAGTTCACTGTGGGAGCTCAGAGCCACAGCTCCCAGTAATTGTGAATTTCATCATTCATGATGGTGCCCGGAACACAACCACTGGGAAAAGGATGTCCTGTATTTGCCACTAAACAATCCATTTACAGCTTAAGTCTGTTTTAGGATTTGGTCCCAATGAGTTAAAGAGAACCGCTCACTACTTGGCCTGAGTAAGACTCTTCCAACCTGCACCCGAATAAATGATTTCCTGGTACCTTGAAACAACTTCTCCCTGAACCAGTCAGAACTGCTTTTTAGCCTCAATTTATCAGCTAATAACCACATTAGACTATTACTTTCTACTATAAAAAAACTAAATTGGAAGCAATCAAGCCCAATAGATCAAGTTCTCTCTCCAGATCCAACTCTCCCTACTCCACTCTTCTTTAATTCATTCCTTTTCCCACAAGGCTCCTTTGAAATGGCTATGTCAGTTTAAATATTGACTTGATGACTTAAATTACTAGCCCTAGCTCCTTGATACAGGTAAAAGAGCACACATGGCTCAGCCAGCAGGAGGATATCACAGACATGCTAGGTGAACGGCATGTAGCTGTTTGGTGTGTAGGGAAAGGAAGCAAAAAAAAAAAAAAAAATAGAAAAAGAGTCATGGGAAAGGAAAAAGAAAAAACCAACTGAACCAAAAATCAACTGAAAAAAAGAAGAGACATCAGTTGTGCCAGAACTAAGAAGAGGGCTCAAGAGGAACACTAGCACTTAACTTCTGACAAGGAGTGAGTCTCAACACTTAAAAAAAACCCTAACTACTGCTGTAGACAATCAGTATCCAGTATCAAATTCTCTTAATGTTAATTGAGTTAAACTAGTGCTGGTGAACTGACTACAAACTAGTTCTTTGTTTCTATTAGTTGTTCAAAAATTGATCCCACTTTCCACAAATGTATTTGCTATACTACGTACTGAACAGCAGCATATACAAATACATTGGAGAGACTTAGGTGGGTGAGGTAACATCCTTTATTGGCCCCACTTCTGTTGGTGAGAGAGAGAAATGCTTTGAGTTTACACAAAGCTTCTAAAGGAGAGTTTTTTGTTAACTCAAATGCTTCTTTCTTGCTAACAGAAGTTGGGCC
The DNA here is from genome assembly GCA_032595735.1 of Pelochelys cantorii. Classification (NCBI taxonomy): domain Eukaryota; kingdom Metazoa; phylum Chordata; order Testudines; family Trionychidae; genus Pelochelys; species Pelochelys cantorii. The sequence continues at coordinate 19,936,577 of CM064339.1, forward strand.
AGTAAAAGATGTTACCTCACCCACCTTGTGCCTTTATTCCCCTGGGATGAACACAGCTACCGCAACACTGCATAGATAAAGAAATAATGGAATCATAGAACTGGATGTAACCTCAAGAAATCATCTAGTCAGTACCGTGCACTCATGGCAGGACCAAGAATCATCCAGACCATCCTTGACATGTGTGTGTCTAACCTGCTCTTAAAAATCTCCGATGATGGAGATTCCACAACCTCCCAAGGCAATTTATTTCAGTGTTTAACCACTCTGACAGTTAGGAACTTTTTCCTAATGCCCAACCTAAACCTCCCTTGTTGCAATTTAAGCCCATTGCTTCTTACCCTATCATCAGAGGTCAAGAAGAATAATTTGTCTCTTTCCTCTTTGTAAGAAACATTTAGGTACTGGAAAGCTGTTGTCATCTTTTTCTTTTATCTTCTTCTCTCTCTCTCTTCTTTTTTCCAGACTTAAAAACCACAATTCTTTCAATATTCCCTCATAAGTCATGTCTTTTAGACCTTTAATAATTTTTGTTGCTCTTCTCTGGACCTTTTCTAATTTGCCAACATCCACAGAGACCTGAGCACAGTACTAATCAGCACAGAGTAGAGAGGAAGAACGACTTCTCATGTCTTGCTCACAACATTCCTGTTAATGCATCCCAGAATGATGTTTGCTTCTTTTGCAAGTGTCACACTGTTGACTCTTATCTAGCTTCTGATCCACTGGATCCTTTTCTGCAGGGCTCCTTCCTAGAAAGTCACTTCCCATTCTGCATGCATGAAACTGATTGTTACTTCCTAAGTGGAGTACTTTGCATTTGTGCTTGTTGAATTTCATCCTATTTATCTCAGACAATTTCTCCAGTTTGTCAAGATCACTTTGAATTATGACCCTATCCTCCAAAGCACTTGCAACTCCTCCCAGCTTGGTATTATCTAAAGTTTACTCTCTATGCCATTATCTAAATCACTGATAAAGATATTGAACAGAACTGGTTCTAAAATTGATCCCTATGGAACCCCACTTGTTAAACCCTTCCAACATGACTGTGAAGCATTGATAACTACTCTCTGGGAACAGTTATCCAACCACTTATGCACCCACCTTATAGTAGCTCCATCTACTATATTTAGATGTATTTCCCTAGTTCATCAATAAGGAGGTCATGCAAGACTGTATCAAGTGGTTTACTAAAGTATAGATATACCCCTTATCCACTAGGCTTGTTATCCTGTCAAAGAAAGCTATCATGTTGGTTAGACATGATTTCTTCTTTAGAAATCCATGCTGTTACTGAATGTCATTTTATGGGTTGTTAGAAAAATGATAACTTGGACTAGTCGCTGCTTCTGGTGTGTGAAAGGTCATAATGTTGCTAATCTTCCTTTGTTGGACTAAAGAAGTTTTCAATGTGGGTGAAGATCAGAAATAACAGAGAGTGATAGCCTGCTGCTATGAATTCAGATTAATAATCATTGCTGGTAAAAATTGCTCTGGAATTTTTGGATTTGTGATAATTTTCATTAATACCAAGCTGCCCTTCCTATACTGAAAAACAAAGACCAAATTGCCACACAAATATTTGTGATCAGTGATTGTCATGAAAATAGTTGGGAATCACTTTTTTTCTGTTTGACTGGTTCCAATGCCAACTATTTTAGATTGTAAATATATCTGAATAATGTGTTAGAAATAAGTATGCACTTATATGTAATTGTATAAATGTAGATTGTTGAAGTATTTCAGGCACAGTCATGAGCCGAAGTGCATAAAGGGTTTATGGCTTAATTAGTCGTATTTTCAGAGAGCCTCTGTAATAATATCAGCAAGGACTTGCATTGGCAAGTCAGAGAACCCATATTGAGTAAATGACTTTTCTAACTGCCTGATTGTGCATGCAATGGCTCAAGTTGCATATGCAAATTATAAGGGTTTGTGCATTTCCAAATACTGCAGACTCAATTAAGGTCTTGATCCCAAGTGTAGATGAACATCAACTCCGCCCTCTGAAGTTAATAGAAACTGCTCCGCATCTCTATGGATAAGGTGCTTAAGAAGGTCATCTGAAAATTTAGTCCCAGTGCTAACCCTGGGATCTTCTACGACATTCTGCACAAGACCCCAGTCTTTAGGGTTTTTTTTAATATATTTTATATTCACTTGCTATTAAACAGACAGTGACTTGTAAAAACAAACACAGCCCCCTCATGTTATGCTCCTTGCCATTCTGAACTTGCCTTGCACAATAGCACAGGTCTCAAACCAGCTCTTTTATTGCCATTTTGTTGTCTGATTACAGAAATAGGTATATGAGAGAGATTTGTTTTTCTTTTATATTGTTTTTTTCCACTAGTTTTCCATAATTTCTTTTAAATTTCTTTTACATTCTCCCTCCCTTCATTTTATTTCTGAAGACAGACTCTGTATAATTTATGATTATATATTTTCTATTTTCCTGTTGTTTAACTGTCTCTTGGATGTACAGAGATCCATAGTTTGCATGTAGCCCTAAATAGTAGGTACTTTACTTACTGTCGATACTGTTACATTTCTCATGTATTCATGATGAGTTGGGCAGCAATAGCGTGTTGAACCTATTAGTGGATAGGCATTTGGGACATTTGAGCTCCCCCCATTGAAGGCAGCAGTCACTTGAGTAACACAGAGACTTAAAGTACTATTAATAAAGGTAAAGCTAATCATAGAGACCTTCATCCATCTTATTGATCCCACCTGTGCCTGCAGGGTATATTTCTATAGTCCTTTTACATGCCTGCTCTTAATTAATGTGTTTATTATCTCTCCGTTTCAATGCATTTCACCATCCCTTTCCTATACTTTGTTGGTTTGTCCCATTTTCAATCCCTGACATCTTTTTCAGAAGTTTCCAAAATTAGACGTCAGGAAGACTACAGTCTCACCACTTTGCATTCATATTACAGCTTTAATGAACATGTTTGGTAATGCTGCAAAATGGCTGAATGACTTTTAGACCAATAATAAGTATCTACTTACTACTGAATGTTTACATAAACTGCCATGGCAGCAAAGCTTATGAAAGATAGCTCTGATGTTCAGAATTTTGACCTTTCTTTATGCATCTTAATTTGATAAATGTAATATGTTTTCTTCCATTTACAAGTCTTGAAGGAATATTGGGTACAGCAAAACAATCACAGTACAAAATCTTATACAATGCTGATGATCCCTAATGGGAATTGACAATAACATCAATCTGCAGATTAAGGTCTATATGAAGTATTGCCCACAATGACATGAGGCAGAGAATGACCACTGCTGCTGTTCTTGTGCCAGTTGTTAGGATACCAGACAATGGCCAATCACGTATAGCTATAAATTCTTGCTTTTAAGTTCCCTTTTTAAGGGTAATTTTCAAACAAGCTGTCCAGTTTGGTCGCATTGAGTTGGGTCACATGACATTTTTGCCATTTCATATAGTTCATAGTTGTTCCTCATCCAGAGATGGAATTCTAGCATTACAGTGATGAGATATAAACAAACAATTTAGAAAGGAGAGCCCCAAGCCAGACAGCCGAGGAGTGATAGTTAAGTAGTTAAATCAAAACAAATACTTAGTCCCTTTAAAAGATAGAAAATCATTTCTTGTAGCATAATTTTTCATTATTTTCACAGGTATAGGTTCTCCAATCTTGGTAGGCAGATAAATATAGTCTAAAGTCATTGGGTTTTTTTCCAGACTGTTACCGGGTGCAAAGTATCTGCCACTTCCTCATGAAAGCATGAGCTTTGCTGTACGTCTCATTGGCAAAGCCAACCCCTTCCTACAATGAGATGTCTGGGAACTCTGTTCCATCACAGATGCTTTTTGTGCTTCCTACAATGCCTTTTCATTCTCTTTCTTCCCTTTGACCATTGACGTTTCCTGGAGTGACTGCCCACTGCTCCCATAAACCCAGTATTTTCTTGCGTATGGAAGTTCGTTTCTCACTGTTGCATGTATGTAGAGTCAAATTGGATAGTTCCTTTCAAAGCAAGTGGTGCCATTTAAGAGACTTACTGTCAATTATTCACTTCCTATTGTCTCTCATACATAATTGTACCTCTCATTTCCTAAACAGAAGAAAAATTAAGCAACATACTTCAAATGAATGGAAAGATTTCTTGCTTTGGCTTTTATTTTATTATATATTTTTCCTGGTGCTCTTATCTGGAACTTATGTAATGTGAGGTTGAAAAAAGTTAATTTGGCCTCACTTTTATCCCTGTTTCCTTTAATAACACTATTAAAATCAAGAACATTACAACAACTCCAAGATAGATTTCTTTCTTGTTGACAGCCTTGACTAAACCAGATCAAATGTTGTTCATGCTCAGGGCTGCTTTGTAGCAGCAAACACTTGCTTTGACTCATGTGCTTAGTGGAATATGAATATTTAAGAAAATTAGCACTGCTTGAATCAAACATCTTCAGAACTTACAAGTTCATTTTATCTCCCCTTATTAAGTTTTCATTGCTGCTATTTTTGTTTTATTTAGTGGGGGAAGCTCTGTTCTTGTACTTAGAGTAAATTTGATTTGGTGCAAATGACAGCAGTTAGAATTTTAAATTAATTAAGAATATTCATTTATTGGAGGAAATGGGCAAATAAAAAATGGGGATGAAAGAGGTAAATGCGCTGCAAGGTTCCCTTGAAGTTGTTCCTTGTAAATTACTATGTCTAGCCATATAAATATTTCACTTAAATGGGCAATGATTTGCTATATGAAACTTGAATGAATACTGAAAGAGAACAGTATATTTCTTTTACTGCTTCCAACTAGTGCACTCTTCAGTACAAAGCCTGCATTCTGAATTATTTGTTCTCAAACCAATGCTATGTAGTTTGGGGCCTGGAACCCTACAAATGAAATAAGTAGTAGCAATAATAATAGAAATGTGCTGAAAAGGTGATGTTCAGTTCCAGCTATGGACCATAAGGCTAGGGTCTGGGCTTTGAGTGAATTTCAGCTGCTATTTCATGAGAATGGACACTTCATGGGATTTTGGATACATCCAGACTGCAGCTCATCCAGATTTTAATCCCACTGGCGATTGATTTGTAGGGTTGACCTTTGTCTGGAGATTCTATACCAACCCCATGCCCCACAAATGCAAAGGGTTTGGAATGGAAATGATGAGTTTGGGTTCATCTCTTATTTCAACATTTTCTTAAATTACTGATAGGGACTGTCAGTTCTGGGGTTCGTTATAGCCTATCCTGGCATTCATGACTCAGTGGCATAATATTTCCATCTCTTAGGCTACATCTAGACTACAAGCCTCTTTCGAAAGAGCGTCTTTCGAAAGAGAGCGTCTAGACTGCAACCATTTATTTTGAAAAAGTGAGCCGCTTTTTTGAAAGAGAGCACCAGGCAGTCTGGATGTTCTCTTTCAAAAAGGCCCAGTTTGCATTCAAGAATGCCTTTTTTCAAAAGAGCACTTCCGAAAAAAGACGTTTTTCCTCGTAAAATGAGGTTTACCATGGTCGAAAAAAAGCCACGTTCTTTCAGTTTAATTTTGAAAGTATGTGGCGGCAGTCTAAATGCAGGGGAAGTTTTTTTGAAAAAAGACCACTTTTTTTTTTAAAAACCCTGTAGTCGAGACACACACTTAGATAAGACATAAAATTCAGATCCTTACCAGTTGTGGTCATTAAAATTTGATGGCATATTTAGGAAAGCCTGATGTGGTAACCCCAATTTCAGGCCAGATTCCAGGTCCAGACTGTCCATTCCATTGTATGAGTGCAGAGGTCTCTATGCATATGGATTCCGTCCCTCCATTTCAGAAGGTGACTCAGATGATTCTGTGGAAGCCCTTATCCTTCCAATCTGCAACCAAGGCAGCATCTCTGCAGTTCCAAATTCATGCAGGAAGAAGGGATGGAAATAGCCAGGGCAGGCTAGGGCAAGAGTAGATAGGCTAGAGTTGGAATTGTGGGATTCACTATATTCCCTCTCCAGCTTCAAAGAAATTCCTTGGATAAATCATACATCTGAGAGAGGGGGAAGATGCCAGTGACCAGAGTTAGAGAAGAGACACAGAACTTCCTTACAGATGGCCCAGCCTCCTCACAGATCTCTGGGATGCTCTCCCCCCCCACCATGTCTCTGGTAGGGCTCACATCTTGTATTATCAGGAAGGTAGGCAAACTTCATCCCCCTGAAGAAATAATAGGGAAGCAAATCTTGCAAGAAAATCTTCACAAAGTTTCCCTTATTGAACTGGATTTCCAGAATCCATTTAGGGATTTAGCTTAAGTAAATGTCTCTTCAGTTTTACTTAGATCTTGCATCTTTCCTCCCCATCATACATTTTGGAATTTCCCCCATTTGCCATTATAAAATATTGTCATGGCAATGGACACTACACATGCTAATTATACATAAGAAAATACAAGTTGTACCTCTAAAAACTGGCACTCTAGTCCGGCAACATCCCTCATCTGGCAGGACCAGAGGTGCTCCTGGACCAGACAGCCCAGGAGCCTAAGGGCAGGAGGGACAGCCGGTTGGGGCAACAGGGTCGGCAGCCTGGCTGGGGGCAGCGCGGAACCGGGGTTGGACCCCACAACAGCCTTTAGCAGCCCACAGCAGAGCAGGGCCAGGCTGGAGTCCCCCGATAGCATGGGTCGGTGCAGGGCTGAAGTTTCTTGGCACCTCCCAGGAGCACAGGGCACCCGGAGTTGAGCCCCGTGGCAGCCTGGGGCCAGAGGTCTGCAGCAGCCTGCTAGAGCACAGGGCTGGCAGAAGACCCACAACAGCCCTCTGGAGTGCAGAGCCGGGGCCGGAGCCCAGCAGCAACCCGCTGGAGAATTGGGCCGGGCCTGGAGCCCCACGGCTGCCCCCGGATGTGCAGGGCTGGATCCCCACAGCAGGAGTCGGAGCCTGTGCCACCCAGGGAGCCAGCAGCAACGAGGCAAGCAGCCTAGGCAGAGTGGGGGAGGGAAAGGCAGGGTGCTTGCTGAGGCACCCTGCCAGCAGCAGGCGATAGAGCTTGGGGCCGGTGGCAGGAGACCATCCCTGGTCCGGCAAATTCTCTCATTTGGGACCAGTCAGGTCCTGACAGTGCTGGACCAGGGAGGTCCAACCTGGAAGTTGTTTTCGTTCTTAGTAGTGGAACAGATGGTTTGGATTAACAGTCTCTCTCTTGGGCCTTCAATGCACTAGAAGAGGAAAGTAAATTGGATGTCAGCATCTCACAAAGGTAAAATAAGCTTTCAGGGGATTAATCTACACAATGAGGGGGACAAAAGAGGTATTCTTCATCTTGATCTTTAAGATAGGGAGAGATACTGACTAATGAGAGTGTAACCCTTCTGCCAGGTAGTGCTGACAGCAGTCAGGGGTGGTGGGTTCAATATCTAGGGGTTCCTTTTCATCCATCCCACACAGAACTGGCTCGAGCCCGCACCCAGTAACCTGGGAAATCCACACACACCCCTGGACACCTGTGAGAGGCCATGCTTCCCCGTTCGCAAGCACAGAGTCTGAGCATAGAAAAGAAACTTTTAATGAAAGAGGGGGAGCTAGCCGCTTGCTCTTGACAGCTGCCCCACTGGCTGCCTGTCGCTGCTCCTGCTGGCTGCCCGCTGGCCACTCCTGACAGCCGCCTGCTGGCCGCTTGCTCCTGACAGCTGCTCTGCTGGCTGCCTACTGCTCCTACCAGCTACCTGCTGGCCACTTGCTCCAGCCAGCCACCTCGCTGGCTACCTGCTGCTGCTTCCGTGATGGGTCTGGCTCTGGGCCAAACCTAGTGATTTCAGCTCTTTGTCAGTTTCCCTGTGATTTCAGCTCTTGGTCCACCATCTAGGATGGCCAAAAGATTCTAGCTTCCACTGGAATAATATTTCAAAATAATAAAAAGACTCCTTATGGACTCTGTTTTAAGTCTATCCTAAGAACAGGTTGGAGAAGAGAGACAGGTTGAGCCAGTCTTACAGCTCATGCCTGGAGGGCATGTAGCCAGCTGATTCAAGATCCTTCTCCCCAGTTCAATCCACTTGTATCTGAAAGGGGAAGACTTGTCCATCCGAGACTCTACAATGACAAGGTCTCTCCTGCAAGCACCAGTGGTCATATTTTACAATTCCTACATTTAGGGTTAACATGGTTTATGACCCCACAACAGCCAAATTAGTCACAATACATAACATTCCAAACCAACAGCTGACCATTCATCAAGCCTATAGCACTGGCTGAACTGGATTTACATAACCACACCTAGGATCTCTTTCCCATTCCAGCATGAGCTGTATTTACATATCAATAGTTGATTATCCTGCAGGGCTAAACTGAGTGAGCATAAACACACCCAGGAATCCTTTCCCCTTTCAGCTGGCTGCATTAGAAGCAGTGGTTCAGACACTACTTACAAGAGAAAGAAAAAAGATTTGGGCTGTCATCTGCCACTGCATTGAAGATGTGCTCAGATCTATTCGACAGTGTGTTCTGCAAGAATATGGTTGCTGCTTCCCCAACCTTCATTTAAACCCAGTGCAAGTCAGAGCAGTAGAGTAGACAGTAACTTTTGCTTCTGCCGTTGAATCCTCCAGTGGAGGATCAAATGTAAGGAAGCTCTTTTCCTTCATGTCCTCTCCACCCATGTCCCACTTCCAGAATTCCCCTGACACTTTCTCTCCCACTCCTTCATGCCCAGAAGAGGGAAGTTTCTTGGCATAGAAGGTGGTACCACAGACTAGTTTTCCTATACCGAACAAATTTTCCAGTGGCCATTTTAGGGATGCTTCATGGTATTACATATATGAAATACAAAGTAGCCTTAATGGTTGCAGAATCAGACGTATGGTGCTTTCAGAGCATTATAAACTAAGGGAAACACATGGCCTTGTGTACCACATCTGCACCCTGCCCACTACACCTGCTACTCCTACTATCACAAATACATACTTTGAAATTGTGTGAAATCCTAACCCCTCCCCCCCAAAAAATTAGGACTTTTGCCAACCCCATACAGAACAATTACAGCACTAATCCAAACAGCTGCAAATACCAGTAACCTTTAGTTCTAGATAGATGTTGTACGTTTTCTGCAAATATACAAGAAATGCCCAAAGAAAACAACAATTCTTATAAATGGAAAAACAAGCTATTTTTCTAACAGACAATGGAAGAAGAAAGAGAAGATTATGATTTGTAAATACTTGGAAAGCTCTGACACTACCATGATAAGGGTCATATAGATAGGATTCACATTGAATTATACATACATATATTATATAAAGATGTTTCTCAATGTGCAAAACCGTTTTACTGTTTTGTATTTGTCTTGTTGCATGAATGATTTCTATCTGGCTGCTAAACTATGCAGTGTACTGTGTACAATTTAGTGCGATTGCTTTTTTTTTATTGGTAGCAATTGCAAGTTGATTGATTTGTAGCGTAAGCTGCTTAAAGGGGACTTAGAAGGATTTGAACTAAGAGAGGGTGGTCAATTGGCACTCAAACAGTAGAAGACTGCTTAGTTTCTCTTAAGCTCTAAGCTTTCCAGTGGGAAGGAGGCTATAGATGGGGAGTGGGTGAGTCAGGTAACTGTTTTTTGTTTGTTTTTTCCCGAGGGAGAAAGGTAGTAGGAGAATACTGGGGATTAATATTAATCAAGGAGAAAGGGAGGCTGAAAAACTGCAGGGAAAAAAATCAGCTGAAAGGGAGCCAGAAATGTCTTGATAAATCTTAATTCCTATGATCCTGCTGCCGCTGTTACTGAAATCAATGACAAAATTTCCATTGAATTTTTTAAGATACGATGACATTTTCCAGAACAATCTACACCTGGTATAAATGGAGCCCACTACCACGCTACAATTAGTAGCACATATATGTAATGAACCTTCCCTGTATGCTTTCGTATGCTGTAGTAATCTAGTTTATTTGAACAGTAACATAAGAAGCAGCATTGATGCTGCAGGACAGTCAACTGTTCTTTTTTTTTTTCTTAATTTTGTAAAGTTTCTTGGTTTTATTTCTTCAAGTCCTGTCCCCTTGCAACATATAGTATCTACAGCATGGCGCATTCAAATAAATTCTTTCATCTGCTTAATTGGTCTCTTTATTGGTATTACCTGTGTAGCATCTCTGGCACTAGATATTAATTATGTTTATAAGTCTGATTGTGTCTCTCTTGTGTTAATGGCTTAACTGTTTAATGGTTAATACATCATGAAAACGGGTTTTTTAACCTTCTGATTCTGAATATTTATAATTAAAGGTCATTTTCTAGTAATGGAGAAACCCTAAATGTTAAGGAACTGAGGAATGACGATCTGAGCAGCGGACAGAGGTTCCATTTTGTGAAGGATTTTGAAAGTTTGAAATTTGAATTCATTCAAAATTGAAGCAAAATCCAAAATTTTCAAAATTCTTGAAGAAAAATTCTAGAAAAAATCATTTTAGATTGATCAAAATGTTTTATTTCAACAAAATAATTTCCATTGACATTTTTACACATTAAGCATTTCAAAACAAAATGTGGAATATATTAATTCAGAAGATGTTAAAATGAAATTTTTTGCATTGCTGAAATTCTTTTTTGTTTTCCTCCAAAATGAAACTCTGAAACTGACCCAGTTTTGCAGAGCATTTTGATTTTTATAGAAATTCATATTCCAATAGAAAATTGCTCCATCAGAATTTCTCCAATCATCTCTAGTCCTTACTGTGGTGAATGTTGTATAGTCATTTATATCATGTAATCTAACAATAAGGTATTGCAATTCTGATTTATAGCATTTTTCACCACTTGTGCACAGCTGTAAATGAATCAGTCCCCATGTATAGTTATTTTCATAGTTTCATTTCCGGCATGGTGTGTATACCTACCAACATTTTAACATACATTTCAGTGATTTTTCAATTTGTTGTATAGATATAAATATTAGTTTTATTTCTTTTGTATCTTTGGCTACCTGTATATGCTACTTTATAGATAATATGTTTCTCCTAGTTACAACTTTTAATTATATAATTCTAATGGATAGTTACCACTATATTGTAATATGGTCCCGTTATATCTCCATGTAAAAGAACTTTTTAAAAGTTCAGATCTTTATTTATAATTTAGACTAAATATAGACCAAACCTTACTGTCTGAAAACTATAGAAATTTAGGGTCTGATTACAATAATCCATTTTAAGGAGTTAATCTGTATTCATTTTAAAGCCCCTTCACATTGCCTGATTGTTATGAAAAGGCCTCAGTATAATGATAATTAGACTAGTTTTCTTGTGGCCTTTTAGCCCTGCTCATACACTGGGTGAAAACCTGACCACAAGGAAGCCAATGGCAAAACTTTCATTAACTTCTGTAGGGTGAGGATTCGACCTGTTATTAAAACTGCTAAATATAAATGGTCTATTGATAAACTACAAATACAGTATATTTACACAGTACCCTCTTGATCTCACTTACTACTCACTTCACTTTACATTAACATTTATTAAAAATATTTTCAGCTTAGAGGATTTCTAGTACACTTAAAAATTGCTGAGTAGTATTGTAATGATCCTCCATCAGATGGTGCTATTAGGATTTAAGATGTGTACTTAAAATCTGTTTTGCATTTATAAAAACTCTCAGCTCTTCAGCCCATTTTTCATTTTCTGTTCTAATTTAATTAGTGGAGCTTTATTGAAAGTGTTTGTTTATTGTGTATATACAGTGTGTGAGCATACGGTAAATGTCAAATTTTCCACTGATTGGACTTCTTTCAAAGCATGTCTGCCAACAGCTTTTACTGAGTGCTGGGAAAGAGCATAAGTTTGGCTGGTCTTTTGCCCAATGGAAAAGGTTGGGGCTGTCAGCTACAGAAGTAGCCAGAGAACATGCCACCATTATGCTTCTCTGTTAAAGTCAAGAGATAATGGACAGATGCACATAGGAACTTCTCCCATTAATTCATGCATTTGCAATCTCCAGTTTTAATTTCAGTAGTGCAAATTACCAAAAAAAAAAAAAAAAAAAAAAAGCGAAAGCCTACTTTATACTTCAACACGCTTCCAAATCACCACCACATGTAATGCAGGCATTAAAATGCTTTAATTATGGGCAACAGTACGTCAAAACTTATTTCTGTTCCTACACACCGTTATCACAGAATCATAGAATACTAGAACTAGAACGGACCTCAATAGGTCATCAAGTCTAGTCCCCAGAACTCAAGGCAGGAACAAGAATCATTTAGATCATCCTTGACAGGTGTTTGCCTAATCTGTTCTTAAATATCTCCAGAGATGGAGATTTTGCAACCTCCATAGGCAATTTATTCCAGTCCTTAACCACCTGACAGGTAGAGAATTTTTCCTAATGTCCAACTTAAACCTCCCTTGCTGCAATTTAAGTCCACTGCTTCTTGTCCAATCCCCAGAGATTAAGGAGAATAATTTTCCTCTCTCATCCTTGTAACAACATTTTAGGTATTTGAAAATTGTTACCCTCTCAGTCTATTATTATGACAATTGAAATCATAAGATCAGCTGGTGCACTTTTGCTAGCAGCCCCTGGATTTTAATTCTGGATAGTTGGAGGTGGAGTATTGGAAGGATAAAGGGTGTTCAATTCTGGAGTTTGCTTTTCTGCTCATTGTACAATGCGTGAATTTGGTGTCACTGGTGAAAAGCTGTTTAACTAAGTTTTTCCAGAGATGGTCAGATTCAGATGGCATTAAAGGAACTTTAAGGACTTCCTACATGCTTCCCAAGATGCACAACAAGGGAACCCAGGCAGAACCATACTCTGGATGTTCATAAATCACCAACTGCCAGAAGCTGGAACTGGACAACAGAGATGGGTAACCCAAAATTGCTTTCTTCTGTTCATTTCCGCTGAAGCATCTGGCACCAGCCACTGCCAAAAGATAAAATACTAGCCTACATGGACTATTGACTTGATCCAGCATGTATGTGCTTGCATCCCATCACATTTGACCACAGTATTCTTACAGAAGGAATATCAGTGTTTATAGTAACCATCCTAAAACCATTCACCACACAAAGGCCCACTTCCCACCAGACGACAACTGACTTCCTCCAGAGACGTTACAACATTAACATCCTTTTTCAGAACACCATCCTGGCCACCATGGATTTCACCTCCCTATGCATTAGGGGTGGACAATAAGTATTGGCCATGGTTCACTGTTCTCAGCCAATGGGAGTGCAGGTAAATAAAGCATCCGGTGGCCTGCCAGGGGCTAATCCTGGTGAATCACATCCAGCTCATGGGCTGCTTATTGCCCACCCCTGCTATACATCAATATCCTTTATCACAACAGTGTTTCTGCCTTCCTGAAATATCTCCCAAGACAACAGACAGAATGCCAGATAGCCATCCCAGACATGTCCATTTCATCCTCCCCACAACTTTACACTTAACATCACTTTGTCCAAACCATGAAAGCAGTCCTGGGTAGCTTCCTAATATTGCAACCTCTTCATAGGCTCCCTTGGAGAAGAATTTCTGGAAAAGTACACCCTAAATCCAGTGATATACCTGGAATATTTGGATGATATTCTCATTTTCTGGACAAAATGACTCCTACCATAACTTCAACCACTTCCCACCCCTCCATTAAACTCTCCTTAGAGCATTCCCACGCTGGCATCAGTTTCCTAGATGCCACAATAAGGTTCAACAATGGAACTCTACAGAAAAGAAACCCACAAATCTACACACTTACCTCCAGAGATCCACTCCAGACACCAAGAAAGAAAGAAAAAAGCTTATTTACAGCCAGACACTCAGATAAACACAGTATATGCTTTGAGGAAAAAGGCAAGAAGCACTCTATACATGCTTAAAACCAGCTTCACTAAGGAAAGACACTATCAGAGATGTAGATTGAATCATGGAATGGAACACCCAGATACTCTGAGAAAAAAAACAGAAAAATAAAGCCATTAATTGTACACACCTAGTTTTTACCTACCATGCCACACTAGAACTTATATAAGGTATGAAACAATTACTTTATGGGACCCCCATCTTGGAAAAAAAATCTCTGAACACCCCACTTCTGGCCTTCTAATACCCGCCCCAAGTTCATCATCACAATCAAGTAACTCACAAACCAGATCAGCAACTCAAAGCAGTACCAGAACGTGCTAGAATGAGAAATGCAAAATCCACAGACCTAGCTGCACTGCATAGATGATCAATATTCTCATAACACATCTTTCTAGATCCACTGGTCTTATGCATGCCTACCACAACATATGGTAGACCTCATCCAATGCATCAAATGCACCAACAAAGACTATGTGGGTGAACTAGACAATTACTATGCTCTTCAGTGAATGAAAAAGTGTTATTACCTATGGGCAAACACTTTCTACAAAGCAATCAGTCCATCTCTCGTTTCAGTCCTCATCCTCAAAGGAAACACACACACAACGCTTTCAAAAGACAAGCCTGGGAACTTAAATACCTAACTCTTCCAGACACTAAATATTGGAGTTCCAGAGACACTGGTTTAATGACTCATTACAACAATTTGTAACCTATTACCAATCCTTTGTCCTGTGACTGCAGACTAGTTAATTGCCTGTTTTATGCAATTTCTTGCAACATGGGTTAACCCCTTGTTCCACCTTTAACACTGTCCCACATTGAATTTAGCCAGAAGACTGGGTATTTTTCCACACCTGAAGGAGCGTTCTATAAAGCTCATCTCCTCCTCCAAAAGAAGTTGGTTCAATAAATAAGATTAACTCACCCAATTTCTGTCTCAAATAAAAAGCTTTCAACCAAACAAAATAAATATTAAAAACAATGGTTTTTTTCTCTGCAATGTAAATTTATGGCATCTACACAAAGACATTTCATAATTAAATATTTAATAAGAGTTAGTACATTTTGTTTTTTTCACTGGGATACGTTCATTAATGTGCATATTAATTACCCACTTCATGCCAGTGAAGTCCATGGGAGTCTTTCCATTGACTTCTGTAGGATTTGGACAAGTCCACTATTGATAATTTTATCAAAACTCTAATAATCTCTGTGCAATAAACACAACTCAGTCTTTTAAAACTGTTCCTTCTTGACATGAAATCTATTATCAAAACTTATTAATATGAACTAGTACATAGTGTAGAGTAGAGCAAATATTTGCAGTATCTCCTCATTACCCATTTAATGAATCTAGACTCAAGTTATGATATGTATAAATCTTCAAAATTTTTAATTTGAAAAGTCAACAAAAATATTTTTAAGAGTCTTCAAAACTACGGTATACTGAAATCACCTGGGTATTCTATTGTAGTTAACTCTGCAAGATGAGCAATGAGTCTACTTCAGCTTTTCTTTAGGGCTGTCAAGTGTTTAAAAAAATGACTCGTGATTAACCTTTCAATTAAAAAATAATCATGATTAATTTCACTGTTAAACATAATAGAATATCATTTATTTAAAATATTTTGGATGTTTTCTGTATTTTCAAGTAGATTGATTTGAAGTATACACTGAATACACAGCATGAACAGTGTTCACTTTATTTCTTTTTATTACAAATATTTTTACTGTAAAGAATAACAAAAATTTTAGTTCATCTCATATCTTTACTGTAGTGCAGTATCTTGATTATTAATGTTGAACTTACCAGTATAGAATTATGTACAAACATATCCTGCATTCAAAAATAAAACAATGTGAAACTTTAGAATTTACAAGTCAGCTCAGTCATACCTGTAGTTTAGCCAGTCAGTTAGACTAGTGGTTCCCAACCGCTGGTCCATGGCACAGTGCCATGCCGCAAACCGCTGGCTGCCAGGCTGCGGCAACTCTGGGGGCCAGGGCTGGGGCACCCTTCCCAATGCCTCACCGCCTGCCATGGCTGTTGGGGGAGGCATGTCCTGCCCCTCCTCTCAGCCAAGCAGCACTGGGAAGGAGCGGGGCCTTCTCCTGGATATGGATGAATGGTTTGCCCTACAGCCTAACAGCAGCCATGTCTTGGGCAGCAGCACTTGGCTGGTGGCTGGGAGGCAGCGCAGGGCTAGGTGAGGAGGGCAGGGAAGAAGGGCTCTGGGGGTGGAGTTATTGCTGGGGGGGCTCTAAGAGGTAGGGGGGACTGGCACTGGATGGCTGAGGAGAAGCTAATACTGGGGGTCTGGAGGTGGGGCTAGTACTGGGGATCTCTAATGGGTGGGGGCTCTAAGAGGGGGGGGCTGACACTAAGGGGCACTGGGGCATCTAGGGCAAGCCTAGTAGTGGGGGGAGCAGTGTTGGCACGGGGGGGGCTTTGAGGATGGGGCTAATATTGGGGACTGGGGGCTGGCACTGGGAGGGTTCTGGGAGGGGTTGAGTGCAGTGAGGCTCTAGAAACAGGAGGCTGGCACTGGGGGGATCTGGTGGTGGTGGTGCTCTAAGGGGTGGGGGCTGGCACTTGGGGACTCTGAGGGCAGGTGGCTGGCAGTGGGGGGGTTGGGTGCAAGGTATTCTGGGGTCAGTGGCTGGTGCTATGGGTAGTGGAAGGGGGGGAGCTGTAGGGGTTAGGGCTGGCACTGGGGACTGAGTCATACCCCAATCCCAGCCCCCAGAGCTGCCACAAACAGCCGGCTTCAGCTGCAGAAGCTGCTTGGCAGGTGGCTACTATGGTAGCTGAGGCTTTTGGCAAACTGGCAACATTGTATTGACACATTTGCATATTCATTATTTCCATAATGATTATTCAAATATGTAAATAAAATGTTACCAGGCCGCCTAAAGTTTGTGAATGGGTTTGCCAGTTCGGAGCATAAAACCCTGGGTTTGCCAGGGTTGTGAACCACGAACTTAGACAAAACAATTTTGGGTACAATTTGCAAGAGATACTATTGCCTGCTTCTTATTTACAATGTCACATGAATGTGTGAATGGGCATTCACATGGCACTCTTATGGCTGGCATTTGCAAGATATTTACATGCCAGGTGCACTAAAGATTCATATTTCCCTTCATGCTTCAACCACCATTGCAGAGGACATGAGTCTATGTTGATGATGGGTTCTGCTTAATAACAATCCAAAGCAGTGTGGACTGATGCATATCCATTTTCACTATCTGAGTCAGGTGCCACAAGCAGAAAGTCGATTTTTTTTTTTTTGTGGTGCAGGTTCTGTAATTTTCACATCAAAGTGTTGCTATTTTAAGACTTCTGAAGACAAGCACCACACCTTGTCCTTCGCAGATTAGCTAGCTTTAGAAATCTCACATTAGTATCATCTTTGCATTTTGTCAAAATCTGCTACGAAAGCATTCTTATAATGAACATTTTGTGGGTGATCATCCAAGACTATTATGCCATGAAATATATGGCAGAGTGCAGATTAAAAAATCAGAGCAGGAGACATGCAATTCTTCCCCAAGGAGTTCAATCACAAATGCAATTAATTATTTTTTTAAATGGCATCATCAGCATGAAAGCTTGTCCTCTGGAATGGTGTCCGAAGCATGACGAGGCAAATGAATGTTTAGCGTATCTGGCAGTACGTACCTTGCACCACTGGCTACAAAAGTGTTATAGTAACACCTGATTTCACTTTCTGGTGACATGGTAAATAAGAAGCAAGCAGCAGTATCTCTCACCAATGTAAACAAATTTATTTGTCTTAGGCTACGTCTACTTTTTTGTGGAAGAGCAAATGCAAATTAAGCACGAATTAGCATATATTGCACTCTCATTTGCATATTCTCTTCCAATCCTTTTTGCGAAAGAGGTTTTTGTGCAAAAAAATGCAGTGTAGACGGGGCCATTTTGTGCAAAAAAAATCCTTTTGCGCAAGAACCCTTATTCCTTAAAACATGAAAAGCTCTAAAGCATTACGTTTTGTTTTTGAGTGCAGTTATGTAACCAAAAATATTTATATTTGTAAATGACACTTTCACGGTGAAGAGACTGCACTTCAGTACTCATACGAAGTGACTTGAAAAATACTATTTGTTTTGTTTACAAATATACACACTGTAAAAATGATAATAAAAATCATGTCAAGTGAGCACTGTGAGCTTTGTACTCTGTGTTGTAATTGAAATCAATATTGAAAAATGTAGAAAAACATCCTCAAATCTACTATATATTTAAGAAAGTTTGTCTGTCTGTCCCCCAACTGGGGGACATGCACCCCTTTCCCTGTTGTGCCCACTAAAGCTGCAGCAACCATGGACAGTTGCTTCTCACCTGGTCTTAAGCTGCTGATGTGAGAGAGGGCTGGGACTGTCAGCCCCATGTTGGAATAATTATTTAAATCACGAAAATAAAAAAATTCAGGTAAGGAGCTGAGCAACAGGGGATAAATCTTTTAGTATACAATAAATTTCAGGTGGTAATCTATTGTTTAATAGCGAGATTAATCATCATTGGGTTTTTTTAGTTTTTTTTAGTTAATTGCATGAGTAGGGTTGCCAGGTACCTTCATAAAAAACCCTGAACATGGCAGAGAAAAAAAAATTGGTTGAGCAAAAAAAAAAAAAAGAATGCTGCGCTCTCCACTTAAATTCCCTGCTCCTCGAGGATGAGATAATTTAAAAAATTTTAAAAAGTCCTCTCACAAAGATTCTGTGTTCAACATTGCTAATGTGAAGAAAATCCCACCTTTTAGTGATGTTTCAACTTCCATCAGTAGTTTTTACCTCATCCTGCTGTACTGATGTATCATGGAAGCATGTTGCATGCTCTGTCCTTCATCTGTTTGGATACTGTGAGGCCCTGAAGTCCTCCTTGAAGTCCTTCAGAGGGCTAAACACACTCAACTCCTGTTAGCAATCCCTACATTTGAAACTTACTTTATATTTAGCCTTCAAAATGGTTTAGGATCAGACACTGTAGAACATGAATAATCAAAAGTATGTAAAAATGATCTTGACTGTTTTCTGTCTCAATCTCAATTTGCCAGAATGTATTATAAAGGGAATCTGTAGACTGATTTACAGGTATAAGCAAAGAAGACAATGAAAGTCAATCCTCAGAGGGCTTCTTTGAAAAGAATATTGATTAGATAAGGGTATCAAGTTTGTCATTCAGGTGACCAGATCCTGCCACAACTTGTGTGGTACCTAGGACTTGCAATGGAGAAATCACTGAAAGAAACTCCACTGGGTTGTAGGAGATTTCTGCACTGCACTGCAGGTTATAGGTTGTTAATCACTGTGTTGCCATACTCTGGCTGTTCAGAAGCCATCCCCACCATGTGTTAACATGGTTGTGTATGCCTCTCTGGCCCCTTCTCACCCCTCCCATTAATTATAGTGAATAGTGAATTGTTACTACCATGTTAAGGAAAATCGTGGCAGTAGTTCCTTCATGTTAAGTGGCTACTGAATGGATCTACTGGGTTAATCCCTTTATTCACTCTGAATGCCAGTGGGAAAGATTTAGACCTGTCATTTCAAATTATATGTTAAAAATCTTTTATCAAGGCCTTTTCATAGGAGATCCTGCCTTTACTTTCATGAATCATACCACATTTTGGTAACAGCAGGGAGGAGAATTTAACTGTTTAAGATTTAATTTTGCACATTATTTCCTGTGTTATCAAAAGGTAACACACCATGACCTCACAGATAGACTGTGTTGCCATTTCTAATTACCATTATTTCTTACGGAAATAGTGACATATAATAATCAACAGCATGAACAACAGGGTGGGCTAAATTGCACTGACTGCTAAGAAACTGCTGCACATCACCATGTGCCACTACTGCAAATATATTATACATAAGCTAATTGGCAAGTGTTCAGCAATAATGTTTTAAAGCTGCCAGAAATTGTCTTAGAGTTCATAGTCTTTTTTCCCCCCACTCTTCTACTACTGTATTATGTATAACAGGCTGCAAATCTTAGAGATCTTGCTCATTTTGTTTCATTTGTATGGACTGCATTTAGTTGTCTACTCTTAAAAAAAAATCAAATTAAGCAACGGAACTTCAGCTACATCAATTGCATACCTGAAGTCGAAATAGCTTAATTCGGCTTTTGGCACTGTCTACACAGCAGGAAGTCAAAGGAAGAGAGCAACATATCATGACATTCTGCAAAACTTTAAAGGAACTAGAGTCCCAACAGAGATCTTCAGTCTAAAGTCCACCAGGTCTTATAATTGTGGCCTCAAAAAAGCCTATGGGGAAAAAAAAATATTACAAATACCAAGATATTGATCTTATCTCAGGTAATCATAATATATTTTTAGCTTTACTTGAGTTCCCACAAAATCCAAATACACAGCCTTATCAATCGCTAACAATGCTGAAGAAAACAGGAATCGTAAGCAGAATGTGCCATACACTTAGAATAGCATTTCTAAGTTGCCTCTTCCTTCACAGAGCACAGGAGCAAATTGTACATGTCAGCATTCAGTGGAACGGCATGACTAACCCCGGAAAAATAAACAGACCACATTGATAAATATGCCCCTTTACCCGAATAACAGAAATATTATATAAACAAACCACCAATGCTACTGCAAATTTATATCAATCCGTTTTGGACAAAACAGTGCTTGTTATCCATTTTAGATAACACAGGGCAATGCTAAGCCACCTACTGATTCAATGACAATTGTCTCCAGAATTATCTCTGGCTATTACAGACCCAGTAAAAACCATGCAGACCGGAATTCAGTGAAATGTGTTAAGCTGAATGGGAAGCAGAAGCAGCAGTTACAGAATGTGACTTTGACATGGCAACCTCCCAGAGAATGACTTTATAAAGTATTAATGAAGTGTGTCCACTGTGGCAGTACAAAAAAGAATTTAACCTGAGGGAATATTTTAAAAAAGCATTTTTCTGTGTTTCTAAGCATAATGAAGTCACAGACAGTGGTGAGGCACCATACATCAGATTGTTGCTACATGAATAACGGTGGTGCCCACTGTTGCAAGAAGTTTTTAAATACAACTAGGGGGTTATGCTTGCCAACTCGCCCCCTTCACTGGCCACTTTTGCGGCCAGAGAGCCTGTTAATCTTGCACTGAGCCCAGCTGCGCTTTCCATGGCCCAAGTCACTCGCACCCTTCTTCACTCCCACCCACCACACCCCTGGATGGGCCCCTCTATCCGAACAATCTTGGCCCATCCTACTTGCTTGTGCCCTTCAACTACCAGCCAGTCCCCCCTGCCTGCACCCTTCCCAGCCCTGCCCCACCTGCCAATAAAATAGTCTATGGCCCACAGCCCACCCCCTTCCTTCCATCCCTAGCCCCACCTCTGTCCTCCATTCCTACACCCACCTGTCTGTCCTAACCCCTCCCCCGTCCCACCCCACACTGCCTATCCCCCTGCCTCCATTTGTACATCCCTCTCACCCCCACCATCTCCCCTTACCACACCACCCATTCCTACACTCTTACCCCTTTCCTCCCTCCCTATACACACCCTGCCCCCACCCATGAACAGGCAACCTAACCAACAAAGACACGGCACCAGGCCTGTATGCAGGCACTTCAGTGCGGGGAGAGGGCTGCTCTGGGTGCTGTGACAGCAGGATCTGGGCAGCTGCCTGGAGAGAAGAGGCAGCAAAGGTGCCATTGCTGGGGTGCTGTGCAGTGGGAAAGGGGGATGTCTGTAGGCAGAGGAAATGGAAAGGAGGCAGAGAAAGAGGCTGGAGGGAGGGGCAGAGAGTGGGGGTTCCTTTGGGATGCCAAGTTGAGAAGGGGGGATAGGAGACTGTGAGGGAGCAGGCGAGGGGCTGTGGACATACATGGAGGATGGAAAGAGGACTGGGAGCCATGCAGTGAAAAGTGTCTCTGGGCACCACCATGCAGAGGCATTCCTCACCCCCTGCCTCAGCTAGCCTGCCCCCACTCAGATGGGTTGGCAGCCGCTCTGAACGCTGCTGGGCCTCCCCTTTGTGATGCCTCAGGGGTTCCCTGCAGCGGTTTCCACCATGGTGGCTCGGCGCTGGTACAGCCACTCGGCGAGCAGCAGAGGATGGGGGTTGGGTGGCCAGGGATGTGTATCCTGACTCCATTCCCAGCGTGAGGGGACCGTGCCCTGGGCCTTGCACCTGCTGACGCAGCCCACTCGGCTGGGGGAGCTGAGAGGCCCTGCCTGGGAGGAGCACGGCCTTCCAGCTCCCATCCCCGAACAGCGAGCCAAAGCTCAGCCCACCCCCCACACGTGGTCGTGAACCACAGGCTGCCAGAAGGGGACATGGTGCAGTGGTTGCTTCCCCCAAGCAGGGGGCCACCAGGGCTGGCCCAGCGGGCAGCCAGAATCTCCCCTCTGCTACTAGGCCCTGTGCTGCTTTCCCTTTGGGCCTGCTCCTGTGCAGATGGAGCCCCGCAATGTCCCCCAGGTCCAGCCACCTCAGAGCCTCTACCTGGGGTCTCTCCTGACCACAATGGTGGCAGCACTGCCACAGACCCATTCCCTGCAGCAGGCTGATCTGGAGTGATGCCCGGGCCCTGGGTAGAGTCACTCTCTGCCTTTCAGGAGGCACAATCTGCCCAGGCCAGGCTGCCAGGCGGCTTTGCTATCCCCAAACAGTATCTGTGGCAAGGAGGCCATGGGAGGGCAGAGCCTGCGGGATGCAGAGTGACATGATGATGTCACTCTGTCATCCTGTAGGAAAACCTTGTTTTATATATAAAGAGATGAATATAATAATATATAAAGGACAGGAAACATTTTAGGGAAGTGTTTTGTTGTGGGCTTTTGTTTCGGGGCGTGGCATTGTCAGACTTGTTATTACTGCTTGCTGTGAATATCACTGAGAGAGGTTACATGAATCCTGCAGTTCACAGCATCACGAACTGCTGGCTCAGATAAACGCATCAGACTATGGAAGAGAATAAGTTCCTCCTTCTATAAGATTGTCATCTAAGCTATACCCCCTTGATCCTTACATGAGACTCATAATTTGCCCAGCAGGCATTGTAGCAAAAGCCATCAATATTTCCCTCTGAATACAATCCCAATGTATGGAATGGATTCATTATTAAACTATTTATCTACAACTGTATACACAACACTAATATGTTGAAGAAGGGGTGTGCCACGGAGCCAAGTGGTATCCCTATGGATAAAGTCAGTAAGTCACAGTATGGCATAAAAACCTGAAGCTGCTGAAACTTATCCCTGCTATAGTGGTCGTGACTTTCATATTCTGAAGTTCTCAGCTGCTGCTTCTTACCTCCTTATGGTTTCAGAAAGCATATTACTTGCCCTCATGGACATGGTGAATAGATTGCTGCTTTTCAGCTCCATTTGTTTTCTTGTCTCTCTTTTTTCTTAAGTGTATTTATCGTCAAGTTCTAGAAATAACTCACATTAAGTACCACGCATGTGAGTACATGAGGAACACGCGTTGGCTGCTTTCGGACTAACACAGTGGGAACAGGCCCACCAATGGGGAGGAGGGGCAAAGAGGGAAACTGCCCCTGGGTTTGGCGACTCAAAGGAGCCTGGGACTCCAGCCACTGCTGCTGCTGCAATAGCAGCAGCTAGAGCCCTGGGCCCTTTAAATCGCTGCTGGAACACTGAGCTGTGCACTGCAGAGCCCCGAGCAGAGTGCTCCTGACAGCACTGGGGAGGGAGGGGGTGGAGGACGCACAGTCTGGGTGGCACTGAGGCAGCTGACACAGCCCTGTCCCTTCTGCCTAAGACCCTGCCACTTCCAGGTGTATGGAGCTGCCCGGTCCCACCTTGTCCAAGGGCCCAGAGAGTCTGTTGGCTTGCCCAAATGGGAAAACCTCACAGTATTAGCCTGTCCACAGCTGGTCGGTTAAGAGGCCTGTGTCAGAGCATTCACACGCACAGATAAAAAATACAGAGTGATTTTTTCCAGTGATATAAGAGCATTTCTACAGAAGCACTGTGCAGCAAGGGGGATGTCAGCCTACAGCAGTGGTCTCCAACCTTTTTACACCCAATTTCACTTTTTAAATCTCAGAACAGGCAAAGATCTACCGCCCCGCCCCTTCATTGAAGCCCCGCCCTCTCTATTCTCCTCCTGTCCATCACTTGCTATCCCCAGCCCTTACTTACACACTCTGATAAACAGTTTATTTTTAAATTATGCGGTATATAAAATTAAAATCACGTGTTTATAGTTATGAAATAAATGGTCCGTTTTTTATTCATGCTATTTAAATCTAAAATGAAGCATTTATAATGATACATTTTGTGGGGACAGAGTTCCGCAGCTGGGGGCAGGGGAGAGGGAACTGGGTGCTGGGAGGGCAGAGGACAGGGTTCTGTGGCAGGGGACAGAGTGCCAGTGGGGACAGGTTTCTGCAGCTGGGGACAGGGTGGCAGTGGGGACAGAGTTCGGGGAGTGGGGACAGGAATGGGGACAGAGTTCTGTGGCTGGGGAGTGGGGGCAGGGAAGTGGGGTGCCAGTGGAGGCAGAGAATCTCCTGCATCTGCCTCCTCCCAGGATCCTGCCCCCCCCCAGAGGGAAGCCAGCACGTGCCTCCTCCGGGCCCAACTCCCTCCCTCCCCCCCCCCCGTGGTGCAGGGAAGCCCCGCGCATGCCTGCCCCGGGCCAACACTCCCCCCCCTGCGCAGGGAAGCCCCGCATGCGCGCCTGCCCCCAACCCCCCCCCGCGCGCACCTCCCCCAGGACTGACTCACCCCTCCTGTGCAGTGCAGGGAGCCAATGCTCCCTCCCGCAGTACACCCAGCAGAGCAGCTAGTACACTTCCGGAATCGCCGGAAGTGGTGCGAAGCTGCGGGACTTCTGTCCATCCCGGGAAGCCGACACTACCTCCATTTTCACTTGAGGTAGGTAGTGGGGCTTCTTGGGGGTGGGAGGGAAATGGGGCCGTGGTGGACAGAATGCCTCGCGAGTGACTGGTCGAGGCCTCACGATCGACTGGTCGAGGCCTCGCGATCGACTGGTCGATCGCGATCGACCTGTTCGTGACCACGGGCCTACAGTGTTGCAGTGCACCATGCAGTAACTATCCATGTAGGTCCTATTGATGCTTGTTAAAATTTCCCTTCTGCACTCTGACATTTGTGGTTTGAAACTGCAGTAACTCAACGCACACTAGAGAACTTCAGGTTGCACAGATAAGTGGTGCATGGTATGCTGCAGCACTATAGACTGACACCCCAGCTCGCTGCACAGTAAGTGCTGTTGTAGACATGCCCCTGCCCTGACCAATGCACAGACTCCCTGGAATTCTAGCGTCAAATCCCCATAGGCTCAGCTCAAACCTGCATTCCTCTCTGGAGAAATTAAAGTGAGTTCCATACAGTTTATGGTGTGTGCATCTTTCAAGAGAGATTTTCAAATGCTAGGTCTTGTCTGTTCAAGATCGCAAACTGCTTTACAGAAAAGAAAGAGTCAGAAACCACGTATGGACTTTGGAGGCAGGGTGGCTGAATTGGAGGAGCTAAGGGAGGCAGAGAGATGCATAGATGAGGCTTTCCGGGACACTGTAGAACTGTCCCATCTTTAGTCAGGAAGTCCCTGTGCTGTTGAGGAGGGTGAAAGACTCAGGGAAGGAGAACATTCAACAGGAGTGGAGGGAAACCATCCCATAGTTGGGACCCTCTTTCCAGATGATGATGTGGTATTCTCTCACACTGAGGATACCTCTCTGAGCGAGGGAACTCTAGTCATTAGGAAATGGCAGGTGTTAGTAATGGGGGATTCGATCATTAACAACATAGACAGCTGGGTTTGTGGTGACCGGGAGAACCGTATGGTGACTTGCCTGCCTGGTGCGAAGGTTATGGATCTCTCGAGATATCTAGATGGACTTATAAAATCATAGAGCTGTAAGAGACTACAGGAGGTCATCAAGTCCAGCCCCCTGCCAAAGGCAGGATCAATCTCAATTAAATCAAACCAGGCAGGGCTTTGTCAAGCCGAGACTTAACCTCTAGGGATGAAGATTCCACCACCTCCCTAGGTAACCCATTCCTGTACTTCACCACCCTCCTAGTGAAATAGTTTTTCCTAATGTCCAACCTAGACCTCCCCCACTGTAACTTGAGACCATTGCTCCTGGTTCTGCCATCCGTCACTACTGTGAACAGCCTTTCTCCATCCTCTTTGGAACCTCCCTTCGGGAAGTTGAAGGCTGCTATCAAATCCTCCCTCACTCTTCTCTTCTGCATACTAAACAAAACCAAATCCCTCAGTTTCTCCTCATAGGTCATGTGCTCCAGCCCCCTAATCATTTTGGTTGCCCTCCGCTGGACCCTCTCCAATGCATCCACATCCTTTCTATAGTGGGGGGCTCAGAACTGGACACAATACTCCAGATATGACCTCACTAGAGCCAAATAAAGGGGAATAATCA
Source organism: Pelochelys cantorii (assembly GCA_032595735.1). Classification (NCBI taxonomy): domain Eukaryota; kingdom Metazoa; phylum Chordata; order Testudines; family Trionychidae; genus Pelochelys; species Pelochelys cantorii. Next base: position 19,962,846 of record CM064339.1, read on the forward strand.
CTTCTCTAGATCTGCGGTCAATGCTCCTCCTAATGCAACCTAATATGACATTAGCCTTTTTGGCTACAAGGGTACACTGTTGACTCATATCCAGCTTCTCATCCACTGTAATCTCCAGGTCCTTTTTCTGCAGAACTGCTACTTAGCCAGTCAGTCCCCAGCCTGTAACAGTGCTTGGGGTTCTTCTGTCCCAAGTGCAGGACTCTGCACTTGTCCTTGTTGAACCTCATCAGATTTATTTTGGCCCAAACCTCTAATCTGTCTAGGTTACTCTGGACCCTACCCCTGCCCTCCAGCGTATCTACCTCTCCCCCTAGCTTAGTGTCATCTGCAAACTTGCTGAGGGTGCAATCCATCACCTCATCCAGGCCATTAATAAAGATGTTGAACAAAACCGGTTGGGGCACTCCACACAAAACCGACCGCCAATCTGACATCAAGCCATTGATCACTACCTGTTGGGCCCAACATTCTAGCCAGCTTTCTATCCATCTTACAGTCCATTTATCCAAACCATACTCCCTTAACTTGCTGCCAAGAATATTGTGGGAGACTGTATCAGAAGCTTTGCTAAAGTCTAAGTATATCACATCCACTGACTTTCCCATATCCACAGAGCCAGTTACCTCATCATAGAAGTTAATCAGATTGGTAAGGCATGACTTGCCCTTTGTGAATCCATGTCGACTATTCCTGATCACTTTCCCCTCTTCCAAGTGCTTCAAAATGGATTCCTGTAGGGCTGGAGAGGAGCTGGTGGCCGTGGTACATATAGGTACTAATGACATAGGGAAGGGTAGGAGAGAGATTCTGGAGGCCAAATTTAGACAGATAGGAAAGAGATTGAAATGCAGGACATCCATGCTAGCATTCTCTGAAATGCTTCCAGTTCCATGCTCAGGGCCAGATAGGCAGGCAGAACTGCAGAGTCTCAATGTGTGGATGAGACAATGGTGCAGAGAGGAAGGGTTTGATTTATTAAGAACTGGGGGGACTTTTGGGAAAGGGGGAGCCTATACAGGAAGGATGTGCTCCACCTAAACCAAAATGGAACTAAAATACTGGCACTTGACATTACAAAGATTGCAGGGTAGTTTTTAAACTAAGGGCTGGGGAAAAGCCAACAGGTACAGAGGAGCACATGGATCAGACAGGGACATCTCTTAGGTGAGGGTCTATTAATAGAAATGTTATATGTTCTAGTAAGGAGGAGAGGATGGAAGATGATAAAATATGGGGAAGATCCAATGAGAAACAGTCAAATGAAAAAGAGTCTAAAACATCAGGAAATGGCAGACAGATAAATAGTGACAAATTTTTAAAGTGCTTATACGCAAGCTCTAGAAGTCTAAATAATAAGATGGGTGAACTAGAGTGCCTCGTATTAAAGGAGGATATTGATATAATAGGCATCACAGAAACTTGGTGGAATGAGGACAATCAATGGGACACAGTCATACCAGGAAACAAAATATATTGGATGGACAGAACAGGTGGGGGAATGGCACTATACATGAAAGAAAATGTAGAATCGAATATAGTAAAAATCTTAAATGAACCAAAATGTTTCATAGAATCTCTGTGGATAGTAATTCCTGTTCTAATAATAAAAATATAGCAGTAGGGATATATTATTGACCACCTGACCGGCATAGTGAGAGTAACTATGAAATGCTAAGGGAGATTAGAGAGGCTATCAAAATAAAAAACTCAATAATAGTGGGGGATTTCAACTATCCCCATATTGACTGGGTAAACGTCATCTCAGGATGGGATGCAGAGATAAAATTTATTGATACATTAAAAGCCTGCTTCTCGAAGCAGCTGGTTCTGGGACCCACAAGAGGAGAGTCAATTCTTGATTTAGTCCTAATTGGAGCACAGGATCTGGTCCAAGAGATAAATATAACTGGGCCACTTGGAAATAGTGACTATAATGTAATAACATTTAACCTCCTTGTGGTGGGAAAAAACACCCCACCAGCCCAACACAGTGGCATTTAATTTCAGATAGGGGAACTACATAAAAATGAGGAAGTTAGTTAAACAGAAATTAAAAGGTACAGTGACAAAATAAAATCCCTGCAAGCTGCATGGAAACTTTGCAAAGACACTAGAATAAAGGCCCAACTTAAATGTATACCTCAAATTAAAAAAAAAACCCAGTAAGTAAATCAAAAACATGCCAGCATGGCTTAACCAAGTAAAAAAAAGCAGTGAGAGATAAAAAGACATTGTTTAAAAAGTGGCATTTAAATCCTAGCGAGGAAAATAGAAAGGAGCTTAAACTCTTTCAAATGAAGTGTAAAAATATAATAAGAAAAGCCAAAAGGGAGTTTGAAGGACAGCTAGCCAAAAACTTAAAAAGTAATAGCAAAATGTTTTTTAAGTACATCAGAAGCAAGAAGCCTGCTAAACAACCAATGGGGCCCCTGGATGATTGCGATACTAAAGGAGCACTCAAAGACAATAAGGTCATTGTGGAGAAACTAAATGAATTCTTTGCTTCAGTCTTCATGGCTGAGGATGTTAGGGAAAGCAATGGCAAACAGCGTTTTCATCCCTTTTCTCCCCCCTGGTTATCTGTGCAGACACCATAGCAGGGTAAGCATGGAATCTAGCATGGACCAGGATCTCCTGCATGCTCCATGCTCGTGCTCATTTGCAACTCTGGGCATTCGTGGTCATGTGTGCTGCTGCAGTGTGCTCCTCACTCTGAGCTCTGCTCACCAGCCTCGCCACACAAGAAATGAAATTCAGTTTTTTCTGGGGCTTTTGCTGTGTGCCTGGAGAGAGCGGTCACAGCAGGGAACTGTGGAACACCTCCTGGAGGCCATGAATGTTGACTTTCACAGGGCTGCATCTACACTACCCTAAAGTTGACCATGCAAGGTTGAATTTACCTTTACTTCTTGTGAAAAGTAGGAATACCAAAATTGTCCTTAATAGTTCTTAATGGCCTTTAATGTCAATGGAACGAGCTTGGGGGTTTGGACTCATTATTTTAAGAATTGACCAATCGTGGCTAAATTCGACCTAAGGAGATCCAGTGTAGATCCAGCCACTGGCTCGCTAACAGGGCAGTGAAAGGGGCAGATATTTTGGGGTCCAGCAATTCAAAAGGGTCTCCTTGCTGGCACTGCTGCAGAGTGCAGCACCATGGAGGCCGACAGACTTGCTGGGCCCCAGAGCAGGTAGCAGGGCCGGTGTGGTGGGGAGCATAGCCCCCCACTGGGGCTGGTAGCAAGAAGCACAGCCCTGCCCTGGAACTCAGCTCCTGCAGTAGTGGGGCCAACACAGTGGGGAGCGCAGTGTTGCCTAGCTGTAGGGAGCAGCGCCGGTGGGGGCTGGCAGCACAGTCCCAGCTGAGCTGGCATAGCAGGAGCATAGCTCCTCCTGGGCCAGAGGCAGTGGGACCGGTGCCCCAGAGCACAGCCTGGACTGGAGCCCTGGGAGTGCAGCCCAGGCCAGAGGTGAAAGTGTAGCCCCAGCCAGAGTAAGCACAATGGGGAGCATAGCCTCAGCCCTGGGTGGGAAATTCAGCCCCAGCAGAGCTGGGAGCAGTGGCCATCAGTGGGGAGCACGGTAGACCTCCCCTGCTCTGGAAAACTATGTCATTTGAGACTACTCAGGTCCCAAGTGTGCTGGACCAGGAAGGTAAAAGCTTCAAAAGCCTAAGCCTGAGTGTACTGTAAATCCTTGACCTGTAAATTGAAAACAACCAGCCTAACATCTGTGGGGGAGGGGGGGAGGGCAAGGAAGAAGAGAGATGATGGGGTAATGAAAGATAGCCTGTTCAAGTCAGAAATACATTTTCACAATTCCCTCTATAGCATACAGAGTATATAGTTTCTGCCAGTCCTGCAGAAGCACTTTTAAGAAAACTCTAGTCAATTGACTAGTCCAAGACTTCAGTACTAGGCAAACTAAAATGTAGTTGTAGAGGTACTCCGGAGTCACTGTTGTGTCCTGACAGGTCTGCTGCTCTACAGTGATGGTAACCTTTCGGCTGTGCTCCTTTTGTGCATTGTGCTGACTTTGCACAAGTAGTCAACACAGTAGATTCCAAGAGAGCCCCCAAAGACTACAAAGTCAGATGAGGTTCGAAGGTGCCCAGCCAGGTTTATTGTCAAATGAAGCACAGTAATAGTTGTCAGTAGTTGTCTGCGGAACCACCATGCTTATGTGCCCTCTGGCAATGGACCAGCTCAGTCAGCAAAAAGGTTCACTGCCCCTTAGAGCAGACAAAGACAACTCCTCCAAAACGCAACTTTATCTACAGGTACAAATAAGTTACACATCGCTCCTGATGTATCAGGTTGCCACCTTCTGACATTACCTGATACCATTCATATATATATATATATATATATATATATATATACACATAACCTGAGATCTATATATGAATTATACTGATTTCTGTCCAGTTTCATTTTATAATTTTTTGGGTGGAGGTATTACCTTCTAAAAATTACATTTGCCAGACAGAGTTCTTTGTACTAGGATCACTGCTAAGAGAATGAAGTCATTATTACTGTTAATATTATAATGGGCTGCAAATAGGGATCACCTTGTGTGAAAAATCCCCTTAAAAAGTGTTAAAATGTTATTAAGTAACCACATCTGGAGTCCTATTAAGTAGATTTTGTGGTTTCACTGGGTTAGCTCACTATCTTTCTCATTCACTGAAAACTCTAAAGCTCTGTTATGTCAAAGAGGCTACAACTGGCCCCCAATGAGGAGTTCTCGACAAGAGGATTCCTATGTAAACAATTCTGGGGTTGAACAATGGCTGCTGTGTGTTAATCAGCAATGTAATGAGATAACCTGTAGAGAGAGAAACAATAAAGCTTGTTAAAAGTCTCAGAGGAGTAGCCGCGTTAGTCTGTAACTTTAAAAACAACAGGTAGTCCTGTGGCACCTTAGAGACTAACAAACTATGTATTTTATTATGAGTTTTCATGGGCAAAACCCACTTTTGGGTATTGAATGTAAGGAAAGCTGGTTTTATAATATGTATCAGTTATAATATGCTTAGGCCAAGGGATAGGGTATCAAATTTACATGTGAAAGTCAATTCTGCACTCTCTCTCTGTGTAGTTAGCTTGTGAAATTCCTTTCTAGAAGAATGGCTACTTTTAAGTCCTTTAATGAGTGCCCAGGCAGGTTAACATGTTTTTAGTGCAGCAGAAGTGTCTTGACCAAAATTTCTGGAAGAGGGAGTAACCTGAGTGCAGTCTGTTACAATCTCTGTTCAAGCAAACATGATGTGTGTAAATTTGGTAAATAAACAAATTACACTACAGAAATTACCTGGCTCTGCATCACCAGAGAAGAAACTGATATGCAAGGCCCTGAAAATCTGATACCATACAGGGAAACCCTTACCTATAATACGTTGAATACATGGATAGTGCTTTTCAGACATAACATAGCAACTATCTGGAAGCGCTGACAAAATAAGATCCAGATCTATATGTGGGCACACCACTGTGAGTGTGCAGAATCACACTGAACTAATGAAGATGTGCGGGGGTTACACCATACAGAGCAATTTTCAGAATCAGACCTTAATACAGATAGCCTATGACATGACGTGCAACAACAGTTCAAACACATAGTAACGGGAACAAGCTGAGGTGATCAACAGTAGAAATCTTAAAAGAAAAATTCATCTTTTAAATAGAAAAAATAGAGAAAGGGTGGAATAAAAGGGGAATTTTTTCCTCCAACAAAATCAAAAACATGAAAATTTTTGAGAATTTCCATTGAGCACTGAAAAATGCCAATCAAAAGTTATGATAGCAATGAGAACCTTTGTTTATATCAAAAGCACTAAAATTATGCTTTAAAGCCCTCAATGTCAGCTGGTGGCATATAACTGCATGGATCAAATGGCTGCAGATGTAGTAATTTGCCTCATAAAACCTCCATAATGTTTAATAAACATTCATGTTATGTAGAATCTTTTATGGAAGCCCATAATATATTCCATTTCAATCTTTCTGGAAACTGTATTTATCTCTTGTTTATTCAAAAGAAATATATTTGTTTTGTTTTTGGTTTGCATGCTTTCCAAGGCTACAGAGCAACTTCCACAAATAAATTCACCAAGTTCAAAATCTTACATAATTTCTAGTTTAAATGTATTACAAAATTAGTTTCCTGATTATGTGCATTCGATTTCCATGTGAAATACAGTTGCATTACTATAGTTAAAATGTACATGTGTATAAAGCACACTAAATAGCAGTTCAATTCTGTTTGATAAATTTCAGTCACAGCAACCCTGTATAATGGGAGGTGTAATAGGTGTCTCCTTGGTCTCTTTTCAGTGAACTTAATGTGGAAGCAGTTGCCTCATTTGGGGAGTATATTAGGGACATTTCATACTGGGGTTGAATGAATTCAATAGGCATAAATTTGTAACAGATCTATGCTACAAGAGAAGTTAGGGGGAAAGGAATAATTTTGAAACAAATTTCCAAACCCAGGAAGTCCATGAAAAATGTTAAATAAATAAATACTGTTTTGTTTTTGAAACCTGCGGGCTGAAATCAGCTTTACAAATTGTGAAATAATTTCAGAAAAATAATTAGAATTTTTTTTTTGAATGCCTACATTAACCACCCTAGTTCGAACTAGGGTGGTAGTGTAGACATACCCTCAGAGCCCCTGCCACAGTAGGCAGAGCAGGAATTGGGAAGGAGGGCCACATTTGCTATAGCTCAAGGTCCACTATTGTGGAGAGAGTTACAGTGAGGGTCTACTGTATGCACAACTTGAAGGGACAATTCAAGGTGAAGTGACCTGCTAACCCCCCTATGGTCATAGGACAAAAGGGGAGAGGGTAATGGGTTACGGACTGTTGTAACAAGCCATAAATCCATTGTCTCTATTAAGACCATGATATTTAATGTCTATTGAAGTAATTAATTTAAGCTCCAGTTGCTTCTTTTGGAAATGTTATGCAGATGACATGAATGGTCACTTTGAATGGTTCCTACTTACGTTAAACTGTTTGATCTTGTACACAGTTCTGATATACAGAGTACCTTTCCCAGATCTGAAGAATAGTTCTGTGTAGCTGAAAAGCTTGTCTCACAGACAGAAGTTGACCCTAACTGCATTACCAGTCTGTGGAGATATTGGCCAGAGTTGCTGAGTGAGAATGCAGTCTTGCTTATTTGTGAGAGAAGCAGCACTAGCAGTGGTGTGCTTGCTTCCCCAGAAAATCCCACCCATGTTCCTCAATGCTGAATTAGAAGAAAGATGTTGTGTGGTTCAATTATCAGGGTCCTTCAATAATTTACCCTTTTCCTTTTGGTAATAGTATCGAATGGGATGCCACTTTGGATGAACATAAGAATGGCCATATTGGGTCAGACCAAAGGTCCATCTAGCCCAGTACCCTGCCTGCCCATAGTGGCCAGCACCAGATGCCCCAGAGGAGGTGGGCCGAAGACAATGATCAAGCAAATTGTCTCCTGCCATCCTTCTCCAGCCTTTGACAAACAGAGGCCAGGGACACTATTCCTTACCCCCTGGCTAATAGCCTTTTATGGACCTAACCTCCATGAATTTACTGAGCTCTTTTTAAAACTCTGTTATAGTCCTAGCGTTCACAGCTTCCTCTGGCAAGGAGTTCCACAGGTTGACTGTGTGCCATGTGAAGAAGAACTTTCTTTTATTAGTTTTAAACCTGCTACCCATTAATTTCATTTGGTGTCCTCTAGTTCTTATATTATGGGAACAAGTAAATAACTTTTCTTTATTCACCCTCTCCGCACTACTCATAATTTTCTATACCTCTATCATATCCCCCCTCAGTCTCCTCTTTCCTAAACTGAAAAGTCCCAGTCTCTTTAGCCCCGTGGTCACCAAATGGTCGATCGCAATTGACCAGTCAATCGCGAGTCCTCGACCAGTCGATTGCGAGGCGTTCGGGTCCTCCCTCCCCCCATTTTTCCCCCACTCCCAAGAAGCCCCACTACCTACCTCCAGCGTAGTGCCGGCTTCCCGCGGGGTGGATGGAAGTCCTGCCTGCAGCTTTGCGCCACTTCTGGGGGTTCCGGAAGTGTTCTGGCTGCTCCCCTCCCACAGCTCTGTGGCATGCCGGGCGCACTGCGGGAGGGGGCGTCAGCCCCGGAGGAGGAATGCGGAGGCTTCCCTGTGGCACAGGAGGGGTGAGTCGAGTGCAGGGGTTTCCCTGCGCCACGGGAGCAGGGGTCGGCCCCGGGGTTTGGCCCCGGGGCAGGCGCGCACGGGGGTTTGGCTGCTCCGCGGGAGGGGGGTTTGGCCCCGGGGCAGGTGCGTGCGGGAGTTTGGCTGTGCCACGGGAGGGGGGCTTGGCCCTGGGGCAGGCACGCATGGGGGTTTGGCCCTGGGTCAGGCACGAGGCGGGTTTGGCTGCACCGCGGGAGGGGGGTTTGGCCCCGGAGGAGGCACATGCTGGCTTCCCTCTGGGTGGGAGAATCCTGGGAGGAGGCAGGTGCAGGGGACTCTCTGCCCCCCACTGGTCCCCTGTTCCCTCTCCCCTGCCCCGTGTTCCCTCTCCCCACTCCCCAGCCTCAGAAACCTGTCCCCACTGGCACGCTATCCCCTGCCCTCCCAGCACCCTGTTCCCTCTCCCCTGTCCCCAGCCGCAGAAACCTGTCCCCACTGGCATCCTGTCCTCTGCCCCCTTGGCACCCTGTTCCCTCTCCCCACTCCCCTGTTCCCTCTCCCCACTCCCCAGCCTCAGAAACCTGTCCCCACTGGCACCCTGTCCCCTGCCCTCCCAGCACCCTGTTCTCTCTCCCCTGTCCCCAGGTGCAGAACTCTGTCCCCACTGGCACCCTGTCCCCTGCCGAGGCACCCACTCGCCCTTCCCCAGTACTATGTCCCCTGCTCCCACCAACACAGTTGGGGCCACATTAGTGAAGCTGGGGGGGGGGGGCAGGGGTTGGAGGAGGGTTTTTTTGCATCGCACTTGTGTGGCCCCAACTGACTTTTCTGTGGGTCAGTGACCCCTGACTCAAAACAGGTTCCCTGCCCTTCTCAGAAATAAAGACAATGCAGAAACTTTTTGTGTTTGACATAGTATTTTATTTGAAAAATGAAGCCTGGCCAACAAACCCCCAGTTGGGGCCAAGCCCCCATCTGGCCACGGCATCATAACACTCCTGCACTCCCCTTTCCCCCAGACCCTACATCTGAGCCTATCATACACTGGAACCCCCTGCCCTGAGCCCCTCACATACCTCAACCTAAATTCCTGAACCCTCACATCCAGAAGTCTGTGGCTTGCTTAGTACCCTAACCCTACATCTGACCCCAACACTGCCCAGCCTGGAGCCCCCTCCCTGAGCCAGTGTCCCCTTATCCACCTCCTCCGGCATCCAGATTTCCTCCCAGAGCTTGTACCTCTCACCCCTTCCCACACCCAAATCCCTCATTCCCACCCCAGAGCCTACACATCCTGTCTCAACCCAGCGAGGGTACGGCTAGACTGCAGGAGTTTTTCAGGATTCCGGAGATATCCCAGAAAAACTCTTCTGCATCCGGGGATGCGTTTGTTCTTCCACTTCTTTTAGTGGAAGAGCAAACATGATCTTTCGGTCACCCCTATATTCCTCTTTCCACGAGGAATAAGGGGGCTTCCAAAAGAAGGGTTTTTTCTGACATTTGGTCCAGTCTAGACAGGCCAAATGTTGGAAAAACTTCTTCCTACAGAAGAATTGGGGAAAAAAAAGCAGCAGTATAAGGGTTGGGGATAGCAAGTGATGGAGAGGATGAGAATAGAGAGGGTGGGGCTTCAAGGAAGGGGAGGGGCGGTAGATCTTGGCTTGTTCTGTCATTTAAAAAGTGATCTGGGGTGTAAAAAGGTTGGAGACCACTGCTTTAGCCTCACCTCATATGGGATGCGTTCCAAACCCCCAGTCATTTTAGTTGCTCTTTTCTGAACCTTTTCTAATGCCAAAATATCTTTTCTGAGGTGAGGAGACCACATCTGTATACGGTATTCAAGATGTGGGCATACTGTAGTTTTATATGGGGCAGTAAGATATTCTTTGTCTTATTTTCTATCCCTTTTTTAATACTTCCTAACATCCTATTTGCTTTTTTGACTGCCACTGCACACTGTGTGGATGTTTTCAGAGAACTATCCACGATAACTCCAAGATCTCTTTCCTGATGGTTCCACTGTGGTAGGCAGCCACTAGAATCTAGATTGTGTGTCCTCCATATTTATTTCAGTTGATGCCTGTATGGTTTATAATTGAATCAGCAGCCTAGAAGTGAAAGACAGGATGTCCCATTAGTGGTGTTTTTGCTGCCCATTCCCCCACATGCTTAGTACTATACTCCTATGTTATTTTTATTTGGTATCTGTTATAGGACAAGTCATTTAGGCACAAGCCTGGTTAAGATAACTAACATTGTATAATATCGACATATCTTCAGAAAAATAACACTTAAAATTCATTCCACATGGCTACATAGGAGAGATATTGTACACATTTTTCTTTGTTACAGGAAGAAGGAAGAAATGGTCAATTTGTTCTTAAATTGCAAAAAGTCACACATTATATAGGGTTTTCAAATAGCTCACCAACTGAGTAATAAAAAAGGGATGCAACCAACATTCTGCTGACAGTTGCAGTAAACTGCACCAACTGTTTAAAATGATTTGATGGAAACAGGCACTTGAAGTGCAGTTTTTGAATTTATAAATATTCTGTGCTTAGAAATGACCTTTTATCTCAGTCATAGCCATACATGTTTTCAAATTACCTTCAGTGGAAGAGTCTTTTCAATACAATCAATGTTAGATATTTTAATTTTCATAAGTCTGAGAAGAAAATTCTATTTAACTGTTTTATTCAGATATTCTGCCATATGAGGAGAGATTAATAAGACTGGGACCTTTCAGCTTGGAAGAGACACAACTAAGGGAGGGGGAACATGATAGAGGTCTATAAAATCATGACTGAAGTGGAGAAAGTGGCTAAAGAAGAGTTATTTACTACTTCCCACAACATGAGAATTAGAGGTCAAAAAATGAAATTAATAGGTTTAACACAAACAAAAGTAAGTACTTCTTCATACAATGCACAGTCAACCTATGGGAGTCCTTGCCACAAAGGATGTTGTGAAGGCCAAGACTTTAACAGGAGTCAAAAAAGAACTAGATAAATACATGAAGGATAGGTCTATCAATGGTTATTCTGGGAATGGTGACAGAGGATGGATGACTTCATGATTACCTGTTCTGTTCATTCCCTCTGGGGCACTTGATAGTGGCCACTATGAGAAGACAAGATACTAGGCTAGATGGACCAGTATGATCTGACCCAGTATGGCCGTTCTTATTCAACAATAATATTTTGCATAAGGGAAGATTAGAGGAATTTGGGTCAGGGTTAAATATATATTTGTTTAAAGAAAATGTTATTCACCTGATTATCTGCCTTGCTTGCATTTTAGGTAATTTGTTTGTAGAAAACTGGATGCATCTTGACTCACTGTAGGTATGTCTACACAGCATGCTTATTTCAAAATGAGGTATTTTGGACTTTTTTCCAAAATAGCTTATTTTGAAATAGCACATCTATGCTACAGGGAAGCCTCAAAATTAGTCTGAGGTAGGCTTCCCTAATGTGGATGTGCTACCTTGATTTAGAGCCCCAGGAGACACTGGGGAGTAATTATTCTGAATGGCCCTGGGGAGGAGCTATTTCGAAATAGCAGCAGTGGAGTGTCCATACTACTGCTATTCTGAAATAGTTAATTCGGAATAAGCATTATTCCTTGTGGAATGAGTTTACAGAAGTCAGAATAAGCCATCCATTATTTCCAATGTATTTTGAAGCAATGGAATTGCTGTCTAGACGCTCGCATTTTTATTTTGGATAACGGCTGTTATTCTGAAATAAAGTTGCTGTGTAGACGCACGCACATGTGTGTCCTGGACTAAAGAGATTTATTTTAGTCATGAGCACCTACAGAAAAAAATGTGGGTGTTGAGCAACTATTGGCAGCCCTCAGCCGGATGCTTTCCCAGCATGTCCTGGATTATGCAGATCAGCTGTTCTGTGGTATGCAGGAGATGCTAAGTGGGGGTGGAGTGGCAGGGGTATACTCTGGAGAGACGGTGGAACAGGATGGGAAGAGATGAGGCAGAGGAGGAATGAGGATGGGACCAGGGTGGAGCCAGGACCACCAAACTCACCACATTAGAAAGTCTGTACTTATGATCATGAGATTAATAAAAAGCAATCATTAGAATGCTTGCATTTCATGTCAAAAAAGTACCCAGACATGAATTACTTCAAGACAGACACAAAAAAGAAAACAGAATTCTACTTGTCATTACCTACAGTCCACAACTTAAACCCCTCCAACGCATTATCCACAATCTACAACCTATCTTGGAAAATGATCCCTCACTCTCAGAGGCCTTGGGGGAAAGGCCTATTCTTGCTTACAGACAACCCCCCAACCTGAAACAATTTTTTTCCGGTAACCATGCCACATAGCTACATCATAAGCATCCAGGAACCGAGCCCTACAGTCAGCCCCATTGTCAACTCTGCCCACATATGTATACAAGCAAATTCATCACTGGAGCCAACCACAAAAGCCACCAAATCAGAGGCTCATTTAACTGCACATCCACTAATGTGATCTATACCATCAAATGCCAACAATGTCCCACTGCAATATATATTAGACAAATTGGATAGTCCCTAAGGGAAAGAATCAATGGACACAAATCAGATATCCGTAAAGGGAACATACAGAAACCTGATGGTGAACACTTTAATTTGCCTGGTCATTCATTAAGAGATCTTCAAGTTGCTGTTTTGTTACAGACCAATTCCACCAGCCAAATACACAGGGAAGGGTTGGAACTATAATTCATTCACAAGTTTAATTCTCATGCCAATGGTTTGAATCAAGATACCAGATGGCTGGGACATTATCAACCAACCAAACAATGAAGGTGCCAAAGGTTCTTTGTCTGTGTAGATTCTAGTGTTAGTACTTTTCCTCTCTAATTGCTGACTGATGGTCCTCAATGGTTTCTTTTAACTATCCAGTTTTTAGGTGCTTATAGACTATCAGTTTTGCCTGTTACATACCAGCTCGGTTTTCCCTTTGATATTTATATACCCACTACCTCCTTTTGTTCCCCCCTTCCCATTTTTTTCCTCCCCCCTCTTCTCCCCTATCTATTTTGGTTCTGGACATACAACACTCCGGTCAGCTGTGCCCACGAAAGCGCATGATACCATCTACATGTTTTGTTAGTCTTTAAAGTGCTACCATACTATTTGTTGTTTTTTAAGTTTATCCTGTACAGACTAACTCGGCTACCCCTCTGCTGCATTTCATTAGATCATTAGAAGTGCTTTATTGTTAGCCAGATGTTTTAAAAAGTCTTTTTTAGGACCATAATGAATGTAAATGATTTTTCACATCTTAAATAGGTTTACATTATATTCTATACATGCGCGCACATGCATTTTTTATAATTATGTAATACTGCATCTATACATGCAGCAATGTAGTAATAATACTTTGAAATTGTTAACATTTAACCACAGACTCTCGAAATCATAAACAAACTAAATTACATAACCTTATACAGTGTTTAGTTATTTATTAAAAAGCTGAAAACTTTCTCTGTCAGTGAAATGAAACCACTTCTCAGTTGAAACAATCACTAATGTAGAAAATGCAATGTAATTTAATAATAGATCAACCAAATAAAACACAGAAGCAGAAGAAGTTGTTATATAATTTGGAATTTGGATAATGGATGAAAGTGGTTTTAAGATACCTGTTCTTTGAAGATACCAGGGAATATTTAATGACAACGATCAAGACCATTCATGTATCAGATGAAAGATAGCTACGTTACAACAAACAAGACACTCCAGTATAATTTCTAATCTATTCAACAGATTTGATTTAGCTATTAACACTGGGAAAGAACTAGGCAAATCCTATTATCAGGCCTGCTGACAGAGGGGGGACATCCCTGAGGCCGAGTGATTCAAAGGGGTCCGGGGCTTCCAGCCACCACTGCTGCTGCAGCAGCAGTGGAGGTGGCTAGAGCCCCGGGCCCTTTAAAGCTCAGCTGGAGTGCCACATCATGCACTTTGTGTGGCTCTCCTGCCTATCATATATATACGTCTGTCAAGGGGTCACCCACATCTTGACAGTCCAGACGTCCCCAACGTCTGCAATAGGGCTCTCTTTTTGCAGGCTCAATCTTGTTTTATCACTAATGTCTCTATTTTAGAGTATATATGGCCTTTCAGCTCATCCCAAAGTGCAGTTCCCCCTACAGGGGTATATACGGCCCTATAGGCCCAATCCCAAAAGTACAGTTCCCTCTACAGGGTTATATATGGCCTTCCAGGCCTAATCCCAATGTGCAGTTTCCCCCTTTTGGGGTATATGCAACCTTCCAGCTTAGTCACCAACACACTCCCCTCACTCAGGGAGGAAGCAGACTTCCGGCCTCGTTCACAGGTGAGTTTTGCCCAAAATCTAGGGAGCTGAATTGTAGTGGGGTGAGGACGTAGGGGGCTTTGGGCCCTCCCAATCCACCAGGCCCCAGGCCAGGGCCCTGTTGGCAGCAGCTAACTCCACTGCCTGCTCGGCGGGGATGCCTACCAGAACACGCTGAGCTCCTGGAGGACAATCCTCTGCCCTGGGCTACTTCCTACCACCACCAGTGCACTGCGTCGTCCTCTGTGTGCTGCTCCGGTGGTCAGTCCCAGTCTGACGACCTCCCCGACAAGCGCTGTCGCTGCTGCTGCTGCTGCTGCTGCTGCTGGTGGTGGTGGTGGTGGTGGTGGTGGTATGGCTCCTGGGGTGGCTGCAGGGGCCCTTCCCTTCCAGTGGTCAGCCCTGACTGACTGCTTACCTGGGCTTTTATCCCCAGCCTCTCTCTTGAGCATGCCCAGCAGAGTTGTGGGGGTGGGGCCTGCTCTGCCAGATGGGCCAGGGGAACTCCCGGGGCTTCAGTGCGGGGCCCCGTCACAACGTCCCACATCTAAAAAAGATCCTGTACATAGAAGAGCCCTTCATTTCAGCCTTTTTAGCCTGGTCCTTTTCTTACTGATGTCAAAATGAGTTTTTCTGTTAACTTCATTGGGAGCAGAAGTCAGGGCCAGATGTAGGGACAGACAAGCCAAATGACTGCCTGGGTTACCAGACTTGGGAATGGGAGCACTGGATTTATGGTGCTGTCTTTCTTATAAGCAACAAAAGGGAAAACAGGGCGGTTGAAGTAAAAAGTTCAGGTACGCCATATGTCAATTCATTGTTCACTAATCTCCCAGAATATTCTGGACCTTTCTAGAATCTTGTGGAACCTTCCAAAATTTAGGAACTATATTTTCCTTGGCACTCATAGAATGTTGTGAAAGTACACTTGTGAAAGTGCACTTTTATTTTAAGATTTGATGGACAATACGGGCACCTCTACACAGCAGAAATAGGACTTATTTTGGAATAATCTAAGTAGGGAAGCCAGAGGAAAAGTGCTCTTTGTCAGACTTCCTGATGTGTAGTCAGTACCATAAGACGAAATAACTTATTTCAACTTAAGCTACGCAATTGATGTAGCTCAAGTTGTGTAGCTGATTTTGGCTTTAGCCCTGCTGTGTAGATATGCCCTAAGAGACTGACATACTTAATGCTATTTTATCACTTGAAAATATCATTGCCCAGCCTTTGGATCTCTCTGATGCTGTGTTTCAGTTTGCAAGGGCAAAGGCAAGGAAAGCAAGCTTTTGAACAACAACAGCAGCAAAAATAAACTAGGGTTAACGTTCTAAGGCAGTCTCCTACTATAACAATATTCACTACTGGTCCACCCAATATTGGTGCATATGTTAATGTCTTGATATTAGTATATTTCAAAGTTATTCTTAAAATTAAAATAAAGTATTCAAAAGTTGGTTTGGGTGCCATTTGGTCTAGACTTACGCTGTTAGGAGCAGTACTTTGTTGTACACACTGGTCACTTACCAGCTGCATACATGTTATGGGAACAGACTGTTGTTCATAGATTATATTGGGAGTATGAAAAACAAAATCTAAATTCCCACATAGGAAACAAGACGAAAAAGTTCCATTTCATATTTGCACACATTACCATTTATAACTCTTGAGTTACCCGTTCTTCTTAACCCAACTAAACAATCATATATCCTTATGCAATGTACTTCCGAACAACTAGTTGAAACATCATCCTTAATATAGAACTGAAACTTACATACCCCCCCTAATTAAGAATATTAATTAGGAATGTCTACAGAGGGAGTATTTGTTATGAGAAAAATTGACTTAAGCCTGTTGAGGCAATGCTAATTGCACCAAACAGAAGGTAAGATCAATGATAGGTGATGAATGCTTGTTCCAAGGGCATTATTGCTGTTGTGAGTTGCCCCAGGGCAATATTGCTATTATGAACTGAAATTCATTTTTCTTAGAAGTTACATTTACTGAAAGATTATTTTATTTCTCAAGAGCTTGGAAACTGGAGTAACCTTTCCTTAATTGTCTGTTTTCTCATCAGCCATTCATGCCTGCATTTCTTTTTATTTCATTTGAATGAGAAGTACAATAGGTATTTATTCCCTCAGTGGAAATAGAAAGGGGACAGTGGCAAAGCACATAAGATTTAGCAGAAACAGAATTCATATGTTGCTATCCAGTTAGTTCTGACCTTCCTTTCTTGCACCCATGTAGTTTTAGTCCTGATTATATTAGTTGGAATCATACTGATTTTGCATAGCTGAGGGAACTAATCCCTAACATAGAGGTCTTCATTCTCATTCTCTGGTTTTGCATCCTGGTCATCTCAATTTATTGAAATCATTGTTCTGTTAATCTAGTAAAGAAATTCTTTTAATCTAGTGAAAAAAGTTCTTGGGGGGGGGAGGGGAGGAAATATGACCTGATAACCCTCAATTGCATTAAGGGCTGTCATAAAGAGGCTGTTGATCCATTGTTCTCAATGTCCAAAGTAGGTAGGGCAAGAAGTAATGGGCATAGTTTAGAGCAAGGGAGATTGAGAAAAAACTTTTAACAATAAGGGTAGTTAAAATCTGGAACAGTCTTCAAGGAAGGTTATGAAATCCTTCTCATTGGAGTTTTTGAAGAACAAGTTGGGCAAACACCTTCAGAATTGTGTGATGGGGTGTGCACTCCTCATTGGGGCTGAGAAGCCCACTGTGTTATCTGTGCTAATGGGTGGTTCTGAAGCCCAGCCAGGGAGGAGCAGCCTGGTTAGTATAAAACCAGAAAGTACACAACAGATTTGTGAGGAATACTGGGAGCTTGGGAGCCAAATTTTATGTCTTATAACAGACATTCTTTTATTGTTAGGGTCAAAATGGGCAAAGGGAATAGGTAAACAAGAAAATTTGAGAGAATTAAAAACTTTAGTTATGGGAAATCAAATTAAAAATGACAGTTATTCCCATATTTGTGGATTTGGAATTGTATGAAAGGGAAGAAAAAAGACTACACAGTATAAGGAATGAAAAATTCTGAATCTATTTACGAAAAATGAAGACAGATTTGTTAAACCTATACAGACAGATCAAAAGATGAGAGCATTGGTAGATTGTTCCTAGTTATGGAAATCAGAAATCTGAAAGGTTTTTGAATTATATGATTGTCCTGACAACTGAACAAAGGGGTATAATGTTGGCCCTGACTGGGGTAAGAGATTTTTACCTGGTTCCTTGTCAGGTATTCTGACAATCAGAACAGGAACTTCAGAAAGCAGAAATGGCAATGTGTGAAATTATGTTTCTAGCTACAGAAATAATGTAAGCAGGTAACATCCGTGTGGATTCAGACACATTCTGAAATACCGGGAAGTGAGAGGGCTATTGAAACAGCCAAACAAACTCTAAAAGATGGTGGGGGGGAGAGACATCAAGACAGGAGGAGCTTGACAAGAATTTGAAAGTGAGACCCAGTGGACCCCTCACAATTAGACTGTTTCCTCTCCTGCTTCAATGCAGGAGGTGGGACTTTATCATTTCTTCAGGTCCTTTCTAGCCCTACATCTCTATGATGCTGTGGTACTATCCATGTGCAATTCAAACACATGTACTTATTTATTTTATAATTAATAAAATGCCTTCATCAGAAAGTTTCTGGGCATACATAAAATATAACAAAGAAACAGCATTCCTGACCTATAAAGCCAGGAACTTTATAGCTGTCCTCTTTTTGGTAGTGATCAAACCAAGGGGACAGCATCCTATTCTCAATCCTGATAACTTCATCTATGTGGCCAACCAACAACTCTGACATCACCTACTAAAAAAATGTAAAGACCACCTTATATCGTAATTCATATAGGAATTTAAGGATATCATCAAATCCTTCCCCAAACAACTCCAAGAAAAACTTTCAACCACCTCATTCCCCATGATCCCACCCTAAGAACAATATAGGTGTCTTCTTGTTGGTGGAGAGATGTTTCTTGTTGGTAGATGTGATGTTTCATGAAGCCACGGTTGATTTGTTTTTCCTTAATTCAATCAAGTGTGTAGTTTTGTCTGCTGGGAGGTGTCCAGTCAAATGATTCTTTGAGGTGGAGCTGGTGAAACAAATTCTTCACATATTTGTATGGTATCAAATATTGTAACCTACTAACCCTCCTTTGTCCCCATGGTTGCAAATGTTAATCTCCCACTTCTTTTTTTAAGTGATTTATCATAATATGCGTTCTGTTACTCTTAACAATTGGTCCCAACTTGTATTTTCCAGGCATGAAAAAAGCTCTGTTAAGCTCAAAACCTTCTCTTCCACCAACAGAAGATGGTCCAATAGACATTCCTTGTTTCTTCCCTACTCTGGGACAGTAAGAACACTGGAAACCTTGATTTAAAATTTGCTCTACATGATTGTTTTAGAAATATTATAGTCCTTTTACAGGAAAGAAAAAAATAATTTAAAAATCCCTTAGTAATATTCTGTGTTCCAAAATGTAAATATAGCCAAGCAGATCCCCAAGATTGTCATGAGCAGATAACTTTTTTTAAAATCTCTGAAGACAGAATTTTTCTGTGTGTCTTCAATAATATTTTGACTCTTCATAGTATCATATTGGATTCTGCCCCCTCTTTTTTTTCACTTTTTCCTATGGACTATTAAGTGGATGAGCAAACCAGTGGTTGTTTAGATTCAAAGTTAACTGCTTTTGAATCATAAAGTTGGTCTGAAATGCCTTAATAGTATAAAGTGCAGTGAACTTCAGAGGAATTTGTATAAATGACTGAGATTATTTCTGAATTTTAAAATCCCATTTTAGTCAAAAGGTTCAAAATACTGTGTTTTCAGATGAGAGGGTTTAAGTGCTTGAAACAAACAGGTGATCCCAAATTACTCAGAGAACATGGTTGCTGACAAAGATGCTCATGTGAAAATCCCCAAACAATGAATTATTGGTGGCTTTAACTGTCTTAACTGAGACTAAAATGACTTGGCCCCAATTCAGGAAAGCATGTGATTAACTTTTAAATAATGGGATTTAGAAATGTGCTTTGAAGCACATGCTTCGCTATATTCCTGAAGAGACATGCTTTTCTGAATGGCAGGTTTAGCTTTTCGGGGTATGACAGTATCTGCTGGGTTTTTTTTAATGAGGCTTCTAGTCAAATTTGGATTATAGACCTATATTTCTTTCTTACTATATGATACTGATTATTTGTATCATGTAAGAACTGGAGAAATTGACAGGTTTTCATTTAGGCAGATGTGATGTTTAAAACTTCTGTGCTTTGTAAGTGTTTTCTTCTATGTGTCAGTAGCCATAAATATTGTATTTTTATTGTAATTTATTCCAATTTCCCGCAGTACATAACTCTGGAGACTTACCTTTCTTGCCTGGGGTTAAGGTTCATTAGCTGTGATCTGGATAATGAGAACATAAATAGTTTTGAACTTTATGCAGGCTGATGCTGCCAGTTTGTGCTTCAGATCAGCTAAATATTAAAACCAAGCAAGCCCAGCATGTTTGCTTTTTCTCTCATGCATTACATTGCACTAGTTCTCATGTAAAATCTGCAGTGCTTTTGTGGCAGCATACTCACAACCAATGAACATATTTTTCTGCAAATTGCTGTCATACCAGCTGTTTTTGGTCTTTTAAAATATATGCTATGCTTGGAGTTGAGGTACCTTGTGTAGTCTTGTACAATATGCCTGCCTGGATAAGAAAGTCTCCTCTATTCTCTATATAGAACACTTGAGAATCTCTAATCCAGACAGATATATTCCTAATAATAACTCTTCACTGAATTTGTTCAGGGATGTAAAGTAAAGTAGACTCTGAAATTCTCTCTCTCCTTCCCTCTCTTTCTCTTTGGGTGTAATGTCGTATCAGCATGTGTAACCATGTTGCCTTCTTTTGGAAAGCCCACAAAAGAAACAAGACCTCATACTACGACTGCAAGCATGATGATAATTTAACTCGAAGGGCCTGTATTTTGGGAGTTTGAGCTTTATGATTGGCCAAATTCATACAACAGGTATAATTCATGATGATGGGTACATGCTGCTAATGAAGTTGTTACTAGAATACAGTATATTCAGATAGTGGTTTCATTGTGAACTCTAGACTAATGCATTCAATCCACACATTGCAACATTAAATATGAGAAAACACGTCAACATTTCCAGAACAGGAAATCAGATGATTTACAGTATTGCCCATCATTATGAGCTACAAAATATTACTAAAAGTCTACAACTGACCTTCACAAAAAACTTTACTTGATATCAACCAATTAGCTAAATGGTGGCTGGAACTGAAAGAGCAATTGACATATAGTAATGTGATGTTAATTTACAATTCTGAGGCATATGCCATTTTAGAAACTGTATTAAATTTTAATGATCTCAATTTTTTCTCCCACAACCTACAGTAAGCTCTGTAATGATGGGAAAGATCTGTTCTCCTACAGCATCTCGAAGGCAGTAAGTGATCTGTGGGTGGTTAAATTAGAGCAACTTTTCCCCTGCACTATATTAACGGCATTTCAGTTACCAACACAATCTGTCATAGACAAGTTGATCTGTAAATGCAAGAGCATGGTGTTTCCTTACAGATGTCATTTCAGTCAGGCTGAGTTCACTCTCTTAAGAAATCAAAGATATCTACCTTGAGTGGATTAATGGAAAGGTATTTTTTCTATTGACAATCTCAATAGGCTCTAACTTTATTTTAGAATTAGTGCCATTCCTACAGGAATTACGTTATTAACACTACTTGCTCTGATAATATGCAGGTAATGTTGGAAGTTCAAGACCCCATTAGACCAGCCTACTGAAATATGCCTACTGAAGGCAACAGTTACAGTGGCGATTGGAGGCTGCTTTGAGGTCTATGAGCCCAGGGTCAATGATCATGAAAAATGCTGGAAACATGCTAATTCAGAATTAAATGTGATGATGGTAGGAAAAAGCACAGGATCTGAAAGAATAAATTTTGCTACTTGTTTGCTACATGTTACCAAAATATTAGAAATCCAGTGACATTCAGGTCTACAATTTTCCTTTCTTCCCTGACCCGCATCTATTTTCTGTTTCCTTCCTACAATACTGTACTAGGTCTTTTTATTCACTCCCCCTTTTTCTCCGGTACATTTCTACATTGATTTGGTTTTAAAAAGTTAATCCAGCTTCCCCAGGGCCTAAAACCACAGTTTTTCCCCACAAAAACAATTATTCTGCTTTATTTCTTGCTATCATTAATCTCGTGGGATCCTTATAAGGTTTCAAATTTTCCTAATTCGTGTCATATATTAGAAATAAAAGCATTGTTGGCAAAGCTCTGTGAGACTGTGTTGCTACTTATAAATTAGCTGACCTAAACATGCACCACATTTAAGGTAAAAGAAATGAACCAGAGTAAATTTTATGAATTCATGGAAGTGAAATGCGCTGCTGTCTGAGCGACTTTCCTCTGGAAGCATCCAAAGGACTCTGGACAATATTTTCAGTTGGTGTAAATCCATAGTAGTGCTACAGCTATTTCTGAATTTATTTGAAACATTTAAAATTCTGGAACATGATAATTCCATAAGGGAAATGGAGCAGTTCCATGAAAACTATAATAAAGCAGCTTGTGCCTGAATTCAGCAGTCTCTCAAATAGAGGTATATCAACATTTGATGATGGTGGTCATAGTAGGAGATTTTACTAATTGTATATAAATTAGGGATATAATAGTGTAGTTGATTAACCAATAAGCCAAAGCTTATAGGTTAATGCCATAGGCTACATGCATCTCTCCCCACCCTGTGCCAGTAATTTTTTAACAGGCAGGCCAGCAGCTTGTCTCAGTCCTGGCTTGCACTGGGTGCCGGACCTACCCCTGCTGAGGCTCTGCATTTGAAGTATATTAGGAGCCGGGCAGGCAGGCATCCCAGCTCGGTTCTGACTCACTCCGGGTCCAGGAGCTCAGACCCACCCTGGACAGGGGCTACTGCCACCCTGCACTGCTGCCTCTGTATCAGAGGCAGCAATGCAGGGCAACAGGCTGCTGGTCTGCAAGGGGAGCTGGTTTTAAAACTGGCTTCCCTTGTGGACCACCTTCCACCTGGCACACTGCGCTGCTGCCTCTGATACAGAGGCAGCAGTGCAGAATGGCAGGGGGATCCTCGGGAGTGGAGCCAGAATCCAGTGGCAGCTGGGAACTCACCCCTGGGGACTATAGAATAGTTGAGTAACTGATAAGAATTCATAAAGTTAATTGACTATTCAATTAACCGATATTTAACATCCCTAATATAATTCTGTACGTTCCTGCATTATATTAATAAGAATTCTGATAAAATGCATAGCACATACTTGACTTTTGTTACGATCATAACACTGTACATCGGGGTTAGACCTTGTTGTCTTCTGCTAGGCAGCGTTCCATTTTCTAAGGCTAATAATACAATCCTATTATGTAGTTTAATCTACCTATGAAATACAGAGGTGTTGTAAAATAATAGTTTCCACTCTACCAAGGAGAATATTATTTAATTTTTTTTTACCAGGATACAAACCTCCTGACAACATTTAAAATGGATAGGGGGACAAGATCCTTCCATCTAGACCAATTATGAAGACAAATAGGAAGAGCACAACCACTGTTGGAGACAGAGATGAAAGTAAACTGGTGTGCCCCAGTATGCAGCTCCAGCAAGAGCTGGCTGAGCTACAGCAAAAATCAGCAGGGAGCTATTTAAAGAGCTACCAGGGACCCAGGTTGCAATAGGACAGTACCTGTAAGAAATTTTAAGTTACATTCACCGCTGGTTGGAGATACCAAGCAGAAAGAGTGCCAGCTGTTTGGCAATGGAGCGATAGTTGCACAAAATATAATAGTTTCTCTTTCTGAATTTCAGCACATTAACTATGAGTTACAAGAGTTCTTTTCCTGTAAGTTGAGATCAAAAGTGGACAGCTGCTCTAAATCCTTTCCAATTTGTTTAATTATTGGATTGCAGTTATCCTTAGCAAATATTCTCATTTTATTACCAAACTATACTTCATTTTCAGGAATTTATTTAGTTTTCCACATATGACAACACATTTAAAAATGGCAACAGAACTGATATTTATGGAATTTGCTTTGTAGCCAATTGTCAGAACATAAGAACAGCTTTACTGTGTTGGACCAAAAGTCCATCTAGCCCAGTATCCTGTCTTCTGGCACTAGGCAATGCCATGTGCTTCAGGGGGAATGAACAGAAAAGGTAATCATCAAGTGATCCATCACTTACAAGTTTTTTTCCCCACATGCCTAGAGATATTTTTATTTATAAACTGCTTAAGCTAGGGTATTTACTAGCTGTAAATTATGTTTCCACAATTTGGTAGGGACTCAATTATTTTATAACTACATTTCTTTTAAGCCATGAGTGTATGTGTTAGTTAGTTAGTTAGTTAATGCCTATTACGCCCGCTGGCGTGTAGGGCAGCAATGAAGGTTCTCCATTTTTGTTTGTCTTTGGCCATTAGGAAGGCCATTGCACAAAGTTGTAGGAGAATTCTTCGTTGCTGTTTCCGTAACAATTTTTTTTTCTAGGTCACGGTTGTTAGCCCCTAGACAAACCCCCAACCTGGAGGACCAGTGAATCACACTTAGTCTGGTCTCTACCCTTCGACCTGTCCAGCATGGATGATCCTACCAGGAGCACTGGGCACCCACTGACATAGCTCTAGCGGTCACTGAGACACACAAGCCCCCCAACCATGACAAGGTAGTGATCCATGGTTTAAAATAAATATAAAGTTCTAGACATGAGTCTGGGCTGATACATAATTACTCAAGATAATTAAATCCAAAGCTGACTACGAAGAGTTACAAAGGTATCTCACTAAATGGAGTGACAAAATGGTAGATGAAATTTGGTGGTGTTAAATGAAAAGTAATGCACATTGGAAAACATAATCCCTACTATGCATACAAAGTGGTGGTTTCTATATTAGCTGTTACCACTCAAGAAAGAGATCTTGGAGTTATAATGACTCGTTCACTACGAACATCTACTAAATGTACAGTCCCTACCCCCTGCAAAAAAGGAAAGAAAACCTAATAGAATGTTATATCTCAAGCTCATCTCATCTGAGGAAGTAGGCTGTACCCATGAAAGCTCATGATACTAATATCTTGAAATAAGCTACACAAATTGAGCTATGTTAATTGTGTAGCTTATTTTGAAATAGCTTATTTCAAAACTGGGAGTGTCCACAAAGCACTTATTTTGAAATAGAGCACTCTTCCTCTGACTTCCCTTACTCCTTGTAAAATGAGGGTTACAAGAATCAGAGGTAGAAGTCCTTCAGCTTGACAGTATTTCAACATTATTTTGAAGTAACTGCCTGCTGTGTAGATGCGGACTAAGTTATTTCAAAATAACACTAGTTATTTCAAATTAATGTTGCTTTGTAGACATATCCTAAGGTGCCACAGGACTACTTGATGTTTTTTAAAGTTACAGACTAACATATCTACCCCTTTGAGATGTGAATCATTAGGAAAGTGATAGATCATAAAACAGAAAATATCATAACACCTTAATATAAATCCCTGGCATGCTCACACCTTGAAGATGGCATGTAGTTCTGGCTGCCTCATCTCAAAAAGATATATTAGAATTGAAAAAGATTCAGAGAAGGGCAACAAAAATTATCAAGGGTCTGGAACTGCTTCTAATGAGCAGAGATTAAAAAGACAGGGAATGTTCCTCTTAGAAAAGAGATGGCTGAGGGGGGATATGATTATGAATGATGTAAAGAAAGTGAACAGGGAAGTGTCATATAGCCCTTAATATAATGAGAACTAGGGGGACACCTGATAAAAATCAATAAACATCAGGGTATAACTGGGTTCAAAAAAGAATTATCTCAGGTCATAGGGGATAAGACCATCAATGGCTATTAGCTCTGGATATCCCTAAACTTCCAGCTGACAGGAACTGGGACTGGATGACAGAGTGGATCACTTGAAATAGCTCTGGTCTGTTCATTTATTCTGAAGCATCTGGCACTAGCCACTGTCAGAGACAGCATAATGGGCTAGATGGGCCATTGGCCTGACCTAGAATAGCCTTTCTTATGCCCTTATGAGTCTGTCATCATCAAATTGTCATGACAACCGGTTAAGTGCATGCCATTTCCCATTGCCCACTCTGGAGGTTGATTGATTAATATTGTATCATTTTCTGCGCTTGTTACTATCTTTGCCACAAAATGAAGTATCAGAATGTTAATGATCCATAATATTCAGTGAATTATGGAAGAATGATTCCCAGCATATAGAACTATTTTCACGTTATTTAATTGGTTGGTCATTTCATTTCTGCCTATTCTACCCCTTGTGTAGAAGGGATTATAACTTTCTAAACAAATAATAGGTGGTGTGTTACAAAGGCACATCATCAAATTTTACAGACTATATTGCCTATTAACATTCTAATAACCCATTACTCTGACAAACTGTATAACGAGAACATAATATGGCACAAAATGTATCCATTCATATTATAAATTATATCACAAATGGAATATGATACATTGATAGAGTCTTTTAATAGTTTCACAATTAAAATCTCATCGTCTTCAATCACTGTATCAGCGACACTTTTCCCTACTTATGTCTAGCATTTCCTCTCTATCTATAATTATTTTAGAATTAGGCAGATGAAATAATGCATATGCCTGCACACTTTTCAAAATTGTAATTAATACTGCAGTAAGTACATGCACAAATATACAGACATGATTTCAGTACACACAATGTGCATGTACTATTTTCCCCTCTCTGTTCTAAATCTGGGGCTTTTATTTCTCTGCTGAGGGCTTGTCTACATGAACAGCTTTCAGGAAGCTGCAATGTGAACCTGTGCCTCACTTACCCACCCTGCACTATCTGTCTGTGTGCACTCCGCTGGTATGCATTAACATTCCTTCGTGTGTTTTGATCGAGTCCTGTTACAAAGCAGGCTAAAGCAATGCACATTAGAGAAGTGTTAGTTCATGTCAGCAGGGTCAACATGGACAGTAGTGTGCAGCAATCAAGTAACAAACTGATTTACATTAGGGCTGTCAAGCGATTAAAAAAATTAATTGTGCAATTAATTGTGCTGCTAAACAATAATAAGTATATTATCAATTTAAATATTTTGGATGTTTTGATTTCAATTACAACACAGAATACAAAGTGTATAGTGCTCACTTTATTTTTTATTACAAAACATTTACACTGTAAAAAAAAAAACTTCAGTTCACCTCACTGAAGTATTATAATGCAAATTCTATCAGCTGACCCTAGGCTCCGCGTTGTTCCAATGGAGTTTCAAAGGGGCAGCACCACAGAGCTGATCCTGGGCTCCCCGCGGTGCTGCTCCTTTGAAACACTGAGGCAACACAGAGCCCAGGGTCAGCTGACAAAATTTATGTAGACAAGTCATTAGAAACACTAGATCCTTAATTTGGTTAGTGCTAAGGTTTGTCTTATTCCTTGTCCAGTAGGAGGCCTGGTGATAGAACTTTATGTAATAAAGGAGGAAGAGTAGACCTGAACTTGACCACTTTAGCATATAATACAGACAGTGTTTCTTGTCTGCACTAGACCTTTAAAAATGTGTTTAGCATGTGTGCTAACATCACACCCTTAAATCCTAATCTAGACAAGGCCTTAAACCAGTTATGCTATAAAACTAGTACCATTCCAATAAGGGGACTGTCCAAGAGGACGATCAGTTCAGTGACTGATCCATGTTTTTCAGTACACAGGGATTATGGGGGAGTGATATAAACAAACATATCTACAATGAACAGTGGAGCATGTGCATGATAGCCCGGGTGAGTCCTAAATGATTACACTTAGGATTACTAAATACATACTCAAACAATAACTGTGCCACAAATATAATTCAAAAATACCTCATGAGAAATGCCTGCTTTTTTGGGTATAACAGCTGAAGAACACTATAATACGCTAATTTGCAATAAGATTGACATCATGTGCTTCATTCATGTGCAATTAGCTTCATGTGTGGGAAAAAATGACTATTTTTTGAGTAACTTGTGCAGATGTGTGGGATTTATGCTGAATGTGCTTTTGTGAATGAACCCCCGGTATAAAGTATTACATGGCAAAAGAATATTTTTGTGATATTTTTATGAAATAGTATTACCTGCACCAAAACTTCTGGTGCAGTAGATGGAAACTAAGGTCTAGACCAAAATGCAGAACTTCATAAAATCAAACTTTACATTTTTAGCTTCCCTTTCCTGCATTCCCCCCTCCCCCATTCCCACATTTTGGAGTGCTATGAGGATAACTAAAAGGTTAATTATGCAGAGTTTACTGTCTAGACTGACAAAGAGTAGAATTTTGTGAGGATTCATATCATCAAGGAATTGAATGGCTTGTCTCACTAAGAAGGTCGTCATTTGTAAAGTTCATATGGCAGTAGTACTAATAATGAGGGCAGTCAGGGTCTAAAAGTCTTTCTTAGCTATTTATTGCTGAAGAAGTGAAATGGATTGCTCCAGAAAAATTAGAGGAAGAATATATTCTAGAGGCATTAGAGGTCAGAATATACTTTAAGTGTATCCTCTAATTTCTAATTAATTTCTTTAGTGTATAGAGCCTTCTATAACTAAAGCTGAAATACAGTAGTGCAGCAGTGAACCCAATTTCTGTATTAAATGTAGAATCATTATTTCCAGCATAAAAATAGATAGTGTGGGAATTAAGTAAGAAATAATGTGAAATCAGACTTCATGTTCAGACTTGTTATTCAGCAAATGGTCTGATTCATAATGCTGGTCATTTCTGACATCATAGTGTGGAGAATAGTCTCCGTGGATTAAATTCTGTTTTCTAACCAGACAGTAAGAACAACAAAAATGAAAAGGCCCCATGTGTCTTGTATTGATTATTAAAGGTTGAGATTGGAATTGGGAAAACTTTCACAAAAAAAACAAACAAGGTGAAATGAGTTTGATTTAGATTTTTATAAAAAAAACAATTAACCCCCTGTCACACAACTCTGGGGGTATCGTGTCCCTGGAGGGGAGGTGTCCCAGCATAGCCCTCGTGTACTTGCCCCATCCTGTTCCTTCCCCATTGGAGTCTCTAATTTCCTCCAGGAGTCTGTTTACTCCCTCAGCCTTCAAACCATTAGACTCAACCTACGTCTCACCCTTTTTGACAGGACGGCCCTGCCCAATAGTCCCCCAAAGTGACCCAAGAGTTGAAGTCCAAAGCTTGCCCCCTTTTATCCAGGTAGCCCAGCTCAATAGTCCCCCACCCACGACCCAAGGGTCAAAGTCTATAGTTTGTCCTCTGAGATCAGGGCATCACAGTTCAATAGTTCCACTGTAACCCGAAGGTAGTACCGGTAGTCTGTTCAAGAGTTAGTAAGTAAGAAGAAGTTTGGATCCCCTGGCAGGGGCGTCCAGGCCCTTCCACTCAGCTGGACCCCAACCCAGGGCACTGTTGGTGGCTTGCTCATGCCCGAGAGTCAGCGGGGAATCCTGACTGCAACACATGGACTCTAATGGCCTACTCACCCCAGTTGCCATTGCCATTCCTGGGTTGTTTCCTGCTTCTTGGCTCAATGGTGGGTTTCAGTTTCACCACAACCCTCAACTTCTGGCTCCAGAGGCAGATACCTTATCCACTGTGCCACTGGATGAGCCCCCCAACTTCCCTACCTTCAGGAGCCCCCTTATCCTTCCTATCTTCCAATGAGGCCAGCTCCATCCCTCAGGAAGCGGGTGGTGGCTGCCCACAGGGTGGGTGGGACTCCAAACCTCAGCCACCGCCAGCTCCCTCTATGTTTCAGGTGCTGCTCCTTTCCCTGGGACTCAATGAGGTGTCAAGAAGAGTCCTATCTCCCGTCTGTGTGGTTGCCTCCTGGCCTCTAGGTAGGTGCTGGAACTTGCAGGGAGCTGGCTCGGCATGTCCTCTCCCTCCAGCTGCCAGTTCCAACTGAGCTAAGATGCTCTCTTTTATATTAGTGCAGCCTGAGCGTGCCCAGTAAGCTAAAGGAGTTGTGGCCTCCTCTGCCCTCAGGGCTGAGTTAACCCCTGTCCTGACGTGTGTGGTGTGGGTACGCCCCATCATCCCTCCCCCCCCAGTCTTTTCCAAATTTCCAAACCTTTATTTAGGCTTTAATACGGGGAAAATAATATCTGTGTATATGGTAGCTGGGGTACCACTTAATGGGCTATCCCTGCTGGATCTTTAGAGTATAACCGATCACTAGCTCGGCTTAGGAAGCTATTGCCACCTGTTTGCACAACAGAGTGCATTGTAGGAGTTTTTTATATTCCTCTGACACTGGCCACTGTCAAAGATGACATTGGATTGGACAAATAATCAGCCTGTTCTGATATGGTCCATGTATGTGCTCCTTTAACACTTTATACAAGTAAATGAGTCATGCTGAGCCAGCACCAGTAAAAAATACATATGTATTGTAGGCCTTGCTGGAGTCCTAGCCCAGTCAATACTATGAACCGGAATAGACCGTGGCAGAATAGTAACATGCTAGATGTCAGCTAAGCAAGCAAGCACATTCCTGAATGGAGAGAATGGTCCAGGGAGATGCTGATCTCTCTAGTAGCTATGTAAACAAGTTCCTCTGAGATGGTGGAGAGGCACACAGATGTCTCCTATGATAAAGAAGCAATGACAGGATAAGAGATGGGGAGGCTGTTTTGTTCAAAGTAGGAGATCCAAGGTATAGGATAAAAATGAAAGGCAGTGACATGTGATACATAACTTGTCTGCATTGACATTGAAGATAATGGAAGGAAGGGCAACCTTATGTTGGCCCAAGGGACAGCCTCATGATAAGTTGATTGAACTGGTACCTTGTTGTGTACCCTACATGTTAGTGTACCAGTAGCACCTATGAAGCTTTAGTGCCATGATTTGTACATGACATACCTGGCAAAGTGCCTTCAGCACTAAACCAAACCTGTGGTCTTCCTTAACGAATAACTTCAAGGTATGTTGAGTCAACATGTGGCAACCTCTGCTAGTGCAGCTAACACTGGAGTTCCAAAGAGAGCAGCACTTAGCAGCATGAACAACACTGCAGCACCAGCAGCACTTAGCAACTCAAAGCCTATGCAGCCCCCCCATTATATCAAAGTTTTTATTTATTGTCAGGCCAGCCAAGAGCCTGTTGATATTTGCAATCATTCTAACTGCTGCCCATATGGTTCTTTATTCTGTTATGAAGAGTGATAATAAGGTTGAATTTCTCTTCAATTTCTCTTCAAATTGGACCGGTCTGTAAAATCCTTAAAAATGTGCAGATATCAGTAAAAACCACTGAGATTTTCAGTTAAGCTATTAAGTCCCTTCCATTTGGCCCTGCGGTGAGCTCCACACCATGGGGCCACTCAAGGGAGTCTGCAATTCTCAGGGCAGGGGCAGAGAGCAGAATTGTCCTGATGCGGGAGGGGGCTCCCTCCAAATCTGCTGCCGGCTGCTCTTCCTCACCTCCAGCTTTGAACTCTTCTTTGATTTCTAGCATCAGCACAGCAACCACTTTTGGGGGCATGCATGCAGCAAACACCCCTGCTGGGCTTCCCCTGACTAGGAGAGGACAGGGGATGGGGTATAACGGGCCAGGCAGAACAGCCTCCCACAGGCTCCCCATCTTTAAGTCAAAGTGGGGTGATCGCTTAAATATAAGAAATAAATTGTCCACTCCGATGCTGGAAGGATGGACCTGGAAAAATTAGTAAAGCCATGGTTGACTGTGTGTCTGCTGAAATGTATGATCACACACTAGAAAACTGGAAGAAGCTGATGTGGCTAGTACATAGGTTAAACCAGCACAATAACATTGCTGTTGTAATATATGAATAAACACATTGAATATTATTCACTTTTATCCTTTTGAGACACCTTTATTTTACAAAAGAATGTCCATAAAAAGTTTGGTCTTTAATTTTTTTCTATACTGTCCATTTTTTTCTATACTGTCCATAAAAATCATAATCAGCTGTTGGCAACCCACTTATTTTAAATGAGACCTGGCCAGAAAGAATGAGGGTATTAGACATTGCTGACGCTTTAATTGTATGTTGTCATGAGATGTTGTACCAAAACATGTCACAGGGACCTAAAGTGATATGAAATGCCTGGTGTATTTCCATCCATTTTAGTGTTTCAGAAGGAGAGAGACTGAGAATCAAAGATACCTTGGATTAGAATGCTGACTGGAGATTAATTTTTCATTGATTTTAATAATTATAACTATGTTCTGTATGTTGGACCAGATCAATGTATTTTAATATTTAGAGCAGTGAACTGGTAACTTCTGTGAGTGAAGGGTAGTTCAGCTAGAAATTGGATCAGCTCAGAATTTTTAATAACCTGCAAAGTCTTCAATGTTGACTCCTTGCTGTGGTTGGGTCAGAATTTACCATGATTAGAGATAATGCATTTGTAAAACTGTATTGTGAATAACATTTCTGAACTCTGGAATTTATGTGCTGATAGGATTACTGAATGTCTTTGATACTTTGCAGTGCATGAAGCACATGTAATATACATTAATAAAGGAAGAAAAATTGATTTATGAACTTTTGTTTATTATTTTCTGAGAATCCTTCTAAGTTTTTTATTCCTACCCGTTGCCTTTTTGTAGAATAGGATGTTTCAAAGGATGCTCAAAGCTAATATTTCAAGGCAATTTGGGGCACAAGGTGAGGGACAGTCTTTCCAGACATAAGGATGGCATGAAAAAAGGCATAACAGTGAGTAGCGTAAAAGGACACAGCAGGAACTCTTAGAAAGGGGTTTGCCACTGCCTCCATAACACTTTGTAAAAGATTATCATAATGAATTCTGTATCATCTGTAAACTTTGCTACTTCACTGATCACCCTTTTTTCCAGGTTATTTACGAATATGTTCAATAGCACAGGCTCCAATACAAATCCTTAGGGGACTCCATTGTTTACCTCTCTCTATTGTGAAAACTGACCATTTAATCCTACACTCATAGGGTGCATCTACACTACCCGGAGCTCAAAATAAGCTACACAATTTGAGCTATGCAAATTGCATAGTTTAAGGGCATAAGAACACAAGAACGGCCATACTGGATCAGACCAAAGGTCCATCTAACCCAGTATCCTGTCTGCTGACAGTGGCCTATACCAGATGCCCCAGAGGGAGGGGATCACAACAGGTAATCCTCACGTGATCCCTTCCCTGTCACCCACTTCCAGAGAAAAACTCGAGTTTATTTCTAGTTAATTTCAAAATAGCTTATTTTGAAATTTGGCGCTGTCTACACAACACTTATTTTGAAATAAATCACTGTTCTGAAACATCCCTTACTCCTCGTGGAATGAGGTTTACAGGGAATCGGAATAGTGAGTCCATTATATTTTGAAATAACAGGCGCACTCCAAAAACGTGGAATAGCTATTTTGGGATACCTCCAGTATCCCAAAATAGCACTACAGTGTAGATGTAGCCCTAGTTTCCAGTCTTTGCTAGCTACTGATCCATGAGAGGACCTCTTATCCCATGGCTACCTACTTTCTTAAGAGTGATTGGTGAGCAACCCTGGAAAAATCTTTCTGAAAATCCAAGTACATTATATTGACCAGCTCACCCTTATCCATGTGCTTGTTGACTCCCTCAAAAATTCTTTAAAGATTGATGGGATACAATTTCCTTTTTTAAAAGCTGTTTTGACCTTCCCTAGTAAATTGCCATTTATTTGTCTGATAATTCTGTTATTTACTATAGTTTCTACCAGTTTGCCCTATATTGATGTTAGGTTCCTCAGCTCGTAATTGCCAGGATAGTCTCTGGAGTCCTTTTTAAATGCTACTGTTACCACTAGCTAGCATCCGATCATCCACTAGGTAAGTGTTAAAATCCACGTCTGTATCTGCTCCACATAGGATATTAGTCTGTTCCAGCTCCAAACTGTGGCCTTTTCACTCAAGCTTATGCTTTTAGATGTGGAGTACTCTGGTTCTGATTTAGTATTTTGGCCAGGATGTCAGTTGTCAGATGTAAATTGTGTTCTTATTCGATCAATTAGACTTGATCTTCCAAACTGCTCCCTTCCAATGATACATTGCATCAAAAAGCTTGCATTAATTACTTGATACACTTGAATGGTATCTTGGTCTTCTACTAGTATTTGATGTGAAAGTTTACAGCTGTCTCATAAACTAAGTGGTGGATTTTAACGTATGTGTTGGGTGGGGAGACTAAAAATCCAGCTTCAGAGACCCAATGTAGCATTGGGCTCCAGAGAACATAAAAGACTTGGATTGATTTATTAATTAAAACTATTCCAATGTTAGTGATATATTGACACTAGTTTGTGTAACTGAATGAGTGGCAAAAAATTCATACACTGGAACTAATGTACTGATTTTCTACAACTGTGCCACAGAATTTCATAAATGCATATCTGTAGTAACAGAAAACAGCTTTACTGAAACATCTCTGAATTAGTTTGTGATGGCATTAGCCAAACTGATTAATTGTCTGCGTAACACAAGGGGGGACAGCATATGCACATTTCTGAAATGATGCTCCAATGACAGAACAGAGTTGGAAAACAAACACAAGGAAAAAATCACATAAAGATTAACTTTTAATAGACATTCAAAAATGGGAAAAACAATTCATCTTTGACCACACTGAGCACTGAAACATTATTGTACCAACAATGAACGACAACTCTACAAATTCATCAGCAGGTAAAGAACAGTCATGAACATTGTAATTGATGCAACCAAATGTGACAAAGCAAAATTGGAAATGAAAATTACCTTTGGGATGGAGATTTTGTTCTGTAGGGTTTTTGTGGAGGGAGGAGGTAAAATACTGTGAGGAGAAAGGAAATAAAAGCTTTCTCAGCTTTGGCACATTACAAGAAGCAAGAAAATCAAAGTAACAAGTTCACATCAGAAATGTAAAGAGGGACACAACTTCAAACAATTTCCCCTATCCATTTAAACATGTAGCAACAGAAATGAGTCAGATTGAAATGGATCTAGCCAATGTCTACAATATTAAAGAACAGTCCATAACAAATTACAAGATCCACAAAAAGCTCAGAAAATGAATGAGGTATCTTTTGACACTTGTTCGAAAGCATGGAAAAAGTGTAGAAAAATCTTTCGATTTTAGGGGAAAAGTTCTTTTAAAATCCCAAGCAGATCTAGTACTGTAACAGAATGTAGGAGTTTGTGCTGTCATAGCTAGCATCAGATTCTGGTTGGTCTGTTAGGGTGTGTCTAGACTACAGCCTTTTTTCGAAAAAACTTCACCTGCGTCTAGATTGCTGCTGCATTCTTTCGAAATTAAATTGAAAGAATGTGGCAGTTTTTTCGACCACGGAAAACCTCATTTTACGAGGAATAATGCCTATTTTCGAAAATGCTCTTTCGAAAAAAGGCATTATTGAATGCAAACAGTGCTTTTTCGAAAGAGAGCACTCAGACTGCCTAGGTGCTCTCTTTTGAAAAGCGGCTCTCTTTTTCGAAAATACTGGTTGCTGTCTAGACGCTCTCTTTCGAAAGAGGCTTGTAGTCTAGATGTCGCCTTAGGGAAAATGGTCAGGGATCCATAAGCACTTCAAGAACAGCATCCCTGTGCACCCACGGTTCTGATTCTGAGCAGTCTAACAAAAGTTCCTAACCCTTGTGCGCTCTGTTCTTTCTTGAAATAGGAGTCAATTATAGATGTGGCTGATTGGGTTTGGAGATTACTGCTATGCTGAGTTATCTACTTGTGTAAACATTCAGACCTTGCTGCATTTCCTTCCCATTACTTAGTCTCTATTTAAAAAAGAAATGCTCTGGTATTTCAGGGGTCTAGGGTTGGGCTGAGTATCTTTTGTTGTGCACTGCAGCTCCTAGCTCCATGTGTGACCAAAGAAAGAGGAAAATCAAGAGCTCAGTTTGGTACGCTCTGTGTATGCTGACTTCATTGGGAGTGCCATGCACAGAATGCTGAAACTGGACCAATGACCCAGAGTACTAATTGCAGTAGCTTTCTTGTCTAGGTACAGAAAACAACATTTTACTGCCCTTGAAAAAGCGTTGTGTGTTTTTCGAACTCATGCTTTTATGACCTCTCCCTCCAAAATGTACATCTTTACATTTGTGAAAATAAGATCATTAAGGGAGCATTTTTTATTTTAGCATAAAAATAGCGAAACAATGAAAAAGAAGTTTAGACTTACAGGTTAGTTTATATAATATCATTTTGCTATTTAAATGGGAGTTCTTTCAGTCAAAGCATCTTCAGTCTTATATTATGCTTTTGAAACACATTAGCCTCCTCCATTTATTTATATGGAATCCCAAAGCATGTTAAGTGCTTCATGCATCTGATTGCTAGACTGGGGACTAATATTTTAGACAAGTGAACCATTCATATTTGAAAACAACGGGACTGGGGACAAAGGACCATCCATGAATATATATATAAAAATAGCTGTTGTAAACTCACTCTGCATATCACTTGACCTTTTTTCATATCATCAGTGTTTCTGAGTAAGAATGGGATGGAAGCAGAAAGAGGTCAATGCGGAGTGCTTTTTCTTTTTCTTTCAGAATCACACCCTGCGTTAGTGTGGTAGCTGGGGGGAAGGAAGGAAAATTCTTTTCTTTTGTGAAAGACTAGCTTCCTGAATGTGTATCTAGAATATCTAAAGATTTTACTGGCTTGTGGGAGAGGCAGATTATTGTAAATCAATAGCTAGATATTTTTTCTGTGCTATTTACTATCAATGCTGCAACCACTCATTTACATAATTTATAATTAAATAATTTCCTGGTATTGTTTAAAGAAGACAAGTTTTTTAAAATCTTTCCAGGAGGAAGTTCAAAGTTGTTTGCAGTGTAAGTAGGGAGGCAGAGGTCATTTTGAGAGTATTTGTCATTTTGACACCACAATAAGATGTTTCTGTGAGTTTCCTCATATTCTGTTCTTGTCCTCACCTCTGTTTCTCTAACCTTGACTCCCTCTGGGTATCAACTCTGCTGAAGTCAATGTTAGTGGCAGAAGAGCAGTGTCAGTCACATTTAAAAGTCAGAATGCAGCATCAAAAGGTGCTCATTATCCTGACTCTCTCAGCAAAACAATACTGCACGACATTAAGAATAGTAATAGAGAGGTAGCCGTGTTAGTCTGATCTTGCTAAAACAAAAGGAAAAACTACGTAGCACTTTAAAGACTAACAAGATGGTTTAATAGGTGATGAGCTTTCGTGGGCCAGACCCACTTCCTCAGATCATATTCTGGAAGAGAATTGGCATGACCATATATATATTTGGCATGACCATATATATATTTGGTATATTTGGTATATATGGTCATGCCATTCTCTTCCAGAATATGATCTGAGGAAGTGGGTCTGGCCCACGAAAGCTCATC
Organism: Pelochelys cantorii; assembly: GCA_032595735.1. Lineage (NCBI taxonomy): Eukaryota > Metazoa > Chordata > Testudines > Trionychidae > Pelochelys > Pelochelys cantorii. Next base: position 19,999,830 of record CM064339.1, read on the forward strand.
ACCTATTAAACCATCTTGTTAGTCTTTAAAGTGCTACGTAGTTTTTCCTTTTGTTTTAGCACTACATTAAGGGAAATGTTCCATAAGGCTAAATGGTTAACTGTGCTCTGTTTCATACAGCTTAGATCCTTTCATAAGCACTAAACCCAGCATCCAACTTTCACACTACCTTGGCTTTCTACAGATGAGTACCCTATATTTTAGTGCAACAGAATCAGAGAATAAAGCTGAGATTAATATGAAGAGGAAACAGAATCACTAAACACAATACTCCTTCTGACTTTTGTGTCATATAAGTTTTCCACTGGTTATGTGATACTATAATACACGTGAAATGGTTATTTACATAGGAAGGGTTGGGTGAGAAATCCTTTTAGATTAAACATCCACAGTAAACACATTTTGCTTAGCATGAGATGACAAAAATTTTAGTTTTTCTTTTCTTTCTTGGCATGCTGAGAAACTGATTGGGCAAAAATAGGTATATCAAGAAGGTATGTAACCTGTACAAGAACAGCTCCACAAATTCTAATATCATGGGATGGTCTCTACAAAATAATGAAATTGTCTTTAAACTCTCGAGTTAACCCCCCTTCGTATACAGCTTGTGTATATGAACAAATTTACTTTTGAAAACCACAACCCCTCTTCCCCTCCCAATTTTTTTAAATTTGACTTGTGTCTTTTGTGTAGTCAAAGTTCAAATAGTTATGCTAATATTTTCAACAAGTTTGATTTTCAGTATAATAGATGTCTGTGAAGACAGAGGGGTTCCTGCTATCTTTCTTCAGGGCTGTGTTCATTTTCATGGTAAGATAACTTAGCTATGCTGCTAGATTCCTTTGTGCAGGAATGCACATTGGTGACCAGAGTGGGACTTAGAGTTATGATTCCAGTGTCTCATTCCCAGGTCAGCTATGGACTCTTTGGGTCAATAATGGAAAAATGCTACAGATCTTTTATTTCTCAGTGAAGTGGTCTGTGTTATGAAGCATAATTCCTTTCAGAACTAATATATTAATGATGATTCCAAAAACAGCATATTGGGATTCTCTGCATGGAATTCTTCCAACAAAGTTTTTTTTTCCAATAGCTTTCTGTATGCATCTCCTATCAAAATCCCAACACATGAATAAACAACCTTTTTATTAAACAGTCATTATGAAAAACCTATGTCTGTGAGTAAACATTTGGATGAGAGCAATTCAGCCAACATGGCAAATTCAAAGGAGACAACAGATTTTACTCATTTGCTTGTGTTGAGAGACAGGGAGGAAAGGAATCTAATTTACAGCTACGGTGCCACCCATTGAGAATTTTCTATGAAAAAGGTGAGTCATAGAACAAAAGATAAATTACTTCTGCTCTTTGACTAAGAATGAGTGGAAAACTAACTAGAAAACTGCTAATTCTAAAGCATTTAAAAGCGCTACTGCATATTTAAAACATGTTTCTTTCCTGTATATTTTTCTGCATTCAACTACCTGCAATGCAGTATTTTTATCAATAAAGTATAAGCACAAATTCTAGGAAGGATTTTCTCTATCACATTGATCCTGCAACCTTTCAGGCACCAGTATGTTCATTTGAGATAGAAACCTGTGGTCAGATATGACCACTATTATCTCGTCACTTTTTTAATGCTCCATCAAGAGAAGAGCCTATATAAAAAGACATACTACCTATCTCAATGAAGAGCAGTGATTTACAAGTTGCATCAGCTATTGGTAATTTCACTGTCAGTGAAAATAAATTAGCAAGATGGCAATGCACAGATTTGAGCAATAGTCTTTTGTTCCCCTCTGTATGACCTATCTTGTGTGTTTTTTGGTTGCCTGTACAGAAAAGAATTCTGATGGAAATCTGCCTGTCTTCCTCCAGCACACCTGCCCAGACTGTCATCAGCCCAGATTTCCAGGCGTGTAGCTACTTGGGCAGCCTGGGCTTGCAGAATCACCTCTGCAGCAGTCTGCCTCAGAGTCAATACTTCTCTGGCTCCCAGGGCTCCCCGTGTCTTGAGAAGCCTCTGAAACATTTCAAAAAAAGTTCAAGTGAATGACATTTCCTCATCTTCATCCATTTAATTTTCTGTGGAATGGGAATTTCAATTGTCAACCAGCTCTATTGTTAATAGAAAGTTTGCCCATGACACATAAATGTATTACATATATGACTTAGTAGTTTTAATAAAGTTCTTTTTAAAGTGTTAATGATTGCCTGGGTCCAGCTCTTCACAGGGGAAATTTGTGTGCCCATTAGGTAAATTTAGTACCTATTTTTAAATGCTTGGGAAACTGAAGGGAGTTGTCAGTACTGAGCTTCTGATATGCACATAGTTTCTCTAGGTCTGTAAACCAAGTGAGTTGAATGCTCTATCTAAAGAAGCAGCACATTAAGCCCCCAGGATTGGTTTGAACATCCTGCAGGTTAAGGTTTTCTAAAGTGCTATGTGTCTGGATAAGGTAAAATTACTGCACTGTTGGAGTGTTAGCAAAATGCTAACTCTCTGCAATAGATGTCCAAATATCAGCGAAAACACAAGCTAATCAGCCAATGATTGTTTTATTTCTACTACATCATGAGACCAACTAGTTGGAAATAGACATTACACCACAGACACATTATTAGTGTAGAATATCATAGCTACAATTTAACTTTTCTTTCAGATTCATCACATTCCAAGAGAAATCTTTTTTCTATTTAACACTGAACCTAAGGAGTCTTTGGGTGTGTCTAGACTACAGGGTTTTGTCAACAAAAGTTGGCTTTTGTTGACAAAACTATACCTGCGTCTACACTACCGCCGTGTTCTGTCAACAGTAAGTCGACAGAATGAGGCAGTTTTGTCGACAGCGGTAAACCTCATTTTACGAGGAATAACACCTTTTTTTCAAAAGTACTCTTTCGAAAAAAGGTGCTATTGCATGCAAACTGCTTTTTCGACAGAAAGCGTCTAGACTCTTTCGAAAAAGCAGCTTGCTTTGTCAACAATACTGATCATAGTCTAGACGCTCTTTTTTGACAAAGGCTTTGTTGACAATATCTGTCAACAAAGTCTCTGTCGAAAAAGGCGTGTAGTCTAGACGTATCCATACTTAAGAATCGTAAAAGGAGCAGATTTACAACATCATATTTAATATGAACTTTTATATGATAAAGGAACCAAATAGTTGAGAAGTAAGTGAATTATGGGTTTGCCTTAGAAAATATAGTCCCCTCAGGCTATGATGGTAAAGCTTCCTTGTGCGTAGGCAGGCTTATTGTAAGGATGCATTTTGAATATTCATTGTAAAAGGGAACAAATACAAGGTTTTTGTGTGGTTATCTTGTATATTTTAAATATTTATTATGCTTGATCTTCATCTTGCCATCTTGCGATATTAGAATATCTTAATCTTGCTCTTCCAATGTATGTTATGTATATATTTATCATAGTGTTTTTTACTACCACTCGTCACCATATTATCTGCCCACCTTCCATGTGAAATGGATTTTAATTGCCAGGTTGCTAGTGGAATTAATGGTTTCACTGGCACATCTTTCTTTTGGGGGGTAAAATTCCTGTTTGGGGTGGGCCCTATTTTATTTTATTTTATTTTATTTTATTTTATTTTATTAACTTTCTTCCAGAAGATTAGGGGGCGTCAGTGTTGTAAATGTCATTATTATGGTGGAAAAGCTTTCTTTGAAGAGGGAAGTTTTGCAGTGTTTCTTGAAGGTGGTAATAGAATAAATAAAACTGAATAATTAAAGTTGTTCCTTGATTATTTTGATTATTATTTCCTTATTATTTCGGTGAGTCCCTACTGATTGTCTGATGGTTCCACATATTTTTATTAAAGTATTCACTGGCGCTCTGCCCTCCACTCAAAAGAAAACTTTCTGTTATCTGTAGCAAATTATCTTGTGGGGGAAGGAATGAAAAGCACTATATAAATAACTAGGTGAATATTCCATTTCTGAAATGAACAATTCTCTATTGCTTATGATTAAACATGAAAATGTGGTTTTTTACCTTAAATTTAGTGATATATATGGATTGGGACTTGAAAGATCTGTGATAAATTACTGTTTTTCCTGTAAGTTTCCTATAAGACTTTGAGTATGTCACTTAAGTAAGGGATTTTCAAAGATACTTAGCTAGCTAGCAGGATTTTCAAATGCTGTTACGCAACTAATTCACATTGAATCCAAATTAGATGAACATGAAATTCCCATTCTCTGGAAATCAGTGAAATTAAAAAAAAATTCAGTGTATAATAAAAAATCAAAATTTAAAATATCCTGTGATATGGGAATTCTGAAAGAAATTCTTTTGGAAAAAATGAAATATTTCATTATGAAAAACTCAAAACTAAACATTTTCTGTTTTTTGGAAATGATCTATTATGAGTTTAATACTTCCATTTTAAAATGTATTTAATGTATTTTGTATTTACAATTAAGTATAACATATTTTAAACATTTTATTATATAGTTATTAAAATTATTCCATTAAAAAATGTAAATGGCTGCTACTTTTATAAATGCCAAGAGAAAAATCTTATTTAATTTTGTGAAAAAAGAGTTTCCTGGTGGTATGAAACTGACATTTTGAACAAAGCAAGAATAAAAACTCTTAAGAGCAACTGTTTTTAATTTCTTAAATACTTGATTCCAGATTAACATAAGGTTATTAAAAATATCTACTACTTTAATTAGTACAGAATGGAACAGGCATGGAGTTTGTCAGAATTAGAAGGACTGTCCTATGGACCATTTCAACTTTGAATCAGCATTTTCCAGTGGAAAACTGTTCCCTTTGGCAAATGTACAACTACCTCTAGCTTCATTTGAAAACCTCATTGGGAGCTTATTGAAAATCTTAATTTCTATTTCTCTCCCTATCATAGTTCTCCCTCTTTCAAATGGGAATGACACTTCCTTTCTCCTGTCCATTGTTTGTCTTTTGTATTTGTATACCTCAAAGCAGGAATTACACAGTCAGAAATATTTGTAAACATACTAACAATGAGCTCTCAGGCTGATCCTGTGCTCTATTGCTCATGTGACAATAGCAATGCTTCAGAAATTATATTCAATTTGTAGAGATGCAGAAATGTTGTGATAAAATTTTCATTACAATTTTGCCATAACAACTGCAAGATATAAGATTTGTATATGAACAAAGGACACTGTCAGTGTAATACCCATTTATAATCTGTTGGTTAACAATAGTAATACGGGAGACCCTTGCTATTTGTGGACTCGCTATTCATGGTTCTATACATTCATGGGTTTCCTGTCCCGGCCTGGGTGGGGGTGGTGGAGCTGGGAGCCACAGGAAACTCACCTCAGCTCCTGCCCACCCCCAGTAAGTTCCCCTCTACTGTCTGGAGCTACGGGGAACTCACCTCAGTTTCCAGGAGCTGTGCTATTCCCCATGGCTCCCGGCAGTTGTAGTGATTTCCCTGAAGCTACCAGGAGTCACAGTGAATTCCCAGCAGTTGTGGTGAGTTCCCTTCAGCTCCCACCTCCCACGATGGGTTCAGGAGCTACAGGGAGCTCTCCGAGGGAGCTGGGAGCCATATCTCCCAGTATTACTGAATTTCACCATTTGTGGTGAGTGCAAAAACACATCCAGCACAAATGGTGAGGGTTTCCTGTATTGTGTCTCAAAATGTTAGAGTGTAGAGGAAAGTCTGCCCAATGTTAACTTGATCATTTTTATTGTGGCTGTGACGGGGCAACTGCCCAACACTGGCCAGGAGGGGTTAATTCAGGCTGGTGGGAGCCTGCACAGAGCCCTGACCAATGAGGGAGAGGCTTTTTACTAGCCAATTAGGGCATGGTTTGCTGGGGCAGCCGTGCATATAAGGAGCTGCCCAGTAGAAAGGAGTCATTTAGCCCCTGACCAGGGAAGAGGCAGGACCAGTTCCAAGAGGCACCTTTGCTAGAACAATGCTGGGCAGGGGCGGGGAGGATGGCTCGTGAGGGAAGCACCTGCCTGAGACCTCACAGGCTGCTGGCCTTGCCATTAGGGCCAGGAGGGTGCAGAAAGTCACTGGCCCAGAGAACAGAAAGAAGTGCAGGGGAGCAGAGGAGGGCAGGAGAAGGCTACTACCAGAGGGTCCTTGGGTTGGGACCCAGAGTAATGGACAGGCCTGGGTCCCTCCCTTCCCCCTTGCACAATGGCTGTCCACCAACATTTTGTGGCCTACAAGAACTGGGGCTGGCCCCTGAAGTGAAGGGCTAGACTTGGAGGCCACATTCAGCCACTGTGTAGCAGAGATACAGAACTCTGGATAAACAACACCCCACCCCACAGAAAGGGCCCAAGAGACACTGGAGTGGGCACTTCTGGAGGGCAGTGTCCTGAAGAGGACGCCATGATCTGGGAGCGACGGGGGTCTGACACTGGAGAATGGAGTGAGGACATGAGGAGACACCCTGCAGGCTAACGAGCTAATTCCCAGGGCTACCGCCAGGAGGGGCCATGGCGGTGAGTCTACCCCATGACAATGGCCAATAACCTCTCCCTTATCCTTTCTGACAGTGAATGAAATGAATTTTAAACCTTACTGGATTGGGGATTAGTCCAGCATACCTTTGGCACATTTAATTTCAATTTTTACAACAACCAATTAATATTTAGCATTATATTGTTTACATTAGAAAATGTACTTTGAAACTATTTAGTTTTTATATATACATGTTATAATATGATGAAGGTTGAAAATAATCAGGGAAATGCAAGCTGACATTTTTCTCATTTATAAGAATCCAGGCTTCTTTTAAGATAAATCGTCCATAATATAAGTGAAATAGCTTTGAAACAAACAGCAAGCTATTTTCTTGCACAATTATTGCAAAAGGCATATGTCTCATGGGTTGATATCATTCTTGTTCAACTCATGCAAGAAGGTTTAGAAAAACTTGACTTTCTGCCAAGATCCTTACCAATGGCTACTATACTTTAGCATTGTGAGTTTGGTTAGATATATTCCTGGAGATTCAATCACATGACATGATCTTTAATTAAAGATTAATCTTTAATTCCTGAAGACTCCTGGCCAATCCTTGAGGGCTAGAAACCCTAACTGTACTTTAGCTGCTTTCCAAACCCAATATCCACAAACAATACCATTGAAATGAAGACTGGAAATAAATTTGATTTACAAAAGTAAAGCTCTTGGAAATAAACTTAGGGTATGTCTACACTGCCACCCTAGTTCGAACTAGGGTGGCTAATGTAGGCATTTGAACTTGCAAATGAAGCTTGGGATTTAAATATCCCGGGCTTTATTTGCATGTTCCCGGGCGCCGCCATTTTTAAATGCCCCGTAGTTCGAACTCCCTGCCGCGGCTACACGCGGCACGGACTAGGTAGTTCGAATTAAAGCTCCTAATTCGAACTACCATTACTCCTCATTGCAGTGCCTCACCATCCTCCTAGTGAAATAGTTTTTCCTAATATCCAACCTAGACCTCCCCCACTGTAAATTGAGAACAATGCTCCTTTTTTCTGCCATCTGTAACTATTGAGAACAACCTCTCTCCATCCTCTTTGGAACGTCCCTTCAGGAAGTTGAAGGCTGCTATCAAATCCCCCCTCACTCTTCTTTTTTTGCAGACTAAGTAAGCCCAGATCCCTCAGCCTCTCCTCATAGGTCATGTGCTCCAGCCCCCTAATCATTCTGGTTGCCCTCCACTGGACCCTCTCCAATGCGTCCATACCCTTTCTATAATTGCGGGCCCAGAACTGGACACAATACTCCAGATGTGACCTGACCAGTGCCAAATAAAGGGGAATAATCACTTATCTAGATCTGCTGGCAATGCTCCTCCTAATGCACCCTAATATGCCATTAGCCTTCTTGGCTACACTGTTGACTCATATTTAGCTTCTCATCCTCAGTAATCCCCAGGTCCTTTTCTGTTGAACTGCTTCTTAGCCAGTCGGTCCCCAGCCTGTAACAGTGCTTGGGATTCTTCCATCCCAAGTGCAGGTCTCTGCACTTGGCCTTGTTGAACCTCAGATTTCCTTTGGCCCAATCCTCCAATTTGTCAAGGTCATTATGGACCCTATCCCTACCCTCCAGCGTATCTGCCTCTCCCCATATCTTAGTGTGATCTGCAAACTTACTGAAGTGCAATCCATCCCCTTATCCCGGTCATTAATAATGATGTTAAACAAAAAGTCCCTAAAATATATTCTTGTTAAGGTGTATGCAGAGGTCTGTTATGTAGGAATTGTTTTATAAATGTAGGGATTTAGACTGTGAATTCTTGGGGCAGGGACTGTATTTTATGGGTTGAGGGGTGTATTTTGGGGGTAGGGAATGTAATGCAACTGGGTTCAATTCCTAATAATTGTAAATAATATTAGAAATATGGACCAAAATCTGATCCCAGTAAATGTAAACTCCAGTAGAATAGAGTTGACAAGGTATTCACCAGTCAGAATCCATCCCAGTGTTTTTAAAATAATATGAAACTGTAGAAGGATTTTACTGTAATAAAAGTAAGTTTCTCCTTAGAAACCATGAAAAGCTAAATGCTGAATTAAAACCTAAGCTGTTGTGTCTTGGTACGGTTGTGATTCAGTGTACAGGAGGCCCCCAACTTGCGACCAGTTGAGTTCCGACCCCCCGCACTTACAACCATTTTTGTAAGTGCAGAAGGGGCCGGAAACCCCCCACTTATGTCCTCAGCCTGCATTTACGATGGCGCACGGCATCTATCTTAAATGAGGGTTCGAGTTATGATGCCCCTGACTTGCGATGCTTCCCCCGGAACCAATCGCATTGCAAGTCAGGGGTCTCCTGTACCTGAGATGTTACATTCATGTGGCCCTTCACTGTCAATGGCAGAGAATCATACATAGAACACTACTTAAATGTTTAGGCCATTTCTGTTAAAGCTGTATATATAATATGTGATTGAACACACTGAAGAAGATTTCAACAGAAGTCTTTTTACTGGATCCTGCAGTAGTTTTAAACACCAACCCACACATTTTTTATACCAACAATATTGAGTTCATTATGCGGGCTTCGTATATTTTTGTTTTCATTACAATCGACTTCTCCCTTTTTAATTTATTTGCCAGACAGCTCTCCCTTTCTCACCTTCTCCCATTCTATTTTTACCCTATGAAATTAAAAATTTGAGAGATACAGATTACAAGCATTTTCACTGCAAGAATCTTATTGTAGAATTAAGAACATTATCCATGATTGTTGTGGCAGCTTCATACAGAAGATTCCATTAGTAGTGTATAAATATCAAAAGATAATCAAGCTCAGGTACAAACTGTCAGGACTGTGGCTGTAATAAATGCAGAAAATTGCTTCATAAAATACATGGCCTTGTTCCAAAATGTAATGTGAACCACAGAAACATATTAGAAGTCGGTATTTCAGGACCACTTGAAATAGGCCAGTTATAGAATGTAAAGTGACACACATCTGAAATGTATCACATTAGCTGATTTCCTAACGGTTTTTACTTTAGAAATGTTATCTTTTGAACAAAGTAGCTGTAAAATTTTCAGTTTGTTTTTCTAACTTTATATTTTCTTAAATGTACACTTTAAGATTTGAATATCTTTCTCTGTTGGGAGCTTGGTTGATCAATATTGTCCTGGCACATAGCTTTGACCTCTAGCAGGTGGGTAAATACAATAGTAAATAAAGGCTATGCCACTGAATTCAGTAAAGCCTCTTGCAGGAATTTTTTCCCTTCTCCATTCTTCAGTCCAACGTAACTCTCAGAAGATGGCAGCAACTTTACTTTTTTAGCTACTAGAGCAATAGAACCATTAGCGAAGCAGGGATGGGGTCTGGAAATCTATTCAGTACTATTACTTGCCTAGTGATCTGTTTTGAAGCTTGGACTTCTCAGACTTAACATCCTTTAAGTCAAAATTCAACATGGAAATCGTGAAATCTATTCTGTCTGCTCTCTCTCTCTCTCTCTCTCAGGGATAACTCCTGACTTTGATCAACCTCAGTAGATGGTCTTACACATCCCAATCTGTCATTTTTCTGTCACAGAAAAATTCTCTGACTCTTATGTAATTCTCTTATTCTTATGTAACTGAGAACACTAGATCTAAATTTTCTGGGACACAGCTATTCTAACTCACATCATAAACTTTGAATTCTTCTAGATTTGTGGTACTGCCTTTGTATTGGTGAAAGGCCCTGGATTATTTATGCCATGGCCATCCCATCATGAAACCTAGGTGATACACAATAAATTCAGAAGTCAGATTGTGTGGCCTCAAAAAGTGGAAATTGTAAATGCTGTAAATGATTTTTCTATAGTTCCCAAAAGGCCTAAAAAGTTCTATCTTTTCATCTGAAAGCAGATGACTATATTTGATGCTAAAGAAAAGGAATGGTGACCATAGTTGAATGCCTTAGGTAACTTACATTTCACAATTACAGTGTGTAGTACTTTTTAATTTTTACGAAAGAATACTCATTTGTGAACAGCCAACAGTAGCTATTAGCTGTGATCTCTGAATTATCATGTTGCTGTGGAGATCAGCTCACCAGGCACAGAGAAGCTGGTCAATGGACTTAACAAAAGTGACAAAAAATAGGGCTTTTAATGCACAGACATGGGCTGAAATAGCCCCCTTCCCTTCCAATGACTTGGAAGGGGAATGGGCCAGTGTCCTTATGCTGACTTGGTATGGACCTGCTTCCACTTAGCAGGGAAACCTCTGGCTATGTAGGCCTTAAAGGGGAAATATACCACTGCAGACAAGCCAGAGAAAGGACCTAGGGTGTCCAGCTTTCACCCGAAAACCTGATTGAAAAGAACCCTTCCAAGTCTGGTGAAAATGAATGAGTGAGGGAGAGTTGGGGAGACTGAGTGAGCAGGGTAAGGGCCCTACTGTTTCATGGGCTGTGATGTCATTCATGTGTGCAGGGCCGGCTTTAGGAAGTGCGGGGCCTGATTCGCAGGGGTGGGATTCGCGCATGCACCGTGTGCCCAGGAGCAGGGCCCTCTTAGACGCGGGGCCCCCCTCTTAGGCACAGGGCCCGATTCGGGGGATTCGTGGGAATCGGCCTAAAGCTGGCCCTGCATGTGTGGGTTTGATTCTGGCCTCAGAACTGTAGGTTTCAGATAGGAAGTAGCATATGGAAAACTTGAATCTAAAAACATCTATAACACTTTTTTGTTTTGATATTGGAGAGTTAGTATATCTAAGTATTACATATTGAGCACTGACTTAAGGTGGCCTTTCTTTTACTGTATAGTATTTGAGGAAATGTCCAAACAAAACAAAACCCCTTACATGGATAACTGAGATTTTCAGAAAATAGTTAATTCAAATTTGGCTCCTCACTCTCTGTTCAACATCAGGCAGACTTTACATATATAAAGATCTGGAGTAAAGGAGATCTGGAGAGGAGTAAAGTGTTTTCATGATGGTTGATCTTGTGTTGATTTGGGTATTTTTACAACACACGAAGGACTAACATTTTTTAACCCATAGTCCATTCTATTGAGAGGAAAACTAAACAATGGTTACGCTATGAATCGATGATTATCTTTTTTGCATCTCTGCTTAGATAGAGAAATCGTAATTCTATTCTTATTTTTCAGTATCTGGTAGTGGTCAAAATGTGTTAATTTGCATGTGTACAAGTACAAGTATCTACAGTGTGCAGATGCAAAATATCACGAGAACACAGGAAAAAGGTAACAGATTTGTGAGCAAAAATCACAGCTATAAAAGTGGTTTTACTGTTCACCCAGATTTAATTTATTACAGAACTCAAGCGCTTTTAAATTTACCCAACTGACATTTCTATATGAACTAAGGCTTTGTCTGAGAAATCTTGAGCCAGCATTCAAGTCATGCCCAAGGTCAATTCATTTACATTTAGTAATTAAAAAAGGCATATTGAAATGCAGTGAATCCTGAGTAGTATGCATGAAAGCTCATTTATCAGCCTATTATGACAAACATTTTCTGCTATTAATGACTTTCCTTCAGACCTGCTTATGCATTTCAGATTGTAAAGTGACAGGTTTGTTGGCTTCTTCAAGAGTTTTATTGAACAGAATGAGCTAGTTGGAAATCTTCAACATTTCCCAATGGACTACAAGATTTGACATGAAGTAGTTCAGTGACATGTGCCTGTAAGCTGGACATGCAAAAGAATTTTCATCTTTGTTCTGAATATGCTGTGATGACATTTAGATAGGTACAAGAGGAGGGGTTTTTTTTCTTTTAGTTTGTTCCAGACCCCCTCAAAAATGACAGGGTTGGGAAGTGTTCCTTATATAATGAAAAAATAGCTCACTATTATGCTAACTTTCAGTCTTTTCATGTATGATCTGTGTGTCATTCCAGTTTTCACACTGTTTTTTTCACACTCCTCTGACCTGAGATCTTGATTTACATATTGAAAACATGCTTTACAACCTACTTTACAGTCAAGACTCCACCCCACACATTTTTTCAAATACTCTGCCCGTTCCCATAAAAGTTCTATTTTTAAAATAAATTGTAATGTCATTATTTAATTTCCTGCTAAAATCTATTACAATGATTCCCACACTGTATGCTGATATTTTTTATAATCAATTCATGATGTAAAATTTTTCTTGCAATAATGAATTTAATTCCACAGACTGAGGTTTTGTGCTGCTGGTTTAAGCCAGGAAACTGGACTTGCACAAAATAGTTCCTGTTTATAAATAAAAATAAAATTAATTTACTTGGGTCCAGTGCATGATTTTATTGTATCTACAAGAATAAGAAGTAAAGCATCGTCTGAAAAACAAAATTTTTGCTTTCAATAGCACCTATGCTAGGATGCAGGATAGCCAGAAAATTTTAAATGTGAGGAGGGTATCTACAATAGCATATGATCCATCTATGTTTAGTATATGTTTGAGAGAGATTGTCCATCTGTCTGTCTATTTGTTCAAGAACTCCTCCTAAATGGCAAGAGTTAGGACCACCATGTTCTGTATGCAGCTTCCTCTTACAACTTAAAGCAAAGTAAGGGTTTGGGTGTGCCAGGAAAATGGGATGTGCCTGGAATGGGATTGCTTCTCATAAAATCATTCAGAAAAGAGACAGAATTAGCAGGCAGGTGAAAGGGACTGGGTGGGGGCATGCCCTCAGCCAGGACTGCCAGAGCACTGAGCCTCCCACTCCCGAGGCACCCCTTTAGGAATGGTGGAGGGGGCTGAAGCACCCCCTTCTGACTCATATGGGAACATTGCTGGCTGCTCCCCTTTGTCAGGGAGAAAGGGGAAAGTGAACAGTTTGCTGTATTCCTCGCTCTGGGTAGGGAGCTCAGTACGCAGTTCAGACTGGACTAGTCCCATCTGGGGGACATGCACCCCTTGCCTGGGCTAGTGGTGTTGCAGTGGCCATGGAGAAGACCTTCTCACCTGGCCTTGAAGCTGCTGCAGTGAGAGAGGGCTAGAACAGTCCTCTCTCCCCAGGGCAGCCTACATACTCAACTCCTCATCCCCATCCTCACCCCAGAACAATGATTCAAATGAAGCATGTACATTTTCATTTTATTTTCCAAAAAACAAACTAATCTAGTTAAGGATCTAAGCAACAGCAGGAAAATCTTGTAGTTAGTAAAGATTTCCAACCTCTGGAGAAGGAGCATTAGAAAAGAGGGCTCTGGGGAACTGTCTATACCACACGATATGGTCAAATTAAGATACGCAACTTCAGTTACGTTAATTGCATTGCTGAAGTTCAACTATCTTAACTCAACTTTTGGCACTATCTATACTGCAGCAAGTCTAAGGCTATGTCTACACTGCAGGCTTTTGCTAGCAGACAGTATGCTAATGAAGTGCTCATTAGCATTTGTCGTGCTGTCATTTTCATATTATAGAATCATAGAATACTAGACTGGAAGGGACCTCGAGAGGTCATCGAGTCCAGTCCCCTGCCCTCATGGCAGGACCAAATACTGTCTAGACCATCCCTGATAGACATTTATCTAACCTGCTCTTAAATATCTCCAGAGATGGAGATTCCATAACCTCCCTGGGCAATTTATTCCAATGTTTGACTACCCTGACAGTTAGGAACTTTTTCCTAATGTCCAACATAAACCGCGCTTGCTGCAGTTTAAGCCCATTGCTTCTTGTTCTATCCTCAGAGGCCAAGATGAACAAGTTTTCTCCCTCCTCCTTATGACACCCTTTTAGATACCTGAAAACTGCTATCATGTCCCCCCTCAGTCTTCTCTTTTGTAAACTAAACAAACCCAATTCTTTCAGCCTTCCTTCATAGGTCATGCTCTCTAGACCTTTAATCATTCTTGTTGCTCTTCTCTGGACCCTCTCCAATTTCTCCACATCTTTCTTGAAATGCAGTGCCCAGAACTGGACACAGTATTTCAATATTCTCTGCTGATGCTTTTTGCGCAAGAGATTTTTGTACAAAAACAAGCCGCGTAGATGAGTCCTTATAGGATCTTGTGCAAAAGGGGTTTTTTGCACAAAACGGACCCATCTATGATGCTTGTTTTTGCACAAAAAGCATTGGCAGAAAATATGCAAATGACAGTGTGACAAATGCTAATGAGCATTTCATTAACATACTCTCTGCTGGCAAAAGCCTGCAGTGTAGATGTAGCTTAGGAGAGAACACTCTCCCTTCAAATTCCCTTACTCCTCATGGAAGCAGGACTACCGGCATTGACCGGAGTGCCTCTCTCAGTTCAAATTAGCGCATCTTCATTAGAGCCACTACTTTAAATCCTGGAAGATCGACATCAGCAGCTTCGATCTTCTCTGTAGTGTAGACATACCCTGGGTTACTGCAGAAAAATGTGCCTGGCTAGTGGGTCTTGTTGACATGCTCAGGGACTAATTGATCACCATATTTGGGGTAGGGAAAGAATTTACCCCAATGTTAGCTTGGCAGAGACTCTGGGTACTTTTCACCTTTCTCTGCAATGGTGCACCAGTCACTTGGTAGTTTGAACTAAAATAAATACATAGTGGATTCTCTACAACTTGAAGTCTTATAATTAAGATTTGAGGGCATCAGTAACTCAACCAGAAGTTGTGGGCAGGGCCGGCCCGAGCCCTTTTGGTGCCCTGGGCCCGGGCGCGCGGTGCCGCTCCCGGGCACAGGGCGCATGCATGGGCCCACCTGTGGGGCGCAAGCCCGCCCCCGGGGCGCTCGGCTCATGCGCGCGCTGGCCATGGCCGCTGGCGTGCAGCCGGGGCCCGCCCCCAGGGCACACGCCGCGTGCACTGCCCAGCCCGGCCCGGCTAGCGCTGCTGGCACGCGCGCCGGGCCGTGCAGGGCCCTGTGGCTGGGGGGGGAAAGGCACTGCTGGCCGGCGCTGCAGGGCGGGTGCTGCGGGAACTGGACGCGCGGCTCCTGATGGCAGCTGTAAGGGGCGCGCGGTGTCCCTTACAGCTGCCATCAGGCGCCCCTCATCGGTTGGCGCCCTGGGCAGCTAACCGGCTTGCCCATGCCTCCGTCCGGTCCTGGTTGTGGTCTTATTGCAGGAGAGGGTGGGTGAGGTTCTCTGCTCTGCAAAATGCAGGAGGTCAGACTAGAATGATAATGATGGTCCCTTCTGTCCTTAAATTCTGAGTCTATGCATTATGCAAATACACAGACAACCAAAATTAACACTGCATGCATCCATGAGAATAATAAAAAAAGAAAAGGCCATTTCTGAAATATAATTCCTGTTTACTATAGTAGCACTTAGGATGGCAATGGGATCTGGTTTGCTTTGAAAAGAGAAACATGAAGTCTAATCGAACTGAGGTAGATTGGTAGAACGCCAACATAACACTAATACACTTTCTACAGAAATGGCCTATCAATGTCTTAATACTAATCGTGTTGTGCTAGTGGGGTTTTCTTATAAGTGATGTAGCAGGGGTTTATCTATATTACAGATCTGAAAATGGCCTTCCCTTTACAATTATGGCAAAAGCTCCTGGAATCCTGCAGCATTTAAGTGCTAATTTCTGCTGTAAGAGCAAGAGGGTTTAACAAAGATTTTTTATAGATTCTGTACCATTTCTGCATCATAGTATGCCTGGTGAGTCTCTTCTTAGGGGCATCACTCCAGAGAGCATTCAGGAATATTATCCTCTGGACAAATACACACAACTATAAAAAGGCAGTGTTTTTAAAATCTGATATGTGAAAATGCCTACCTACACTTATATATATTCTCTACTTATATAATATACCATGTGTTTAAATGCAACATCAGGAATTTGTGCATGCATATATGGTCAGCCACCTCACTGTACACATTGGCTGTGTCTAGACTGGCAAGATTTTGCGCAAAAGCAGCCGCTTTTGCGCAAAAACTTGCCAGCTGTCTACACTGGCCACTTGAATTTGCGCAAGAGCACTGACATTCTAATGCAAGAAATCAGTGCTTCTTGCGCAAATACTTTGACGCTCCCGTTTAGGCAAAAGTCCTTTTGCACAAAAGCTTTTGCGCAAAAGGGCCAGTGTAGACAGCTCAGATTTGTTTTGCGCAAAAAAGCCCCAATGGCTAAAATGGCGATCGGGGCTTTCTTGCGCAAAAGTGCTTTTGCGGAAGAAGCGTCCATGCCAATCTAGACGCTCTTTTCTGCAAATGCTTTTAACAGAAAAACTTTTCCGTTAAAAGCATTTGAGGAAAATCATGCCAGTCTAGATGTAGCCATTAAGTATTTGTGCATAAACTGTCAAATAGAAGTATGTAGCTGGAAATCCTAGACAGTGTGTTAATTCTTTAAAAAAATAAACTTTGGAGGTAGTTTTTATTTTAAGGGAACTTTTTGCTTGTTTAAAAATTTCCTCCTTTTCTCCATCTCTCATCGCTTTCCTTCTTTGTTTGGTCCGACTGTTTTCCACTCTCCCCTAAGTCATTGTCCCACCATTGTTTCCTCTTGTCTTTTCTGATCCCGCCTGTTCTTTTTTACATTCCTCTCCCTTTCTATCTTAATCCACTCTTTGTGTTCTTTCAGAAATGCTCTTTGAGTTAGATGAGTGGAAAATTGGAGAGTGGACAAGCATGATGATTCCTGGGGAGCTTAAATTTCTTCTCGGTGGCTTGTCCTGAGCAATGTTGCATTTGCTACAAGCATAGAATCATAGTAAACCTAAGAGAGCCACGACTAGCAGTCGTCATCCCAACTGTATTTTTTAGGCTTCCGTGATGACTATAACTGATTTCATATTCATACTGCAGAATAGAACTAAACTAACCACCTGGAGAGAAAATAATATTCAATCATTGATAACAATGGTTTAATCATGCCTGACCACGGTTAGAGTCTAAAGCATAATAAGTGAAGCTGAGTTCTCGGAATGGTACGCTCTCTCAGGACTTACTGTAAATCTTTGACAAGACTGAACTACACAAGAAATGGCTGTGCAGCATTGCATCTGTTATAGGCAAATAGTGAAATAGCATATTTTAATTAATATGAATCCAACCTATATATTAGTCACTAAAGTGTGAATTAATTGCTCTGTGACTACAGACATGTATTCATATTTTCAAGATTTAATGAAACACTGAGGAATGAGGAAGAGCAACTGAGCTTGAAATTGTACCAGTTAGAATTGGTTTGTGTTTACTTGCAATATTACTGCTCTCTTGTGAGGTTGACTTCTGCTGGTGTATGACATTCAAAGGCTTTTGGTAAATTTTGATTTATTAATGTAAGGAGTGAAAATCTCCCTTCCTCCACCAATCATCCCAGTGTATGTTACTAATGCATTTTCAATATTGTAATACCCAATGGCTCAAATAAATCACTTAATGGCAGGCACATTGGCATCTGTGTGGCTCTAAATTACCTATTTAGTGCTTAGACACTTTTGATAGTGTCTTCCAGTGTAGCAAGGCAGAAAAGCAAACTCTTATTAAAAGATTGCTTATGCTGAGAGGAAAGACAATATTGGAATCACTTATCTGGACACCTAAGCTTGGACCTGAATCTGGTTTGAGTTTGCAAATCCAAACCCAATCCTGATTTTGCGTACCTGTGTAGATTAATACAGCATACAAATGCATAGTATGAAGATGTGTTCAGAGAAAGATTAGTTTATCATCTTGCAGAGCAATTATATGAATTTAGAGAAATTTGAGATCACATTTCTAGACACATTTGGATAAAAAAATGCCATTCTTTGAAAAAGCTCAAAGAATGGCAGAACCTCATTTCTTCCATTCCCCTTCTTCCTTCTATCTTATTGTTACTCCCTTCCCCAACAAACATGCTATCTCTATGTAGTGTTTTGTATGGTTTCATCTTGCAGCTTTGACTAGCTGTAAATTTGCATAATGGCATAATTCTATTTCTGATCCTGTGATGCATGTGGTATTTGGAAAGAAATACAAGCTGTAAGTAGTTTAAGTTTTTATATTTTTCATTGTCTGCTTTATTCACGAAATCAATAAAAACAAATTAATCACAAGTGTCCCTGCTGGTTAGATATGTTGCTTCATGATACTATTTGTTTTAATCTGACCCTCTGAAGATGACAATATGCTCTGAACTACTTTTAATCTGAGGTAATGTACTATACAAAGAGCAGTACTAATGTTCTGCAAATAGTGACTGTAGACCGCATTTTGTTCACAGTTAAGTCATAGTCAAGTTCCCCCTTTTTTTTAAACTACTTGTGGCCAGGTCTCCCCTAGTGGTTAGGCCCTGGGATTAGCTGGTGGGAAAGGGTGCAGACCACTGCTGCGGGTGCACCGGGCCTAGAAACTCCATCTTACTATATTAGTCCAGGCCTTAAGATTGAAACATGGCCCCAAAAGTCTAGATTTTCCCTCTCAGTGAGGGTTTCTATCAGGTTTCCCTACTGGTCGGGGTGCAGTGAACTGACACGCTAGCGCAAAAGTCTGCCATCTCCCTGTGGATCCCAGGCCAAAAGAAGTGGGCCAACATCCAGGCCAATATTTTTCCCTCTCCAGGTGTCCCTCAGTGGGTATGACATTGGCAAGTCACATGATCTCCCTTTGGTAAGGGTGGCACCAAGACCTGGTGGTGCACTTCTTCTGTTTGCGGGTCCTTCTCTACCCGATATAGGTGGTCCTCCTGAATCTCAAAATGGGGGAACTGTCCCACTTGATCAGGGGCTGTGGTTTCTCCATTTACTATGACACCTGGTCATATGTTTGGCTCTGGGTATCATCGGCTCGTTGCTCTCCCACAAATTCTGAAGGGTGAGCTAGGATTGCAGACTTCGGCAATGGGACTGCCTCCTTCTCTGGCTGGCTGGGGGTCTGATCTGTCTGGGTTGATGATTGGTGTTGGGAGGTTCCCTCACCAGGATCCACCACTTTTCCCACCCCCATAAGAGTACCTGTTTCCCTTCAATTGGCCTTTAAAGACTGAGGTCGACACTCCATAGAAGGGGGTTTCAGCAGTTCCCCAAAATATCCCCAGTCCCTGCCCAGTATCACTGGGTAGGCAAGGTTTGGGGCCAGGCCAACCACCAAGGCCTCCTTACCCTTAAGGTCACCTGGGTGCGAGGTAGGCCTTCACATCCCCATTAATACATTGAAGCCTAATGGAGCCTGGAAGAGGGCCCAGGTTAGGCACAAGAGCATGCCATACCAGGGTCTGAGCATAACCAGGGTCAAATAGCCAGATTGTTTCTTCATCGAGTGATGTCCCCATGGGTGCTCCACAGTTGGTGTCAGGCTCGTCCTGGCACCACAGATTGGAGACTTTGATAGCAGTGATCGGGTGGGCTGTGCATGCATGAGCGGAGCTCTCACCTTTGAAGTAGCGCTCACAGCCCGCTTCTCCTCAGTTCCTTCTTTGCTGCCCTCAGCCACAGACGGACCTCAGTTTTCTCTTCCTCAGTGCACTCTGCAGGACAAAGCAGAACCACCTTATCAGATTAGATAATCCTGAGGCACCTTCTTTTTACACAGAAAACAAAAAAGAAAAAGAAAAAGAAAAGAAAAAAACCCGGTGCCGCCGCCAACTTTTACCACCGCACAGCAACAAGCCAAGAAACAGAAACCAGCAACCCACAAACAGTCTCAGCTGCTTGTACAGCTATAGATAGCTTCTGGGAGACATGCCAGACTCTCCTAAGGAGAAAAGATGCGGCAAATGCCGAGAATTTATGCCAGCCTCTGATGCCCACAGCGAATGTATACGCTGTTTGGGGGACACACATGTACCTCAGAAATGTGTCCATTGCCGTAGCCTCACAACCAGAGCTCGTAAAGAAAGGGAGCTCACAGTGCACACGCAGTCTGTGGATAGAGCCCTGGATCCCCATAATTATCAAGGGGGCAATAAGGGCTCGAGCGCAACTTCTCCTCAGGGCAAACATCCAAGCCCTTCTCCTCAGAGAACATGCTCAGAACCTAGACCCTCATCAGCCTGCTCTCTCCCCTCAAGAATTAGCAAAAGAGATGAGCCAGGCACTTCAGGCACGGCAAAGTCTCAAGCTTCCTCTATAATGGACTCAAAACCATGCTCGAAACAGCCCTCAAAATCAGCTACCACAAAAAGGGCATCTAGCAAGGGCACTGTGGTGACAGAGGCATTAAGGGCACCTGGCTCACTGCGGGCACATTCAAGATCCCCGGCACTTTGCCAACCTATGGCACAAGATTCATCTGTGGCACAGAAAATTGATAGGGCTACCTCCAGCCACCCTACACTAACTCAAGATCCTCTGGGGTCATGGCCACCCATGCCACCACCACAAGTGCTGACCAGCATGGCAATGGGTCACAAGCCTGCATCCCATTGCTGTTCCTCAGGTCACAAAAGACAAGAGCCACCAGGACATGACAGGGGTTTTAGGACCCTATCCCCTCCTGAGCCTTCACCACGACACTGTTCACAATCCCCACTATGAACAAGGGGCTCGCCACAGTCACTGTCCTTATCACAATTCAGTGCCTACCATGGGGATATAGGGAACATGTTTTCCTTGCCACACTCCTTCCCAGATAGGACACACACACGGTGATGGGACTTACAGACCACTGCATTACCAACATCCCCTGTGGTACACTGATTGGCATTACTGTGACACTCATGGCAGCTGGTGGTCCCCCTATCATTACTAGGCACCACGACACACCTCCACTGCACTGCCTACACCTGCACAAAGGTCACTGCCCTCCATGCACTCAGATGCATCACATTTCCCATCTGAGGGCTCAGATATAGAGGAAAGACAGATTGAGGATGACCCAACCGTCCACCGATCTGATATAGCAATGAATGATAATTCATCCTCTGCTCCTGATGAAGCAGTTATTCCAAATGACCCAACATCCACTGATGATATTAAGCAATTCCAGGACCTATTTAAAAGGGTGGCTACCAGTCAGGCAGTAGTTTTATCAGAGGTCTAGGGGAAATAACACAAACTCCTAAAGAATCTACAGTTCTCTGCAAAGTCCAAAATCGCACTGCCTCTAGATGAAGCAATCCTTGAAGCAACCGATTAAGTCTGGCAAACACCTGCCACGACCCCTCCAACTAATAAAAGGGCTGATAGGAAGTATTTTGTACCATCTAAAGGCATAGACTTTATCTACCTGCCCCCTCAACCAAACTCCTTAGTGGCTGATGCTGCCAATCAAAGTTCCAAGAACCCATAACACAAAACACATACACAGGACAAGGACCACAAATGCCTGGATGTGTTTGGGAGAAAAGTGTACTCTTCATCAACTCTTCAGCTATGCTTGCAAATCATGATTCAGCACTGCTTGCAAATCATGATTTTGACAATTACACAAAATTAACAGAACTCATGCACAATCTTGAAGAGGATAAAAGAGCTCTCCTAAGGCAATCATTAAGGAGGGTCACACTATATCCTGTACGGTGCTGCAAATGGCCCTCAATGCCTCAGACACTGCGGCTAGGTCCACTGCGACATCCGTGGTGATGAAACGTTCATCTTGGCTGCAAGCAGCAGGAGTCCCTAAGGACCTCTAGGCCAAAGTAGAGGACCTGCCATTTGACAAAGCAAAATTGTTCGCTGCAGGTACCAATGAAGCATTACATTCCAGCAAAGATTTGCAGACTACCCTTCGCACATTGGGGATGCATACTCCCCCTTACTGAAGAAAGCACTACACACCCTATCCAAGACACAGGGACACAACCTTCACTATACAACACCAATGCTGACCCTTTGAGCAAAACCGCTTCAGACCTCGAAACCAATGAAAGAGAGCCCAAACAGCTGCTCTTCTGTGACCCAGGCCTCGAAGCACCAAGTTTGAAAATTTGGTCAAGGGTCTGCCCGACCTCCCCCCAATTACAGTATCAGGTGAGCACAATATATTTTACCACTGCTTGCGCCCCTTCTACGATCAGTGGGCAGCAATCACTACAGACCGGTGGGGTCCTAGAAATCGTCAGCTGTGATTATTCTACCCCTTGCATGGCAAATCCTCCAACCTCCCCACACTCTCCCTCCCTCTTCAGAGACCCCTCTCATGAGACTCTGCTCTGCCAGGAGGTTTTATACCTTCTCAAAATAGGAGCCATAGAGTGGGTCCCTGAAAAATACAAAGGGAGGGGGTTTTATTTGAACTACTTTCTCACCAAAAAGAGAACAGGAGGTTGGAGACCTATGTTGGACCTGCACCAATTAAACAAATATATTCGCAGGCAGCGCTTCAAAATGGTCACACTTGCCACAATAATTCCAGCACTGGACAGGGGGGACTGGTTCGCAGCCCTTGACCTTCAAGATGTGTATTTTAACATCACAATACACCCCGCACACAGGTGCTTCCTAAAATTCACGGTAGCCTCAGACCACTTTCAATACAGAGTCCTCCTGTTCAGACTTTCCTCTGCCCCCAGAGTCTTTTCCAAGATCCTTGTGGTGGCCTGCGGCATATCTAAGATGCAGTGGGATCACAATATTCCCCTATCTAGATGATTGTCTTATCCGAGGTCCCTCACAATGAACCATCAAAGACATTATCACATTCACAAAGATCACGCTTCAGATCAATGAGCAGAAATTCCACACAATCTTTGGAGTTCATAGGGGCTCGTATAGTTTCCACAACAGCTCGAGCCTATCTCCCCAATCACTGGTTCGACAATATAAAAAATCTTGTTATGACCATTATCACCAGCCCAACGGTACCCAATATAATGTGCCTCAAACTTATGGGGCACATGGTGGCTACCAAATATGTGGCCCCGCATGCCAGGCTGCGCTTCCATTGTTTCCAACACTGGATCTCTTCAGTGTACACACCAGCCAGCTGTTAGATCCACAGGTGTGTTTCCCTTCCCCCAAAAGTCCTCACCTCCCTACAATGGTGGACACAGGCACACAACCTCTGCAATGGGGTGCCTTTCCACCGGGACCAGCCATCCAAACAAATTAGGATGGACATCTCACTGATGGAATGGGAGGCACACTTCCAATGACAGTTTACACAAGGGAAATGGTCCAAAGACAAGTTGAGACTGCACATAAACCTGCTCAAGCTTCAAGCAGTCCACAACGCATGCAAGCACTTCCTCCCTTAAATCCAAGGCACTTCCGTGCAGATCCTCACCAACAATATGACAATTATGTTTTACATCAACCACCAAGGGGGTGCGCAGAGGCGACCAGGCTTTGGAATTGGTGCATCCGCCACAATATTACCATTTCGGCAGAACACCTGCCTGGAGACAAGAACGTTATGGCAGATACCCTCAGCCGCAACTTCCTCACAGAACACGAGTGGGAACTACATGATCAGATCACCCACAAGCTGTTCCACCGATGGGGGCGACCACAGATAGATTTCTTTGCCACCAGGCAGAATTCCAAATGCCCCCAATACTGCTCCCAAGCGGGCATAGGGTGCAGCTCCTTGGGTGATGTCATGCTTCTCACTTGGGGGGGGCATCTATTATATGCCTTCCCACCCATTCCTCTCATTCCCGGAGTCCTCCAGAAGATACAGACGGATGGGGCATGGGTGATCTTGATAGCCCCAGCCTGGACCCGACAGACATGGTTCACATGTTTTTATCACCTGTCTCTACAACATCACTACCCACTTTGAAACCACCCAGACCTGCTCTCCCAGAACCAGGGGTCAATACTTCACCCCCAACCACAAACGCTGCACCTGATGTCATGGTACCTATTTGGTTCTTGGGAGCAGAGCAACAGTGCTCCCAACAAGTGAAAAATGTTCTGCTGCATAGCAGGAGACAAATGACACTTAAGACTTACCTATACAAGTGGCACTGGTTTACACAGTGGTGTGCACACAGGATACTCGAACCATCTAGGGCGCCTCTCCTCCAACTACTGGAGTACATCATGCACCTGAAACAACAAAATTTGTCAATTTCATCGCTCTGGGTGCACATGGCCGCCATTATGGACTTCCACCCTCCCATTGATGGGTTGCCCACCCCATCTCAAAAAGATTCTGGAAGGGCCTGCAGAACCTTCACCCACCTCAAAAACCCATTGCCCCCATGTGGGACTTAGAATTGGTCCTACACTCACTCACAAGACCACCCTTCGAACAAATGGCAACCTCACCTCTTACCTTTCTTATCACGAAAACGTTGTTCCTTCTGGCAATGACTTCTGCAAGGCGGGTCAGAGAACTTGCAGCTCTCTCATCCTCACCTCCATACACGACCTTTCACAAGCACAAAGTCATCCTACAGCCACACTTGTCCTTCTTATCCAAAGTGAACTCAGAATTCCATATCAATGAACCAATAATTCTTCCCACTTTCTATCCAAAACCACATCATTCCAGGGAAGAAGCCATATTACACACCCTGAATGTCAGAAGGGCAATTGCCTTCTATCTTGACTCAATCCTTTCAGTTATCCCAGAGATTGATGGTTTCCCTGGTCGAGAGGTCCAAGGGAAAACCATTGTCTTCCCAGCGCATATCAAAGCTCATAACTTCATGCATTACTACATGCTACTTGCTCCAGAATAGGGTATTACCAACGAATCCAAAGGCCCATTCTACTAGAGCTATGGAGACATCATCTGCTTTCCTAAAGGGAGTCTCACTCTAGGAAATATGCAGAGCAGTGACATGGTCATCTAATCACACCTTCATAAAGCATTACGCTATTCCACCATGCTCCACAACAGATACCGCAGTAGCCAACGCAGTTCTCTCCACAATCTGTAGCAATTGATCGAAGCCCACCGTTCATCTCAATGGGCACTATTCCACAGTCACCAACTGTGGAGCACCCACAGGGACATCACTTGAAGAAAGAGAAGTTACTCACTTTGTGCAGTAATGATTGTTCTTTGAGATGTGTGTTCCCATGGGTGCTCCACTACCCACCCTCCTCCCCACTTCTTTCAGGCAATACTAGCAGCCCATGAGGGCATGAAAGAAGAAACAGAGGAGAAGTGGGCCGTGCTCGCTACTTCAAAGCTGGGAGCGCTGCTCTCTTCTCGCCCCTGTGCAGCCCGCCTGATCACTGCTATCAAACACTGTCAATCTGTGGTGCCAGGACCAAGCCTGACACCAATTGAGGAGCACCAATGGGGACACACATCTCAAAGAACAATTGTTACTGATGAAGTGAGTAACTTCTCTTTCTGTCCCATTTACCCACAGTGGGATGGTCAGCTTTATGGGGTCCTGATGGCTTGCTTCCGGTCGTGGTATCCAGAGATTTCCGAAGTTACATTCCATGTACGGGCAGTCCCTGGACCAATGCCCAAAGCCCCCACAGCGTAAAACAGCAGTCCTTATACAGGGTGGCCTTAGGGTTGTCTCCCCTGGGTGCCCAGGAGGACGGGTCTTGGTAGGCTTCCCCGATCCTGGAGTTCAGAAGGGGCCCGGCTTCAGGTCCAGGGGATGCATGGTGTCCCAAACAGGGAGCTGGGGGCTGGTCCTGAACTCAGGAGTTGGGTATCCCAGAACCCACGAGCCCTTTGGAGCCAGGGAGGGGCAGAGGTTGCTGAGGTCCCCACCCCTGGCTCTGGGGCCCCTGGCTAGTTTCATCAGGGTCGTAGTGCTCTTGGTCACTGTAGGTCCTGAAGAGGGTGTCATCCTTGGGGATCTGGCTGCCAGATAGTTCTCCATCAGTTAGATGGTGCTGGCCATGCTATCTGGTGGTTCTGTCCAACCCATTCCCTCCCCCCAGAGGGTAGGATCTGGGTGAACTGTTCAAACAGGATCTGTTTAGTGACTTGCACTCCTGTCTTTTTCTTTAGCTTCAGACATCTGGGCAACGGAGTGGAGGCAGACTCCTGGTGGGTATTGTCCCCCCCAGAAGCATTGTCAGGCGTTTCTTCTGAGATGTCCAGGGCATCAAGGATCGCTGTTTTGACCTGTGCATATTCCAGAGGTGGAACAGGGTCTGGAGCATGGGGTCACCATCTGGGCTACTCCAGTCAAGTATGGGGCTACGATAGCCACCTGCGCAAACATTTCCAGAAACACCTAGGGATCATCATCCGCAAGCTTGATAGACACTTGGTGTAGGTTCCGGCAGCTCAGCCGGGGTTGTGGGTTGTAGCAGGGAAGTTATGTGCTGCATCAGCTGCTGTTGTTGGGCTGCTAATTCTCTGATTAACTGTTGCTGGGCCATCTGTTGGAACAGCTGCTGCTCTGCAATCCACTTCAGCAGTGGCTCCATCTCCCTTCTGGGACAGGGCCCGCACTTACTTGTTCTGTTGTTGTCTTTTCAATAAGGCCCTTCAGCAGGGCTAGGGCAATGTTCACATTCTCTATTGTTGGGCGGGTCTCCCGGGCTGCAGAGTGGCCTGGTGGTTAGGCCCCGGGATTAGCTGGCAGGAAAGGGGTGCAGACCACTGCTGCAGGGGTCCTGGGGCTAGGAACTCCGGCCTCCTATGTTAGTCCAGGCCTTAAGATTGGGGCATGGCCCAAACAGTCGAGATTTCCCTCTCAGTGAGGGTTTCTATCAGGTTTCCCACTCACCTTTGTCCCAGTGGGGCGGGTTTGGAGGTTTACTGTCTCCTGTGGCTGTCCAAGCAGACAGGCTTTGGTGCAGGTCCTGTAGGCTGCAGAACCACGCTCCTGTCTCTTTGCTGGTCAGCAGCTAACTGAGCCATGCTCCTTTCTTTTTTTCCCCCACTCCAGACTTGACATTACCTGCAGGTAGAGCATGGGGGGCTAGCTGGGGAAAAAGGCTTTGTTTAGTCCCTGCACTGCCAGACCCTCCTCTCACTCCCTCACACTACCGCAAGAATCATTCCTGTAATGAAGTAATCACATACTCGCTTTTTCCTCCACCCAAATGTGCACAACCTCGAAGCCCAAGCAATCAATGCATACAAGGTGGATATACCAGGTATTCTAACTTTAATCATCGGGGACCTACTCATAGAAAATGCAGTGACTAACTTCAATTTTTTGGGCTGCTATCTTTTGATAGTCTTCCCAGTGGTACTTTAAGAAGATTGTACTTCTCTCTTAAACAGTGTCCAGTCCATTCTGTAAATACTCTTCTGTTTGTTTTAAGGTATTGCTTCTGAGAAAGAAGGGGGTTGAGAAATAGCTCAACTTCAGAGTGGGTTGAGAAATAGCTCTGGGATTCAGATTCCCAGCCACTCATAATTTTCAGAAGTGTTATATAGTAGCTATTGTCAGGAGTGTGTGTGGGTGTAAGAGGGTCGTCGGCCGTGCTCTCTCTCTCTCGTGCGGTTTCACCCCCTCCGGGGCGCTTCCGTGGGGGGGTAGGGGGACCCGGGCCCTCCCTCTCTCATGGGTCCCAGCCCAGGGCCCTAAGGACCAGTATGCTCACGCTCTGGTCCGGCTGGCGGGGCTCCTGCCAAAACTCATCAGCCCTCGGGCACTACGCAGGAAACCCTGCCCTGGGCTACTTCCTACCCCCACGAGTCTGGTTTGTGGTCACCAGGGTGTTCGCTCGCTACCCTGCCTTCCCTTCCCAACTCCTCTCCTTGGTGTCCTGTCTCCTCCCTTTGAATTCCCCCGCCAGCACGCTTCCGCCTCTCGCCCCTCCCTCTGACCTCGCATTGCTCCCCCATCACCCTTTTAGCCCCACCCCTTGCTTCTGCCACGTCGCCATGCCCCCTCCCCCACCCCGTGGGGGCCGGGAGTCCTTCCGCTCCCCTGCGGCTCAGTTGTGCCATGGCGTGGGAACAAGCGGCACAGCTGGGGGCTTTCGCAGCCGCCTCCCTGGACAACACGGGGATCAGAGCGGCCTGGGTGCGGGGCAAGTTTGCGCCACTGAAGCGGGGTGGAGTCAATCTGTCAGAGTGGGCCTGAACGACCTATGTTCTTAGAACCCTCTATGCTGTCCCACACTGTACACATACAATCAGCCCATCAGCCACAGCACAAACCCCATCCACAGTCCTGTTTGGTTGGCACCAGTGGATACCAGCAGAAATTGAATTCTTTCTTTGATCTACTTCTCAACTAGAAAAATACCCTTTGGTTCTGATACCTGGCTACCTCGACTATGCTGACAGGTGGCCAGGCCTCACAAAAAGGTGCACATAGGAGGGAGTGACCTAGGTCCCATGGAACCACACTGGAATTACTCAATTAGGGTGCACTGCAAAGAATGGGGCAGACAATCCCCAGTGCTAGTGAGTATTCCAATACTTAAATTTTCTTTACTGGTTCCTTAGAAGCCAACAACACAGTTACCTTGGGATTGTTAGAAACCACCCAAAGCAAATAGGATGAGGATTAATGAAAATCTTATTAATCAAATAAGCAAGTTCTACCAATCCCACAGGACTGGACACATAACCTCTCAGGTTAATGAATATTTCAAATCTTATCCAAATACATGCTTATAGACAATTCTTAGCTAAACTAAAATGTATTAAAAAACAGATGAATGTGATGATGTTACTATGTTTACAGTTCATCTAAATGTTAATATGTCCTTTTCATCTCTGAATCAATAGCTATAGTGACAGAAAGCAACTGTTTACATTGCTAGCATCAGACAGTATATAAGTACACACATACAATTAGCATTACCTCTAATTTCTAAGAGTACAAATTTGCATTTCAAAATTCTAGCCTATTTGACATGGAATGGCCCTAATTACTGTTTGCATACTTTTCTAACACATCTCTAAAGGTTGAATCTAAGTCACTTTCAGCCTATGTAGCACCTTAGAGACTACCAAAAATATATAAATATTATCATGAACTTTCCTGGGCACAAGGAGGTTGTGCCCATGAAGGCTCATGATACTGTTTGTATATTTTTGTTAGTCTCTAAGGTGCTACAGAACCATTGTTGTTTAAGCTTTTTTAGTTACAGACTAACATGGCTACACCTCTGAGACCTTTCTGGCCATGTGTCACAGAGGCTAATTCTAATCTCAGAGGCTTTGTAAGTAGACAGGAGGTGTTCAGTGGAGTGCAAAGGCATAGGTGTTTGGAGCTGGAGTCATAGGTGTGAAGGGAATCACTGAATTTGCATAAGGCCCCACAAAACCAAAACAGACTGGCTCTGTTTACTCTAAATGAGGGGTTTGGCAACTTTTTTGGGTCGGGGGCCTCTGACCTACAGAAAAATCAGTCAGGGACTGCACACAAGTGAGAAGCACTGATGTGCCCTCCCTCCCCCACTGACAATGAGAAAAGACACTTTTCACATTCCCCTTGCACACACCAGAGCTTAGGTGGACCCACAAAGAGAGAACTGGGGGTGGGGGGAGCTGGAGCACCAGCACAGCCTCCCCAATGCTGAGGAGGGCCCCAAGCGTCGGGGGTCAGATCCACCCCTGCTCTAAATGGAGGCAATCCTCTCCAGTTCATCTGAAGAAGTGGGCTGTGCCCATGAAAGCTCATGATACCATCTACATGTTTTGTTAGTCTATAAAGTGCTACCAGACCATTTGCTTGTAGTTCATCTGTAGTAACTGAATCTGCCTGTAGTACAGAATGACTTTGAATGACAGTCCGAAAGATAGAACGGTATGAAATCAAGGAGGACCCACTGTTCTACAGAGTGACTTCTACAAAGTTAATATAGCCCTGCACTTTTGACTGCCATCATAATCTCCATTTGTAAGTTGTCACATTTCTTATCCTTCGTTTTTAGCAGCAGAATGAATTTCTGCAGCAGGTTCATTCAGGATCAGTAGATTAATCACTAGCTGGTTCACCATTCACAGTCTCAAACATATAGGAAATCTTGAGACCCATTATTTGATGTGTTTTGCTTCTACCTAAGAGCTTAGGTTTAGTGTTTTACCAAGGAGGAATGAATATACGAAGATGCATTTTGTTTGAACACTATTTGTTTTATGCTAAGAAAGGGGGATTGGTACTGGTACATTTGTTTATGGGCAAGAACAAACAGGACTCAATCGCAGTGGTTATAAAGGGGGATAGTTCAGTAAAGCTGTTGGAAACAGTACTGTGTAGCTATTCTGAGCCCCATAGCTCCCAGGATAACAGTCTATGCTGTCTGCCATGATTACTGGGAGCTTCCTGAGTTCTAGCTTTGAGTAAGCAAAGTACTGAATGTTACATTTGGCTCATCTAAAACTTTATCTGATAGAAATGCTACCAAGGGCACCATTTAAGGGTAAGCAGCTTCCCCTAAAGTTGAACCTCCTGGATTTCATCTTGAGGTCTGCAGAAAGCACATTTCCTAGCTCCAGAGGTAGCTCTCCACTGAAACAGAGTTTGCACTGCTCCCAGCTCTGCCTTTGTTTATAAACAAAGGGAGACAGGGTGATTAAGATAAAAAAACTTTTCATTCAAGTAATTGAAGGATCATTAGGTGTTCATGAAAACATTGCATGGTACTGCACTTAAAAGGCAGGGGGGAAAGAGAAGGAATAAATAGTGGTGTGCTCCAGGGGGTCTGTATTTGGACTCTGTCCCTTCAACTTAACCATAAATGATCTTGGAAAAGGGGTAAACAGTGAGGTGGCAAAATTTGCAGATGAGACACATTACTCAAAACAGCTAAGTCCAAAGCTGTTAAAAAGGTATCTCACAAAACTGAGTGACTGGGCAACACAAGGGCAGATGGAATCCAGTGTTGATAAATGCAAAGTAATGCACGTGAGAAAATACAATCCCAACTATACATACAAAAAATATGGGGTGTAAAATAATTGTTACCACTTGAGAAAGAGGAGTCAATGAAAACATTGAGGGTCTCTGAAAACATCTGCTCAATGTGCAGTGGTAGTATTGGGAGTCGTTGGGAAAGTAATCGATAATAAGTCAAAATATCATATTGCCTCTATATAAAATAATGTTTTCAGAGGGCACATCAGATATTAAACTGATGAGAACAGATACTGCATGTAAAATCATGGCATGCCCACAGCTTGAATAGTGCATACATATCTGTTTGCTCCATCTAAAAAAGATATATTGGATTTGGGAAAGGTGCAGAAAGGGCAAAAGAAATGAGGAGGAAGTAGGAACAGCTTTCATATGATGAGAGATTAAAAGGACTGGGACTTTTCACCTTGACAAAAGTGTAAGGGGTTATGTGAGAGGTCTAGAAAATCATGAATGGCGTGGAAAAATAAAATAAGGATATGTGATTTAATCTTCCACTAACATAAGAAGTTCTCCCAATGAAATTTATAGGCAGCAGATTTAAAACAAACAAAAGACATTATTTCTTCACAATCAACCTGTAGAGCTCTTTGCCAGGAGATGGTGGAAATGCCCAAATTATAGCAGGGTTCCAATAATAACAAAATATATTCAAGGAGGATATGTCCATCATTGGCTACTAGCCAGAATAGGAAGGAATGGTGTCCCTAGCGTGTTTGCCAGAAGCTGGGAATGGGCTATTCATTTGATGATTGCCTTTTCTGTTAATGCCTTCTGAATTACCTGCACTGGCCACTGTTGAAGACAGGATATTGGGCTAGATGGACCATTGGTCTGACCTAGTGGGCCTGTTCTTATATGGTGTGTCTAAACCACACCCCTCTGCCGACAGAGGGATGCAGATTAGGCACTTTGAAAGTGCAAATGAGCTCGGGATTTAAATATCCTGGGCTTCATTTGCATACTCACATTCGGGCGCTGTGCCGATCACGTGCACTTTCGAAAGTCAAAGTAAAGATTAGCTGCGGCTCTGCCGACAGTGGGGAGCTTTTTCGGCAGATGCTGTACTCCTCATTTTGAGTACAGGATCTGCCAAAAGAGCTCCCTTCACTTTTGAAAGGGCGCGTGATTGGCACAGCACCCGAACGTGAGTATGCAAATGAAGCCTGGGATATTTAAATCCCGGGCTCATTTGCACTTTCAAAGTGCCTAATCTGCATCCCTCTGTCGGCAGAGGGGTGTAGTTTAGACACACCCATTGAGTCCAAACGTATCTGCCCTCCGCTGTCACCCACGAGACCCCTCTTCTCCTTCCAGAGCTGAGATAGAGCCCAGGAGTCCTGACAGTCTCTCTCTTTCTCTCTGCAGAGTTAGTAGCAAAGTAAAAAAATATATTATGATTTTAAGGCTAATCGGTGTCCTTTAAGTGACTTGCCACAAGATGTCAGAACATAGTAGTAGTAGAGCTGCGTGGGTCTAATATTTAATTTTTATATAAGATACAGTATTCCTATTAGCTAATTGCTAAGATATCCACCAAAAAATTAGTTTTCCAGTGCTTTAATAGCCCCTGGAAAGAGGTGATGTGCATGTGTATGCTGTGTGAGAGCAGATTTGTACTGAGCATGCTCAGTAACACTGCTGAAGCCGCTGTCCTCCGTCTGACCCCCCCATATTCTTACTCTCTCCCCCCCCTCACTGGCATGCACAGGTCATCTCCCCTACCAAAATCTGAAATGGTGCCCATGAATTCTACCCATTCTTCTTTTGTGTCAAGGAGAATAATTTAAAATGGACAGAGAGCCATAATTTGAAAATTACACACAAATGATTTTCAAAGCAATCTGTGGGAAGCAAACTGCATACTGTAACATCTTCAGCAATTTTGCTGTGCAAGATACAGAACATATTGATTTTTCATTTTACAGGTTTGATAAGACTTATGAAATGTTTCAGTTCTTAATTCAAAATATTTATTCAAAAAGGTCGGAAGGTGCCAAGTTTGAAGATAAATAGCTTTTTTTTATATCAGATCAGCATTTTTCCTGAATGAGTTTTATTTTCAGCACATCATACTGTGGCCGCTCATACTGTGCTACTTAAACTTTGCCAGTTATAAGGGTTATCTGTTGCGTTAGGGGTATGTTTTTTCAAAGTCAAGCACAATAGGCTGGCACTCAACTCCCTTCATGGTCAATGGGAACTAGGCACTGTTTTCTTTTACAGTCTCTCCCTAATTCTCACAGTTATCTCCATTGTACATAAAACTGGTATTATCTAATTTGTAGTAGTATAGATCATTGGGAGCTTTTAAATGCACCTGATAAATAATGCTGCAAATAGGAAAAGTGTTATTTCTGGCATTTTCAATGTGCGAGTGTGTGTATTAGTCCTTACACTGGACAGTACAGTTTTGGTTTTTGTCATAGTGGCACTAATGAAAGTCTGGATATATTTTACATGGATGTGTTTCATTCTTTCAGCTGTTCCTACACTATTGCTTTTGCTATTCTCTATTCATTATATTATGATGTGTGATCACTCGCCTGAGTCATATGACTCACGTTTGTGCTCTTTGAATTTGTTATGTCGCTTTTATAAACAGGTGGGAAAGTGGCACACACAAAAACAAAGTGGGAACCTTATGACCGTATCTACCTGAGCATTCATGAGATAATTACAGTCATGAATGCCCCTGCACACAAATAAACAAAAATCACTCATGCAGCTATTCACTGAAAATGAAAAGGATTGCAAATAATGCAGCAGTGAATCTGAGGTTTTTATGTGAATGTATGTACAAAAATACATTTGTGGCATATTTACACAGCACTACCTATTACTCAGAGATGACAGTTACATATGCATAACTTGTGACAGCGTCTATTTCAGGGACCAGATTTACACAGGTGTTTAGGCTCTAAAGAGACAGATAGCTGCCAAGTAGGTTTTCCAAAGACTTTAGTGGGAGTTCTATTTTCAAGAGTGTCTAGGATGTGCTCTTTGGATCTTCAGGTACCTACATAGTTTTGTAAATCTATTGACATATTTTTGTTTTCATGGACATAAAGATATAAATAATGGGGCTTATATACTGCAATTCAAGTACAGGTAAACTGGCCTGATGGCTTAAAATGTATGTTCTGTGCGTTTTGGAAAAATATAGGGACTTAAAGAATACTATGTTTGTTTCCACAGTCTGTACCTGGACATAGGCTGCTGCACTGAGAATACAATAAAACAGTTCAAAGAAGAAGTTTAAAAATCAAAGAATGATATTTGGGTGAATATATTTGAAACTGGAGAATAGAATTTCTAGCTTGGTTAATTGTTTGTTGGGGGCAGGGAAGTGTAATTAAGGGGACTGCAAATGCCACATTTAATGTTGGATACAGTAAACAGAAAACATGAAAACTCTGTTTCTTGGCTTGTTTTAAGTACAACAGACTTAGAGAGGTAAACTTGTCATGCCATTCCATTGTCAGACCAAAGACTGTTCTTGTACAGAGCTAGGAAAATGGACAATAAATGGCAAGAGAAAAAAAAAACACTTGTAAGATTGGCATTTTCATTATACACACAATCCTATTATAAGGTTCTTGGTGTCTTACCATGCATCCTTTACAATCTATTTCCTGTTAACAATTAAGATTTGGACGCAGCAGGAATAGAGCATATTGTGTTGTTACAATGCATCTGGCAGTGTTAATGGGAACATTTTGTAAACCTTCATTTCTCAACAAAAATAGTGGTTATATATACTCATTGTCTACCGCTCTTGAGGGGCTTTTCTCTTCCCTCCCCCAAAACACTGCAGCTGTAAGTCCAAATAGAGTGGTGTTTTTCCTTTGGAATCTTTTTGACCAGCTTTGATGAAGCTACTAATTAACTTTGTGTTTTTCCTGTGTTTAGGAATGAGAGATTTATTCTGGTAGCACATACTGGTGCCGCTAATAATTAGCGTGCCAGCATTTTTCATGACCAACCTTTGGATTATTATGGGAAGCAGAATGCTTTCCATTTGACTCTTGAGAATGTGAGAAAGTAACTGGGGTACTTTTAGGAACTTGCAAACCATCCACAGACAATCTAAGGGAAACAGAGTTCCCACAAACTGCCTCCTGAGTCGCCCTTACCACCGAGTGTGAGGAAAGCACAGTCCAGCCTTCCTTTCTGCTAAGAAGGAAGGAAAAGAACATACAAACAGGAAGCATGAAACATTTTTTTAATCAGGTAATATCCTAACAAATTAGGATTTAGTGCTGCCATTTTCCAATATGTGCACAAATATCTACTCAGTATCACTGTCAGAGATACATAACCCAATACAAGTGATGTTTTCCCCAGCTGGGATACAGTTTTCATTCCTGCGTGGTTTGTTTTATGGGTAGGTCTATACCTTACAATCCCTAATTTTTATGTTATGTGGCATATTATCTTTTAATGGGCAACAGGTCTGTTTTTCAAGAACACGAGTACACTGATATGTGTATATACTTACACATTCTGAAAACTAGTTGTCATGCTCCACTTGGGTTTGTGTGGCTAGCTATTTGCATAAGAAAAACAAGTGAATCATCACCACTATGGATACATGTACACATAAATCAAATCCCACATATTGCAGCCTCAATCAAATAATTTGGAATCTGACCAAAATTGCTTGCTGTTCTGATTTTGGAAAACTATATTGCCTCCTCATATCAACTATGTGTAGTGGTTTATTGTGCATCAGAACTATCCTTGCAGCTTGAACTGGGTCTGAAAGGATTTTTATGATAAGGTGCAAAGATTACTAAGAGTGTGCTGCTGTGCACTGTAAAACCACTGCAGTGATCCACCCCATACATAGCTGCTTATCATTACAAGTGAGGTGGTTATTCTGTGAATAGATTAACATCTATAAAGTTCTTTGAGAAAGGGAATAAAGCTTTGTTCTACGAACAGAAAGCAACTTTACTGATTGTTACCTAGTAATAATTCCGACACTTTGAGAAACTTTCAAGTAAAAATCTATGCATATATTTTTCTTGCTTGTTGGCATCTTTAGCATTTGTAAAAGAGAGATTGTGGAGAAAGAAATGGAACTATATTGTACCTTTATTTGCAGTTTATGCATGGAGAAAACCCATACGCAAGGTATATTAAAATCTGCTAAATAAAGTCCTTAGCTATTATCACAACATACAGTTCATTATTCCCCTTTCCTGTCTAGTCTTTATGGCTTATTTCCTCCTCTTAATTTATTTTACCATTTTCTATGTTGATAAATCTGCTGTCAGAAATAGTAGCTTCTCAGTTCCTTCCAGCTTGTACATCTCTTTACACGTTGTTTGTAATTTATGTCTTTAATGAAAACTAAGAAGAAATATATAATAATTGGGGAGGGAGGTTGAAGCATGTGGTGCTCTGACACTGCTACAGTGCTGTAGCTTTTGCCCTTTGGAAGGCAGAGACAAAGCTAGTAGTTTGAGTTCCAAAAAAATCAAACATAAAACTCTTTCACATCCTCTGCCAGTTAAACTAAAGTTGTGAATACAAAAATTCACAATTTTCACAGCCATTTCTGCCCTATCAGGAAGTTCAGTTATGGTTTTTTGTTTGTTTTGTTTGTTTTTGCTTTACCAGCAATCTAAATTTGTTAAACTTTGGACTCATAACACAAGACAGAAACCTTCCATTTAAAAGCCGCCAAGAACATGTGGCTACTAATGGCACTTTCACTCACAAGTCAAAGAATAAAATTATTAGTGTACTGAACACTGGGAAATGAATCCAGAAGTGTTTCCTGGTCTGTAAGGTGATGTGCTAACAAAAATCTATTAGTGTTTTCATTAAAAAGATATTTGCACATCTGGAGATACCCAGCAAAAGTACAGAAAAGGGAATACAAATGTACCATAAATTTCAGTCCTGATAATCAGTGCATTCCTTACAATGCCATAATTAAATCTAGAAGACAGGGGAGAATACACATGTACAAATTAGTTGAGATAAGTAATATACTGAAGACTCCAGGAAGTTTAATTATCTTGTCAAAATCCCACATTACCAGTTGGTTTGGGCTTAATGACTGGTTTTGAATTTCACTGAACTTCAAAGACTAGGAGATGTTTTCAAATCTGATAGGTAAAAATGAGAAATGATGTTAGAAGTTATTCACAGCCAGATAGAACACCGAGTTACTGTCTTCTTATTTCAGTGTAATATATCACCAAGAGCAGATAAACAAACCCTCTTCTGATTAGTTTCCACCTCATTTATCTACTTTGCACAAATTAATTATTGTCCTTGACATCTAGAGGTGAAACACTCACAATTCCCAGCACTTTCAGACTAGTTATATTTCCTTTCAACATGCTGCACTCTACAAACTGCTGGCTGGAATTTTGGATTCAGTGCATGCAAGCATACATACCACACAGCCCCTTTTTCCCCCCACACAGTGATTTCAGCTGGGGGAGAGAGAATATAGACACATTTGTGTCTCAGGGATGATCTTTTATACAGCGATCTATTTCAACCATCTCTATCCAGAATAAAGCAACACTACCCAGTAGTTTAGAATGAAGTGAAGAGACTATCCTACCCAATGTAAACTATAGTGGAACTTTTCAGTATAAATGATATAATTAACTGAATTGTATTTAGCTAAATCTATGTAGCTGATTTAGCTCCACAAAATCCTACTCCATTGCCTCATCATGGCGTGGAGGTGACCCTGGGCTCTTGAAGGCTATGCCAGCAGAGTGTAAGATCTGGCAGGTTCTACCAAGCTGGAAACGTTTTGAGTTTGGTCCTGGCAGCGGACTGTGTGTCCACCGTCCAAGGACCAGCCTAGCAAAGTGTAGAGAGGTTCATCACCAGAAGGTTGGCCACCAGGTGATGTTTTGTCCACAGAAATTATGAACATAATAATACAGCATGACCTTCAGTCCTGTGCAGTTCCTCCTCACTTCCACAGTGATGGTGGTGGTGGTGGAATGGTGGATATGGAGGCAGAGAATGCCAAGAATCTTGTAGTACTAAGACCATCAATGTGTATTAATTTATATGTTGGCACACGTAATGTGCAATCTCTCTCAAGTGATGAGCAAGTTGATATATTGCTGGAAGAACTGCATGGTATTCACAGTGATATTCTTGCCATAACCAAAACCAGAAGGAAAAAGGAAGTCGTGGCAAAATGAAAGGATGGATCATAAATCCTTCTGGGAGCAGCAGAAGGAAAAGTTGTGGGAGTTGAATATATTGTGTGACTGAAGGTGGCAGGAAACATCATTTCATGGGTAATTATATTATCTCATTTTGGAGTGTTCGCAATGGCAAACAGGCCACCATGAAAATAACTGTAGCCTATGCGCCGATGTCCACTGTGGTAGACGAAGCAGTGGAAAGGGTCTATGAAGAACTTGATATGATTCTTTAGACTAAAACAACAGACATGTTGGTGCCTGGTGTCTTCAATGCCAAGGTGTATAAAGGAGAAGATTGAGAAAACTACATTGGAAAATATGGTTCGGGCATGAGAAATAAAAGAGGTCAAAGGCTGGTTGACTACACAGAAACCTTGTGTCTATATATCATGAACACCTTCTTTAAGAAGAAGGTTGGAAGACGATGGACTTGGCGAGCACTGAATGACGTAATAAGAAATGCATTCGATTATGTCCTGGTGGACAAGAGGCATATGTAACAGTCATTTCAGAATTGGTCATCTGTGTACAGTCAGACCATTGGCTGGTTAGAGTGAGAGTTAAAATAAACATCAAATGGGAAGAAAGGATAAAGGTGAGAGTTAGTCATTGTGTGCAGACAGAACAGTTCTGCTCAGATCTGTTTAAGTATGCTGTCGACTCAGAGTCATGGGAAATGGATGGAACAAAATATATTGATTTGGATTACTATCACTTTTTAGCAAGGTTTGACAAATGTAAAAATGCTGCCACTGTGAAGAAGCCAAAGGAGTCCAGGAACCATCTTACCCAGCAAACACTTGACCTTCTTGCCAAGCAGAGAGACATGGCAGCCAAGGGCGATATTGGCCTGGAGTATAAGCATGTCTATAAAATTTTGAGAAGAAAGATGATAAAAGATTATGAGTAGTATCACCTTGCAAAAAAGCAAAAGGCAGTTGAAGAGAAAACGAGTTTGCGAAGAGCTCAGCATGAAATCCAGTTAAGTCAAACTCTTCCAATAGCAGAAGAATGTGACAAACAGATGTGAAATGGAACAAATTTGCCGGCACTTTAATAGCGAGCTATTTTCATCAGTAACAACAGTGGAGCCATTGTACGTGGACTCTGTCACTCCCAAACCTGATGTGCTCTGCGAAGAAGTGGCAGCAGCCCTTCAGAAGATGAAGTTGGGAAGAGTGGCAGGTTTAGACCAAGTACACATGGAAGAACTTTGTGCAGGAGGCGATACACTTTCAAAAGCACTTAGCATGAGATTCTCATGATACATCAAAGAGGGGAGAAGTCCAAAAGATTGGAAGAGATTGCAAACTATTCTGTTGCTGAAAAAAAGGCAACAGAGAAGACATTCGCAACTATCGACCTATCTGTCTGCTTTCTCATATTTATAAGGTGTTTATGAGAATGATCTATGCCTATATTGAGGGTGCCCTCGAGGAAAACATGAGAAGGGAACAGGCAGGCTTTCATAGGGGATTCTCCACAGTGGACCCATATTTTTGTGGTCACACAGATGACCAAAAGGTGTAGAGAGATCCCACTATGCTTGTTCTTCATTGACTTTAAAAAAGCTGTTGACTTGGTGGAACAAAATGCAGTTTTAAGTGCTCTCCTTTCACAGGATGTTTCCCCTGTGTATATTAGAATCATACAAGATTCCATGATGGACGTAACTACAGAAATCACACTTTTTGATGATCCCTTGATCATTGAAGATAAGCGAGGCATAAATCAGGGGGACGTTTGTTCACTGAAGTTGTTTGCCAGCATCCTGGAAGACGTCCTGCAGAAGATCAAAGTGAAAGATGGATTTCTGATTGATGGTGAGGTTCTTCAGATGCACCTTTTTGCAGATATCATTGTCCTAATTGCTTCGAAACCTGCAACATTGCAAACCTTCCTCAATGACATCAGTAAGAACTCGAAGAAGATTAGCCTGACCATCTATACTGGAAAAACGGAATGGGTGAAAAATGCATATTGTTCAGAGTACGTCATGCAGTTGGATGGACAGACTGTCGAGCTAGTAGATCAATATGTATATCTTGGACAAGTGTTGCAGATGGACAATGAATTGGGTCTGGAGTTGAGCAGGAGGAGGAGGTCGGGCTGGATTGCCTTGGGAGTCTGCATAGTGTTTTTGTCAATCCTAAACTTTCCACCACGGCGAAAGCCCATCTCTTTAAATGTTGGGTGGATCCTTTATGGAAGGACATGGATGAGAACTGCACAAAACAGGACAGCGTGGAGAAGTTGAGATCTGCATCCATGGCAAGACTATTCACATACATGAAATCACAGATCTTCCAAGTATTCTAAGTATGTAGTTGATGACCTGATTTAACAAAATATGCAAAAGAACTGTATGCTAGCCATCAGAAACTGAAGTTTACATCTCCTCCTCCTGAATAATCCCACTGGCACAATGTCAGAATCAATATTGACTCAAAGGATAGACTGCCAATTGCTTAATTCATTATCTTGTTTTTCCCTCTCTCCCCCACATCCTGCTGGCCCATCATCCAAATCTAAATCCACTCAAGTCCTGGGTTGTGATAGTTCAGAGACGAGGCAGTAGAATACATTATTTGGAAATCATGTGCCAGCTTCAAAAGATGGACAGGAAGAAAGAAGCATGAGGAGAAGCAAGAAGGTATCACTTACCAAGACAAAAGGGGCACAGAGTGAGGCCCCCTGTCTTCTAGGCAGAGGGAAACATAGCGGTACACCAATATGGAAAAATATGG
Organism: Pelochelys cantorii; assembly: GCA_032595735.1. NCBI lineage: Eukaryota > Metazoa > Chordata > Testudines > Trionychidae > Pelochelys > Pelochelys cantorii. The sequence goes on from CM064339.1 coordinate 20,040,796, forward strand.
AAAAACTTGCCCTACAGTTGCCATATCCCCAGGATTTGTACTTACTATTCATATAGCACATTTTAAAAAGCACTAACATGAACTGCAATTTATCATGACAGTTCTTTGATACATATTTGGAGATAACTGAAAATTGAATTTTCAATAGGCCTCTAAAAAATGATGTGATTACATCAATTTGCATGTTTATATGAAAATTAGGCACTGACATTAGCTCTTTGCCTAAGGAATTTGAACGCACATTTGCATGCTAACACAGTTTTTCCCACACTTATTTAGTCATAAAGTTTCAGAGGGATAGCTGTGTCAGCCTGAAACTGGAAAAACTTAAACAATGAATAGTCTTGCAGCACCTTAGAGCCTAACAAAAAATGTATATGGTATGAGCTTTCATGGGCACAGGGCTGTGCCCACAAAAGCGCATGATACCATCTACATTTTTGTTAGTCTCTAAGGTTCTGCAAGATTATTCATTGTTTTTTTAAAATATTTAGTCATATTTTGGAAGTATATTGAAAATTGGGGCCCAGATTTAGGTACCAAGAAAAGATTATAAGCAGAATTCTATCATTGGCCCTTTGCAGTTTGATAACTACAAAGTGTAGATTACTTTGTATCATACAACATTTCTAAGCAAAAATGCACACCTGAGAATACATCTGAATTCCATGTGAAAAACTAGTACAGAAGAATAAAGTCAGCGCTCTTGCCCTAGAGGGGAAATGGCAAATGTGGTTTTCAATTAAGTATTGCCAGCACAGATCTCCAGAGTCAAAACTGATCCTTACAATGCGCTGGCCTATAGTGTTTGTGCTATGCTTAAGAAAGGGATTTCAATGTGATCAGATACTATGCTTAGTGCATATCTCACACCGAGTTTCACTTTAACCAGTATGTGAATCAGCATACCTGGAAAACTGTCTGTCCTTTATGTTAAAACTTCAAGCCTATTCAAATAATTATTTAGGTACTATAACTTAATAAACAGATTAAGATAAAACACATATTATGCATCTCCTATGAAACTTTAGAAAGATTGGTTGATTGATTTTAAACATGCATGTCCAAATTTTAACATGTCTATGAATAAAAATAATTGTATTGTTTGGGAGTATGGAATGAAGAGATGTATAAAATATAATCCATTCCCTGTAGTTCTTAAGCCTCTTTGAAACAAATGCATGCAGGAGGAAGACATTATTTATAATAACGGCAATGGTTGAACTTTCTAAAATAACTTAAAAGGACAGGAGCAGTGATGATTCACATCTCGTTATACAAATCCTGTAGGATTTTTTTGAGGGGAAGCATTGGAGATGTGACAACACAAATGTCTGTGAAGGAATATGTTCAAATTATCCTGTAGGACTGAGCATAATACTGTCTCTCTACCCTCAAGAGTAGTATCAAACAGATATTGACTCCTTTGGAGGTAAATAGCAAAGTTCAGCATTTTCCTCAAGTGATAACAAATGTTGATGTTCAGTGAAATAGGAGGAATGGGTATGACTTTGGTCCAATGTGACAATCACTTTCTCGGGCAAGTTCAAGGAATGGAAGGATGTTTTAGAAGTGAAGTTTACTTTGCTCTGTGCTATGAGCTTTAAAAAAAAAAGTAGCAATTCTTTCCATTTTCCCTGAGTCCTGAGATTCCCTTCACAGGTGTAGGGTAGCAATTTTACTACACAAAATAAAAGTACTGTCACAGGCTTCTTTTCCCTTTGTGTGACTGGTAGAATTGGGAGAGACTTGGAGGAATGCAAATGAAAACAGTGTTCTTTTGAGCGATGCGTCACCAGTGGGGGGAGGGCAGGTGCTGCTATATACTGGGTTCTTAGAAAGTCTGATCAAGCCTTTTTCTTTTGGAAACGCTTTTTGCCTCAATACTTTATTATAACAACAAGGTCCATGTAACTATCTGAGGAGCGTATTGCTAATATGCTGTAGTTGGAGTATTCCTAACTTTCTTCAATTTAAAAATTGTTTCCTCCTTTGTCTCTTGTTCTGCTAAAAAGATTCTCTCTTTATCTTTTTATCTTTTCAAAGTATACAGTTTGATAGGCCAACAGTTATAACCTAAATGAATCTAAATAAGCAGCCTGGTTTTTTGAGCGATAATGAGGACCTGTCATCCTTCTCCTTTATCCCAGCCCCCCCCCCTCCCCCAGTTACATTTGCATTTAGAAATTGGATTTTGCAGGTGAAGAACAGGTAATGTAGTTAGCTTTGAGTAAGAAATTATTTTATGTGCAGTTTGTGGAAGGCATATTGGTACCAGGGCTGGTGACAGGCTTCACTGGGTCCTGGGCAGTGTGTGTGTGTGGGGGGGGGGGGTGAGAGTGGAGCTTGGCTCCAGTCCCCCAGAATGGGTGGGGGCTCAAGAACAAGGAGTGGGGTTAGGGGCAGCCAGCCCTTTGCTCTGCCCGGACCATTCCATGTCTCCCTCCTCAGCCAGCCCTCAGCACCGCCTGTGATTCTGGCAGTGATTTAAAGGGTCTGGGACTCCAGCCGACATTGCTGCCGTGGTGATGGTGACATGGACCCAGGGCAACTGTCCCCTTTGGGGCCCCTCTGCCGGTGGCACTGATTGGTAATGTTACCTGTTTTATTTTGTATTTAATTGTCAGACAGCAAGTATTCCTATGTCAGCCTCTCCTTCCACTGCCCCATTTCCTCCAACAATATGTTAAACCTTGTTGCTATTGACTGTGTTGTAAACTCTCAGTGGTAGGAACTCTTCTAATGCAATGGGATTCTTGATGTTCTCTGGGACTTAAATGACTAATATTAGGCATGCAACACTGAACGCTTTGGTCAAAGTAATTATTGTATTTAATTAAACTGCTGTGAAAGACTTTAAAATTAATGCAGAGGGAAGGTTTGTGAGAGACAGTAGTAAAACTTCAGTAAGACCCTGACATTTTTTTGAAGTTGGCTCATGTTTTATCTGAACCCCAAATCTCCAGGGATTTAAATAAATGGTTTTCATCTGGCTTTGTATTTAATTTCTGGTACCATATCCAGGTTACCATTTTCTCTCATATACACATTAACGTAAAATATGTATGTGTTTGTGAAATGTTTAACTCTGTGGATTGACCATAAACAGCGCTCTCTACATGTTCAGTTTCTGATACTGACTTTACATTAGTTGTCATTGGACAAAAAAAGTACATGGCATACTTTCTGTTCCAGCAGATACACTAAGAAACTTAGTACAGGTTTTTCACTATTCCAGTATGTATGTGAAACCTGATCATTCTGCACATACACACTAATTTAATCTATGGCCTAATTGTGCTCTAACTTCCAGAAACAGCTATTTTAATAGTGAACATTTCTAATCCTATCCTCTGAATAAAATCAAGAATTTCCCTCCCAGATAGAAATGTGCTATTGCTACAGAGAAAACAAATGTGTGTAATGAAAATTGCCACTAAGCTATTTTATTTTCTGAAATCTGATTGGTATTGGAAAATGGTCAGAATTGTTCATAATACCTGAGCCTGACCAGAGAACCTAGGATCACACTTAATACATCAAGGTGTAAGTGACTTAATCCTTGATTTAGCAATGACCTGAATGTTGACAGAGACCCAATAACTGCAACGGGGCACTACATGTATGCATGGGTCTGCCTACTCATTGTGGGATCAGTACTATAATGTGTAAGAAGTCAATTCAGTGAGAGGTTTATATGAGTGATAAAAATGCTTTAGTTTCCATTCCAAAGAGAAAATTAATACCCCATAGCTGAAGTGGAGGATATACAGTAGATAATAAAATTCAAGAGGCTTTCGGTAATGATAAATTACCAAAAACACATTCAAATATACTTACTGAAATATTAAAATAGAAATAAATTGGATATCCATTAGGAAAATCTCATAATCTGCTTCTTAGCTATCCCAGGTTCCATGCCCTGATCTATAAAATTGCTCTCTGTCTTTTTTCTTGGAAATGAGATTAATCATAAATGCAGGCATGAATTTTTCGGACGCTCATCTTCTCATTTCATCTGTACAAGGGGCAGAGGAAAACAATGAGGCAGAATTTAAACCAGAGATTAACTCTTATCCAGAATAAATCTGCATCTTGGATATAATTCAAAAGGTGCATAAAATCTAATATTTTGTCACTCTAGTGGAATCTTTGCACAATTCCCAGGCTCTGTCTCTGTGTCCTTGCTACATGTGAAATGAGTGGTAATTCTGTCATTGATTTCAACGGAAGGGATTGTGCCTCTGGCAGTTAGGCTTTCTGGAATTTCCCTAGCCGCTTGCCAGGCAGGGTTCCATTGGAAACTCTCAACAGAAAATTTCAGATTAGCTCTAACTGCCACTTTTTAGGAATTTAAGGAAATCCAGGTGCATGATATGTGCTGTTCTTATATACAACTGCCAGAGGCACAATCCTTCTGTTGAAATCAGTGACAGAATTACCACTCAGCCTTCACTTCATTCATGTTCTATCTCATCCTTAAAATACTCATTACTCATGTAGTTCAGATTAAAATAATGCAAACATAGAGTTTAATATTTTTGCTTAATCTGATTTGCCCCTTTTTAACTGATGTGTGTGCATGTAATTTGATTTCATTTTTGCACCAAAACATACAAAAACAAAGCAAAGAAAATGCCCACGACATATGTGCACAAAACCAAAACCCATACATTGTGTAGTACATTTAGAGGGATGTCTATGTGGAAGGCAAAACAGCTGTAAAAGCCATACTCTTTTCTAGGCTTTGAAATAGCAGACCTCATTCTAACACTTGTAAGCCCAAAATGAAATCATTGTTTCTTTAAATATTCGACACTTCAACACTAATATTTGGTGTAATATTTCCCTTTTTCTCCACCCTTGGAAACACAAATATTTCTTATTCAATTCTTAAAGAAAAAATGAAATAGCTGTGGATGTCATTATTTACGTCCAAGTTTAAGGGGCACCATGCTTACCACAGTCAACTCTGCAATATTTGAAAGTAAGCTCAAAATGCTGATAGTTTCAGCTTAAAAACAGATTTCTTCTTTTATGAAAGCTGAGTGACTTTCCAATGACTAAGTCTTGTTCTTAGAAAAGTAAACACAACCTTCTGAGAACTATTTCTAAAGACTTAAAAGACTTTTCTGTATAAATAAAATAATTTTGTCTTCAATTGACTTGTCTACTAGAAAATTTGCAATTCTCCAAATCTGATTGAGGCACCAGAAACAATTGGAAGTGGCCTGTTAATCACTGTACAGTATGAAGAAACTGAAAGCATGTAACAGTTCACGGTCTAAGGTTATGTCTACGCTTCAGCCTTAGACTGGCGGTATCCCAAAATAACTATTCCGTGTCTTTTGAGTGTGCCCGTTATTTCTAAATGTAATGGGCTTGCTATTCTGACATCCCTGTAAATCTCATTACACAAAGAGTAAGGGATGTTTCAGAATAGCGATTTATTTTTAAATAAGTGCAGTGTAGACAATGCCAAATTTCAAAATAAGCTATTTCAAAACTGACTTGAAATAAGCTATGCAATTTGTGTAACTCAAATTGTGTAGCTTATTTTGAATTATGGGTGCAGTGTAGACATACCCTTAGAGAAGTACCAAAAGGTGAGAGAGCTGAAGATCAAGACCAGCTTCTCTCAGCATATTGCTATTTCTGACAAACCCATAGGTCCTTGCAATAGTCATAAAAATCATTAACTTAAGATTTGTAGAAAAGTAGCATGTGCAAAGAAGACCATTGTTATGGTTATATTTTCAGATCAAAGTAATTCATACTCTGTTGTTTAACAAAAAAGCTACACCCTCTCTCAGATGAACAGTGAGCTCTTCCAATTTTATGACTCTTATTGTCTCAGTCTCAGAATTCTCTTCCTTGTTCTCACATGGAGACCTTTCTCACTTAAGACAGACTTTAGTGCTGACTCACTAACAGAACTCCAGGACACTGAAAGACTGAAAAATCCTTTCCCTCAGTTTTCCATTCTCGGTGAAGTGTTTCTTTAAAAGCATCAGGGTCACACACAAGTACAAGTTTTAGATGACCTTTCATAAAGCATTTTATCTCCTGTGCCATGAAATTAGGCATCATTTTTCTTGATGTGAGGGAAAGTAGACCATGTCCCTTCAGCTGTCAGCTTGCTCTCAGACAGAGAGAAAGGAACAAGGAAATATTAGGCATCAGTTACTCCTAAAGAACGTCTGCTCTATCCTTGTTTATTGTTCTTTCTGGAGATTACAGCAAGGTCTTTCTCAGCATCTCTTCTGAGGGGTTCATTTGGATTTGCTCAGTAGCAGATTCCTCAGAAATAACAGCAATTTGTATGTTAATAAACCTGGTTTGTTATGAGAGTCTGTTCTTAGGAGACTTTTATTTTCTGCAGGAGGTGAAGGTATCCAGGGAAACTTCTAGAACTATGAGAATCACTGAATCCCAAAGGAATTCTGGTGAATAAAGTAAAACAAGTGCTGTGCTACATGAGTCCACAGTCTGGCAAGTACTCCCTAAGTATTCATTGCTAGGTAAGTGAATAAGACTGTTTGAATCCAGAACATTTACTGTCTACCCACAAGGCAAAAAAAAGCTGTTGGAAAGTCTCCTCCTACATCCAAATGCCATGTTGTGTGATGCTGGTGGGATATTTGTACCTTACTGGTATCCCTATGAACAGCAATATGAATTCTATGATCAATTTTCCCAAAATTGAAAGCAGTGTGGAAGCTTCAGGGGCAAAGCTGAACTTTGGTCACTACAACAGAGAAATCTGACTCTTGACTTTGGAGCCTCAGTGGGATCGCAGGGGAACTTTGTCCTTCCCTCCCAGGCAGAAGAAAGCTATGTTAGTGGCAGCCATCAAATTAATAGGAGGAAACTTCCAGAGGAAGAAAACAAACCTCTATTAAATATGTGAAGCTATTCCTCAGTGTGGGTACGTCTACACTGCGGCCCTATTTTGGGATACTTCTGGTATCCCGAAATACTGTATTCTACATCTTGAGAGCACTCCCGTTGTTTCAAAATAGCTTGAAATAACAGGCTCGCTAGTCCAAAGTCCCTGTAAATCTCATTCTATGAGGATTAAGGGACTTTTCAGAAAAGTGGTTTATTTCAAAATTTGGCATGGTGTAGACAGTGCCAAATTATGAAATAAGCTACTGTATTTCAAAATTGACTCGAAATAAGCTATGCAATTTGTGTAGCTTATTTTGAGCTATTGGTGCAGTATAGATACACCCTGTTTCTCTTCCTCCTGAAATGTCACTTGCTATTCTCTGAATTAAAAGAAAAGTGGTGGAGAGAGGAGCAATGCTTGCTGTAATAACAAAATGATATGATTACCCACAGCTAGTCTGAGGAGAAGTGGAGCTAGATGGGAATGGCAACTTTCTTACCATGTGTTTTTTGTTGAGCAAGAAAGACAAGTGAGAGAGCTACTTGAGTGGATGACTCTTTTTTTGCAGAAATCAGATTAGCCACTTCTCTTGGCATCTTTTGATATTTCACTACTGTTAAAAAGTGAGACTTGACTCCATTTGCCCAGGAAGCATATTAACTGCTGTAGAAAATGGGAGATTAGCTTCAGACTCCTTTCACTTCTACCCTGTTGAGGTGAGATATATCCCATAAGAGTTCTTTCCTCCAGCCCATTGTGTAGTACTAGGAGATCATGTGACATTCATTACCAACAATTCCATGATGGCAGAGGCATATGAAGATATGTAGTGCATGCAGTTCTAATTCTACACTTCTTTTGTACTTAGAAGAGAGAGACTCAAACTCCATCTTAATTTGGAAACTGGTGTAGAAAGCAGTGTGGCGCTTATAAGGCACTCGCAGGAACTTGCACTCATGCACAAGGCCTATTGGTTTTCAGGCAGAATTTGAAGTCTTGGTTGTGATCTCAAGGTCTTAGCCCCTGCCTATCTGAAATACCTCCTCACTCTCTGTATCATACTGCTTCCACTGTGGTATATAGAGGGGCTTGAAGTGGAGCCTTCTCCTTAAGGAACAGGAAGTTGTCATTGGGGTGACCTTGAGCCTGGAATTTGCTTCTGAATCTATTGATTTTTTTTAGCTAGACATTTGGAAGAGGGCTGAGGATATGACATGTGAGTGGAATGAGGCAGGTATTTTGCTACATTACATTAGCAGCTAGCTAAATAAATTTGAAGATCTGAATGTGATTGTGCATTCTGATTCTAATTTATCAGGGCATGTGGAGTAGAATGGGCTGGAATGTAAATAAATTATATATAAAATAATACAGACACACACAGCAGTGATTTTAACACAACCACTTTCTTCTCTGTTGGGAAGTGGATGTGTGTGTTGGTATAATTGGGAACAGAATGGCACCACCTGCTGTATATATATTAGTGTTCTTGTTAGTGTGAAACAGCTCTTGCTTTGTTCTCTTATCCCTGTGGAAGAAATGGAGACGTGTGCAGATGAGCGAGTAGAGGATGAAAAAAGAAAACGAGGTCTTTGATGCTCACTGTGACGGTTTCCCCTCAGAACACCAATAAAATAAATTGAGTCACAGATGGCAATGGCTCGGTTTGTGGATAGCACTTGATGATGGTGGTGAATCTGAAAATGGAACCAAATGCTCTAATTATGAGCCAGTGTACCTGAGCTGAAATTAGAGCTCTCCTTCTGAATCTCTTTGCTTCTGTTTGCTTGTACCCCAGATTCAACATTTACAATTTAGTTTGCAGTTAATATGGGTCAAGAGTTTGTAGCCTGACAAGCACACCTGAGTGTTGTATGTATTATAGGTAGCATGAGATGGGGGCCTGTGGGGCAGCTGAGCTCTCAGAAGAGGTTGTGTTCACATGACTGTATTCCACCAGGGCAGCTCTTTGAGTCTGAGGTTGAATGGAGGCTATTTTGGAGATAAGGCTTCCATATCTGACTTCATCCCTCTTCCCCAGCCACACCCAAAGCCTGCCCTATGGTACCCTGGATATATGAAGTATCAGTTCTAGGACACCTAGGGTATGTTTACACTGCAGGCTAACCTCAGGCTGTGACTCAGGTTTGACCCCAAGACCGCCTTCTGTCCACATACAAATCAGCCAGACTTAGGTCAGCAATCACATAGGACCAGGGTCTTAACACCATGCTAGAGGAGTGGATCAGAGTCAAAGTCCTGCTATGACTCGGGTCCAAGCCATGTCATGTTGCAGTGTGGATACAGATCAAGCAGCAGGACAGAGTCAGAAGGTCTATGAAGTGCAATAGCAACATGCTGTGAAACCTGGGTCCAGCAATAGTAATTGTTACAATGCAATGTGGCCGTTCAAGCATGGACTTGGAAACATTAAGTCCACAAGGGACCCAGGTTTATAACCTATCAAAGTTCTCAGGAAGTTGGTTAAGTTCCCCTTTTAGCACAACATTCTGTAAGAATAAGCCCTATACTGTGATTTCTAGTACTTCACGGTTGTACTGTAGCTAGATGTTCACTTTCTGTCAAGTACAGTTTTTCCACTTCCAAAACCAGGAAGTGTCTAAGTACCTAAATATGGAAAATTAGTGAAGTGAACATTTATCTTCCTCACAAAAAGATTGAGTTAGGTGTAGCCATATTTTTTTAGGGGAGGAGAAGATTTTTTTAATACAAATTGATGGGGTTTGTTTTACTTAGTACCACGTTCCCTCTAAGCTGTGCAGCTGCTTAATCAGCCCCACCCAACCAGGGGCTCAGGACTCCACACATGGAGGGCACTTCTCCCTTAGTGACAGCAGCTGCTCCCTGCAGAAGACAGAGCAGGGAGTCTCTGCCAGCTGGTAGAGAGGTTGTGGAATCTCCATCACTGGAGATATGTAAGAGCAGGATAGATAAACATCTATCAAGGATGATCTAAGTGGAGCTTGGTCTTGCAGTGAGGGCAGAGGACTGGACTTGATGACCTCTCAAGGGTCCTTCCAGTTCTAGTATTCTATGATTCTATGATATTATTTGCTATAGGACTAGCTACAAGTATTAGGCTTTGGTGTGAGACATTAAACACAATTGACTTGAAATGATGGGTCGTTTGAGATAAGGAGCAACTTGAATATTATTGTGATGCTGGGTATGAGGAGTCATCTAGCACAGCAATATTCTCACCTTGGGACGAGATAGATGGGAATACACATGGGGACTGCTGGTGAGTCCCTGTTAAGGCTGTTGAAGTCACTATGAAATTAAACTTGGTGCAGCTGGTTGGTGAAATCTGATTTCAGAACTCTCAACCAATATCTGGTTTTTGCTGGTTTTTTAACCAGGCTGCCCTGAGGTTGTTACTCAGATTCTTGCATCACTGTAGGTATCTTCACAACCCCATCCTAAAATTCTCTTTATTTCTAACAGAAATAAAATATCGAGAGAGCACAAATTATAAAAAATAGACAATTTTAACAACAAAATTGTTAAATATCTATTTTCAGACATTTCTGGTTTAGTATGTTTATGAACACAAAGTGGCATTAGTGTTTGATTATAATTTTTCTGTTTCTAAAAAGCTAATCTTCATTCCATAAACAGAATAATTTTGTTGTAGCCCTTTTTATTAGGATGCATGATATATAGGAGGATCAGAAGAAATGCCTTTGATTTTTGTGGTGATGTTAAGAAGTGTTATAAATGCTATCAGGCAGGTAGTTTGTTTTTTCAATTGTTAAGTGTTGCTCTCTGAAAAATGACCACTGGTTCTTATGACTGCTGGTTCTTTGGATCACAGAGATTCTACAATTACAGTTTTAATGAATCCAACACAAGATTCATTGGGGCTTGCTTGCAGAGCACATAATCACGGTCCAATAAATCTGTTTCTCATATGTAGATCCAGACTATGGGAGCCTCTAGAAATTATGGACAAATAATAGCCATATCTGCATTTTCTGTATATTTGCAAGGAATCAGACATATGCTATGTCTACATAGCAGTGTTATTTGGAATAACTGACGTTATTCCGAAATAATATAGTCTGTATCTACACAGCAAGCAGTTATTTCGACATAATGTAGAAATAATGTTGAGTTGGAGGACTTCTTACTCTGATTCCTGTAACCCTCGTTTTACAAGGAGTAAGGGAAGTCAGAGGAAGAGTGCTCTTTCTTGGACTTCCTACCATGTACGCAGTGCCAAAAGCCAAAATAAGCCATTTCTATTTAAGCTATGCAATTGACGTAGCTCAACTTGCATAGCTTATTTCAACTTTAGCCCTGTTGTGTAGACGTGCCCATGGAGTAAAGGACATTAATATTGTTCAGACTTCTAATGCAGCATTTTATAGTGTGCACTGAAACTAAAAGGAATAATGTGCAGCTTTGTGAAATAGATGATGCCTAATAGTTTTTCTTTGTTTAATTTGAGGGGAGGGGAAAAGAAGCCTGATTTCTTTTATTAAAAAGTGTTAACATGTGCCTTTCATTGATGCTAGATAGGGCTCTTTATAAGCTCAAAAGCCTCTCTCTCACCAATAGAAGTTGGTTCAATACAAGGGGAGTGAGGCCATATCTTTTAGCTCTAATATCCTGGGACCAACACAGCCACAACAACACTGCATTCTGCAATGGAAGATATTGAACTTCATAGATAACTGACAGTTAGGACGGGCTGCAAATAGGATTGCCAGGTGTCTGGTATTGACTTGGACAGTCCGGTATTTTCACCTTCTGTCTGGTAAAAAAAAATCAGAAAATACCGGACACCTAAAATGTCTAGTATTTTCTGATTTTTTTCCTGGCCAGGAGGTGAAAATCCCGGGTGCTTACCAGGTTCCGCAGGGGAGCTGTCCAGCCCGGAGCAGGAAGACAAGATGGCCGACAGCCTGTTTGGGCCAAAAAGCCTCAAAAGCATTTCTTAAAGGGGCCACTCTGGTTTTTTAAATTTTTTTTTCTGAACAACTCTTGGAGTCCTTTTTTTTCCCTCAACAACTTTGGTCTCCCCCTTTTTTTTCTCAACAGAATTTTTTCCTCAGGAGGGTTCAGTATTTTTGGTTAAACCATCTGGCAACCCTAGCTGCAAACCAACAGTTTCAGTTACACATAACACTGAGGTTTCAGAGTTTGTTTTCATGCCAATACAGAAAGAAAACAAAACTATAGAGAAATTTGCATGACTTGAGGTGGGAAGGCAAGTGGAAGTGGGAATGAAATGGGAGGCCAGAAGAGTGTGGGGGACCTAGATTCAAGTTCCTGCTCTAAATCCTCAGGTTGCGCATTACAGTACATTATGTAGCTTTTCAGAATAAATGTTATTTTTTCCATTAGCACTTCACAATTGATTAAAAGTTAACTTTTAACTTTTATTTTAACAAAACATCACCCCTATTTGGCTATTACTGCTCCATGAATTAGGCCTGGTTAAATTAAACAATAATTGTTACAGGAGAGAGAAGAAATTTTCAGCCCTTTTTGTCAGTGCTCTTAATACTGTGCCCATCACCATGGTATCCAGACTCCTGAAAGGAAGGGAAGTTCTGCAGGATACAGCACCTAGGAGAGGATAATGTTTGAGCCAGCGGCTACTGTTCAGAGGCTGGACATGCTTTCCCTGTGCAGCTTCTCTGCCAGCTGCACCTTGAGTAATGGTATCCCTTCTGCTTCTGTTCAGATGCCTTGATAATCATTCTCATGCTAGTGGTTTTCACTGAATTTCTCAGTGTTTCTGGGCATTTGTTGTCCTGTTCTCTTGAGTTGCCCTGAAGTAGAATACTGAGTTAGAGAGACCTGTTGGTCTGCCCCAATATGGCCAGTTATATGTTCCTTCAAGGGTAAAATTTTTTTTAGGTGAACATGTTGGCCCTTTCTGACTTAAATAGGTTGAGTTCCAGATGTGGTGTTCCAGACTCTGGATGTGGTGTTTCAGAGGAGGGTTCAAAAACAGAGACATTTTAAAGAGTGCTATTCTGGTATCTTAAAACTTCAACTCTAGCCACTGTTTTTTTTGTTGGTGGTGGTGGTGGTGATGGTGGTGGGTTTTTGGGGTTTTTTTTGGTACCAAGACAAGCTGCTGCTCTCCATTTTAGGAATGAATGCCTTTCACTGGTGCTGTGCTGGATCCTTCAGGCTGTTTAATGTATGAATGTAACATTATTTTCACATCCCTACAACATTTGAATAACAATGTCATGCTCCGAAATGCAGCTGTGCTACTGTGAATGTGTTTCCCTGGCACCTGGGGGTAACAGTAGATAATGTATGCTTATGACAATTATGTTGGCCTTCTAGAAAATAAGAAACCATTAGACTGTAAAGGAATAGGCCCAATGTTAATATTCAATAATATTCTCCATTGCAATTTGCTATTCCCTGTTGTTCACTGATGTTGCTATACTCTACTCATATTCAGCCTGATGACTCATCCATCTAGAAGTGGCCTAGGGAAACATGGCTTACAATTGAGAAAGCAAAATCGTTACTTGAGAATGTTATTCAGGGGGAAATTTCAGCCACTCAATAGAATTTTTAAGATATTTATAGACACATAGGGTTAGATATTAAAGATCTGCAGTCATAACTAATATTCTGCTCCATATACAATTTTGTCTCACTTCCTTCTAATTTTGTTTCTTAAAAGGTAGGATAACTTATCTATCCACAGGATTCAATTTTCAGAAATATTTAAGTCCCATAAAATAGTCCACTACAGGCATGAGAGAATCATGGTCTAGAACTTTGTGAACAAAATACTTATAGCCAGTGATTTCATGGTTCTAATTCACTGACACTAATTTGTGGCTAGGCAAGTCACCTAACTTCTGATTTTAAAAAAAATTGAGATAATATGTACTTTACGGTTTATAGAGAGTATAGTGGAGGCATAAGTGTCTGATAAGTTAAATTATAGGTTTGACAAAAAAAGCACAGTGGCCCCAATTCAGACAAGCACATGCTAAATCAATCCCTGTGCGGGCATGTCTCCAATGAGAATTAAATATAAGCTTAAATAGTATCTAAATTGCAACCCAATGAATATTGATTTGTTTCTCCCCAGGCAAACATAATTAATTGACTCTGCTTTCTATTTAGAACCTTCTAAGCATAAATACCTTTCCCGGGTCCAGCACATGATTTATTTTATATGCGAATGCAAAATGGCCTGGGAGAGTTCCATTGTTTTCTAATCAAATGTGAGGTTAATGTATATGCCTGGGCTCACCGAATTCAAGCTATGGTAAATTTTAGTGTGGAGGTGGCTGGCTAAGTATCTGTTAAACTGGTGTCTAATTGGTATTTTCCTTTTCTCATACATTGTGATTCAGTCTGCGTTTTGTTTCATAACAAGGCGTGACAATTGCAATTCCTTGGGGGTAATGTTAGTTTAGAATCTCAGGAGAGTCATATAGGTTATGCAGCCATATGTAAATATGTTCAAGTATATTTAGCCTTGTTCTATTCATGGTATCACAAGTATAGACATTGAAATTTAGAATACCAATTTCCGCTTGTAAGCCCCTCAGCATTACAAAGTGGGGTAGGCTAACCTGCACAGATAGCGTTGAACACACAGTTCAAGGGAATTCTTGGGAAGGAAGATGTTTTCTATATACCTTTGGGAATACCTGTCCCAAGAACAGAAACCTTACAAAAAGGCCCCTTTGGATGTGAGATGTAAAAGGTGTCTACCTTGTTCCAATGTGTATGTGCTAGCAGGGGAAAAGCCACTTTGTTAGTTGAAGTCCTCTAATGTGATTGCTTATCAGTGCTGTCAGCAGATCTTGCTGCTTATTTACCTCCTCACTCTAATATGCCACTAGGCTCCTGAGTAAGGGAAAACCTATTGTGGGAGAGTATGAGTGGCTATGATCCAAACATGAGAATGAGACCAAGACCCTGGGGCTTCTTGCTTCCTTGTAAGAATGCAAGAGCAGAACTTTGGCAGATGTCCTACAGTGGCGCATAATGAATAAAATGCTGTCTCATTACTTGGTTGAAATTCAGTGTTAATAGCAAAGTGATTCCTCAATATCTCAATGAGAGCTTTACAGTTCGAGAAGGACCCTCAAATGTTACTCTGCCTTTTGTTCTCTTGGATCACATAAAATATATGATTAGCATTGTTTTAATTTATGCGAATGATGTTTAATGAAGAAAAGGTATGGAAAGTGTGGGTACATCAGTTTCTGCATTTTCATTCTGTGGGCTTCCTTACTAACTCCTCTGTGCTTAGCTTGCAAAGGGCTTGATCCAGAGGCCACTAAAATCAACATAAGAATGGTCAGACTGGATCCGACCAAAGGTCCAGATAACTCAGTATTCTGTCTTCTGATATTGGCCAGTGTGTGGTGCTCCAGAGACAATGAACGGAACAGATAATTATCAAGTGATCATCACATCACCTCTGTCACCCATTCACAGTTTCTGACACACCAAGGTTAAGGACACCAGCCCTAACTATCTTGGCTAATAGCCACTGATGGATCTATCTTCCATGAATGTATCTAGTTCTTTTTTGAACTATAATGATATTGGTCTTCACAATATCCCCTGTCAAAAAACTGCACAGGTTGATTGTGCATTGTGTGAAAAATATTTCTTGCTTGTTGGTTTGTCTGTTTTAAACCCCCTGCCAACTAATTTCATTTAAGCTATGTCTACACAACAGCGTTATTTCAGAATGACTGATGTTATTCCGAAATAACATAGTGCGTGTCTACACTACAAGCCTTTATTTCAAAATAATGTCAAGCTGGAGAACTTCTTACTCTGACTCCATGGTAACCCTCATTTCATGAGGAGTAAGGGGAGTCGAAGGACAAGTGTTCTTCCTTCGACTTCCTGCTGTGTAGACAGTGCCAAAAGCTGAAATAAGCTATTTCAACTTAAGCTACACAATTGACGTAGCTGAAGTTGTGTAGCTTAATTCGACTTAAGCCTTGCAGTGTAAACATGCCCTTAGTGTCCCCTAGTTCTTTTGTTGTGAGAAGGAGTAAATAACACTTCCTTATGTATTTGTTAGTCTTTAAAGTTACACTGGACTTATTATTTTTGCTGACACCAACTAACATACTACCCCACTAAAACTTTCTTATATACTTTCTTCACATGAGTCATGATTTTTATAGACTTATATCATATAGCTCCTTAGTCATCTCTTTTTCAAAATGAAAAGTCCCTGTCTTAGTCTCACCTAATTCAGAAGCTGTTTAAAGCTGTTCCATAGCTCTAATTGTTTTTGTTGCCAGAACACATTAAGGGTGCTGTTGAGCAAAGTGCTTAGGTTCTGTCTTTCCAGCTCTTTCTTGGAGCAGCAAGGATTTCATGCTCTCTTCTTCTTCCCTCATATTGTTGTTCAAGGCACTTGGTAATAATCTGAATGGTATAGCAAGCCTATGCGAAGGGACCCCCAGAATCTCACAGTGAAAGGAAAAGGGTTTCATTTAGACTGGTTTTCAGCCAGATGCTCCCTAACAGTGACTGCCTTGTCCAACTTTTATCCTACAACAATCCTTAGCAACTGGTCCATTAATCACCAACTAATCTAGATGTGTCTGATTTATAGAATTATAATCCAAGAAATTGTATAACTGAAACTGAAGCAGTGTGGATGATTTTACTAGATGAAATACCTAGAGCAGTCACCTGATATTGGTTCAGTTATCTACAAGACCTCTAGGGAGGTAGGCTATCTTGGAACATTGTTTCTAAGGTGAAGTCATACATTTTCTGGCCATGGCAATATTTTTTGGTAAGGTGTAGTCATATTTATTTTTCATTATTTTTAAAAACTTGATTTTTAATTTTACCTCCTCATCAGCTTGTTCTAAGCCCTCTCTGAAACTTTCCTCAGCCATTCAGCTGGTCATACGCTACCTTATTTGCTTCTATTTATTTGGTTTGAAAATATTGCATATAGAACATGACAGTACATGCTTTTGACCTTGCAGAGCTGACTTTATAACTAATATATTTCATAATATCTTCTGCTGCAGAAGATAAGGTTGACTGAACTAGATCTGTTTCGAGCCATTGGGCATTCATCCACAATGCTAAAACCAATTTCAATGAGGGCACTTTTCACACAGTGAATCTATAATAGTTTTTGTCTCCTGCTGTCTGATTTATACTTCTGGCAAGGAAAGCTGGCTTCCCTGAAACTGAAAAGAGAGAATTATTTTTTTTACAGGAAATGGTTATTTTTTACTTTTAAGAACATACTGTATAACTAGCACTCTACTATGCAGTAATTATATTATTTAGCAATTTTCTTTTAATCTTGTGATTATTGTCATTTACTGCACTATTTATATTTTGAACTGCAATTATGTTACTACACCTAGTAGGCAAAATATTTAAATATTTCCCTGTTTTATGGAGTTAATTATAAGCTCTATTTCCTGAATAATGAAAGCAAGACCATTGTTCAAATCTTCAGATATCACTCATCTAATGAAGCAGATGTAAAATGAGTTCCAAGGGATTAGACACCTTGAATGTACTTTAGATTGTCTCATTAAATATCTTGTCCCTGAGACTACTGTAATTACCATGTCTTTTTGGTAATTTCTCTGCCACTAATGCTGAGCATCTTTTTCATTTTCCTGTAGCTCTTTAAACAAACTAGAAAGATGGGAATATATGTTTTAAATATGTAGAAAATGAGAATGTAGTAAATGTAACAGATCCAGTCCCTGGGCCTGAATGGGTTCCATTGCACATTGTGTACAATGCTGTACTTGATTCCAGTTCTGCTTAAATTCGCTTATGAGTCTGGGGAAGAGATGGACCACTGGAGTTGCAATATAAGAACTATTTGGGGTGTGGAGAGGCTGTGGTCTGTGTGATGCTATTTTGCACCCAGATTGTTGCAGTTCTGGTAATTGTGTGCATCCTGATTGAGATTGCTACATAATAAATTATGGTAACTGTAGGCATAAATACAGAGCTAGCTATGCACTTGGGGTTTTTTTTTGCTTGCAGACCACGGTTTCTATCCGCTGAAAATTTGACCCTTTAAAAGGGAGTACTGTTTGCTCTTGCTTTTGTGAGCTCCTAGTCAGATCTAATTAAGTCTCAGAGAGGTAGCCACATTAATCTGTGACTCTTCCAACTCATCTGATGAAGTGGGTCTTACTCAGGAAAGCTAATGACACTATGTATTTTTGTAAGTCTTTAAAGTACCACAGAACTAATTAAGTTTGCTAACACCCTTTCTTCATCAAAACATGTTAAAACTCACTCACTCAGCTGAATTATTAGCATCTATTTTACAGAAGTTTACAGTTTTAAAATATACAACAAAATTTAAAATACATGAAGATAAATAATCCTATTTAAAGATGTGGATCCATCTTGGGTTTGCAATCTAAAACGAAACTGAAGTTTCAGAAAAGAAAGATTAAGGAAGAAGTCTTGCCAAATCAAAGATCAGTTAGTTCATTTGTTCTGACAGCTTTTCTTGATGCTGATCACTCGTTACTCCAGCGAGACACCCTTCTTTTGACAGTAAAACTTAACCTTTTAGTTTGCAGTCACACTCCTGGCTTTTTCTGAGAGCAGGACAGTGATGGCTGATCCAATTTTTTCATTGAAACATCACACTTCTCCAATTTCCTTCTTCAGTAAGAAAATTGACCTCATATGTTTGGTTGTTGCCAGTAATGTTCCTTTGGATAAATTAGTAATACAAATTCAAGAGTGGTTCAAAACCATTAAATAATGGCTCAACTTTAGGGGTTGTCAGATCCTTAAATGTAATACCATAAGAGGTAGTAAATTGTCTGATGATGGCAATGGGTCTTGAAAAACACTGTTTTGCACAATTGATACATATGTTAGGATACTATTAGGAACTTTGGACATATTTAAACAAGTGAGCCTGTAGGATAACCTGATAATGCTAGTAACAACAACAACAAAAGGGAGAGAGAACAGCGATAGGGTGAGCAATTTGAAATGTACTCCTCATGAGATAAAGCAATGGGAAGTATAAACATCTGTAAACGTATAGTTTTTAAAACCAAAAGGTTCTCTTGTGTTCGGATGCCCATATAAATGAACTACTCTCTGATTCTAAATAGTAGGCTTAGGAGTACTACATTTGGAAAGTAGGCTGTGCAAGTCAATACTGATGTGTATATGGAGGCCTCTCTGAGTAATATCCAGGTCCAGACAGAGCCATAGTTTGCCAGCCTCGCTCATTCATAATCATGTGCTTACTCTTGCTATATAATTCTCCTCAGATTCTTCAGTACAATTGGATCTTCAGAGCTATATTGAATAATCAGCATATACATGAGATTTTCATAAATTTCATCCCTGTAATTTTTTTACACCAGGCATGCAAATGGATTCACTTTATTTTATATTCTCTGCTAAGAGATGGTCTATGCCAAAGCACCTATTGTAATCTCTTGCATTCTGTAAAACAAGTGGTGGTAGATAAAGGAAAGCAACATGATGTGATGCAGTAAAATGATGAAGTTCTAGCTTGCAGTTAAACCTTCCTGCAGATAGTATCTCAATTTTGGAAAGGAATGATCCCATTAATTCTGATAGTAAGGTAGCTCCCTCAGCTGACTTACAGTGTAAATCATCATGACCTGACAATTCATCACTGCTGCTCCTACATCTCATGGAATATACTGAAATGTAAGGAATAGGAGGTTAGCTTTTTGTACTCTTGCTAAAAGCACTTTCTTAAAGTTGCTTCAAATAAGCAATGGCACATTTTATTAAACTTCCTTAAATCTGCACAGTAATAAAGCATTATCTGTGAGGAGCTGAAAATGCTTCAGTTACTGAAGCAGACTGTGAAACATTCTTTTCAGTGTTAATATTGATAGCTACAATGGTTATGGCTAAATTACAAAGATCTGGATTCACTTTAATATCTTTAGACACAAAGCTTCTTCAAGAGAGGAAATCCCAGTAATCCAAATATTGTATTTTTTCAGTCAGAGTCAGATTTCCACAATTACAATGTTAATGTGTGCTGTCATAATAGACTCTGCTGTTAGGATGTAAAAGTAGAATGATAGTGCCACAGGTCTAGATCCAAAGTAGACATTTTCTTGTGCTACAGAAGTGAATTTCATCACTGTTTTGTAACTTTCTCTAGGGTAGTATTCCTAGCATTACAAGTTTAGATTATAGCTCTTTCTTGGTAAGATATATCTCTAGAGAGGTATTCTCATTTTTTAAGCACAATGCTATGCCTCTAGGGGAAGAATTCCTACACTTAAATCATAAATTACTTTCCCCCCCTAGAAACACAATTTACTTTCTGGACCAATATGTCTGACAGCATACTTTTATAGCAAAGCTTCTGGAAAAAAAAATTCCAGCACTATCTTTGGAGGCATACCTATATCAAAGAACATCTGCACAGCCATAATGACCAGCAGCAGTATATAAGAAATGTGTATAAATACAATTCATCTGACTGATTTCTCCCTCTTAGCTACTTAATGTGCACTGTCAATTTCTCTGTCTTCCTTCCTTCCTTCATGGAAACCTCACTGCTGTATATCCTAATTTCTTTAATTACTTTGACACATGTAGTGTTTCCTTGGTCGGAAAGAATGCAAATAAATAGCCAGGCAGAAGGTCAAGATATTAAATAAATAAAATCTCTGCAGTCAGAGCTGGTAGCCTCATTTAATGCTTGGGGCTCACACTTATTGACCATTTTTCATATTATGCTGATATTCCGGTACTATGACAGTACTGAATTATGTGAAGATGAGGCAGGATTCATGAAAGAGAAACAAAGTTACAGCACTGCAGTACAATGATGAAAAAGCATTCAGAGCTGTAATGCATGATGTTCTGTCTTAGATCGTGACCTATCTCATTATGAGTCTAGAAATGCTTACCCTAAAGGCAGGCGCTAGTATTGGACAAGCACTAATGTTTAATGATGGAAATCTGGCTTTGCCAGTGAGGGCAAATTAGATTTTTTTTGGTTGAGTTTTTTTAATCATAATGTACAAATGTATGATTCCATTTCTGAATGTTATCAAAATTGTTCAGGGATCAGGATTACAGCACTGCACTCCAGGGTGGGCAGGGAGTATAGGTCTCAGCCTATCAGCATTTCAGCCACTTAGAGACAGAAGAGAGGAGTTTTATCTGGGTAAAGTGTATTCTACCTTATACTTTTTTTTCTTTTTTTGGACAGTAGTGTTGATGTCAAGCATTCAATAATCAGGAGTCAAGTTTCTAAAATCATGAGAGTGACAAATCTTGAGGTTTCTTTAAAAAGTAAAATTTGGTTTCTCTTTGAATTCTATTTCTAGGGCTTTTAGAGTACATCTGGGTTGAATTCTTAAGTTTTTCATTGCCACCGTGAATGCTTTTTAAAAAAAACTTTAACCCATATAATTGCCGGACCGCAGAAACTGGGGCTTTAAAGAAATATGTTGCTATTCATGGGGAAAAAGTGTGCTTTACAACACTGAGCAAGCACTTTTCCTCGGGACTTTACAAAATGGAATAGACACCACCAGTCAGTTATAATAGTAAGTTCTATTGCTTTCATGTGCTTTAATTTTAAACTGTGTGGCGACTTCTCTAAAGTTGCCTCAAAGCTATGACTTCTGTCATTCTAATGGAAAAAGCTGCCTTTTCATTCACTGGGGCTATGTCTACATTGGCATGATCTTGTGCAAATACTCTTTAACGCAAGAGTTCTTGCGTTAAAGTATTTGTGCAAGAGAACGTCTACACTGGCATGTGCCTTTGCGCAAGAGATGTGCTTTTCCGCAAGAGCATCCATGACAGTGTAGACTCTGTCTTGCACAAGAAAGCTCCGATGGCCATTTTAGCCATCAAGCTTTCTTGCTCAAGAAATTTATGTTGCCTGTCTACACTGGCCTCTTGCGCAAGAACAGTTGCGCAAGAGGACTTATTCCTGAGCAGGAGCATCATAGTTCTTGCTCAAGAAGCCCTGATTTCACACATTAGAATGTCAGTGTTCTTGCGCAAGAACTCCCCGCCAGTGTAGACAGGCAGCATGTTTTTGCGCAAAAGCGGCCGCTTTGGCACAAGATCGCGCCAATGTAGACACAGCCTGGTAGTAATTGCATTTAATCACTGGAGAAAATAAATTAACTGAAAAGTGGAACAACTTGAAAAAAAATCTAACTGTGTGAGAGGAAGGCCAGCCTACTTATCAATCTTAAAGTGGTATTTAGGGCTCTCTTCATTGCATTAGCACATAAAGGGTGGAGGGGAGGTACGAGATACATTCCAAGTCACAGCCTCCAGCAGGTTTTTAGACACAGTGATGAATACTGAATGTTTATGTATTTCTAGGGGCCACTAAATGCTGTTGCTCAGTTACTACTATAGCATAATGATACAATGTCTGCACTTAATATTACACATGTATTTAAGATTCCAGATTTTTGGCTCTTGGTAAGATTCAAACACCTTCCCTGGAGATAAACAGGATTATATTTTCATCTCTGTGATGCTCCTCAGAAGACTTGTATAAAACTTTCAGCATTTCCCCCTTCCCTAACTCATTTAAAAAATATGTAAAATTTTTTGAGAGAGTGAGGAAAATAACTTACTGCATTATTCTCCTGGTGACTTCTTTGGAGCAATTCCAATTATGACACCATGCAGAAATCTTTAGCCTGTGGATTAGGAGTTATGGATTTGCTCTGTGTGGGGTGGGGAAAAAGCTTGCAGAGCTTCCCTGCAGCTTCCTCTGCTGGTCTTACCTTTCTCTGTCATGCTGCCAGGCAAGAGATAGTATGCAGCCTGCAGGTGTTGCATTGTCCTTAGGAATGGATCTGGGTCAGGCCAGGAATGGGTCCTGGTTATTTAAAAACAAAGGATTTTTGGTTACTATTTCTTTTTTGTAGCCCTTCTGTGCCACTTATTATCAGTGATGGAGCAGCATGTAGTATTTGGGAGAGGCTGTGTCACAGTTACAAGGCCAGCTGCATGTTAGACACTTTTGAATCCTTCAAGTGCCTCCCTCTGGGGCCAGGTTTGGCTGCCATTACCTATATCAAAGGTGGAACCAATGGTCCTATCACTCTTAAAATGGATTTCTGGATCTCTTAAACTGCATGCCCCTGTGTAACCTAACAGCTCCATCTGTGTTTGGCAAGGAAAAGACCTTTCCTCCTGGAGCCCATGGCCAAGAAGCTGAATAATGACTCAAAGCATTTTTGAGTCATTATTCAGCTTCTTCCAGATAAAGCATTTATTATTTTATTTTATTTTATTTTATTTTCAGCTGAGGGACCGAAGCATGCAGAGCTACATATAAGGTATAAGACAAGAAAAGGCTTATACATATATCCCCATTTACTTACAAAGGAAAGATTAACGGGTAAGTTCTCCTCATTCCAGTTACAACTGTCTCTAGAAGGAAGAGACAGACTGCCTTCTGCAGCAATCTCTCAATCTCTCAGCATGAGTGCCTGTCAGAGAGCTCACACCACACTCTCACCCCTGTTCTCCTTCTGGCCTAGGTTTTGAAGGTTTTAATATATCCTTTGACTTTACATTCTGTCTGAAAAGAGTAAATTTTGACATCCCAATGCCAGTAGGTTAGCAGCTTCCTCATTGTTTCACCAAAGATTCTGGGTATTCCTTATGATACCACCTTATCATTCCCGATCTTTCATGTCCTCTTAGTTCCCCCCTTCCTTGACTCCTTTGCTTTCATTTTATGCAGTCAGGCAGGATATCATCACCCAGGTGAAGTATTATTTTTCATTTTGTATTAAACAGATACAACTCCCTTCTCCTCCATGCCTTGCCTATATCACCAAAGATTCCTGAAGCTATGTATATGCATGGCAAGAGAAACATGTCCTGCCCATCTCTGTGGAATGGTTGGCAACTCTGACTTCTCCTTTCCATGAAAATGGCCCCATTCCAAGCCAACCGAAGCTCAGTTTGTAAATTGAATGTTGATGCTATTGATTGCAAAATTGGTGGGGGGAAGAAAATTAGTGGGGTGTGGAATAGCTTGAAATGAAACATGCAACATCTTGTGGAAATACCTGTCACAAGTCTCTCACTGCTGTAATAAGAATCAACGTGGCATTATAATACCTCTGGGCATTCCAAGCCACATTTATATTAATCATTTAAGTACTTAATTGGAGAAACTGATGACAAATCTATATAGTCTAGCATTTGGAATTTGCTACTGCATGGATAACTCAGTCCAAACAATCATTAAAGCCTTAAACTGAAAATACTTCAAAGCAGATCATTGTAATTATAAACTTTCATATACAAATGAAGCCTTTTTAAATTTGGTAAGGTAACAGAAAATGCATCCTTTTCCGAATCTCCCATGTTTCTGTCTCTCCATCTGAGTCCCATTAGGTTTATCAGATGTCCTGGTTTTATAAAGACTGAGATGAATTGCAAGATGTCTCATAGTTGCCATGCTACTCCTTTCCTTGTTTGACTGACTGACAGTTGACAGACACCTCTGTGTCCGCTGTGGTGAAGGAAGGAAGGTTTTCAGCTTCAGTAGATGTCATTCATGAAGGCGAGGAGAACAGCCTGACACCAGTGTATTCTTCATGGGGAATTTCCTTTCTGGTAACAAACGCTTCTCTGAGTTCTCCTTATTTTCTAATCTTTTGAGAATGAAACTGTTAATACCACAAGTTCATTAACTTGTTACTGTAATTTCCTTTGTTGTGTGTGATATCGGGGAAGTAGCCTTTGCTTCTGGAAAAGAGAAGAATATATTTAATTTTCTCAGAATAATTCTGCCAAGAGTGGCAGTGTTTTTAAAGACTGGAATTGGTTACCTTATAATGGAGAGTAATTGGAGGTATAATGCAAGTCTGTGAAATAACTAGGTTTTGTAAAATTTGTTTTGATTTGATAATTTTCATAGATAATCATTGTTTATTTACTTGATTTAAATTTTTACAGATGTATAAAATTATGGGCTTTAAGCATTTTTCCCATGTAAACTTTCACATTGCAAAAATTATTGGGAGGAAGGTCATAGTAAACATTCATATTAAAAAATAATGTTTTATAACCATTAACACTAATTGTCACCATCACATGTCAAAATATACAAAATAAATATCATTTTATTGAACTTTCAAGTTTTTAGCTTAGCATTTTTTCTTTGTCTATCTGTACATTTTACTTAATATAAATGGAAATATTTTCTGTCCAGTTTTTCTGTGTGTATATATGGTGAAATCAATGTGTACTGGCATTTATTGATAAAAAAAACCCCTAATCCTA
This sequence comes from Pelochelys cantorii, assembly GCA_032595735.1. Taxonomy (NCBI): domain Eukaryota; kingdom Metazoa; phylum Chordata; order Testudines; family Trionychidae; genus Pelochelys; species Pelochelys cantorii. Next base: position 20,065,982 of record CM064339.1, read on the forward strand.
TCAAAACTAAAGATAATAGATAATATAAAGAAGGTTGACCAGAAGCATCTGCTCTTCCTTTCATAATTCATGAAGAAAGGGACATTCAATGAAATTAAAAAGGTGAGAAATTAAAAACCAGTCAATGGAAATACTTTTTCTCACAATGTGTGATAAAACTAGATGATAGCAAGAACTTAAGATACAAAAAGAGGCTATCCATTTATATGCAACAAATTTTGAAGAGATTTTAAACCTTGTATTTCAGATTTAGTGACTGATTGTTAATAGGAGGACACCTATTGTGTGTGGGGGGGGGGCGGGTGGAGGAAGGGCTGATAATCCTGCATCATATTAGTGATAGGGTTACTATTATTATATTCTCACATCTTCTCCTGAAGCATATGGTTCTAACCAGTGTCAGAGAGACAGGATACTGGACTGAATGGATTTCAAGGCTTTACTCTGCTCCTGGTCAGGAGCTATACAATGAGTTCCCCTTCCTACTGTTAGTTTGGTAACTTCTGTTAGCCATGGGTGTATATCTTCTCTGTGAAGGAGTATCAAAGATAAAGGCCATTTGCAAAGACAACAAAATATAAGCAGAAATTTCATTAACAGCACAACAGACGTGGTCTTGATGGTGGAAAGAAACCAATAGTACGAACACAGTCAAAAGAGGTCCTTAGAGAAAAATGTATTAGAGATAGAATAATGTTTACCATGGCATTATAAACAAATGCCAACAATATCAAAACCAGTTTAATGAAAAATAAATTCCTAAGAAAGAATGATGATACACTGTCAATATTGGCCATTGGAATTAGCAATAATCTATCTATATATTTTAGAATTGTGCATCTGTCTGTCTATTTGTGAGTCCATTTGTTCAAAAACTTGTCCTAAATGATAAGAGCTAGATCACCAAATATCCAGCATCCTTTTATCCTAACTTAAAGCAAGATCAAGGTTTTGTTTATGCCAGGACAATGGGATGTGCCTGGAATTCAGCAAGCACCAGTGGGAACCGTTGACCAGCAGCAGCTGACACCCCAGCCTGCCTTGGGGAATAGCTGCTGGCCACTTCATGGCCCCACTCACCTTCAGGCCAGGCCCAGGGAGCATTGGTGGGAGCTGTGACTTCCCTCTGACAAAGTTGGGTGCATGGGCCTGGTTGTGGTTCTAAGAACCCAGCATTGTGCTTCTTCTGTTCTGGGAGCAATGCACCTATGCACTGCCTCTTTTGTAAGGTTACAGTGCAGTTCCGCATCAGCACACTCATAGAGCATATGTGCACTACAAGCCTTTATTTCAAAATAATGTCGAGCTGGAGGAGTTCTTACTGACTCCTGTAACCTTCGTTTTATGAGGAGTAAGGGATGTTGAAGGAAGAGTGTTCTTCCTTCGACATCCTGCTGTGTAGACAGTGATTAAAGCCAAGTTAAACTATTTCACTTAAGCGACGAAATTAATGTAGCTGAAGTTGCAGAGCTTAATTCAACTTTAGCCTTGCTGTGTAGATGTACCTATAGAGTTCATATTAAATAGCTCAGGGATTTAATTCAAAAATTGTTTTTGAGAAGGACGCTTGATTTTATCTGATGAATGTTAATTATTTCACAATAGCGAATAGCATTCATTGGGAATGTGCTACATTTGGATTTTAAAAGAATCTCCATGCTCAATAAAATCTGAACCTTTTAAAAATGAGTAATCCTATGCATATTATATCTAAGTTCAAGCAACTGGACAGTTACTCATAGGGAAGAATTAAATTGGCCCTAAAAAACATTGCCTAGGGAACAGGCAAATGTGACTGGAATGCATAAGCTTAACAGTAAAGAAGAGATTTGGGATTTAATAAAATATAGCTATTATCTGAATTCACCTTTCAATTCTTGTTTATTTTTGGTCTTCTCTTACGGATTATTAGTTGCTGGAAACTCAAATATTTTTATATCCTCTATACTTCATCAATTTCCCCTCAATGTATTGTTTAATTATCAACTAGATAATATTTTATAGGCAGCCTGATCCAGGGTTAAGTTACTTTTTATTTCCATGGCCCAGCACCTACTCCTGATCATTGGATAGAAGATAGCTCATACCTTTTGCCAGTACAAGACAAATAACATAAATAGAAAGCTCTCAGACCCTTTACCGCCACCCTTTTTATCAGATCAAATGCTTGCCTGCAGCAGCAGCAATTCGATAATGGTCTTCATGCAGCTACTACAGAACTCATTACTTTGGGCAAATTGCTTTATATACTGTAATATGCTATGTTGGAGTCTAGAGGGACATGGAACCCAAACAGTGCTTAATATAGACTATAAAATATTTTTAGAGCTTGATCCATTAGTTTTAAAATGCTTAGGAATGTAAAACTTTATCCAAGAAGAAAGAGAGGGGGAAAATCTTTCTGCTCCCATTAAGGCAGTGATTTAATAGAGTTTTCAGGGCAGCGTATTTACTCCGTGATAATCAATTACCTCCAGCAAATTAAAATATAAATTAGGTTGTCTAGGAAAAAGGGAAGCACTAAATCAATTGGTTCTAGATGCACTTAAATACAAATTTTACAGTGGTAGTTTCCTAATGTCAAAACTAACACATCACGGCAGAATTTAAATAGTATTCACGTCTATGTTCCTTAAACTATCAGTTGTGTTAATTTGATTTTTTTCCACTTCAGCAGAACAAATGTAACCTTTCTTTAAAACTTCTTTGACTCTGTATTATATAGGGAGATAGGCACCTAATGTCTCATGAACTGTTTGGGCAGCAACACTTGTTCTTGACAAGCAAAGCAATTTCAAAAGTTCACAGATTCCTCTGTTTTTCTTTTTCCAAATGGCAAACACACAGTGAATTGGAAAGTTCATTTCTGTTCAAAAATGCAAATTATAATTATTTCCAAAATATACATCATGACTCATAAATGGGCCAACAATATTTCAGGATGTCGTCCTAACCAATGTGACAACATATTCTAGGATATCAAAATACAAGGGGAAAGTCATTCTAAAAGCTGTAGTGCAGAGGCAATATATACCAAATCTGTTTGTTGTTTTCCTCCTGTACTTTCTCCATAAAGGATAGTTCCCATCATAACAGAAACCCAATTAGAAATTATTTAGGTATCAATTTCAACATTGAGTAATAAGTCAGTCAGGGCTCTTTTTAGATTATGTGCAATGTGATAAAAAAAATTTTAAGTATTTTTGCAGTGTTTGTGCAGACACAAGAAATGTAACTAATAATGTATAACCTCATAGCAGATGCTGAAAATGTGTGAAACTTCATGGCCAAATTCTGGACCAGCACATCAATACTTTCTATAATAACAGGCATATAATAGGATGTGGTCCTGTAAATCTGCACTCACAAAAATAGTGTTATTAACTTCAGTGGAAGGAGGAGGGGTCATAGTGGAAATACTCGAAAGCAGCATTATTTTGTTCCTGTATCCTACATGCTAGCACTCCTGCTCCCTTCCATCCTCTTCTGTGGAGGAAGAAGTAGAGGGATAATCAATGTTCATAGATATGAACTGATTTCATTGGGCCCCACTGTGAAACTTCTCAGCTGCTCCTCTTTAAGGATTTACAGAGATGCCCTTCTGTGGGATTAGAAGGAGCCAGAATTCACATGGAAAACTTCCACTGTGACCTTCCTGTGTTGAGGCAGGGTTTCCTGGTGATTGACTATGCAAACAGATTTGCCACAGTTTGGCCCTACATCTGCATAAAAATTTCACTTCTGCATTTTGCAGTCTGACAGCTTTGCCAATGATTCTCCTATAATCATACACTGGCTGCAGGTAACCAGAGTGTGACTAAAGTTTTCTTTTACATTACACATGGATTGATAACTGGTTAAAAGACAGAAAACAAAGGGTAGGAATAAACGGTAAGTTTTCAGAATGGAGAGAGGTAACTAATGGGGTCCCCCAAGGGTCTGTCCTGGGACCAATCCTATTTAACTAATTTATAAATGATCTAGAGAAAGGGGTAAACAGTGAGGTGGCAAAATTTGCAGATGATGCCAAACTACTCAAGGTAGTTAAGACCAAGGCAGACTTTGAAGAGCTTCAAAAAGATCTTACCAAACTAAGTGATTGAACAACAAAATGGCATATGAAATTTAATGTTGAGAAATGGAAAGTAATGCACATAGGAAAAAATAATCCCAACTATACATACAATATGATGGGGACTAATTTAGCTACAACTACACGAGAGAGAGATCTTGGAGTCATTGTGGATAGTTCTCTGAAAACATCCACTCAGTGTGCAGCAGCAGTCAAAAAAGCAAATAGAATGTTAGGACTCATTAAAAAAGGGATAGAGAATAAGACACAGAATATCTTATTGCTGCTATATAAAACCATGGTATGCCCACAACTTGAATACTGCGTACAGATGTGATCGCCTCATCCCAAAAAAGATATATTGGCACAGGAAAAGTTTCAGAAAAGAGCAACAAAAGTTATTAGGGATTTGGAACTGGTCAAATATGAAGAGATATTAAAAAAACTTGGACTTTTCAGCTTAGAAAAGAGGAGACTAAGGCAGGATATGATAGAGGTCTATAAAATTATGACTGTGTGGAAAAAGTGAATAAGGAAAAGTTATTTACTTATTCCCACAATATAAGAACTAGGGGTCAACAAATGAAATGAATAGGCAGCAGATTTAAAACAAACAAAAGGAAGTTTTTCTTCACTCAGTGCATAGTCAACATGTGGAACTCCTTGCCAGTGGATATGGTAAAGACTAGGACTTTAAGAGGGTTCAAAAAAGAGCTAGATAGATTCATGGAAATTAGGTCCATCAATGGCTAGTAGCCAGAATGGGTTGGAATGGTGTCCCTAGCCTCTGTTTGTCTGGAAATGGATGACAGGAGAGGGATCATGTGATGATTACCTGTAGTGTTCCCTCCCTCTGGGGCATCTGGTATTGGCCACTGTTGGCAGGCAGGATACTGGGCTAGATGGACCTTTGGTCTGACCCAGTATGGCTGTTTTTATGGTTGTGTTCCTAAAGACAGATAAACTCTGGCTATAAATGCAACAGAAGTATTTGGAGCAACACTGTTGTTAAGGTCAGTCTTTGCATTCCAAGAGAATGACTGGTTATTTAAATCTGTGGGAGACCTTTCTGATGCTAGTGAACTGTTATGCTACTTTAATCCTCTTCACTTATAAAGTTTATGAGTGAATTTTTGCAGCACAGTGGCAGGGAGTAAGTATGGATTGTCAGCTTCCCAGCAATCCAAGATTTGTTTTGGTACTTCTGTTCAACATGGTTTGTAGATGTACAGTACATCAAGGCTGAATGACTCCTGGAGAGAAATCCAGTCATAAAAATCCATCATGAAACAAGGCTAATTGAATTGTAGCTCTCTGAGAATTTCTGCTACATCTTGGTGTTGTAGCAGATAAACAAGTGATTCTATGTCAGTTTAGTTCAACACTGGGTTAACAGTGACCTTAAAATCTCCAGAAATCAGAATGTGGAACCATCTTTCTTCAATGTTGGAACAATTAGAGTCACCCATAAGCTATGGGTAACTGGTATTAGGACTCCATTTTTGACTAGGTACTCTAGGTCTGCTTCAACTTTTGGCCTGATGGCATATGGCACAGTTCTGGCCTTCAGATATTTTGGTTGGCTGTCCGGTTTAATGTTCAATTTCATGGTGATTCCTCTCATACTTCCCAGATCCTTTCTAAAAACAGCAGTATGTTTCTTAAATACATTGATCAGACCTGTTTCTTCTTTAGTCATCCGGCGCGCTTCTGCCAAATTCAGCTGGATCTTCCTAAGCCATGATCTACCCATTGAGCCTGGGTAATGGCCTTTCACCACAAACAGTGGCAATTCAGCAGTCTGTCCAGTGAGCTCCACCTTAACGTCAGTAGTGCCCAACATGGGTACCACTTCTGCCACATGTCTTCAGAATGATCTTTGTTGCCTTCCCTTATACATAGTGTCTGAGACCAGCAAAACTGCTTCCTCACTGTCTAGTTCTATGATTACAGGTTTGTTGTCCAACAACAGGATTACCCAGTATTCATGTGAGCTCACTGCCAAAGACAAAATGTCACGTGGCACTTCTTCGGATGGGGAGTCACCTGGATCATCCTGAGTCTGCTTGATGTCATGCAGATTTTCCTTTTTGGTCTGCCAGACTGCAGGCCTTTTTTTCTTTTGTTTGCAGGTACTCTCAACATGTCCCTTTTTTCCCACACTGTCGACACACAAGGTCCTTACACATCATTCTGATACATGGTGACCTAGCTTACCTCAGCAGTATCATTCCTGGCTCCCTACTGTTTTGTGAGTAGGTTCTTGCCAGGGGTGCATTGAGGTATTCCACTTCCCGTGTGGCCAGTTCCATGGAGACCACAATATGAACGTTCTTCTGTAGGGTGAGCTGGGCCTCTGTCAATAGGCGCTTCCATATAGCTTCACTGTGCAGGCCTCACACTAACCTGTCACATATGGTGTCATTTAACATCTCCTTAAATTCACAGTGTTCTGCAACATTTTTCAAAGTTGCTACAAATTGTACAACTGTTTCACTTTCTTTTTGGTCTATGTTATGGAACCTATGCCTTTCTGCAATTACCAATGGTTTTGGAGCATAATGTTACCCCCAGATTTCCACAATGTCACTGTAAGATTTGATCTCTGGCTTAATAGGGTGCAGCAAACTGTGTAGCCACTACAACACTTAAGAATATTGGCACCTTATTTTCTTCCTTAATGTCATTTGCAATAACAAAAAGCTCAGAAAACTCAGTATATATATGCCATTGCTCGACAGTCTCCTCAAAAGTTCCCAGCGGCCCTGTAAGTGTAGTCTTCCTTTCTTTCTCTCTCTCTCTCTCTCTCTCTCTCTCTCTCTTTTTGAAATCTCCCAGTCTCTCTGGTCACAACAAAGCAGGCCCGGGTTGCAGTTTGCACCATCAGTGTAACAGTCAATTCTCACCCTCCTTCCACAACAGCAAAAAGGTGTTTTTTTTTTACATTGACTTCCACTTCTGCTGTTGCTGGTTATCCCATCCTCATCACCACTTTGTTATAGCATTTGGAATTACAGAGTTTAGGACAAGATATCTTGAAATACAGAGAGCTGCAGCAGTTGCAAGTTTCCATTTTATTCCATAACACACAACTAACTAGAACCAGCCAAAATTGACTGTGCTAACCCCTAATGACCTACCTCAGTTACTATAACAACAAGAAGATATATCACTATGACAAGCCAATGCACAACAACTTGGTCTTGCTCGCTGGTGGGCAATCTGTGGCCCATCATGATTATCTGCGGGTGGACCATGAGACAGTTCATTTATGTTGATCATCTGCAAGCACAGCCCCCCACAGTTCTCAGTAGCCAGGGTTCACTGTTTTGGCTGAGAATGGTGAATGGTGGCCACTGAGAGCTGCAAGGGACCATGCCTGTGGATGCTCAATGTAAACAAACTGTTTCGCAGCTTACCAGCAGATAACCCTGATGGACTGTGGCAACAGGTTGCCCACCACTGCACCTTAGTTGTAGATGGGTTGATGTTACAAAATTTTCTGGCCTCTTGAAAACCTCTTGTGGTCCAGAACACTCCCCTGAATTTAATACCACATTCCCAAAGCTAAGGGGAAAGAGGCCAGCAGCCACAGAGCTGGCTCCTTCTCTCGGCTCTGATTCTGACAGCAGGGAGGCAGCTGTGGTTTGCTCACTCAAAGGGAGCAGCTGGATCCAGTGTACCTGATGAAGAAGATTCTCCTCAAAAGGAGGTGGGCTGGAAGAAGAACAACAAGTAAAATGGTTCCTTGACTGAGGGGGGAGGGTGTCTCCTTAGTATGGGAGTAAGTATTCTTGTTTTGTATGTTTATTCTGAATTATTTTGTATTGAAGTAAAATGAGGCATCCAGAAAGGCTCCTGCAGCTTTTTTTGGTATGTGAGTTGAGCTGACTTTCTTGTTACTCACATTAATCAAAATTCAGTCCTGAGACTGACGTGAGTATTTGTGATACACGATTTTGTTTGTTTTGTTTTAAGACTGGGTGACTCCTTTTTCACTGCTTGTCCTCTTCTGCCCCTTCCTGTCATGAGGTAGGTGGGACTGACTGGGATGTTCTTACTCCCTCTAGCCAGCTACAGTCCCTGGAATACTCACTAAAAGCAACATTAACAAGGTCACAAAAGCCGAGTCTCCCCCTCCTTTTTAGTGCATCAAATGGGCAACCCTACTGGGAGCAGAGGGTGACAATTTATGTCCTAAGAGTTACTATGCTCACATAAGACAGTCACCTACATATGAATTCTACACACACAAAAATAACTTATGTGAAAAGATGTTTTTGTAGCTTGTGAGGCAGTGAACAAGCTTGGCCTTGAAAAATGACAATGCAAGCATGGCCCAATAAAGCAAAGCTTCAAACCTCCATGCACTCAGTATTGTGAGGTAAAAATAATGTATTTTGCTGTACAGAAAGAACCATATCTTTTATATGTGTTGCACTCCTGACTTTAAGACCAAAATCCCTGGCGGACTAGTCATTTGCAGCAAAGAAGTTGTGCTGTGTGGCCTGTTAACAGTTCCCACGGATGAGATTTAATCTCTCTCCCTTCCTCATCTAAACCGAGTAGTAGGGATTGGTGAGGTTAGCAATATGGTATCACTGTATTTGGTGTAAAACTTCTTCGTAGATTTGGAAATCGAGTTATCAAGGTCGTAGTTAATCAAGACATATAGTTATGTGATAGTGACAGGGGATATATATACTGTATGTAACTGCAGATAAGTGAGATGTAATACTAAATAAAGCTACAGTACGTTTAAACATATATTGATCACTAATAATTGTAATAGTCTCAGAGGGGTAGCCATGTTAGTCTGTAACTTAAAAATGAGTGGTTCTGTCGCACCTTAGAGACTAACATAAATATATAAATAGAATCATGAGCTTTCATGGGCAAAAATAACTTTCTCCAATGAGCAGAGTGGAGAGAAAAGGGACTCTCACAGTTTATAACAGAAAAAGAATGGGGGTGGGGGAGGAGGGAGGTAGTACCTGTCAATTGGAGTGCCAGTGCTAATGAAGCTAACTGCGTGGACTGGAAGTATCCCATATTTAACTTTTGATGTCAATTGGCTGTTGAATGTAAGAAAAGCAGGTTTTATAATGGCCCATCCAGTTCAGGTCTTTGTTCAAGGGAGGCGAGATAGTATCAAACTTACATATGAAGGCCAATTCCACACTCTGAGGGTCCCCCTTTTCTCTCCATTCTGCTCATGTGACGGTTTTGTGGATTTTGCCCATGAAAATTCATGCTACTATATTGAAAAAGTTTATTAATACTAATGTTGGAAATAAAGTTCATGTTACTCATATTAAAAAGGAAGGCACTGTACAGCTGGGGTCCAGCTTGAGTTATGGGAGATTAAAAGTATTGGATACAAAGTTCACTAAATATGTAAGGTACATAACCAGCATTATCCCAGGTAAGGGTGTGTGAGTTTTAAAAGCAGCAGTGAATAAGTGTTCTCTGGTATGCCACCCATAGAGCATATAGTGTCTGAGTCAGAGGCAGTGAAGCAGATAAGTACAGAGGTGGAGCTTTTCCCATGGTTAGTCAGTGACTGGTGGGTCTTCTGTAGAAAGATGTAGTCTGTCAGGAAAGGAATTGGGTTATTTCCCTGGTCGGTGGTCTCATTCACTCATCTTGGTGCTATCTGTGGTCTGTGACGTGCTCCACGTAGATATCTCTGGACCATCTGATGGTGTCGGACACCATATGTGTATGTTTGGTCTGACTTAGTATGGCCATTCTTATGTGTCTCATTTATCTCCCTTTTTCACAAAGGCATCATTGTGGCAGGCTCACTTTTTAAAAATGATGCACCGTGGTAGAATATTTTTTAAAAATTCTCTAATAATGAACCATTGTACAGTGTGGCTAAATGTCAATACAATTACTTTATGTATTGCTGTTTATCTTAGGGGTTTGTACTGCTGCCTGTCATTGTAGTATCTAAGTGCCTTCCACGGTAGGTTAGCAATAGGGAAGTCCCAAATGAATTTCTTAATGTTCCTAGCTTTTCTCCCTCTTCTTGCCATTCACTTTGCACTGGGATGAATGGCTCTATATGTTGGGAATTGGAGAACTGAGTCTGTAGTCTATTGACACAACCTTAATGAAACAAGGTTTGAGAAGTTGGAATGGCTCAAGAAAAATGTGTGCTCCGGATCAGTCAAGGCTCTGTCAAATTCCCCAACTATAGGGATAGGAACCAAAACAAGCAACAGCTATCACCATAAAAATTCCTGAGCCCGAAATGTCACAAGGTTTACAAACCAGTTCTGACTTTAAATTCCCTTTTCAGCTTCCCTGCCTTGTTGGACCATTATAAAGTTTCTGGCTTTTCTGCTTTGTATCATTACCCATTGACAGTACCTTTGTCTTCAAGAGAACTTGGCTAATGTTGCTCCCGTAAAGGTTCAGGACAGCCATGTGTCATTTCAACATCATGTGTTTTCAGATATGTTAGTTACAACTAATTGTATTTTACAGATGTTGCTTCTTCTGTCTGCCTTCAGTTTGCACCATTTCATTTTTGCTTGATGTCTAAAAGTATCCATATTCCTCAAAGAAAACTATGTAACACTTAATAGAAGATATTAGAGAATGCTTAGCCATGTATATCATGCCATATTTTCCTCCCACATAAAGAACCATAAAAAGTAAACAGCAAAATAAATGGCCCATATGCTGCAATAAATCAAAAATACAATCGTAGCCTACTGTAACACAGGGCAAATACAATAATGGCAAAATCTATAGCTGTAGAAATGATAAAGTATCAAGTGTTCTGGCCCCTAATCTGAGGCCTGAGTATATAATCTATTATTTAAATGTACAGTAAGCAGTAAAAGCGATCAATATTTCACAATTCTCAATTTTTAATAGTTTTGGTATGATCCTAACACTGAAAGACAAATGGAATGCAGTGATGACCATGTAAAATATGTGCGACGGGGCTGGTTCTTTACTGAATTATTCTTTGCATAGGTATTTATGCTTCGGCCAACTGGTATTAATTGCTACTGAACCACTTTTAGTAGGTGTAAATGACTGCACAAAATGCAAGTGAAGTGTTGGGTCCTATCTTGAGAAACCACATAAATGATTACTAGGGAACACCAAATCACACTTAGCACTATAATTCCAGTGCTTCCAGGGACAACTCCAGCAAAACAAGTCATGTTTTTGTTGGACATAAATGGCAGCATATCAGAAGAAAGTTAGTGCTGTATAGTATTCAAGCTCCTTTATGAAAACTGTGTTTGGGAAATGTTCAGGATAAAACTTCAGTCTTTCCCTCATGGGAAGTTATGATGGCTTCATTGTTTTCTGAAGACAATAACCCATTATGGCTACATCTAGACTGTCCAATTTACATTGCATATTCTCTTGCGCAAGAGAATATGCAAGTGAGGCGAAGTGGTGAATATTGCTATGCCTTATTTGCATACTTAATGAGCCACCATTTTTGCGCAAGGGGCTTTTGCGCAAAAAGGAGCCGTCTACACAGCACCTTTTTGCGCAAACCCTCCTCTTGTGCAAGAGCAGTTCTGCCGCCTTTTTTCAGAACCGACCAAGCCAGATTGTCAGCTGGTGTAAATTGGCATAACTACATCAAAGGTGATGGAGTTATGCTGATTTACACCAGCTAAGGTTCTGGTCCCAAGGAATCAAATCTAGCCTTCATGGAAAGAGAGAGAGGGGGGAATCCTGCATATCTAAACCAACATGTCAGCTGAGCTTGCCTTATGGTTTGGCGGGAAGTACTCATGTTAATGAGTCAGACTGAAATGAAACTCAAGACTTACAAATCTTCAGTTAGCAGGCATCCTATTCTCCAGTCACTTCCTTTTGGTCTTCCACAAAACTATTGAAATGAAAAATATCTTTATTTAACGTTTTCTTTGGTTTGAAATATCACCTGCAGAAGTTTCAGATTTTGCTTCATTTAAATGGGTGAATTTGAAAGAAAAATGTGATTTCATTTCAAAACATCAATTTAAAAAATTCAAAAAAGGTGGTGGTTTTTTCCAGGTGAAAATGTTAATCTTTTTCCCACCAGAACTACCGTTTCCATGTAGAAAAACTTTGTTTCCATTCAGACAGTGTTAGTTTGTGTGAAACATTTCAGCCATGTTTATTCTGCTCACTGAGCCCCTCTCCTTGCAGATCTCTTAGCCCATGCAGTACAGCTGCCCAATTCCTATGGCATCCTGGTGTCCACCAGTTAGAGCCAGGAGGAAACTCTGTATTCGGGAAAACTCAAACATTAACTAATCAATGGTCATAACCTCTGTCAGGTCAATAGATGCTGTGTTCTGAATACACTTGGGCACACTGAAGCTGAGGTCAGCCAACTTTACTAAGGCCAGAGAGTGTCAGTCAGAATGAGCAATACAGCAGTCTTCAGCGCTCAGACTTGCTTAGTTCACTAATCCATTTTCATACTCCTTTTGGCTGGAGGCTACATGGGCTAGTGCCTTCAGCAGTCACCCAGGGAATACCACCAGCTAATTGGACTGGGCTCACTCTTTAAAAAAAAAAAAAAAAAGTATCCATGGCTCTAGGTTTCATGACCTCATAAAGTACCCTTTGGAAGGACCTCTAGCCCAGCTGCATGGTGAGCTGATGGGGTGACCCATGCTCAGATGTCAGCAAATGTTTATAGATACCTGTGGGGAAAGCTGTTGAGATAACAACCATGTTGTTCTTTAAGGAACAGTCAAAGGGGTCAGATGGAAATGCATGTGAAATTGTATGAGCTACAATGGGCTCATTGGAATGGGGAGGAAAATGCACCTTTTCATTCCTGTCTGGGTTTAATCTAAACTGAAAAAGGGATGTGATTTTTTTTCTGACACTGAAATTAAAATATGTGGAGGCAGTAGAAGGGGGGAGGGGGCTTTAAATGTGATTAAGTCATAAGCAGGAGCATAATTTTAAGAAAAACACTTCAAGGAAGTACCAATAAGAACAGAAGGAACAGACACACTTCAGTTTCACAGTTTAAATTTTTGCTGGGGGAAGAAAAAAGAATGCAGCCAGCCTGGCAAATAGCTTTAGAGCAAAAGCCAAGATATTCCAGATAGGACTAGAATTGAGGTCATAAGGCACAATTCTTTTCCTCCTAACTTGTATGGAGTTATGCACTACTCAGCATCAGGAAGGCCCCTGCAACTGGGTCTTTGGGGCTTGGTCCTGAACATACATGGAGTCCTCACAGGTAGGCTCCTCGCAGGTTAGAGGCTAGGCCTGCATGGATCTAGTTGCAGAACCAGGATGCTTTTTATGCAAATCTACCTCAATGAGATCTCATATCTGGTGAAGTGAGGACAAATAGTGGTTTTCTGATGAGCTAATGGAATTTTGTGCTGTAATTTCATCTTACAAGGATTTGGGAAATGGTGCATTTTAAAATTGTTTTATTGACTCTTTGATATAATTTTATATTGAACTCTGGTGGTCATGATGAGAGGAAAATAAATGTTTGTAGTTTTAAAATGACACTTTGTTCATCTGAACAATTTAACCCTCTTAAACCACTCTGTTTCCCCTTTTCAGCACTCCAGTGATTGTTGCCCTGACCTGTGAAGTGTAGCCTAGAAGGATTAAAAATTACACAAGAGCTTCACATTGTTTTAATTTTTCAAATTTTGGAGATGGCACCTCTTTTAGACTTGTGGTCATTTATATTAAATTATTTTACATATTAGACTCGCCAGCCCTGGGGAGAAAGCAGCAGCCAGCCTCCACCAGCACTGGGAAGAAGACAGTGGCCAGGTCCACGTGGTCCCTGCCAGCCCCAGGGACAAGCCGACACATGGGCCATGCAGCCTCCAGTGACCTGGGACTGGCCCCTGCTGCTCTGGGCTGGCCATGCAGCCCCCATGACCCTAGGTCATCCCCAGGGAGAAGCTGCTAGCTGCCTCCACCCCTTCCCATAAGCCCCTCCCCGACTCCTGCACTGCCACCCCCTGCTCTGAGCCCCTCCTCACCCCCAATCCTGACTCTTGCCCTCTACACACATCCAGGCTGTGTCTATAGTGGCGCGATCTTGCGCCAGAGCTATGCAAATGAGGCTCAGAGTGGAATATCGCCAAGCCTCATTTGCATAACTAATGAGCCGCCATTTTTGCAGAAGAGGCTCTTGTGCAAGACGGAGCTGTCTACAGTGCCCCGTCTTGCACAAGAAAAACCCTCTTGCGCAAAGCCGTTATGCCTGAAAATAATCAGCATAACGGCTTTGCGCAAGAGGGTTTTTCTTGCGCAAGACGGGGCAGTGTAGACAGCTCTGTCTTGCACAAGAGCCTCTTCCGCAAAAATGGCGGCTCATTAGTTATGCAAATGAGGCTCAGCAATATTCCACGCTGAGCCTCATTTGCATAGCTCTGGTGCAAGATCGCGCCAGTCTAGACACAGCCCCAGTGTCCTGCCCTGAGCCTCCCACATCTCCGAATCCCTGCCCTGACTCCTGCACCTCCCACTCCCCCAGCCCTGGAGAACCCCAGCAATGCCAGGTACATCTTCTAATACAATGGGATGTTGTCATAAAGTTCAAATAATATTCATCAATTTTAAGCCTTTGTTTAATACTTCACCCTTACTCAGTGTTAGGCTCTGATTCAACACAGCCTGTGCAGAAGTCCCTTGCTGAAGCCTTAATGTGCACACCACAGGTCTGGGTATGAAGTGCTGCTATCCATAGCAGGAACAGGATGTGTGAGTGGTAGCAGTGTTTGGAGCCACAGATAGGTTGAAAGAGGACCATATTAATGTTGCTTTTACAACATTTAATACTGTTTTGTGGAACAGTAGCAAGAATAGTACTTAGGGCCTGAATTTACCTTTATTAGCCCCATAACTGAAATTTGCAGAGAAGTCAGGCAATAACTATAACTGTTGTTGGAGAATTCCAAGTCTCTGTCTCATTGACTTCCTTAGCAATTTGCAAACCAAAAGATAACTCTTCAGATGAGCAGACCTTCAAATATAACTTGTGGTCTGATAGAAAGTCTGGTTTCTTTTTCTTAGTGGCTCTGACATCATTACCAGTAGCAGAGCTTCTGTCATCACAATTTACAGTAAGTAGCTGACCGTTCTGAGGATACATGAAGCAGGAGAGGATTCTTCTTGCTATTCTATTACTTAGAATCATAGAATCTTAGGGCTGGAAGAGACCTCAGGAGGTCATTGAGTCCATCCCCGTGCCCAAAGCAGGACCAACCCTAACCAAATCATCGCAGCCAGGATTTGTCAAGCCAGGACTTAAAAACCTCTAGGGGTGGAGATTTCACCACCTCCTTAGGGAACCCATTCCAGTGCCTCACCACCCTCCTAGTGAAATAGTTTTTTCCTAATATCCAACCTAGACCTCCCCCACTGTAACTGGAGACCATTGCTGCTTGTTCTGCCATCCGTCACTACTGAGAAGAAGCCTCTCTCTTTGGAGCCTCCCTTCACAAAGTTGAAGGCTGCTCTCAAATTCCCCCTCACTCTTCTCTTCTGCAGACTAAACAAGCTCAAATCTCTCAGCCTCGCCTCATAGGTCATGTACTCCAACCCCCTAATCATTTTGGTTGCCCTCCCCTGAACCCACTCCAGTGCATCCTTTCTATAGTAGGAGGCCCAGAACTGGATGCCATACTGCAGATGTGGCCCCACCAATGTCGAATGAAGGGGAATAATAACTTCTATAGATCTGCTGGAAATGCTCTTCCAAATGCACTCTAATATGCCATTAGCCTTCTTGGCTACAAGGGCACACTGCTGACTCATATCCAGCTTCTCATCCACTATAATCTCCAAGTCCTCTTCTGCTGAACTGCTACTTAGCCAGTTAGTCCCCAGCCTGTAATAGTGTTTGGAATTCTTCCATACCGAGAGCAGGACTCTACACTTGTCCTTGTTGAACCTCATCAGATTTCTTTTGGCCCAATTTGTCTAGGTCACTCTGGACCCTATCCCTACCCTCCAACATATCTCCTCTCCCTGTAGCTTAGTTTCATCCGCAAATTTACTGAGGGTGCAATCCATCCCCTCATCTGGGTCTCTGTAGGGAAAATAAGAAGCCCATTTTCCATTTTGGGACTTGCGCAGTACAGTTAAGTACAAAATCAGAAAATTTGTTTGCTTAGTTTCCCTAAGGAATGAGCAGATCTCACTTTATTTATCTCGATTTATTTCTTTTATTTCTTAATATTTCTACTTTTTATTGCCTGGTTAAAAACAAGCCCAAACAAGCAAGCTTTCCTAAGACTGATGAATTTGACCAAAACATTCCTATGTTGGCTCAGACTCGGGAATCAGCAATCAAGAAAATTGCCTGCCAGACAATAAAACTATTAGGTGGATTTCTCAAGCATATCTGTAGAGAGAGCTATGTTCTGTTGGCACAGCGGGAAAGAAGCAGATTGCTAAGATTACAGTAGCAATATGTAACTTACTATACAGAAGCAATTGCTGAAAAGTGCAAAACAAGATGAATTAGACATGTTTGGCTTTAAGCATCTTCTGAGTCCAAGGGTATTGTTAAATCTTTCTATTTTTGTCACCATCCTAAACTTTCACTAATTTTCCTCTCAGCCTAGCCCTGGCCTGAGTTCCAATGCTCTGGGCTTGTTGGGGTAGAGTTTTAGTTGGCTGGGTCAAATGATGAATACATGCCAAACAGTTTTCAGCTGGCTACTTACATGCATTGCTGTGATTCTTTGCAAAAGTTTAATGGTTAGATTTTTAGTGCTTGCAATCTAGGCCAGCACATGTTTGCAGGTAACGGATCTCTTTAAAATCCTACTAACTTACATATTTGTAGCATTGGTGATATCCATTTGTAGATGCTTGTGAGCAGCTTCACATAATGTAATACAGAGAAAACTGAAGGTTTTCTATATAATGATATCCATTATTTTGTTCAAATGGCAATCAAATCTTTTTGTGCGGTTTTTTTTCTGGGGGGGGGGAGAATTGTAATGCTGGGAGGGATTATATTAGATGCTTTCTTACGGTTAGAAACACCTTTAATTTTGGATCTTTCTTTCTGTGTACAATGCTGGGTTATGGCTTATTATAACAGGATCCAAAACACTTGCCTTGCTGTTTATTTGGCGCCTTCCATATGGGGGCTCCCCCATCCTTTTTTAAAAAATCTAGTTCAAGTGTCACCTAAGCTGCACACAAAACATGTGAGGGAGGTGAAATGGAATTTTTTTTATTTAGCCTGTTCCACTGGGTGTTGATAAATAACACATTGGTTTTTAAAATTGCTGCAGCTATATGGCCCTGATCCTTTCTAACTCAATCTCTTCTGTTCATTCTAAAATATATGCATGTGTTATGTTTGCTTAGTTGAATCATCTAAAAATACCATGGCAAATACAAAATGGGAAGAGGGAAAAGGAATCATTGCTTGAATTTAAAAAACCAAAACCCTGCTAGGGAAGGTAGGGGTGTGTGTGTGTGTGTGTGTGTGTGTGTGTGTGTGTGTGTGTGTGTGCACGCACGTGTGGAAGGGGAAGGAATTGAGACAATACCCATTGTTTACAGCATACATCATGTATCAACACACATTGGAACAGTACTGCTTTGACCCAGGCTGAAACCCTGTGTCATTCTTCACTGGTCAGAGCAGCTAGAAAATGCTGTTTTATAGTCCCAACAATGCAAGTAGTTTCACAGTGCACTGGCTCAAATGGCTTGTGAATATCTGTAATCTACTGGCCTAGAGTCAAGTTTTCTAGGTGCCTGTGATGAGGCATCTGCCCCGCACTGGTTGTTTAACAGTTAAAACCCAGCCCTGGGTGAGGGCTGGAGCGGTGGAGCCAGCAGCTGAGGCAGAGCCAATTAGGGCCCAGCTAGGGCTTTATAAATAAGGGAGGGGGTAGAGACAGACTCACTCTTGCTCCAGCTGTAGAGCAGGAGGGGTCTAGCTGCCCGGGAATCTAGAGGCTTCCTGATGCAGGGGCAGGGCAGGGCAGGGCAGGGCAGGGCAGCGAAGCAAAGCAAAGCGAAGCTCTGGCCAGGCAAGCTCCAAGACTTCAGGATGCAAGGTCTGAGGGTACAAGGGCTGCAGGGAGGCTGCCAAGGTGGCAGAAGGTCCATACCCCTTTGCCAGTGATGAGTGGCCATTTCAGACTGCAGTTTGCCCCTGAGGTAAGGGGTTAGATGATGACTGGTAGTGGATTGCTGAAGTAAGGTGGGTATAGAGCAGGGATCAGCAACCTATGGCAAGTGTGCCATAAGTGGCACACAAGCTGATTTTTCAACAGCTCGCTCTGTCCCTCCTCCCCAGCGCAGCCACTGGAGAGCCCTCCCTCTTCCCCACAGCAGGTTAGGCTGTGGTGGGAGGAGGCAGCATAGGGGCTGAGACTTCTTAGCGGCACCTCTGGGTCCAGCCCGAGACTGCGTGGCCATGGAAGCATCGCCTCCAGCCTCTGACTGGTCCAGAGGCTGAATGTGCCGCAGCCATGGCCCCACAGTCTGGGGCCAGCCTGGGACCACGTGGCTGTGGCAGTGGCACCTCCAGGGCTGGCCCCGGGACCATGTGGCTGAGGCAGTTGCTGCAAGAGGGCATGAAGACAGGTAAGCAACCCACCTCATGCCCAGACCTCCACATCCCAATCCCCCTCACTCACTCTCCTCCCACCTGCCAAGACCCTGCACTCCCAGCTTGCTCTGACACCCTCCCTCTTGGCCAGACACTCGCCATCCTGCTCCTGCAACCCTTCCCAGCCTAGTCAGATACCTACCCCGCACCCTGTTCCTACATCCACCATTGCTCCTGCACCCTCCCTCCTGGCCATACACTGCACCTTCCCTTGCTCCTGTTCCCTCCACCTGGCCAGACACATTACTCCCAGCCTGTTTTTGTACCCTAGCCCACTCAGACCTTGCAATCTCTGTCCCTTCTGCACCCAACTCCCTCCCAGATCCTGTACCCCACTCACTGTCAGCCATGTCGTGTACACTGATCCCCTCATTTTTGTCCCTACCCCGAAGCCTAAGGGTGTCAATAAAATCCATTAACTCCAGCACCCCAAAAAGTAACTCTGGCCTATGGGAAACCATGAACCTCAGTCCTCCCTGTCCATTCCCCTCACCTCATGAGGCTGGAGCACCACAGGAGTGAGCTGTCTCAGTTGGGGGCCACATCGATGAAGGTTGGGGGTTTTGGGAAGAGTGTGGGTGGGGTTTTTTTGTTTTGCTTCTCACTTGTGTGGTCACAAACTGATTTTTTTTCCTGTGGGTCATTAACCCCCCGATCCAAAAAAAGGTTTCCTACGCCTGCTGTTGTTAAAGAAAACATCGAAACCTTGTGTGGTGGACATATTTTACTTTATTTAAAATGAAGCTTGATAAACTAACATGAGAGAGTTAAAATGCTTAATCTGTTTAATCATTCAAATTAAACTGTTCTCCCTAGCTGCAGCTGGTTCAGAAAATATGGTCACCGTACCCAGCCTGCCCTTGCTCGCCTGTCATCTCCTCCCCCTCCACCCCACACACAGATTCGTGAATAAGTTAAATCTTGGCACACCACTTCTGAAAGGTTCCTGGTATAGAGGATTGGGGGTTCCCTGAGAGGGAGGACCCCAGAGTGTGAGAGAACTAGTAGGGCAGTATCAGGTGGGAGGGTGCCATGCTCTGGGAGGGATGTGGATCCTAACACAAAGTGGTGGGGAATAACAGCTAACAGCAGGCATAGCGTCAGCCAGAAGGGGGCTCTCCAGGGCTGATTTCCCTGAGTGTTCAGTAGGAGGCATCCCAGTGGTGAGTCCTGCCATGTTACAGAGCCCATTAGTAATGTGTGTTGCACTGAAAACCCTGGAGATCTCAGCTTTATGCTATTTCACCTGTATAGATTTTTTCCAATACAGCACAATTTCCAATGAGAACTTGAGTTGCGGGTCTGTCTGCTGATCTCAGTGGAGCTAGTGACTGTCTGTGGCAGCAAAGATCTAACTAAGACTGACCTCTATTATAGAGAACACAATCTTTTGTGGAACAGAGAGATGCTTGGTCCAGCACTCCTAGGAAAAAAGTGATGGTCTGAAAGACCATTAAAATAAGGCCCTGGTTTGCTGGGAGGAAAACATGACAGTTGTGCGAAGTTTATGGAGGGCCATGTTTGACAGGCTGTCAAAGACTCTGAACTGGAGTAGTAAGGGATTGGGAGCAGAACCAAGGCCAGGGATAAGAATACCAGAGACAACAAAATGTTCCCAGGTCTCTGCTACAGAGGTCCAAGCTTCATAGCCAACAGTGGAGGCAGATCAAGTTGGAGCATATGACTTTTTATTGTTTTTCCTGATCAAGATATTTTGTGAGGTCAGTAGCAGGAGAACACGCCCTCTCCCCTTTCAACTACATAGGTCCCTATTCTCCACAAAGGCTGAAGTGCATGATCCATCTCATGTGGTCTATCTAAACAAATGCCAAGTGAGCAGGGGAGATGCATAAGCAAATTAATTTAAGTATACTTTATATTAGGCATCATCACAGTGAGTATCTGTCAGCTCCTACACAAAACCAGGACACCTGTTCAGATTAGCAATGCATTCTTAGCCACCTGCAATCCCATTTTAATTTCTAAAGGGCAGAGAATAGGTGTCTGGATACCAGCAGAGTTTGGAAAGCCCAATAGTTCATATCACCCACTACCCACTGGCCTAAAACTTCGTTGAGACATAGCACGTGGGGTTACGTTTTCTAGGGGTAAATCTTGCAACACTAATTCCCTTATTTATAGCTTCCTGGCTAGTCTTGTTCTCTGGCTGTCTGCAGGAACTGTAGGCTAAATTATGTGGAGCAAAATACAGTGCCTAAAAGATGTCTTGCCAGACTTGATGTGCAAAGTGGTTTATACATGTTGCTCTGTATTTTGACAGTTCTGAAACTTGTCAGTGAAATGTTAATTACATAAAGCTAAACAAAGTGGTCACAGCTGTGCTCTGCAAAATTAGTCACTTGCAGTAGTATCAACATCATGCAATTCTATGCAAAAGGCCATGGGCAACAAGAAGTGCCAACATGTTAATAGTCCATAGCTGTTGTTCCTATAATAGGTTTCCCTTGTATATACGTTTGTAGTAATTTAAAGTGAAAGCAGCAATTTATAGGTTGGACCTCTATAGGCTGGACTTCTGTCCTCCAGCATTATCTGTGGTCTGGCACCCTGGGGGTGCTCCTGGGGTGGAGCACTCAGAGGAAAAGTGGGTCCTTGCACTCAGCAACTTTTGCCCTGGTCTCCCAGGCTTCTGAAGAATTCTAAATAGCTCATTTGTGGGGTTCAAGCTCTGAGAGGGAGGGGGATGCTCGGGGGAAGAGGCAGGGTGGCTGTGGAGTGCTGTCCTGTGGATGACTGCAAGAGCTGGGAGTGCAGTCTGGTGGCCGCGGAGGTAAGTACGCTTACATGGATCTGTGCTCCTGGCCCCCAGCTGTGGGGCTCTGCAGCCACCCCATGTTACAGTGAATTTAACTCCTGTATAGTAGTGGAGTGAGTGAAGTTTACTGAAATCAGAGGCTGATCTAGTTGCTTGTAATTACCTTCAGGTTCAAGCAAATTCATAATGCATATAATTAACTTCAAATGTCCTGAAGTAAATAGAAGAAATTTATTATTGAAAGACTTGTTGCAGTGCTGGTTTTACGGGTGCATATAAGACATTTGGGTCTAGTCTAGTACAGGAGTTTTCAAATTTGGGTCGCAGACCCACCAAGGAGAGCCTCTGGCAGGCCTGTGACACTTTGTTTACTGTAAAGCTCCACAGCCATGAGCCTCATGGCTCCTGTTGGCAGGGGTTTGCTGTTTCCAGCCAAGAGGAGCTGCAGGAAGTGGTGTCCTTGCAAATTGCAGCCAGTGGCAGCCACCAGACTCCATGGCTGTGGAGCTTGAGTAAACAAAGCATCACAGGCCTGCCAGAGGCTTTCCCCGGCAGGTCCACAATCCAAGTTTGAAAACCCCTGGTCTAGCATACATTGATCTGAAATGAGTGGTGATAATTCCGGAGGTGTTATAAGCACCTTCAAATCTATAGTGGGATGCTTATAAATGGACTTGCACATTAACATGAAAACATAAAAACAAAAAATCTTAAACAGCTGATTTTGATATTTAATTTCCTTAAAATAGCTCTAAATATGTTTCATAAAAACAAAACATACAATGTTTTGTTTCATAAAAACAAAACAGCTGATTTTGATATTTAATTTCCTTAAAATAGCTCTAAATATGTTTCATAAAAACAAAACATACAATTGGGTTTTTTTTGTCTCCCTCCCCCCTCTCCCCCCACCCCCCCCCCCACCCCGATGCACATTGGCTTGTCTCTCTTTTGGTAAAAACTAAAATATTTTCAGTTTTTATGTAAAACAGAAGTGCAGTATGGTGATTTGTATTTTTCAATCATTCTGAATACTGATTGATACTTGCTATTAAATTTATTAAACACTCTTGTTTAGTTGTTGGAAGAGTAGCTTTTATTCACAACACCATCACTGAATGAATTACAGGGTGTCCTTAGGAAAGCTACAAAACCAGTCTCTCCATTTCTCATCTATAAAATGGGTACTTTGAGATGGGCACTTGTGATGAAAGGCTTTCATAGTATTTTCTTGAACTAGAAGAAGCAAATAGTAAGGTGAAAGATTCTATTTTGTCTTGTCTTTAAAACCCACAGCATCCGTATCCTAAGTAAACTTAGCATACTGTATAGCCTGTCCTGACAAATGCATTTATCCTTAATTTAAAAATATTTACTATAAGAAAATTGGGAACTAAAACTATTTATGCCACACAGTGGTTACGACAGTTGGCATTTCTTTTTAAAATTGTATATGCTCACTGACATAAAATGAATAAACTGGGCTAAGAAGTGCAACAGTGCTGTGAATCAAGTGAGGAACAGGTTGACAGGAGACAGCTGTGGCTGCAGGAAGCATGCCTAGCAGGACAGGCTAATGGAGAGAAAAGGACAAGCAGGCGAGAATACAAGCAAGAAACATGAAACGTCTCCTCTTCCTGCACCTGTGTGAATACAAAAGATACTGCAGATGGGAGTGACTGTTCAGGACTAGAGATGACATACCTATGGAGCAAAACAGGAAATAATTTTCCTGCCTCTGAAAATGTTTGAGATTTGCAAAAAGTTTCTAGTTCCACATTGGAATGAAATTGAGACCTTGAGACATTTTCTATATAGGGAGAAGTCAATAGTCCAGAAATTAGGACTCTCCCCTAGATATGGGAGCCTGTCATTTAGGCCCCTGCTCTTCTTGTTCTATTCTCTGGATTCCCCGCAACCCACAAAGAGTGCTGTAACTGCTGGGATACTGGCTATTACGGCGTGTCTCTCTGGGTTGGCCAGAGATTCCATCCTGGACCTGAGGAACTGTTTCTTGACAAAGGTTCACCACAGTAATAGTTTCTCTTACAATCTATATAGACAATGGTGAGAGTTTTCTCAGGCAGGAACTGTATCATCAAGCCTAGCATAATGGGTCCTTGATCTGTTTTGATACATCAGAACGTTATTGGACTATACATTAATAGTCACTGGATAACTGCCTGCTAGTAACTCTAATGGGGATATCAGTTGATGTCACTTAGATCACCAAGCACTTTTAGTATGATAATCAGTTTTAATCCATATGGACATGGCAGCCTAGAGGTCAAAGTCTCTATTTCTATAAGTCCCCTGAGTCATGAACAAATGAGAAATTTAAAAACAAGCAAAAACACTAGTTGGTAACAGGCAAAAATGTGAATACTTTATTCCTGTCTGCTACATCTAGCTAGGAAAGGGGGGGCGGGGGGAATCAATATAAAAATTATACCAGCAAGGTTTTTTTTTTAAACACTAAAATCTGTATTAAAACTATTCAAGGAGCTGTGCTTCACCGACAAAGCAGTAATAATTTGTCACGGAATTTCATAATGGCATAATCAAGAAAGGACATTTGATTTGCATATTTCTGTGATTTCACACATTTTCTTCATCAGAAAAAACACTCTATAGTAAACAACAGTCACAGGGGAGGCCTATCACCTTCAAATGCACAGAGTGTTTCAATCAAAATATTAACCAGTTGTTACACTTCCTTAAGGTACTTTGAAATTCTGTAATTACAGTGCCTTATTTGACAATTAGAGCTAACCTGGAAGATTCAATTACAACCTCAATAAGTGATACAGAAAGCATAATTTGTCTGGCTTGACCTCCAAACTGTGGATACTTGCAAGCTGTGAGACTTAAAGGAGCCACATGTTAAAAAAACCTCACCAGCAGTGATCTGCTAACGTTATATTTAATCCAACCTCAAGTACCTTTGAAAAATGCTGGTAAGGTTGCTGTAGGATGCCCAGGTAAAACAGGAAAATGTATTTGACACAGATGTGATATTTTTTAAAAGGTGTAATGTTTAAAACAGGCCAATCCTTTAAGTGTAATGAGCGATTCAAGTAGAACTCAATATCAATTCCAAAATCCTCTTAATTTTGTTTAATTATTTCAGAGAAAACACAGTTTCATTGTAACTTCTTATGAAAACCTATTTCAACATTTCCTGGCATGCCTTTCACTACAGTGCCCCACAAACTTTCAATCACAGAATGGTAGAACTGCAAGGGACCTTGAGAGGTCATCAAATCCAATCCCTGTTCCTCACAGCAGGACCAAGCACCATCTAGATCATCCCTGGTGTCTATCCAACCGCCTCTTAAATATCTCCAGTGATGGAGATTCCACAACCTCTCTAGGAAATTCATTCCCGTGTTTAACCACCCTCACAGTTAGGAAGTTTTTCCTAATGTCCAACCTGAACCTCCCTTGCTGCAATTTAAGCCCATTGCTTCTTGTCCTATCATCAGGGGTCAAGAAGAACAATTTTTCTCCCTCCTCCTTGTAACAACCTTTTAGATCATTGAAAACTGCTATCATATCCCCTCTCAGTCTTCTCTTCTAAATTAAACAAGCCCAGTTCTTTCAGTCTTCCCTCACAGGTCATATTTTCTAAACCTTTAATCATTCTTGTTGCTCTTCTCTAGACCATCTCCAATTTCTGCACATCCTTCTTGAAAGGTGGTGCCCAGAACTGGACACAATACTCCAACTGAGGCTTAATCGATGCAAAGTAGAGCAGAAGAATTACTACTTGTGTTTTGCTCACCACACTCCTTTTAATGCATCTCAGAATTGTTTGCTTTTTTTTGCAACGGTATCACACTGCTGACTCATATTTAGCTTGTGGTTTGCTATGACCCCTAGATCCCTTTCTGAAGTGTTCCTTTGTAGACAGTCATTTCCCATTCTGTAGGCATAAATGCTGCCACCCATATCACTTTTTTTTTTCTTAGAGCATCAACTCTTGTTGGCATTAAAGATGACTTAGGGGATGTAGTATAAGAGTCAAAGCAGAAACTGAATCAGTGTATGCTCATTTACACCAAACTGAGACTTCATTCTAGGGTAGTATTTGGGCTATACCCTCCTGAAAGCTCCACTCAGCTGCTTCAGTGAAATGCCCCTTTGAACGAGCTGGGTTCCAGGCATTCCAGCACCAGTGGAGGGTCTTAGCAAAAATAAATGAAAAGGGGATGGAGTCTAGTTTACGTCTTGTGAAGGTAGAATCTTCCAGAAGATTCAGGCTCTGAGTGTTGGGACCCTTGATTTTTTCCAGGCTAAGTATAGTCCTGCTGGGGGAGAAGAACTTCAGGCCAGTCAGGGTAGAAGGGTGAGGGGTATGAAGGAGCATGGTAGTCCTGGAGTGCTTCAGGTCAAGCAACGACAGCATTACATCATGCAGGGGCAGCCCTAGACTAGCTGCCAGCAACTAGCACCCTAGGCGAACCATGCAATCGGCACCCCCACCTCCAAACCCCTCAATGATATTGTGCCACCATTTGGCACCCCATTTAACTTGGTGCCCTAGGCGACCTACATGGACGGGCCACCCCTGATTACATGATATCTGGGGAGAGGTTATGTTTTCAGACACAATTGTACTTCAGGTAAGACTCTTCCTGGCTGTGGAGGATGGACAAAAATGATGCAAAGCAGATGAGACAATATTGCCAGAGTGACGCATTTTAAAGGGTAAGTAGGGTATTTAGAACAACAACAAAAAGTCTAGTAGGGGAGGCAACTGGAAGTCACTCCAGACTGAAATTAAGTTCTGTTCTCAAACTTGGCTCGGTGCAATTTTAGGTCACTATCACTCAACCTCTGTTTCTTCTCTCTGTAAAATAGCGGATAATATTTATGGAGCTTTCTTGAGTGTTTCATGTGATGGAAGGCACAATACAACTGCAAAATGCTGTTAATCATTAAGAATTATTACTACCAATGGAAAATACTTGAGAGCATTTTAGCATATGCTTAAATCTCATGGATGTCAGTGAGTCTTAAGTGCATTTTGTCAATTAAGCCCTGAGAGGAAAAACTGTAGGAACAAAATTGGTGGGAAAATCAACAACATTGGGCTTGAATTTGGCCTGGGTCCCATTTGAATAAAAAATAATCAAGACCTAGCATGACTCCTGCTGCTTTTATCAAATTAGGAGTTTTCACCTCTCTCTCACCTCCATCCACCCTTACAAAATAGCAGGATTTGTTCTAAAATGCCCAATAAAAAAGTTCTTAGAAAATTGCTCCAATATGAGTAAAAAAGAAAACATACACACACACACAAACACACCTTCTTAGTTTCATTGTCCTCACCGTAAAACATTCCTGGGTAAAATACTTCAGAGCCATGAATAATTGTTATAAAGCCTTAATGTTTCCTGGCACGCACTCCAAAATGTAGCAAACAAAATCTTCCAGCTTTTTTAGAGTGATAATATAGTCCGATCTTTTCTCACAATTTCGGAGTTCCTATTAGTGTCATTAGTGATTACAAAGTAAGCTGCACTGATGTTGATAGTGGGCCCTTAAAGTTCTTACTTGGGCAAAAAGGTCCATTTAATGTTTTGTGTAATGCATTAGCCAAAGTGACACTATTATGATTCATCTCACTGACTTGATTTTAATCATCTTTGTCCTTAACAGACTAGCAAGTGCTTTCTAATGCACTAGACTGTGACTTATCATGACACTTGTATTTATATAAATTAAATTTATTGGTAGCTTAAAAGCCAAAGTAACTGACTTAAAACAATAAAATATTCAGCCCACCCTTTTTAAGTTTAATATGGCTATCTCCCTATTAATTTAAACTGTAAATCTCTGAAGACAGGAAATAAATATAACTAGCTGAGAGGAAAAGACAAAGATGACATGCAGTTGGAAGGACAAAATGTTGGTTGAAAATATTGTATACAGAACACTATTGGTCAGATACAAATTCCCTCTTTGTTCCTACAGTTGTTGGATCTAATTTTTAGTTCAGTTATGAAAACACATGATTTTAATCAACAATGAAACTAAGCTTTTTAAATTTTTTTATCCATAGATGATCTTAGAAAACTCAAGGGTTCCTTATACTAACATATTATTTCAAATGTTAATTTTGTATAAGTAGTAAAGAGAACTCCATCTTAATGAAAAAGGTGTTTATTAATACAGCATAATATTACTTTGTTTTAATTGCAAGTGAACACCCACTACATACAATTTCACTGATATTAAATAAAACATTAAGTTGGAATATTGGAGTGGAGGAGAAAAAGCCTGTCCATGTGGTTTTTTAACTTTTCTTTTTCTAACTCTTTTTATATTACCTGATTACCAAAATTCATTTTACAGTAAACTGTTCTGTTGTAGTTTTCTATAAACTTTGCTACCTTACCTTTCCTGTTCTTTAGATCTTTTCATCTGCTCTTATTTCTATGGCTATGGTTTTATAGATAAGAGTTTTTTGCTTAATCTGTAATTGTTTTCCTCCCTAAATTGCATCCTGGGGTGGCGATTTCAAACTTTCAGTGGATGAGTTTAATAAGACTGATTATATAAGCTATTTACAAGCATAATCCTTTGCAAGATAGGACCCTAATTATTGAAATGTGTGCCTTAAATAGCTTTTTCCAAAAGACTACATCAGTTGTTTTGATCATTTATGACAAACAGGGTGAATATTATCAAAAATTTATTCTTAGAGATTATAGGAAAATAATAATACTGCATCTCACAGAACTATAGTATATTTAAATGTCTCAGAGGTAGCCATGTTACTCTGTAACTTTAAAAATAACAAGTAGTCCTGTGGCACCTTAGAGACTAACAAAATATAGATAGTATCATGAGCTTTTGTGGGCAAAACCCACTTCTTCAGATGAGTTTGAGTGAAGAAAAAAGGGGGACTCTCAGAATTTATAACAGAAAAATAGGGGGGTGGGAAGGACCTATCAATTATAGTGCTGGTGCTAATGAGGCTAATTGAGTGGGCTGGAAGTGTCCCATCCTCAGCCTTTGATGTCAATGAAGTGTTAAATGTAAGCAAGACTTGTTTTAAAATGGGCCATCCAATGTCTTTTTTTCAGACCTAGTGTCAAATTTGCATATAAATGTCACTTTCGCAGTGTCTCTGTGGTTGGCTTGTGGAATTCCTTTGTAGAATAATGGCTACCTTTAAATTCATGATTGAGTGCCTAGGCAGGTTTACATGTGTTACCATTTCTGATATCTGATTTGTGTCCGTTTATCCTTTGTCCAGTTTGGCCAATATACATGGCAGAGGGGCATTGCTGGTACTTGATGGCATAGATCACATTAGAGGATGTGCAACTGATGAGTCTCTGATGTTGTGGTTTATGTGGTTAGGTCCTGGAATGGTGTCACTTTTTAATAGCTGTGTGGACAGAGTTAACCTACCACTGCAATGCACCCTGTTGCTGAGTGTGAATGTGTCTGAAGTGTGATGGTGTCAAGTTAGGGGGTTGTCTGTAGGCAAGGATTGGCCTGTTTCCCAAGGCCTGTGAGTGAGCAATTGTTTTCCAGGATAGGTTGTAGATTCTTAATAATGCATTGGAGGGTTTTAAGCTGTAGGTGGTGACCCGTAGTGTTCTATTATTTTCCTTGTTGGGCCTGTCTTGAAGTAGTAGATTTCTGGGTACTTGTCTGGCTCTATCAATCTGTTTCCTCACTTCTCCAAGTGGGTATTTAAATTTTAAGAATGCCTGATAAAGATCTTGTAGGCTTTTGTCTCTGTCTGTGGGATTGGAGCAAATCTGCTTGTATCTTATCCTTGTATCT
This sequence comes from Pelochelys cantorii, assembly GCA_032595735.1. Classification (NCBI taxonomy): domain Eukaryota; kingdom Metazoa; phylum Chordata; order Testudines; family Trionychidae; genus Pelochelys; species Pelochelys cantorii. Next base: position 20,095,244 of record CM064339.1, read on the forward strand.
TAGGACTGAGCTATAGATAATTGATCATGTGAAGTGTCCTGGATGGACGCTAGAAGCAGGTAAGTAAGAATAGCAGTCAGTAGTTTTCCAGCATAGGGTGGTGCTAATGAGACAATCATTTAATTGTAGTGTCAAGGAAGTGGATCTCCTGTGTGGACTGATGCAGGCTAAGACTGATGGTGGAGTGGAAATTGTTGAAATCCGAGTGGAAATTGTTGAAGGGTCTCTTTCCTTTGGGTCCATATGATGAAGATGTCATCAATGTGCCATGAGTGCTAGGGAACAAGAGCTGAGGAAACGTTGTTCAAGGTCAGCCATAAAAACGCTGGCATATTTTGGGGCTATGCAAGTGTCCATAGCAGTGCCGCTGACTTGAAGGTATAAATTGCCCCCAAATTGGAAATAGTTGTGGGTGAGGACAAAGTTAAATAACTCGGCCACGAGGTGTGCTGTGACATCATTGGGGATAATGTTCCTGATGGCTAGTAGACCAGAAATGTTGAGATAGTTAAATATAGAAAAGCGGGAAAGTTTGAGGTAAAAGCTGACTATTTTTTCTGGAGGTCCTTTCATTGTGTCTAGATTACAAGGATTCCCAAACAGTGGGGGAGGGGGTTCATAGCCCATGATGCATACAGGATTGTGAATAAACCCAGCATTCAAATTGTTGGGGGTTTTTTTTCCAAAATTTGGATACATATAAAAATAAATATGGAATTGATCTCAGACAAACTGTTGGCACATCTGTTCAAAGTATGCAATAACATGTAACGAATAAATCTAAAATATATTTAGACTAGAAATAATATATGATTAACAATGGCACTCGGTGACAAACTATATAGGACAACATACATTTGAATTTCTTAGATAATGTGCAGATTTTCCACACAGTCAGTCCTGAAATAAGATTCTTAAAATTTTAACTTAATGATATCCTACTACCCTGGAACTTCACAATGTAATTCATCAGTGTTTCTTAGATCTCTCAGGGTATGTCTACACTACTACCCTAGTTCAAACTAGGGTGGCTAATGTAGGCATTTGAAATTGCAAATGAAGCCCGGGATTTAAATATTTAAATATGTTCCCGGGCAGGCGCCATTATTAAATCCCCTTAGTTTGGATTAACTTCTGACTGCCGCGTGTAGCCGCGGGCAGTCTGTTCGAACTAAGGGGATTTAAAAATGGCGCCCACCCGGGAACATGCAAATGAACCCTGGGATATTTAAATCCCGGGCTTCATTTGCAAGTTCGAATGCCTACATTAGCCACCCTAGTTCAAACTAGGGTGGCAGTGTAGACATACTCTCATATATACAACCACATCCTGTAATGTGCAGTGCATCTTCTATTATGTGCTAAGCTTCCTTAGCTCAAATTTGATCGTGCTGTGGAAACTTCTGCATCGATGAGTAACTTTAAAACATACACTACTCCCAAATAGCAGTTGTTGGAGAGGTTCAAAATACCTTGCACTGTATTAGATTTGTAGAGAAGTAAAATGCCCTTGTGCCTTTTTTGGTTGACTGTATTTCTTTAAAGATGAGATGTGTCATTCAGAACAGACCTATGGGAGAAAACTGTTTCCTGTGCAGCTTTCCTTATTCTCTGGGTATTTCCAAAGAAGAATATCCAAATTCCATCAGAGAAATCAAAACTCAATGTTCATTATAAGCCATTTTTCATACCATTTCTTGCTTTGGGTGTAGGGTTGCCAGATGGTTTCAGAAAAAAAATACCAAATAACAACAAAAACCATGCCAGGAAAAAGTTTGAGTGTAAACACCCCGCCCCCCCCCCCAAAAAAAAACCCCAACCCTGCATGGTGAGGATTTTTGGCCCTAACAGGCTGCCAGCAGCCGCCCACCATCTTGCCTCCCTGAGCCAGGCCGGATAGCTCCCCCGTGGAACCTGTGAAGCAGTAGGGTTGCCAGGCTGCCTCCGTATTGAGCCAGACAGCCTGGGATTTTCGCCTGCTCGCCACGAAAAATCAGAAAGTACCGGACATTTTAGATGTCCAGTATTTTCTAAAATTTTTTTACCGGACAGGAGGCAAAAATACCAGACTGTCCGATTCAATACCAGACACCTGGCAACCCCATTTGGGTGGTACTTTATTCCCATGAAAATCAAAGTGAGTAACCACAATAGAATCTGACCCTATATAATTAAGATTCTTATGGCTGTAAAGATCTGTATCGATGAGCCTTTTTACCTTAACCGAGTCCAATTGACTGAATTTCTTTCTTACTATATAGCCCCTCCAGGCAACAGTGGTTGCTGTTCTATATTTGGATTTTGTATGACTTTGCATAGAATTAATTTTCTATTTTGACAGACTGCCTTAAATATTATAAGATGGCAGGTACCATCTTAGGTCTGAGTGCATTGTGGAAAAAATATAATGAGAGTTTGTGGCAGACCTTCAGCGGAGGTCTAGTAAGATGATGCAAAGTCAAAATGTAACTATTATTAGTGTGTAGTCTCTCTCTGTAAGATATAATATAAAAAATGTAAGCTGCATCTGAATGAATTCTCCCCAGACAGCTAATTGGGAGGGGGACAGACTTGAGGAACAAACTGTATTCACATGAACACACCTACTCTGCTTAGATATCCAGCACATAGAGGGGTGTTGGTCAAAGTAATCAATTTTGACTGGTGTTGGGTTACGTTAAAGCACGAAATTAGTACTAATCACTGTTGTCATTACTGTGGGAATAAAGGGTAGCAGAAAACTGTATTTAACCTGTCCCAAATGAGAGGGTTGGATTACCCTCAGCTGTAAGAATATGGTTAAATTGAATGCTAGAACCCTGTGAAAGAGAGGTAGGGACAAATGTCCCAGCCAGGAGGTGTGAACTCTCCCCAAAGTTCCCTGGTCTACTTTAACCTATTTCTCCCCATTATACAAAGGGAAAGGAAGAGAAACAGAAGCATATCTAGGAAATAGAGTGGGAATCAATACTCAATTGGCACAATAATGCCCTGGATAGTTAATTATATTCCAAGAGAAGGAAACAGTATTTGGATCAGATTAAAGAAATTTGGAGGAAATTAAGCTAAGTGAAAGTCTTAGTTGGATGGGCACTTTGTTCTATACTGTGGCCTCAGTTCCCACCAATGCATGTGACGAAGTGGGTCTTTGCCCACAAAAGCTTATGACCAAATAAATTTGTTAATCTTTGAGGTGCCACCAGACTCCTCATTGTTTTTGCAGATACAGACTAACATGACTATTCTGATAAAGTTCCCATTAATGTAATTGTGGGTTGTGCATATCTGTGGGAAGAATGAGACTTAAGATCACCATGGCATTTCACATAGGCCAATGAACAGCTCCAAAGGTCTTGTGTTTAGATGGTGTATTTCAACAGATGTATAAACTATATAAATCTTTATCTGTGTAGACATTCTGTCTAGCAATGTCTGTGCACACATACCCTTTTGTGTGAGTAAGAGCCATCCGATGGTATTTGTGACTGACAAATGGACAAGATTTGGGCCCAGGATCTTAAGCCACTTTACTAAGAATCTAGGTTATTTAAGTTGCCCGTGTTTTCTTCTATTTTTCTTACGAGCACAAAAATTGAATTTACCCATTTTGCTTTAGATGTGAAACTTTTTTTGCATTGCTTTACTGCTTTAAAGCAAGAGAGCTGGCAGCTGGCCTTTCAAATTTAAGTTAACGAGCTCACCAGTTGTTACTCAGCTATTCCCAACAGAATAGGGAATAAGCATTGTGCAGAAAATTCCCTCAAACTGGTCTTATTAGCCATCAGATTAAACTAATAGCCCTTTTTAAACATTGCTACCAAAGTGTCTAAAATATATTTGTCAAGTTGATCTTTTAGCCAGCTAGCTAGTGGCTATCAACCACGTGATCCCAACAAAAGAGATTTTGCTATAAATGACCATTTTACCAAGTAATTTCCCGTTTACAACATTCTTTTCACATCACCACATGTACTTTTCAAAGGACCAACATGAATCTGATGCGAGTTGATTTCGAAGTTTAATGCTGCTTAGCTATTTGTCAGTTGCATATTTACCATAGAAAAATGGACATGGTTTTATTTCTGGAAATAGCTCTGATTTCTATTGTCCAAAGATGCAATTACAAGATAAACCACGTAGAATACATCTGATCTTGTAAGAGTCTCTCTGAACCACTTATAGCTTGTGGGCTTTTCAATATGACTTGTTATTGACTAGTTGTTGAAAAAAGAAGTAAATGTATACAGCTACAAATAACTCTTCCCACCATGAATAAATTTGTCAAAGTATTGACAAATTTTGCACTTGCAAAAAAACTGCTTCTATATTATTAAACACATGGATTAACAATTTGAAGCACTTTCCCTTTTTTGATTTGAATGACCTGCAGTGGATATGAAAATGAAACAAAACAACAAACCTTTCAGCTTAAAATTTTACTAGACGGTATGCCTCTGTATTTGATATGTTTAAAACATTGCAAACAAGTAGGCCTGTGTGAGCACACACAAACACACACTAGTGCCATCTACAAAACACATGCTGAATTGTTAGTCAATCAGTTTGGATAGAACTGAGTTAGCAGCCAAATGGTTCTTATTTAATAACTATGCATAAATCATTGTTACTGAGAATGTCATGGTCTGTTCTCAAATCTATATGCCTGGAGTACTTATCCTGACTGTCATATCACTTTCCTTTATGCCACACACACACCTTTGTGGCTATGATTCTTATTTTCCCTATCTTTAAAATGGACACAATACTGTGATTGATGGTTGAAAATACCCTGAAAATCCAAGTGACCTATCAGTGATCAGGGCATGCAATGGGGATATTATCCATAGTCTTTGTGCTTTATTTTGAAAGATGTCATTGTCAACTAGTGACTAATCTAACTTCTAAATATGAGTTGGATGCTAAAAGTACTGGGGTGTGAGGGAAGGAGAGCCCACAGAAGTCATTGGGAAATCCAATAGGTGCATCTTGAATTTTCAACATGTAAGGATGCCTATGGACCTCAAAGGAAACATCCTGGTGTGTAAAGTCAAGTATGTGCTTAAATGATTTTTCTGTATTGGGGCTATAGAGGATTAGCAGCATAGGACCTTCTCTTTTCCTGTATGCCTCAGAAACCTTAGAAGAGAAATGACAGACTGCAGATGGTAATATTTGGTGTTCTCTGAAAGCTTTTTGCCAGTTCTACAGCTGGGACTGTAGTATTGTTGCTACAGTATGCTGACCATATGCCCTGGAAAATCAGGACAGTCCCAAATTTTAATCTCCTGTCCTGGTGGCCCATAAACACTGAAAGGTCCCAGAAACAGCAGTGCAGCTAGAAGCGACTGTGTGCTGCTGTTTCCCCTCTCTCTTCCCCCTGCCCTGGGAACACAGGGGCCATCCTAGAGATTTTTCCTGCTGCTCTGGAACCAGCCAAGAGGAATAACGGGAGGCAGTGCCTGACCCTGGCCGTCTGTCCTGGTGGGCAGGTAGTCTGGGAACTGCCTGCAGCAGCAAGTAGTTTCCTTCCCCTCCCCCCAACCAAACCCTTCTGCCCTTTAAATGGAGTAAGACCCACGTGGGTGATCTTAGATTTAAAATGCAGAGCTGGCACCAGCTGAGCTGGAAATCAACTGATGCTGGTTTGAGCAGAGCGCCGGCTCTGCCTTTTAAATCTGAGACCACCCGCATGGTTCTTACTCAGTTTAAAGGGCAGAGCCAGAGCTGTGCGTGAACCCGGCATCAGCTGATTTCAGCTCAGCTGGTCCTGTTCCACATGGCTCTGCCTTTCAAATCCAAGAGCCACTGGTGCAGCACTCAGCTGTGCTGCTGGGGGGAGAGGGAAGTGCTGGAACCTGGGGGCTGGGCTAAGCTGGGAAGGGGAAGGTGCTGGGTGCTGGGCTCAGCTGGGCTGCGGGAGGGGGGAGGTGCCAGCAACCCTGGGAACTGGGCTCAAGAGGAAGGAGAGAGGTGCAGGGAACCGGAGCAGGGGCTCAGCTGGGTTGCAGGGGAGGGAGGTGCCAGGAAGCCCAGTGGGGAGGGGGTAACAGCAGGTGGCCTGAAATGACCTCCCCTGGTCCAGAAAAATCCCTCATCTGGCACCAGTCAGATCCAGAGGGTGCTGGACCAGGGAGGTCAAACCCCTTCCCAAGTTCACTCTTTGCACCCTCCCTCCTAGCTGGACACCTTACCCCCAATCCACTCCTGCTCCCTCCCTTTGGCCAGAGACCCTACTCCCAGCCTGCTTCTGCACTCCACCTCCCACCCAGACCTTGCAACCTCTCCCCCTTCTGCACCCCACCTCCATCCCAGATCCTGCAGCCAATCTCTATCCCACTCACTGGCAGCCTTGTCACACAAACTTATTTTTGTCCCTGCCTCAGAAACCTAAGGAGGCCCATAAAATTCCCCAGAAAAGCAAATCTGCTGTATGGGAAGCCCTGAACTTTAGTCGTCCCTGTCCCTTCCCCTCACTTTGTGGCGTGCCAGAGGAGTGAGGTGTCTCAGTTGGAGGCCACTTCAGTGAGGGTTGGGGGTTTGGGAGAAGTTTTTTTTGTTTGTTTGTTTCTCACTTGTGTGGTCTCCAACTGATTTTTTTTTTCTGTGGTTTGGTGGCTCCTGACCCAAAAAAGGTTGCCTACCCCTGCCATAAATAAAGAAAACATACATTCATATTTTACTTTATTTAAAATGAAGTTTGATAAACTAACATGAGAAAGTTAAAACATTTAATCTGTTTAATAATTGAAATTAAACCATTCTCCTTAGCTGCAGCACTGGCAAAATGGCTTGGGCATAATTGTGTAATTAAAGGTGAGTTTCCATTAGCAACTTGTGGTCTGCGGAAAGATTTACATTGAGCCAAGTGGCCCTTGGGCCACAAAATTTAGAACCACTGATAGAGGCATCCCCGGCTTCTCCCCCAGAGAGACCACTGCAGGCTCCCTGCTGCTCCACAAGAGCCCACAGAGCGATCAGGTCTGTTACTACAGCAGTGAAATCCAAGCAGTTGATTTAAACAGCATGGTAAGATGCCACATGAAAGCAGTATGCCCACAGAAAGGCAGGATGTATCTTCTCTCTCCAGAGAGGGTTGTCATGACTTTTGTCTCTGGATAAACAAGCCCTTTGTGAGCTCTGTGAAGAGGTGAGATGTTTTGACTTCCAGTTTCAAGGGATTTGTTCTGTCTTTGGGCTGCACGTTGCTTGGACTGAATGGAGTTAGTGGTGAGAACACATTTCTGAGTTATTCTGACACATAGTGAAACCTGTGCTAAAGACCCCACATCCAGTGAGAGAGCACTGCTGTCAAAGAAGTAAATTCAAAGTGTCTCAAATTTTCTTCAAAGATTTACTAGGCAGTGATGCTTTTACTGATTGAAGGGTGACTAAATGTTATCTGGATCTTTTTGGGTAATAGCAACAGATTGCTTTGGGCCCAATCCTAGCTTAAAATTTAAATTGGATCAGGCCCTTTGTAAGCAGTTTGGGAAGTGCTCTCATTTGGCAATTATTATTCGGTATTATTTATATAACTAGCAGAAATACCCGGCATTGCTCGGGGACAATATAGTAAAAGGTCTGATGAATGAACTACATCAATGATATTAACATAGCATATTTTATTGGAAATACTTTTCTCTTATATATTACTTTAAGAAATTAACATAGCTACTACTTTTTCTGTTATAATAGGGAAAGGATCTCGTAGTTGCAGTTTGTGACACCCTTAACAGAAGAGTCCAGCAAATGCCTATGATCAGGCACTACTAGAAGTTAATTATCAGTGGGCCCAACTGGGGCTCTGGGGGAACTGATTTCGAGATATAACCAATCCAGTTATTGAAGTTAGGAAATCAGTACTATCCTTTCAAAATTTGGTGTTTCTAGCTCTTACCGTTTGAGATCTTTTGGAATTATCAGTAGGCCCAATTGGGGCTCTGGGGCAACCAGGAGAACCAGTTTCAAGATGTAATCAATCCAGTTACTTAAGTTAGGAAATCAGTAGTACCCATGCAAAATTTGGTGTTTCTAGCTCTTACCGTTTCAGAGATCTTTTTGGGACAAACAAACTTTCAGAAATATTTATAAGAAGATATAAGCATTGTCATACACATTTCTCAGTAGCTTTACATATAAAATAACCCAGCCCCATTGTCTCCATGGGAAATGTACTTTTCAAGAAGTGGTGGTGAGGGTTAGTGACATGGTCTTCTGCACACTGTAATTGTCATGGTTAGTTCAGTATTGTCATTCTGACTTGTGGAAATGGAAGGCACTTGATAGTTTTGCAGTAACTTCAAAAAATGCAGTTGCAGTACATCTCATTAGGCATGTAAATTCCCACTCATTGATTAATGTTAGGTCACACTGGGGCTGCCCTTGGCTCCCAGCCTCCAGAGCAGCCCCTGTCTACAGCAGTCTGGACTCCCCTTGCAAAGAGGCTGCTCTGGACACTGGTGCAGTCCCTCCCTGCTGGGCTCTCAGGTTCTCTACAGACGGGATGCTCCAGACAAGAGCAACTCATCTGCAGCAAGCCCTCTGTGGGGCTGGAGCAGTCCCCTGTCCACAGCAGGTGGGGAGCTGCTCCAGCCCCCTCTGATTACCAGTTAATTGGAACTGGTAAGCATCATGGGTTAAGAGGGCTAAGGAAGTTGTCCCATGAAGTTGTGGGATAGTTCTGTATGATTCCCAGGCTCTGAGTCAAATGGGGCTGCATCTATACTGCAAAGTAATTGGTCTTGGATCCTTAATCTCATCTTGAATTGAGATTGGACCCCCCAGTGCTGCAGTGTCCTGAGACCTTAGGTCTGGGGCTAGGGTTAATGAATCGCAGTATAGTTGCATGGGGGGCTCCTATAGTTCCCAAACCCATCCCTTTTGGTAGAGGGTGGTGGGAGGAGTTTTTTAGAGGGGTCACATGGCACCCTTTACTTCTGGTCAGGTGTACATCTTGACCCCAGAAGTACTATGCCCAGGGCGGGACTTCCTGTGTCAGGCAGGTGGGGCATTAGGGGTCGGGCATGGTTAGCAGTGTCAGAGGGCTAATGTGTCCCTATTTTTGGTTCAGAAAATACGGTCACTATATGCTACAGCCATTCATCATCGTCCTTCATGCCCACTGGCATATAGGGCAGCAACAAAAGTCCTCCACTTCTGTCTGTCTCTGGCCAGCCTCTCAATAGTGCCCCAAGTGTAATTCATGCTCTTCATTTCTACTTCAACAATCCGGCACTATGTTGTCTTGGGTCATCCTCGTTTCCGCTCCTTTTCAGGGGTCCAGTACATAGCAGTCTTTGTGATGGAGCTTCCATCTTTCCTGAGCACATGCCCAATCCATCTCCAGCATCTTTTCATAATGATAGCCATGTCATCTCTTTTTATACCGCACAAGCAGGTCCTGATTTGAAATTATTCTTGGCCAAAAAATACGGAGGATCCTTCGAAGACTTCTGGTGTGGAAAGTCGACAATTTATCTAGGTCATACTCTGTCATCCGCCAGCATTCTGATCCATATAATAGGGTTGATAAAACACAGCTCTGATAAAACTTCAGTTTGGTATGGATGCTGTACTGTGACTTCCATACAGCATTCAGACTCATGAAGACATTTCTGGCTTTACTGAGTCTGCTCTGGATATAACTTCTGATGCCTCCGTCTTGCCTGATAAATACTACCCAAATATGTAAAGCCATTACACATACATAAAGTTAAAATTGCTGCCTTTTTTGGTGGGGAGGGAAAGGAGGGAGAGGTGGCAATCAGTATGTGAATAGTAATATGCCTCACCTATTAGTTAAAGAAAAATAGCAGTGAACCAGGCAATGGGCTTCATGGAATTGCTAAGCTCTCCCAATATAGAGATATCAACTTGAGTTACACAAAACTGTGCACAGAACATATACTCATTAAAATATAGTTTTGCAGTTAACCACTGGATTAAATAACCTAACTTTTAAAAAAGTAACTTTGGCACTTTTTCCAGAAGGGAAAGTTCTCCACAAGAGCAATGTAAATGGTGATGCTTAAAATTTAGCTTGCTGCATTGTGTGATCTTGATCTGATTCTTTTACCTAATTCATTAAAGCACTGGTACTTTTACCAATTGAGGACATGGAGGAAGAGATAGATAACAAGGGTCAGACAGAGAAATAATGTAAAAACGTGAAAATTAAAATACTATGGTCCTGTCTACATTACAAATACAGCATGATTAAAGCTTGTTGTGCCATGACCAGGTTACAAATTCATCTTTGATTTTGACTGATTCTACTGGACTAAGGACCAGTTCACACTACAAAATGAAACCAGATTTGTAGCCAGGTGAAGGAGCAACTAAGTATCTCTCAGATTCACTGACACAGTTGAATGTTTTGTGTAGACAGGCTCAAAATGAACCAACCAGGTATGAGAAGTTAGAATGGAACCAATGGCAGCAGGACTAGGGGGATACACAGAGTGCTATATATTTGGCTGGTTAAAAAACCATCTGTTGAAACTGTAGCTTAATGGAAAATTGAGTTTTCAACAAAGTTTCATTTTTCAAAAAAAGGGCTTATTTTACATAGAAAACTTCCACTCTTGGTCAAACTAGACACCCAACCCCTCAAACTTTCCATCTGGGGCTAGAAATTGAAACACTTTGATTTAGAAGTGCTGACATAGTGCTTCCTGCCCCCATTTTTTTTCTGTGGGCTAAGTTATCCAGCTGGGTGTCTTTAATAGAGCAGAATTTGGCTCAGAATTTGTTAATGAACTGGCTTAGAGAGATGCAAACCAAGATAAACAAACAAAAGCTCTTGCTTTTTAAATTCCTCCTCCTCTCCCTCCCTCCCCCCCAATACATTTGAATATCTCTTGCAGATGGCTGAGTTATCAATCTTTTTCCAAAAGATTTTAAACCATCCACACAGAAATGAGATAATTAGGGCTTGCAAGTATTTTGGACTTTAGTAACAAAACGGGACATTTTGCATTTGATAATGAAGATGTTAGTAACAGGCAATGTTCCCTATAATTCTTTCTATCTGTGGAATAAATTTTGTTATGTGCACCATATGCATAAACACATGCTGCTTGCTGTGGGCACTATGGGCACTCTGCTAATCAGCTGGCAGCATTTGAATCTCTCCTGGGTGGCTACCCAAGTGCTCAGCTTATAGGGAACACTGGTCATAGGCTCTAAAGGTGTTGTTGCAGCTCTAGGAATAATTTACTATACATTTGAGAGAATTTGTCTCTGTCTCTTCAAGAACTCCTCCTAAATGGTAAGAGCTAGGACCACCAAATTCAGTGTATAGCTTCCTCTTATCATAACTTAAAACAAGGGTAAGGATTTGCTTGTGCCAGGAAAATGGGATGTGCCCAGAATGGGATTGCTTCTCCTAAAATCATCCTGGAAAGAAATAGAATCACCAGGCAGGTGAAAGGGCTTTTCTGGGGACTGCTCCAGTCTTGAGCCTTCCACTAACCAGGTGCTCTTTCAGGAACATGGGGGAAGGGAGCGTAGCTCCACACACACACCCCCATTCATACCGGGATGCATAAAACCATACAGAAACGAGACAATCACCACTACCAGGGGAAAGGGGCTAGCTGGGGTGTGCCCTCTCCCCTCTCAGGATTGCCCCAGCTCCAAATCTCCCCCCCACCCCAGCCAGGTGCCTTTTAGGGAGGAATGGGGCTGAAACTCCACACCCCCATTCATACAGGAATGTTTCTGTGTATTCCCTTTTGTCAGGGAGCAAGGGGAAAGTACATTGTTTGCTGCATTCCTTGCTCTGGCTGGGGAGTGATGGGGGGAGGGAGGACAGACAAACCTGGACCTGCCCTAGTCAGGGGACATACTCCCCTCTCCCCGATGTGTCTGCTGGAGCTGCAGCAGCCATGGAGAGGTGCTTCTCACATGGCCTCAAGATGCTGTAGTGAGAGGGCTGAGGCTGTCCTCTCTCCCAGAGGCAGCCTGCATACTGAACCCTCATCTACAGCCCTGCCCTGAAGCAATGATTCGAATGAAGAAAAACTATAATTGAGTTAAGGACCTGAGCAATGCCAGGTAAATCCTCCTTTACTATATACAGAGTCCCATTGACTTTAGTAAGCTTTGGATCAGGCCCAAATTACCTAAAATCATAGAGACCACAACAGTAGTTTGCCAAGGTAGCTCTCATGCAGCTATTGGGTATGTCTACACTGCCTGTTTATTTTGAAATAAGCTATTCTGGAGTAGTTATTCCGAAACAGCACATCTATACTGAAGGGAAGCCTCAAAATTAGTCCAAGGCAGACTTCCCTAATGTAGATGTGCTATTTTGATTTAGAGCCCCAGGAGGCACTGGTGAGGAATAACTTAGAATGGCCCTGGTGAGGGGCTATTTTGATATAGCAGCAGTGGAACATCTACACATGTCTTATTTTGAAATAGCTATTTTGGAATAGGTGTTATTCCTCACAGAATGAGGTTTACTGATTTCAGAATAAGCCATCCATTATTTCAAAATAATTTTGAAATAACGGAATAGCTGTGTAGACATCCGCACTGTATTTGAAAATAACGCTAGTTATCTCAAAATAACTGTGTAGTGTAGACTCACCCCATGTGAACTCACAAGGAGGTAAGGGAAAATTGGGTGCTACCCCTCTCAGCTGCTCCTTGCTTTTATGGAGTTTAGGAAGTCTGCAAGAGCTAGATGTAACTTACCAAACTGGGCATCAGCAGTTGCTATCATTGTTGGCTTACTATAAGTCTTACATTCACATCTGTATCATGGGTAGGTTTAGGTCACATGAACAAGGGAAATGTGCATAGGCTTTGTAGCCAGAACTCCTGAATACTATTACTAGTTTACTGACTGACTGGTCTTAATGCCTATAATTCTTAAAAATATCTGTCTCAGATCACCCCATGAGGTGTGCTAAATGTAATGACCCCCACTTTTGTACTATTTTTAATAAAAACTGCAGTACTTTAATACAATGTGTTCTCTCCCATAAACTATTGTTTGTTTGCAACCATCTTAACATTTCTATCTTGGAATGCTTGTTATTATATAGAAGTAACTCCATAGTGAAGTGTGCCGTAGGATTTCAGTATCAGCTGGCTTTTATCTTCATTTTTTAATAAGACTTTTTACAAATACTGTCCAAGTGAGAGAACCAGAAGATGTTGGTATCAAATGTAGTTAGGTGCACCTGTAGATCTGTAAAGGTTTAGGTTTATTTACTGAAATGTTATGACCATGGTTGTGCAATGTGAACTTATCTTTGGGGAAGAAAACAGTGGTCCACATTTATTTTATTAAAAAAAAATGCATACTTATTTATTTGATTTACTAAAACTTTCATGGTGATTTTTAACAAGCAGACTTGCCACATTTGTGTGACAGCTAAATAACTCACATATTTATCAGACTTATACATTTAACCCTGCCTTCTCTAAAGTAATGTAATCTTCATATCTGACTGCTGATATCATATTGCCCAGCTACTATTATAAAATTCATTTTGTTTGTGTGCAAGCAACTGAATCAGGGTCATTCCTGCCTCTATTATAATAAAGGCAAGATATTCAGCTTTATTACAGATAAACACAATAGCAATCTTCATTTCATTACTCCGAGAACTCAAAGAATTAGTGTTTCGTAACACCTTTAGAGCATTTGTCAAAGTACAAGATGGAGACTAGAATCTTGTCAATGGGAATTAGTGAGACCAGTAGAAAACCTGTTTTTCCAACTACATTAATTTAATTTATTGTGGCATCAAAAAGAGAATTAAAATTTTTCCAGATGTAAACCAATTATCTTGCAGAGTACTATTGTAGTACAAATACGAAATTACTATGATTTATGAGGTTAGGGCCTCATCCTGCTAGGAGCCTCCTGCATTCAGTGGAAGAGGACCACACTAAGTCTCTTGTATCTAGACTATGCTAGACTTTTGAAAGAGAAAGTGAAAGTAATTAAGATGCGGTTTTGTCGGCAAACCCTCCTGTTTGTCGACAAGCCGTGTAAACCTCATTTTTTAAGGAAAAGCAGCTTGTTGACAAACAGGAGGGTTCGCCAACAAACCTGCATCTTAATTACTTTCACTTTCGAAAGTGAGCTCAAAAGAAGATATGCAAATTCCCGTGGAATTTGCATATCCTCTTTTGAAAGTCTAGCATAGTCTAGATACGCCCTTGGAGAATAAAGGCCTCAAGTCATTTAAAGGAAAAAAGAAAATTCCTTGAAAGGCCCTGTACTTATTTTAGGTTGCAGTCGATACAAATGTAGTCTACTGTAATTGAGGAACATTAATTCACTCACATACGTGCTAGATCTTTTTATCCTAATAATTACCCGCCTGATGTCAACTATATATTATCCTCCTTTAATATTTTGATGTTATACACACTACCATAGGAATGTAATTCTCAGTCCCCTCATGTTAGACAGACTTCATGCTGAGGTGCTGTGTTGACTGCTGCTCAGGAAGGGCTCTTAACACACACACACACACACACACACACACACACACACACAGAGTAAAAATCTACTTTAAGCTAGATGTCCCTAGGAGTCTTTTCAGGACTGATACTTCCAAATATATGTCCCAGGAGCAAATAGGCTATGTCTACACTGCAATGCTATTTTGGGATACTGGAGTATCCCAAAATAGCTATCCTGCATCTTCATAGCAAGCCTGTTATTTCGAAATACAGCAGGCTTCCTATTCTGATGTCCCTGTAATCCTCATTCCATGAGGACTAAGGGATGTTTTAGAATAGTGGATTATCCCAAATTTGGCACTGTATAGACCACGCCAAATTATAAAATAATTAAAAATATAAAAGCTATTTTGAAATAAGATCAAAAGAAGATACACAAATTGTAATTTGTGTATATCTTATTTTGAGCTACTGTGCAGTGTACACGCATGCATATAGTCCTACTCAAAGAAATTGGGATTGCAGGCCAAACTGATGTCCTTCCAAATATTCAAGATCAATATTCTGGGTGGAAATACTGAAATCCATCATTACAGTATTATCTTCATAAAACTTCAGACTATGAAAATAAACTTCCTGTAACTCTGCTAAGGATATGATCAGAGTGAGCCACCCAGAGGTACTTTAGTTTTTACTACAACAAGAAGCATTTTCAATACAGAGTATTCCCCTTTGGGACTCATAACCTCTGCATAGGTTCTGTGTCATCCCACCCCTCAAGCAGAAAGGGATAATTTCTTACCTTGCCCGGATTAACGTTCTCATTATTTTATACAGGGCCCAGCAGACATTGCAAAGAATCTTCAGAAACTAGCTTTGAGAAAAAGAAGCCAAAGAGACAGTTGTAGCCCCCACAACTCCAGTCTTGAAGAAGAACATGTCTGTTTTGCCATTTGTGACTCTACTAAAATTATAAAATCTATGACTCAGCTCCTGGGATAGGGGCTGTCATGAAGGATTTTTGTGATTTGATGCTATACAGAAATATCAGGTCCACATCTAGTAATAGCATCTCTTGGTGAATTCATTCTTAATATCAGTGAGCTATCTGATGTCAGGTGCAGAGAAACCAGTCATCAGTACAGATCCCAGGTCCCTGGGCATGTAGGGGGAGAAAGGTATCTGGGAGTAAGGCCCAAGGAGGAGTTATGGAGTATAACTTGTCAAGCTCACACCTCCATTTCAGCAGAAGATTTTTTTTCAGAAAACCATAGTGTTTATGTAACTGGTAAGAAGGCAAAAAACCTTCAACCTTGTTCATACCCTCAGAAGAAACGTTCTGTTCCTCAGGGCTCTACTTCAAGAAGAAAGGTGAATGTCAGCTGGCTCAATGGGACACACTTAGAACCAAGGGAATACAGTCTAGACCATCTAGATTTTTGATGCATTGCAAGCAGAGTTGGGAGAATATTGGTAAATCTGTTTGCACCCAATGCTGTCTGAAAATCCAAAAGAGGTACTGCGCACCACTCAAAAGTAGTCTGTGATCCTGTTATCTTAGGCTACATCTAGACTGCAGGCTTCTTGCTAAGAAGCTTTTTGCGGAAGAAAACTTCCGCAAAAACTGCTCACGCAAGAATGCGTCCACACTGCAAACGCACATTGCAAGAGCTTTTGCAATGCACTTTTGTGCAAGAGAGCATCCAGACTGCATGCTCTCAAAAGAGAACTCTGGTGGCTATTCACAGAATAGCCACCAGAGCACCTGTGCTTATTTCAATTGGCTCTTTTTGTGCAAAAAACCCCTGTTGCCCGTCCACACGCACCTTTTTGCGCAAGAGTTCTTGCGCAAAAAGGAGTGCTACCTCAGAAAGAGGAATACCTACACTGCAAAAACCCCTCTGTTCTTTTGACTGGCTGTAAATTTACTTGTGCAAAAACGCGCTTGAGGTGTGGACGCTCCGTGGGTTTTTGCGCAAAAACCATGGAGTGTAAACATAGCCTCAGAGGGGTTAAGAGATCTCCTTTTTGTTTTACTTTGCAACTTCTGAAAGTAAAGATGAGAGATTATGAAAACAGACCCTAGTGGTTTATAACTCATTTATCACTAACCCTCAGATCTTTGGTTTTCAGACCTGATTCAGATGTAACTGGAAAAGTTCGAACTCCCAGTATATATGCCTAAATAGAGTGCAGCCTTACCAGTCAGTCAGGAAGCTGAAAAAAGGAAATAAAGTCTTTCATTCTAATTCAGTGATAAACACCATTCTAGTGTCTTGGAGGAAATTCACAAGTGATGTCTGTGTATCACTTGCCATTTGGATGTTGGAAAAGGACATTTAGAGTCTTCTACAAATTAGCTTGACACTGGGGTGTAGGGATAACATATTAAAGTATTAAAAATGATTCCCCAAGTAGAAGAAGCATATAAGTGTTTAGATTTATTCTTGTTAAAGTGTTTAGATTTAGTGTTATCAAGCTTGATAAGTGTTTAGATTTATTATTATTATTATTATTTGTTAAGATTGTTAAATGTTTAGATTTGTAATTATTGCCCCTCTAGAATATAATTTGTTAAGAATATAATACTATGTAGCCAGAAACAGCTCCCCTCTCTGTGTCCCAGGGCACGCTCAAACTTTTGCAAGTGGCTGCTTGTCAAGCCACTAACTCTGCTCTGGGAGCCAAGCCCTATAATTGATTAAGGGCATTGTTACACAATTGACGCCCATTCTCTTCAAAGCATTGTGAACCAATTAACCCTAATCGCAAAGTGAAACATTGTAACTATAACAGTAACTAACTCAGCACTCAGAGAGAATGTTTTAAGAAATGCCACCCAGAAACTTTTGTAACTTTTTGTAACTACAACTCTTGTATATGTAAAATTATTATACAAAATACTGTATGTGAAACATTAATTAGGGAATGTATGTAAGAGAGAGAGTGCTTGGACAATGAATGAATGGTTTGAGAGGTGCCAGCCTGAGAATACAGTATCAAAGGGCTGAAGAAGGCGCCAGGTGCCAGTGCAACCAAAAGGTGTCAAGTGGAGAAAAACTGGAGACTGGAGGTCCACCCTATGAGATCACTGACGAGCACCTGGCAGCCACCCTGTAGACATCAGCATGACGCAGCAATTCCCATAGACTGGCATAGGAAGAAATTCCTATAAAGACTGGACCAAAAGACTATGGAGTCAGAGTCCAAGGTTCTGCTGCCAGCCTACCAGGAGCTTCAGATGTGCATCTGATCAGGACTTTGCTCTCCACTACCATCACTTGTGTACAGAATACCTGGCCAGTATTCTGTCACAAGCAACTTCCAGGCTGGTAACTATAACAACTACACAGAACCTGAATGAATGGATGAATGATTGAATGACTGTTTATATATAAAAGTGTATAAGGGTTAAGTAGTGATAGGAATAAGTAGTTAAACAACGTTGTTTGCTTCTATCTTTTCTTTATTCTTTATTCTTATCTTTACAATAAATGTGGCTTTTTTGCCTTATCCCCCTCATAAGATCCTGCTTGCTTTTATTGGTACAACAGGGGCTTAAGGTCAACTTGTTGAAAAGTGTAATCAATGACTGTAGCACATTAGACCCATAAGTATCTTTCATCTCCATCACTTGTAGAGTTGTAACAGCTGCACTGATCACAGAATATTAGAGCAATAAGGTGGGAACAGTGTGGTCCAATAAAAGATATTACCTCCCCCATTTTGAATCAGTGTCACATAGGAATGCTGGTCCTCAGGAATCTTATCAGTCCTCTGGAAATACACAGATTCTGGCCTGAAATAGAGAGACCTGTCCATCCAGGATGGCCAGTTAGCCTGATTAAGGCAGACAAGGGTCTTGAACCTGGGGCTCCTACATCACAAGTAAGAACTGTATTTGTTGTGAAGATCTCATTGTTTCTTTTTTCTCATGCTTATTCATGGAACATTTTTGAAAGGTCTCATTTTTGTTGCAAAAGAGAACAGAAGCAACTTACAAAACCCTAACTTCCTTGTTTTCTGACTGGTCCTAAACACATGGATGTGCAAGAAATCATAATTTGAATTTGTCAGATATACAGGAGCTGTAGCAAAATGTAGAGAAAAAACAAAGCTTAGAACTTGCTTTGGTTTGGTGTGTGGTTTTTTTTTTGGGGGGGGGAGGAAGAATAGGCATGGACTTTAAATAACACTTAATAGAAGTGGGAAAGATGTGGGAAATTATCAAGTGTTTGAGAGTGAAAGGATGACAGCAAAAGTGACTTAGTGGTCAAGATATACTGTTCCTTGGGAAAAACAGTAATGTAATGAATGTTTCTATAGATATATGCTTTTGCTGATTTCAGTGGCAAAATTCCTACTGATTTCAGTGTGGTAAGAATTGGGCTCTTAATCTGTCATGTCATATCCATATTGAATGTGGTAGTATTATAAAAATAATTGTCTTTATTATAATATGTTCATTTTTTGAAAATATCCATGGTTAATACCAATAAAGTAGTATTTACGGATAGTGTATCATATTTTAAAAATTACAACTGAATTTATTAGCTTCTACACTGGTAATTAGTGGGTATTTACTCAAAGGTCTATTTGGATAAATTTGTAAACGATTCTACAACAGAAGAAAGCAGAAGGCATTAGAATGATCATGGAGTAAAATATCTGAAAACATAAAGATGTCACATGTAGCTTACTCAGTGAATTTTATTTAAGAGCTTAGCACTTTCAGTGGTTAACTGCTCTGTTTATACATATTTCTTTACTTTATTGCTAATGCTCTATTAATCTTTGCTGCACATTGCAAAGCTGCAAGGGCACTTTCATTTTGCATGACAAAATGATCAATGTCATTTGGCTTGTGAGAGGTGAGGCCAGCTTTGCTTACAGCTTTAGTGGGGCTGGTCAACAGCCACCACCACCAGAGAAAAAGACATTCACAATACCAAGAGAGTCTGACTTTTGCTTGCCTTTCTTGCCTTGTAGAAGTCATGCTGGGGAAGGGCAGGGGAGCATTTTTAGCTGTGCTATGCTGGAGGCATTCAAAGCTAAAGCAGCACCGCACTGACCTTTTGTGAAAGCAAGTAGGTAAGGTGAGTGCTGAAGGAGAACAGTAGAGGGGTGGCAATGTCAGGAGAATAAGAAGCGTGCCTGAGCTGCAGGGGGGTGCTGAATTGTTGCATCATGACGCACGACCACAGTAATCTGCAAGAATTTACTTCACAGATGTGACCAAACGTGGGTAACAAATAGCAAATAAAAGCAAGGGAAAGTGTGTGTGGCGGGGGGGGGGGGGAAGGGGAGAAATGACGTAGTGAGAAAGGAGACAGAGAAAAATGTGAAGACTCAATGTTTTTAAAAAGCCTTCTATTCTTGGCAGTCAAAAAACAAACAAAGAACACCTCTCTCCTCTTTCAGTGACACTTACCTTGCTCCTCTGCATAAAGGCAAAGGTAGGAACTCCCAGGGTACAGAGTTCTTCAGAGACACTCACAAGGAGTGACAGCAAAGGGCTTTAATTCATCTCCCTGCAGCAGTCGGGGCTGCTATGGCCTGCAGGGATTCACTCCTGCAGTGATTAGGGTAGCTTGAGGTTGCACTGCTGTCTACCACTAGGAGGGCAGGGCTTCTGAACTGCAGTTCCAGTCCCATAGTGCCATAGCAGCTTCCTGTGCCTCTGCCATTGCACACAAACAAGACTGCAGTCAAGAAGATTAACAGAGAGTAGAGTGGAGAGCTTTATTTTCTCTTGCTAACTGTATCACCTTCCCAATGTGCTCAAGTCAAGGGACTGGAAACAATGTGAAAATGAAAGAGCCGCCATTGAGAGATGGGTGCAGCATGTCTGGCGATGACTGTTGCTTTGCAAATATCCAGGAGCCTGGTCTGGCTTTTAGGCGAGGTGCGAGGTTCAGACATGACCTTTCAGTAGAAAAAGACAGTGATTCCCCCTGCTGCACAAAGGCTGTGGAAACAACATGGGGGTGGATCCTGAGCTGGTGTCAATTGTCATAGTTCTATTGTGATGACCATTTTTATATCAGTTGAGGATCTGCCCCAGTCTCTCTAAGTAATGAACCATCAGCTGCTTAGGACAGGACAGTAGAGTCTGACTGGCTGATTCATTGTAGCACATCCTTTTTTTGCTAACCGCTAACCCCACAGCCAATCTCCTTAGGAGCCTTTACCATTGAAACATTCAGTGGAGTCCCCAACTATAACCTACATCTCTTCTTCTCGTGGAATGGAAGTCGGTTCTTATTTCAGGCTTGTAGCGCTGATGGAATAAACTGCTATCTTAAGACAAGTCTATGGTTGCTTCTAAATCATTAGAAGGACCTCCGTCCCTTTGTTAGAATGTTGCTATTAGTGTTAGTGCATAGCCTAGTGTTTTGAGCAGAAAAGAGGCTGAGGAGGGAAAGAGGCAAAACTGAGGTGTTTCGAGTGCCCCTTATAGCTTCTCCTGTGTGAAGGGAACCCCACTGTACTTCCTGTGGAAAATTACAGGTAAAGAACTTGTCCATGTGACTCAATAACTGGTAACTTTTATATAGCAAAGAGGAAAGAGTTGTATGTGTTCAAAAATGTATTTGGTATCCAATAATTAAGACAGAATTGTCTGACAATAGGGGATTAGAGGAGAAGGGATTGTGATTAGGATGCTGGTGACTCAGAAAAAATATTGACATTCCTAGGTCCCTCACAGACTTCCTCTGTGACCTTGGGAAAGTCATTTATTCTGTTTTTACATGAGTTCTCCATCTGTAAAATGAGACTGATATTCCTTCTTCTATTTGACTTTATCTAGGGTACAAACTTCTGTGAGACAAAGACTCCCTCTTACTGGCCGTACAGCACAATATTGGTTGGCGTATTGGGCTTCTGTAATACAGCTAATGATGTGTGGTCAGTAACAAGACCTTGTAGTTCATTTACACTCTCATAGTAATGAATGGAGAGAAACCTATTTTCAAGTTATTCCTCTTTCCCCGCTCTCCCCCAAAGAAAGATGAACATTGAGCATAGTGAACTCATCAACTCATTAGCTTAGTAATAGAAATTGTCCATTTCTGAACTACACTTCTGAGAAGCTCACAAAAAGCTGCCTTCAAACATATTTGTGTACTGTTGATATCCTTGACCCCACTGCAAACTGGCTTCAAGCCAGGATACAGAACAGAAATAGAATTAGCAGAGCAGAAGGACAGCCTCTTACTATCCATGAATAAAGGGCAAATGTCCATTCTCAGTTTCCCAGTCCTCCCTGAAGCATTCAATACAGCTGATCACTAACTACCTTGAAGAGTGTTGCACAGTTGTTCCAAGAAAACATTCTGAAGTGGTTTGAAGCGTGTTTTTTGCAGGTTTCATCCCAGCAGTGATGGGAAACTGCCCCTCTGCCTAACTTGAGGACTAAGCCCACAAGGCAAATGCCTCTTATCACTGAATAGCCAGGAGACTGCAGCTCATTCTTGCTGGTGATGGTCTAGAAAAATTAATACATGCCACCTTCATCTTATACCCATGAAATTTGCTTAGAACTGCGAGTAGTATCCCTGAGGAAATTCCAACTAGTTAAGACCACGGGAGCAAATCTCATCAGAACCATGGGTTCCAGAGAACACATTGCCTCTGTGATCTACCCTCTACTGTCTGCCTACAGAACAGTGTGTTAAGTTTCAGTGTTCATTTTCAAAGCACTAAACAGTCTGGGTCCAGGACACCTGAAAAACCCACTTCATCGTGAGCACTAAACAGTGCTGTTTATCAAGTATGAGAATTGTCTTCCTCAAGGGTGAAGTACTCTCCCCTCAGGCAGTAAGAACTGCTAAAAACCCCCTCCCTATGTGCCAGTCCATGACCAATGCCCAATTCTTCGATCTTCACCTTCCTTAAAACTGTACCAAGCACACTTTATCTTATTACCATAAAACTAATGCAGGCATGCTTTCCCTGCCTACTTGACTGATAATAAATAGTCTCCTTGTTAATCTTCTCTGGACAAAAATCAGGTAACACAGAGATCAATGCAGAATAAAAGTCTGAATAAAATAGAATTATATTTCTCATGCAGACATGTTTTTCTTCTTAGCTGTGACTTTACTTTCTTAGGAATTGATTGTATGTTATCTGTATGACCTCATTGTTCAATATAGTACATAAATCTGAAGACATCTTATTTTGAAGACATCTTATTTTGAATGTTTATAATTACTTTTATACCTTTAACCTAATTAACCACACTCACTGTCCTTTAGTGCCTTCAAGTGCCTCTTAAATCTTTTAAGATATTTTTCTGCAGCTTACTGAAAGAATTATGGAGATGCTAATGTAAAATATTGAGTTCAAGTTAGGTTTTCAAGCACTTCACATTTTGATGCAAACCATTTGTAGATTTCTTTTCCTGTTTTGCTAAAATAAGTCATGAAAGTTCACAAGTTTTCCTGGATCCAACATTCATTGTATCAATTAATAAAAGCACATTCATAAGAAATAATAAGATATGAATAACCTGTATTACCAAGGGACACCTTGACTATCTATCACAGACTAATGGCCTCACAGTCTTCAAAAAGTTGACATCAAACTCAATATAAAATGTTCTGACTTTCCAAACTCATCTCTCTCTATAATAGCTGTTTGTGTCTGCATGCATCACTAAGCTCTTTCGCATTCCAGCAAAAATGTAACTGTTAATTGTTCTGATTGTTGAGAAATGGAATTGTAAAGTCAGCTTTTCATAGGGCAGCAGGTGAAAGGGAAATTTCATATCACTTCTGCTATTTTCCATAAAAAGTAGTTTATGTATTCTTTTCAAATCTACTTTACAGATCTCTGTGTAAGATGTTTACCACAGAATTTAAATAGTAACCAGAGGTTGTTGTCGATATTTATTTCTGACGTGTTGGGAAGAGAGGCCAAACAACTTGCTCAAGGTCATATGGGAAGTCTTTGAGGGTGCATTTACACTCTTAGCTCAAAATACGCTATGCAATACGAGCTACGCAAATTGCGTAGCTTATTTCAAATTAATTTCAAAATAGCTTATTTTGTAATTTGCTGCTGTCTACACAATGCCATATTTTGAAAGAGAGCACTATTCCAAAATGTCCCTTAATCCTCATGGAACAAGGTTTGCAGGAGCGTCTGAATAGCATTCCCGTTATTTTGAAATAACAGGTGCACTGTCAAGATGTGGAATAGCTATTTCGGGATACCGGAAATATCCCAAAATAGCGCCACTGACTAGACATACCCTGACAGAGTTAAGAATAGACACCATCTCTCTTGACTACTAGCCTTTACTTTAGTCACTAGACCATGTTTCCTCTCATAGTATGAAAACCAGTGTGTGTAGTATCTTAGAGCAAATGCTGTTAAATTTTATTCAGACTCTCTTCTTTTCCATTACTGTTTTGATTTCATGCGCAACTGTGCCAGCCATTCTGAGCCTACTTCTCATTGAATACCAGACTGAAGTAGAATATATTGTTCCACATTTGCACTGCTTAAACACACACACAGCCCAAGAGCTTACAGTGTTGATATAGCAGCACACATTCTGAAAGCAACATAGCTTAGCAGCAATATTTTCTCCCTTTTTCCTGTCTTAAGTTTCTGTTTGCCTTGTATTCTATAATTAGGCTTGCATTTATGTACTTTGCATGTTCATAGAATAGAGGTTGTGTATGATCACCCCCACGGTTAAGCATGTAATCAGCTGTATGTAAATACAAAACATGACTGAACATTTGGTTTTAATGGCTAAATTTTTAGGCTTTATCCCACACTTGAGTGCACATCCTTATTCCTGCATTTGTGTGTTTATATTTTTGTACACCCTTACACCTGTGTTCACCTGTGTTCACACAGTAGTTAGCAAATGGCGATATGATGCACATCATCTGGGCCAACACAGCTGGGCCTGAACCAAGGGCTTCCAGATTACAAGCATGAGCTATTACAGCTTGAACTGAAGAGTCAAGATTTTCTATTAAAAATCCTGTCCTCTGCAGAGTAGCACGCAGTATGTGCATAAGTGTATGTGTGGACTTGTAGTCTTGGGTGTTCAGGTGAAACCAGAGTGAAGCCTGACAAAAAGTTTATCCCAAAATGTGTGACTATTAGAAGTGAATGAAGTGAGACCTACAATTCTGTAGTTAATGCTTAGTCCCTGCTCCTGCTTCTTCCCCCATTAAGATGTATGGCAAAATCTTCTTGCCTTCACTGGTGAAGAATAAGGTTCTAAATTAGACAACTTATAACCTGTATCTAGTGTCCTCCTCCTGATTTTCTAATGGGTCCTAGAGTGCTGGTTTTCCTTGGGCAGCTGCAGGGAAGTAGCTATTGACAGAGAATGCCATCCCCCATCAACTACCTGATAACACAAGGGGTAAAATGATCTCTCGGCGTGCTGCTTTTATTAAGACTTCAGCTAGATCAGTGTAAAAGTGTTGACACCTCTTCCAAAATCATTTGAAAATGAATAAATTCTAATAGAATCTGTGAAGATGCCAATTCAGATTGAGAGTTTGTTTGGTATTACAATCTGAGGAAGGACCTAACATGTCTTTGAATGGTTGATTGCCAAAAAATATTCATGTGGCATTTTTCTATCAAAAAGACAATAGCCCTATGGTTAAACTTCAAAAATACCTCTGTCCCATTTTAAAAAATGATTTAGGAGCCTCTGGTGCATTGAAAGTCAATGGGACTTAAGAGCTAAAGTGGCAAAGACACTTTTCAAAATACAACTGCAGTGTTTTCCAAAATGTTCTTCCAACTCCAGTGATTTTGAAAGTATGTTCAAAGATCATCTTTCCCACCCTCAGGCATTTGAAAAGGGAGAAGGATTGTAAGGATGGGGAATTTTGTTTGTGGAAGAAAAAGATGGGAATTTAAGTTTAGTGAGGGTGATTTAATTTAAACTGTACTGCAACACTTGGGATGTATTTTAAAGTAATGTCAGGGTGCCTAAAGGTAGGACATAGGGATAATAAATTTCATTTAATCAACTAATTGACTAGTCATTGGATTTTCCATTGGCTAGTCGATTAGTTAAGTGGGGGAGCAGCAGTGGGGTTAGCTCCTAGCCCCAGGAGTTAACCCCTCTGCAGCTCTGCCTTTTGTATCCTCTTAATACATTTGAAAGGATGAAGCACAGCGGGGGGACCCTGCGTGAGTTGGGACAGCTGATTCCTGGCTTGTGCAGGGTCCCCGCTGCTGTGCCTTTTAAATGTATTAAGAGCTGACAGGCTCTTAATACATGTAAAAGGCTAATGTGCAGCAGGGGGGACCAGGTGCAAGCTGGGCCATCTGATTCCCAGCTCGTGCCAGGTCCTGTGCTGCACACTAGCCTTCAATGTAAAAAGGCTGGAGCTCAGCAAGGACCTGATGTGAGCCTGCTCACTCTGGGTCCCCCCTACTGAGCTTCTGATTTTTAAATGCATTAAGAGTCAGCAGGCTCTTAGTACATTTTAAAAAGCAGAGGCTCAGTGTCTGGGACTGGGCACGAGCTGGGAATCAGTTGATTCCTAGCTCATGGCCGGTCTCTGCTACCTCCCTGTCTCCCCTGCCCCCTGTGGAGATGTCTCCCCCAGCATTGGCTCCTGCTCTTCCCACCTTGGTGCCTCTAATAGAGGCAGCAAGGCAGGGGAGCGACTATTCGAGGGACTAGTCACTTACATCCCTAGCAGGACATTTAAACCTGCTATAAAAAACAGAATGTTGATGATTCTAACAGAGCACAAATGAAATGACTTGCACCTGTCCCCTCCCCACCTCTAGTTCACATATTGTAGGAGTAACATGGTTCCTTTGGAATTCTTCTGCGTTGAGTATGGATTTCTGTTTTCATTTTTAAAGTATCAAAACATACTTTGGACTACATGTAAATAGGAAAGTGTGAATCAGTGTTGCAGGCTGTTGCAATTAAAGTAGACAGAACTCTGTACTGATCCAGGGTGTTTATAAAAGGACATGTGTGTAAAAACCGCAGTGTGTGTCCAGAACTTCTATCCCAGACTGACCTTGGCATATTTGCTCAGCTGTCTAAAGAACATTCCTGGCATGAGGTTAATGGCAGATCCTGTTATTGAACACAGTTTCTGAACTGTCCTGTATTAACAGCAGGAAGGTTTATTATTTAAACAATTATGCAGTATGAAAAAGTACATCTTGAAATTGTTGGTTACTTTTGGATGAGATCTCAGCTGGCCACTTAAGCAAGAAAAAAATCACAAGGCCAGTCAGAGGAAGATGAACAACACTGAATTAATGCTCTCTAGTTTTAAATGTTTAGTGCTATCCTCTTTTGTGAGCAGTTGAAGAGGAGGAAGGGCAGGCAATATGTAACGTAAAACGTGGACAGTGATATTGGCTGGTAGTAAAAATACTATTTTAAAAATACTAGAGGGTAATTTTTAAAAATAGAGAGCACAAATATAAATCCTTTTGCTAGAGCCAATGGGAACTCAATATAATGTTTGTCCTTTTCCTCCATTCCTTTATGCATTCTCCAAAGTGCTCTTAGCTGAAAAAATTGGACCAAAAAGTATCAAATAAAAGAATAATGGTGGTAACTGAAGAAGAAGATGCAATTGGAACTGTTTACTGACATCGTCCTAGTGATAAGGTCTAGTCATCTTAGTTCCCTCCCTGTAATTAATGTCAGTCCGTCAAAACTGTAGAAATATGCTAGGCCAGGAAAAAAAATGATAAAACAGATCTTGCACATTTTTATCACTAAAAATACAAATAAACAGTATTTTTAAATCAAAGTACATTGATAAATACAGGAGTAGATTTAAAAAAAAACAAAAAAACAAAGCACCTTACATTGCAGAAAATTATATATTTTTGAGAGAGAGAGAGAGCCAGCGCCAGCGCTGTCTACACTGGCCTCTTGCGCAAGAAGGCTTATCCCTGAGCAGGAACGTCAGCGTATTTGTGCAAGAAGCACTGATTTTGTACATTACAACATCAGTGTTCTTGTGCAAATACTCGCGGCCAGTGTAGACAGGCGGCAAGATTTTGCGCAAAAGCAGTTGCTTTTGTGCAAAATCTTGTCAATGTAGACACAGCCTAATAGTACTGTGGTTTGACTTCCTTGAATGTTTTTAGAGAGCAGATGGTGCTAGTGGTGGTATCCAAGGAATGGACATTTTGCAAAGAGAATAGAAACATTTTAAAATACAGTGATCCTTAGATACAGATACCAACATGCTCAAACATCAACTGCCTGAATTACTGGGTTTTTTTTTTTAAATATATTTAGGGCACCTTGAAAGCAATTGAAATATTTCTCCATCATAAACCCGATGGCCTCTAAGTCACTGAAATTGAATCATCTAGGTATTCTTGAAAGAATCCACAATCGTAGAAAGTTCAGTTAGGGCTACTGAGTGTTCAGATTGTGGGAATAATAAAAAAATAGGTATTTGAAAGAAATGTGTGTTTAATTCTAGTAATACTGTACTTTATATACAGCCTTTCATTTCAAAGCGCTTTACAACTATGTACATGCAGTACTATTGAAATGAAGCCTGAGGGGGTAGCCAGCCAGCGTAGAGCTCCCATACACATGCCCAGTGGAGTGAAGCTGGAGAACATTGCCTAGCAGGGTCCATAGAGGCAGCACTCACATCCTGTGGCCCAACCTCCTTCCCTGAATATGTAAAGGTGGCACCACCCTGACTTCCCCTCAGGTCCTTCTCACTGCCCATGACTAGAATTGGAGCTCCATGGAGTACTTTTGCCTCACATTTCCAGTCTGTTTCTTGAGAATTTTTTCCCCTCTAGGTATGTTAGTTAGTACCTTAGGTTTACTTGAGTGTTAGAGTAGTTGTCTGTCTGGGTGATGCCCTCACCTGGCTTCAAGCATCGTCCATCATGTGTGGTGGTGGTGTAGAACGATTCCCAACAGAGATCTTCACATCAGGTGACTACTGTGATCTTCGTGAGGGTCACTTTAAGGAATGGTGAGCCATCTGTAAATTGTTCAAGAGGAGGGGGGAAGAGCCTTATGGTTGACTCTGTACCTTCCAAGGAGGCCATGAGGCCCACTTCATCACTGAGTCCCATAACTGATCAGTAGTCACCTTCAAAACCTGTAAGTGATGGCACTCCACTTTCAGACCCCGCT
The DNA here is from genome assembly GCA_032595735.1 of Pelochelys cantorii. Taxonomy (NCBI): domain Eukaryota; kingdom Metazoa; phylum Chordata; order Testudines; family Trionychidae; genus Pelochelys; species Pelochelys cantorii. Next base: position 20,123,820 of record CM064339.1, read on the forward strand.
GTCATCTCTATGGGTATGTCTAAACTGCATCCCTTATGACTCCTGCAAGGAGGTTTACAGGATCTGTCAAAAAAGGCTTTCTTTCTCGACAGATCCCCCTCTAGACTGCCGCTTTTTGCTAACAAAGTGCTGAGTCGGCAAAAGCGGTGGCCATTTTTATGCAACTTAAGTGCGGGATATTTAAATCCCCACTTCATTTGCAATGTCGACCTACCTAATCTGCATCCCTCTGACAGAGGGATTCAGTCTAGACATACCCTAAGAGAGAGAGGAGTCATTCCCCCACCTGTGATGTGGAAGAGGTCCCATAAGGCTAACTGGGACCAATCTAGGGCCTGGAGAGACTCTTCCTTATCTTACCAAGAGTGCTGGGTGGCACTGTTTTCCTTCCAGCACACAGGATGAAGCAGATCTATCTAACCATTCCCCAGGACTTTGCTGAGATCGGCAACAGCTCATCTGTTGACTCCAGTTCCAGCTGTGCAGCATCCCTTGAGTCCAGTGCTGACTTTCTCCAAGCTAGTGGCCTATCAGGTAGCTAAAGACCTGCTTTGACTCAGTCCCTGTCCATCCACTGGTTCAGCAGTTTTCCAGTGCTGTAGTTTCTACTGCTTCATCCTTCATCTCCCCTTTTCTGTCTTGAGTTGCAGAGCTTGCAGGTTTCTCACCGCTCACGTCTCAGGCTGTGGAATTGCAGTTGATGCTGTGCCTGGTGCTGGAAGCCCCCCTCCATGTGGGTGTCCCCTCTCAGTATTATCATTACTCTAGCAATAGATCCTGTCATCAAGCTTAGTACCAGGGAGAGATCACTGGTCCTGCTGGTGGTTCCTGTTCTTGAATCACCAGAGAGACCAGCCACCACTGAGCTTGTTCCTTCTCGATCTACAGGGTTTTCTCAACCAGATCCTGTGGTTCAAGAACAGGATACATCACTGGCATAGAAAATCGCTGCTTCTTCCTTACCACACTGACCCTACCATGCCAACCTCCTCCTCTCCCTCAAGGCTTAAGGATTTTAAGTTATATCAGGTCCTTCTGAAGCACATGGCCGCTACCTTAGGCATCCAGGCTGAATTTTTGCCGGAGAATATGCATAAAGTTGCTGGATATTCTCTGTCAGCTTGAGGGAGAGGAGGCCTCCCAATACATGAGTCTTTCATGGAGCCTGCAAATGCCGTCTTGCATACTTCTACTTCATAACCTCTCATATTAAAGCATGTGGACAAGTGATTTGTTCTTGAGGGGGTTGTAGTCTGGGTTCCCTGACTGATGCTTTTCACCTGACCTGGGAATCAACACTCCTATATGCTTCTCCTCCTACTTCAGTCATCCTACAGGTTGCTTGGAAGCTGAATTTGATTCATGTGAGGCCCATCCATGTATCTCTTAGCATTAATGGTTAGATTGGCGGGGGGGGCAATGTTCAGAGGTGGCCTAGCACCTTTTGATAGGCTGCTGTGGTGTACTGTGATGTTCTGTGGAATACTGTTGGAAGAAGAGTTGAATTGTTTCTCCTGGGACTTCCAGTCTAAGGCAGATTTGTGAAGTTGGGCCATGTGCACCTGTGAATCACTGTTTCTGGCTAATGGGAGCTGCAGAAAGTAGTCTGAACCACACTTTTTCTTGCAGCTCTCATTGGCTGGGAATGGCAATCCGCAGCCAGCAGGAACTTCAAATGGCCGTACCTCCAGATGTGCAGATAAATAAAGCATCGGTGGCCCGCCAGGGACTAACCCTAGTGAACCTATGGCCATGGGCCAATTACTGCCCACCATTGTTCTAGATCAAGAAAATCCCAGGAAAGAAGGATTTAATTTAGACATAGGTAGAAACAGTGTGGGCTGCAAAACATTTTTGCCTTATTTTTAAATAGTTATTTTCCCTAGGCAACTTTTTACTTCTTCCAGCCAAAAATATTCACTCATCACTAGATATTTGAAATTTTTAAAATGAAAGTCTTTTTTACTGGAAATGGTTCATGTTGAAAAATAGGGAAAATTCTTCAAAAACGTGATTAAAAAAATCCAAGGAATTTTTCTTTCCCTGGAATGAAGGCTCTCTTACCCCATTCACTATTCTCTTGGGGTATGTCTACACTTCATGCTTGTTTCAAAGTAAGCTATTCTGGAATAATAACCCCCGAAATAACTATGTCGAAATAGGCATCCACACTGATTGGAGCCTGAATTGCATTTCAAGCCCCCCGGAAACAGTCACTTCCTGGAGCTCATGCTTAAAGGGGCTCCCCTCTACAGCCGGGTCTCGGTCTTCTCTCCATTGCCTACCTCCTTGAGGAACAGCGAACTCTTCTCACTGCCTTCTCTGGTTGCCCTTGCGGACACCACAGGACTTCTGCCATGGAGCTAGACCAACTGCAAAGCACTCGCCAGCTCTTAGACCTCATGCCACAACCTCCTGGCACAGTTATTGCAGGCTTCCCATGTGGCACTGAAGGACCAGCACCAGCAGCTCACTCTGGGGCACCTCGTCACCGCTCTCCACATGCTTCTCATGCAGCACTGCCTCTTCCACCCTTCCCTGCACACCACGCACCATTGCTTCTGGCACCGGGACACCAGTTCTGACAGATGGACCAGATCATCATGGAGTGCTGAGATGATTAGCAATGGCTCCAGAACTGCTGCCTGCAGAGGACACCTTCTTGGAGCTGTATGAGTGGCTCTCCACTGCCCTCTGGTGATGTGACACTCACATGTGACCCGCCTTCCCCCTCCAGAAGTGTGTCACCATCACTAATTGGAAGTTTGCCATGCTGGACAGCTACTGCTCCATTGGGAACCAGTTTGGCATAGGGAGATTGACCGTAGGGGCCACGCTCATGCAGGTAATAACTCTCTTGCTATTGTCCAATGATGTTGGTGAAGCATTGGAATGGGGCTGGAGGTTAGCTTCCTCTCCCCAGACTTCAATGAGATCTAGGATCTCTGCACTAGACCAGGAAGGGGCCCTCTTCTTCTGCCCCTGGTCAGGGGCTTGGGAGCTGGCTACCGGTTCTCTAGCAGCCCTGGGTCTTGGTGGGAGTGCTGGGGTTGCTCACGGCAGCACAACTGGGTCCTGCAGTGTGGCACAGGGATGGCAGGGCCTGTTTTGTGCCATGAGCTGTTTCCCCTGTGGCTGCAGCTTTAAAGACTGCAAGGGAAGTGAAGCTATAGAGTTCTAAGGGGTGTGGATAGAGTGGCCACCAAGGCAGCTGTGAGAAGCTCTGGAGGCCAATTATTTTGTAATAAGCACAGCTGCACCATCCACACACACCCTATTTTGAAATAGCTATTTCAAAATAGGCATTATTCCTCATGAAATTAGTGTTTATTATTCCGGAATAAGAAGCCCGTTATTTCAAAATTATTTTGAAATAACAGGCTTACCGTGTGGACGCTCACCTTGTTATTTCAAAATAATTATTTCAAAATAATGCTGTAGTGTAGACGTGCCCTAGTAGGCCTCGCCATTACAGCACCCAAAAGGTACTTTTCTTCCCTCATGGGAATGGTCTTGTGTGTCTCCATCTTCACTCCCAGTATTGTCAACCCCAAATATTCAAAAACCATGTCATGAGCTTTAAAAAAAAATTGTGAGGGTGGTCTTCTGATTTTAGGGCTTTAACTGCAACTGGAGCTTTAAGAAAAACACAAAATGATGTGAGACTTCTGATTTTAAAATAGTTTGATGTGGTGACACCGAGAACACCAATGTTCTACAAAGCTTCAATATACTACAGCTGTCTGGGACTGGGCTTTTAAAAAAATGAGATGTCATACTATATTTTGGGAATAGCCCACATAATGAGTAACAAGTTATGAGTCCTCTGTTGTAATTATTCTCAGGTGAGTAATTCCAGTAAATTCATTGAGCTACTCCTGTGACTAAGGGTTGCAGGGTTACACTATACATTTTAATGATTTTAATTAGTGATTTTTGGTGCATATCTATATACACTTTAAATGTACAAAATGCAGATTTTTATAGAAATATTTAAAATGTCCCAGTTATAAATCATTTATTATGGTGATCCCCAGTGCAATAGAAATCACTGTAAAGAACAAGATGAGGAATATTTTGTAATGAAAGATTCCATATAAGTGTCTTTCCATTTATCTTAATACTGGTTGTATGCCTGAGCAGAATGTCAAATGGGCAAATTGATGCAGAAAAGATATATTATAGAAAATTAACATTTCTGAGGACTCCAATGTAGGCAAATGATTTTTTTCATCAACTAAAGTGGATAAAGTCATTGTAACTCTTCTATGTTACATGTTTTGTGTGACATTTAACTTTCTACACCATTATATTGTATTTTACGTTCCTCATTCTGCATGATGTTGTATAGAAACTGCAGAAAGCCTATATATCTTCAGAGTCTGACCTTAGATGGTGAGACTCAAAGTAATGAACATTCAAACACAATTTGAACTTTAACTTATAAGAATCATGAGTTAATCAATATCACTTTCCAGAAAAGGTCATGAGATGAGGCAAGTGCTTGAATAAAATAAATGCATTTGAGTTAGCTGTATCTCATAATAATCAGACACTCTTCCACTTCTAAGGATTTTGTTAACATTTTTTTCTAATCATAAATGTTAAGTTTTAAATTTTTAAAACTCTATACTCCATTATTTTATAGTGTTTCTTTATAAAGTGTGGTGCTAGATAATTTAAATATTGTAGTTTCAGTTCCCTGCATATGATCATCACAAGATTAAGTGCAGCTGGAACATAAAGTAACACACTACAGGAATAAGAAATAGTTTTGATGTAAAATTTTTGCATATTAAAAAAGAATTCCATGCATTCTATGATGCCCATTAATTGTGCAGTGGGTATATACCTCACTCAAGTATAGACAAGTCTGCATAAACATTTAGTATATTCCTATTCACAGATTTCCTGTAGTCTGGGGTAGAATATGCCAAAACTTTTGCATTTGGGCTCACCAGAAGAGTCAATATTTTTTCTGCTTTATTGTAAACCAGGAAGAAGAATCTTAGGAAGGAAGATATAGAGACCAGTAGCTTCACTAGTAACAGCAGAATCTCTTATCAAGCTCTCTGATGGTTCATTTGAGCAGAGTCAAAATCTTTTTATTCTGAATTTCTAAATTTTGGATAATCAGTACGTGGGCTCTGAGGTAAAGGCCTTTAAGCTGTTGTCTAAGTGTTCCTTTCAAAAGGCTTTGTTAAAGGGAGACTTGCTTATGTTACGGATTTTGTTTGTGCTGATGCAAGTAAGCATACTTGCTAACACTCAGTTTGGATAAAGCAAGGTGAGGGGTACTTTCTGGGTCCCACTTGGTCAACAGAATGCACAGGAGGGCTCCATCCCTTCACAGTACTTTATAAAGAGCCAGGATATAAACTGCCCTTACACCCTTTGTTGTCAGTTGGCCTCCCTGATTTCAATGGGACAGTCCAAGTGAATCACTACTTGTAAATGTGAGCGAGGGGTTACAATGTTTACTAGTTAATAGCCCTGAATGTAAAGTATGCTTGTTAATTTTAAATATAAAGGGTAATCAAGTGAACCCTTAATAGCGTAATAAGTGATGATAATATGTTTGCTATTTATCAAGTTAGTAGCAATGGTGTGGAGACATGCATATTAAGTCAGATAAAAGGAAATAACCCTCAAAACACTGAGTAAAGTCTGCCATTCTGAAAAGACGATTAAATTCAAAACACTATTTCAGTTTATTGTTGTATAAGTCTTCTGTACTTGGTGAGTAAGTATTTGAGTTTAAAAACAGAAACATGTTTCAGAGATATCATTTTGGAGGCTGTCAGCACATTTAATCAATTTAATAAGAATAATTCAGAAACATGCATTATCAAAAAGTATATTAAACAGTAAAAATCAGTATCAACAATACCCCGATGTGCCTTGGCATGCTTCTTTTTTCATTATGGCAGACTTGAAATACACTAAGTAATTTAATTCTTTCAAGCTGCATTGTTTAGATAGGGTGACTGCATCAGATATTTTCTTGCCTGTAACGGCCACTGGGATTGCCATTGCAGAAGAGAACAGCTGAGTTGCCTCTTAAGCAGTTTTCTTACAGCATCTAGGTACTAAAATGGAAAAAAAATTGTGTGTGTGTCTGTGTGTTCGTTCCTGATCTTTCAACCTCATACTGGATCTGCTTTCGTCTTTGAGCATGAATGCACAAATAGAATGAAATGTTTAACAAAAAGGTATTTTTTTTCTTTCTTAAGTAAATTAATTCATCCATTTTTTTTCCCTTCTCTCTCTCTCTCTCTTGTTTTTTGTACCGCAGAAAAGGAAAGGTGGGAACAGCAGAATATGAACAATTATTAAAATGACTAATTCTAATACATTGTGTGTTCTTTTTCTTTTGCATTTTCCTGTTTTGCAAACCTCTGAACACACTCTGTTAGAAAAATACTGAATACTACATGGGAGAATATTCAAGACCTGTTGTTAATTCTGAGTTCTTATTTAAAGAGCCATTTAGCTCAAAAGAGAGAGGAACCTGAATTTCTATTGTAAGCAGAGAAATTTGATATCCACCTTTTCTTTTATTGCCAAGGGAAAACAAAAGGTTTTTAAAGTTTGCACTTTGTGGGGTGGTTTTCACAAAGTACTGATGTTACTAAGGACCTCAATGGCCGTAAGCTCTTTCCTACTTTTAATGCTCATTTTCCTCACATAAGTATTCCTCATTCAAAGTATGGTAGAGACTGAGCATGGAGTGAAACAGTAGAACATTTTAACGCTAGCACGTCTTGAGAGATGCTGTCAGTCATAGTCACTGGGGGGGATTAGCATATTTGGTGATCTTGTTTCCACATATTTCTAGTGCCCTGAATATTATTACAGCTCCAGTTGTTGGGCAACTTCACACATCTATCCCCTACCTTTGTGTTCAAAGACCAAATGGTACATAGAGAAGGCAAATAGAAGCAAAGACTTGTACCTGAAATCACTTGATAAGTGAATCTTGTAGCACACACTTCTAATACAGCTCTCTGGCTGTAGAACAAAGAATGGTTGATGGATTACCTGTGTGGCAGAGTGGGTGGGAAGTTCATACATTGGAAAATCTTAGCCAAGTAGAGTCAGCAGGACAGGTTGTTTCAATATTTTACACTTGAATTTGGATTCCAAATAGATGAATATTTTGTAATTGCAATCTGTGAATGGGAAATAGGCAAAGTGACCTCAAATGAAAGATCCCATGTTCCAATGCACTTGTTATAATTTTTTTGCTATCATTTGCTAGGATATGGTACATGCTTTCATCACATTAAGTGACGGATTGTTGCCATGGAAGGGACGGGGCATAGGAAGCAACTTCCTGTCTCATGGCTGGCTACTGCACAGAGGCACAAAGGTGCTGGAGTACTTAGGCTGTATAGGGTATGTCTGTGCAGCACATGGAAAAGAGGTCAACACCCATGATCTAGCAGGGCTAACACTCTAAACAAATAGCTGTGTAGACAGCTCTTTGAAATAGCATTTCTGACTCAGGAATCTAAGAAGGGGGTAGGGTGGTCTTCAGAGCCTGAGCTACAACATCTCTATCCAGTTGTATTTAGAGCACGAGCATAAGCTGTTATCAGTCTGTAGGGCAGGGCTGAGAGGCTCACTTCTGCACACAGACATATCCATGTGTGCCGGCTGCCTGACATGGGACAGACATGGCTTCATCCCCATTGCATAAGCAGAAGAATCAGTCAGATGCAGGGAGAGTGGATCATGCTGTACCCTCTGCAAGGTTGATGCATTGTCTTGAAAGCTGCAAGGGAAATTGTCCAGGACGTACGGGGCAAAAGATATGAGGCAAGGTCTGGGGTTTGATTAGGCCTCAACTTTAACTGGGAACTAAATGTGAATAACTTGAGCAAGTCATTGTCATCTTTATGAGTTGCCATGTGGTGGAGGACTACCATCAGCTCCTCCACCCTCTATGCCTGATCTCTAGCCCATTTCAGGGCCACCTCCAACCCCATAGGAGGGTTAAGAACTGGGAAAGTTTGTTGTCTCCTCACTATACTGGATGGTAAGAGCCCAACCTCCCCCTCCTCCCGCTTCAGGGGATGACTTTCCCCAACTCCACTTCCAGTTTCTGTTCATTAGAGACCCTTACCACATCCATTCTGAAGAAGCCCCAGCAATTAGCTTGGATTTCTTTCTCCCCCTCTTCCTAAGTTTCCCAATTCCTGCTGGATTTCTAGATAGTTAATAATTCCCTTTTTAGCATCAGCCAAAAACGAACCTTCCCTTGCTCAGAAAGGTATATCCCACCATACCTGCTTGGCTCTGGTACCAAATGTGATATTTGTGGTTGGAAATACTAACTGGTCCTCCCCATTCTGAGTGATTCACATCTACTCTGGCCTTGTCGATCTGTGGAGCTCTGTTAATGCCCCACTGTGTCCTCTCCTGCATCATCTTAGACTGTCCTCTGTGCCCTCATGATTAAGTAATTTCCCCTTCCAAAATCACTTCCCCACCAGATGTGCAATAATCATTTCAAATGGCTGCTTCCTAATGGTCAAAGACTGCTAGAGGGACATCAGTTGGTACCAGGACATATTCCCTTTCCCCTGCCAACTCATTATTGCCTGCCTCTTGAGGCCCAGCTGTGAACCTCCAGGAGAGCTGGCTGCCCAGCTGCAGGCTCAGTGCATGACACTGTGTTCACAGATCTGAACACTGACTCTCAGGCTCTGCTCTCCTGTTCTTGAAAAGAAGCGAAATGAACACATTCACACGGCTGGACTCTCATTCTCAACTGAAGGCCTCATACATCCTGTATGTATTTGAATACCAGCAACCAATTACCTGTATTCCTTGAGCATGGTGCAATTTCATGATGGACCATCGCTAATTTTTCCCGCTTGTGTAATTTAGCTACCAGCCGATTTACCCATATCATGGCAATACCTGGCAAGGCTTTGTGGCTCCTCTGGACCCAACTCCCTTCCTAATCTTTGTCCTACCCATTTTTATTACAGGCAGTACTTTATGGCTGTACTTCCCTTGCATGCTCAGTGATTCCCACCCTCAGACAGGAATCCCTCATTAGGTAGGACTCAACAATAACTAACAATACCTAGATCTTCTAGCACTTTCATCAAACACTGTACAAAGGAGGGCAGCATCTTTATCCCCATTTTACAGATGGGAAAATGAAGGTACAGAGAGGTGAAATGATTTTTCCAAGGTTGCCCAGTGGCCAAACTGGAAATAGCATTCAAGTCTTCTGAGTCCTAGTCTAGTGCTGTGATTACTGGTTCCCCAATTCCAGCTGGGGTCTTACCTGCAGCAACATGCAACTGTGCCTCAATTGTCCCAATTTTGGCAGAGGGTTCCGAGCATGAGAGATCACTCAGGCTGAAGGTACAGAATTTGTACACCCTCCTCCGATGCACAGGGACAGCAGCTTTAGTTGAGCCCTGCAGGCACACAGCTCAGGTGATTCCTCTCTTTTCCTCCCAATCAGCAACATCTGAAACATCCCATCTCTCTCTTCTCCCACAAGTCCAAACAAGTCCCTTCCTTAGTTATTGTTGTGGGAGTCAGGGGCAGAGGGAGGGGTAAATTCTGGGTTGAGTCCTCCGGAATTCCATCTGGAGATTCCAGCCTCGCTTTCCTTGCCTCCCTCCTCCACACACCCACTCTTTTACCATGCCAGAAATCACCACTACAGATTGCACAATGGCAAGAGGTTTTGTTTAAGCAGAACTCCATAGGCACAAGTGCATACTTCTTCACATTTGGAGTGGCGTGGAGTAGATCTGTTGTTGTGATCTGAATTACAAGTCTGGAATTGTTTACAGATGGGCTTTTTGTGTAATGAGCAAGCCTACTAGTAACCGTTCAACTTGGAAGCCTGAGATAAGGAGGAACAGTGCCGTGGTACATGTGCCAGGATATTTGAAGGGTACTTTTATACAATAGGCTATGCTGTTAATGTTTCACGTTTGTTCTACACAGAAGGGCGGGAGAAGGGGCTGGCTTTTGAAGCTATTTCAGGTCAGAGCAGGACAATCTACTTTGAGCCTCAGGATACCCCTTTGAAGACTTTTGATCCTTCTAGCTGATAATTTATCATCAGCCTAGAGGCAGATGGAGAAGATTTTCAACTTAATGTTTCTGTTTCAGTCCAGGACTGATCCCTTTCAGTCATGCTGCTGCTTGAAGATGAAAGCTCACCATTCCTCCCTTGGGTCTGCTGCAGATTCTGTATCAGACACAAGGGGAACAGGATAGGCCTGGCATACAGTGTAAAGGGATGTGAGCAGACCAACAGTTTAGCACAGCTTCAATGTTGCAAAAGTAATTATGCAGCCAGATGGAACCTGGAAATACAGTGAGAGTGGTAGGCAGAAGTAATATTGTGCATAAGCCGTTTTCGTTAAAACTCCTAAGTAAGCCAAATGAAAAGTTCTTCAGCAAATATACTTTCTGAGGACCATTTTGATAGCAGTAAATGACTAAATACAGAAACCACTGGAGAGTTACTCCGTTATTGGGAACCATTTTAAATTATGTAGTATTTCAAAGAATCCACTCCTAGTTGATTGCTTAAAGGCATTAGCATTAATTTTCTTCATATCTATGACAGTAAGCTTAGAGCAGTGTATATTGGCAGTGTACCACAGCCACATACATCTGTAAACAGCAGTATTGCTACAGCATTCACAGTGGTCATAATATTAATGTTTACAGAATTGCTTGTTTTTACTGTGAATTTTATGGACCTTATTTTTCTTCAGACGAATGTTAATCACCAATAACTACACTGGAGTTCCTACCATATGCAGGTGTGAGATATAAGCAAGAATGGGGTCAGGCTCCAAGTCTCAGGCTGACACAATGGAATCTACAGCAGACCCCAATGGAATGGTTTCATTCCACAATGGAATCTCTTCCTAGAGATTCAAGCTAGGAAAATCAAGGGGTTTTTAACAATAGGCAAGGCTGGAGGTGATGCAGAGATTTTAGCATACTAGCCTACATTTTGGCAGAATGCAGTGTAAATTTTATTTAGATTACAAGTGAAATAACTATATCATCTCAGTCTCCTAGGTATTGAAAAGAACCTAGGTACTGAAAATAACACTTTTCATTGTAGCTTAAATGAAGCTAAGCTTTGGAGACATTGCTTTACTAAGTTGTATACAGTTTGTCACACCAAAATTTTAACCTGCAATACCCTTAATGGGACATATTCTCATCTCAGTTACACAGTTGCATCCCTTTTGTCTTCACTGGAGTTACACTGGTATAACTGATCAGAGAAATTGGCTCGGGTGAGGGGGCTTCTTTTTGTTTGCACAGAAAATAAAAGTATATTCAATTCTATCAGACATAATGAAATACAGTACTAGTATGACTACATTAATAACAAACACTGCAGCACAGAAGAAATATTACCTAACTCGATCATGCAGTGACAGATGGCAAAGTGATATATTTGTTAATGCATTATTATGAAATAGCGGTCTGTTTGTTTGTCCTAATATATATACCTCCTGGGAATAACTGTAAAATACAATTTAGAATTCCATTTTTTCTTCTGAGTTAAAAAACCGAAACCCATGATATTTAAAAAAACAAAACTTTTCAGTTATGTGCTGTTAAAGATGATAATGATGGCCACAGATACCATTTGTCAAGCAGGTGGAGACAGGGCTGAATAAATTGCCATGATATGTTTGCATACTCATTACTTCAATTTACTGCAAGGAAAGAGGACTATACATTGAAAAAGGGGTAAAACTGTAAGCAATAACTGGATAAATTGCACACTGAAAAAACACGATGTATGGGAAAGGCTTAATTAATATTGTAGAAGTTAAGAGCTAAACACTTATAAAGGAAAGGCATCTAAATAAATGATAGTTTGAACTATAAATTCATTGGTAAGCTTTACATTAATTATTTCAAAATATGTTATTACTTTTCCAGAACAGTCATAGCAATAATTTTAAGATCACAAACATTGGAAAAATTAATCGATTTAGCTTCACAATACTATAGTGGTGTTATACTCCATGTATTGACAGATGAATGATACACTGAGTTTGTGACTTCCCAAGGTCATGTACACCAAGAGAGTGGTAAAACTATGAATAGAACCTGGATCTCAGTCATCCAATCAGCAGAGGCATAGTGAGAGTGTTATGTGCCTGGGGGCAAAGGCAAAATTTGTGCTCCACCCCACTAACCCGCCAGCAGAGATGGAGAAGGGTTGGGCTGGGGGCGAAAGGGCAGGGAGGAGGCTCCAGCCAGCGGTGGTGGATGGAGGAGGAGCAGGTGAGCCGAGGGATGACAGGGAGAGATTAAATTGGCACTCCCCTAGGATGGTGCCCAGGGGCAAATCCCCCCCCCCCCTGCAACCTCTTGCTATAAGTAATTTAATGAATTACTTATTTTACTAACTACAGACAAATATAAATTATAGTTTTTATGGTTTACATTCTGTTAAATAATTTTTCTCTTTAATTTGTTCATATCCCGTTCTCATTAGGTTCATGTCTTTTACGTAAAAATGTCAAATGCTTAAAATACGTAATTTTTATAAAACACGAGAAATAAATGTTATACAACCCAAATACGAATTTCATCACTATATTTCAATGAAGCATTTAAAACCATTGTTATAGCAAATGAGTAACTCATTGCTTTAATGAATAAAAGGTAAAAAGATTTTGAGCGTATCAAATTTATTGTAAGTGATCTGTAATGCTTCTAAACTGCTAAGTTACTTACCTAGTTAACCTAGGTGTTTTTCATACTATCGCACAGTCTACTACATCATAACTACATCATAGTTATGAATGTAAGAGATTAACTTACCTGTTAAAATAACACTCAGAAAAACTTGTAAATAAAAGTAACACACAACACAAGAATTGCCCTCACTCTCTTGAGGGCACCTGAAGCAATAAGTAGCCTAAGGCTGACGTTATACTGCAAACGTGGCTTTTTGTCTTCCACAAGGACTTTTTCCTTCAGGCTACCATGAGATTCTATCCTTAAGTAAAGGAGAGAGGTCTCTCTGAGCTGCTCTTCCAAATTCCACACAAGCCATTCAACTGAAGCCATAGATGTCAAGATTCAAGGCCAGCCTTGCCTTTGGCAGACTGCCTTGCCAGGTGTTCACAATCACAACATCCAAACACGTATAAGACTTTTAGTTGAGAAAGCCTTGTTAATCCCTAGTATCTGCTAGGACTGGGAGATGTGGGTGACCTATAGAAAACACCAGCATTTTCTTTAGAAAATCCACAACAAAACGTGGGGGGGATCGATCACCTCAGTAACTCCTTTAGAATTTAGGCCCTGATTATCCAGCACCAGCTGAGGTACTGCGGGCACTGTGTGCACATGTCTGATATATTTTTACCAAAACTGCTGCCTGCTCAACTCGCTGAAACAGAAAGGAAACAGCAAGGCCAAAAGGAATGGTTTAGAGCAGTGTTTCTCAAACTTTATAAAAAAAAAAAGTACCTATTTTTCAATAAATATATTGAAATATATACCCACTCCTGCCCCAAAGCCAGGTACTCCCAGCCCCTACTCTAACCCAGTGCCCCACGCATCCCCCAGAACCAAGCACCCCCAGTGTCCCCCCCCATCTTAACCCAATGCACCCACCCCTCCACCAGAGCCAGGCACCCCCAAACCTTCCCCTCCGCTCTAACCCAATCCCCCTCCCCCTCCCTCAGAGCCAAGCACCGGATGTACAGTAACCCTACCTTTGAAGTTCCTGCTCCCGCCACCCGGCCCTGCCTTGGCGGATTGATTGCAGGGAGCAAGTGGCCCACCTCACCCCAGCCTGGTGCCCCCCTAGCGTGGCACCCAGGGGCAACTGCCACCCCTTGCTACATCTCTGCCAATCAGTTAAAGTAAGTGAAAGTTAATTTGTATGTTGTTTGCATGTCATACTCATGGGGGACCTGAGTGTCTTTGTTCTAAGCACCACACTACAGGGGGATGAGGGAAAGACTTGAGAAAAGAGTGGTAATACAGATGCAAGTGGGGGGAAAAGGAAAAAAAAAGTGATACTATAAAATTTTAAATCCTTAGGAGAGAAAGACATCCCAAGCAAGGAAAAAGGAAAAGAGATGTCAGTGAAGAAGAAAGAAATAGAAAACCTACGCTTCTCTAAAGTGCATTTTTCCACAGACTTCAGGGAGCACTAGATCAGACTCAGAGTAAGTTTAAAGAACCACAAACCTCAAAACAAAACCATAAAAACTATTGTTTCATAAAATGTCTGGTGCTCAACTTTTTACAACATTTTATACGTTGCCAGGGAGCATGGTTGCATAGAGAGAGGACTCTTGAGACACCTGGTTATGGATGGTAGATGGACACAGGAGCCTACTATACTTACATAAAAGGAAGAGAATAATTCAGTTTGGTTTTATGAAGCTTTTCACATTGTGAATGCTGGTATTTAGTGCACTTAGAAATGTTTAAGTTTATTTAAATAAACAGAAAACTGTCCTTCTGTGATGTGCACTTACCCACAGAAAGAATGAGTCAATTGATGATATAACACAAGGAGTGGGTTGGAAAGGAAGGACACTTCCTTTCATTGTAGCATGTCTGAACTTAGGCCCTGATTTTGCTTTGTTGCCTGGGCAGAGCCCTATAAATGTTAATGGAGTTTGGCCAGATATAATTGTTTATCAGTCATGAACTATAAGCTGTTGAAGCAAATGCTCCTCTCTGGTTAGGCGGCTAATCAAACAGCTTTATTGATCAATAAGGCACAAAGTGAGCCAAACGTGGTCCCAGCAGAGCCGGGCCCAGTAAGGCTGGCTAATACAATCAATCCTAGTATCTTTATACCCTTAACCAAACAAGTCTGACGTCAGGGCATCCAATTACAGAAATCATCAATTAAACTTAGAAAAGCAAAACCTTATCAGCAAGATGGTGGGCAGGTACTAGGGAGTGAAGCTCCTTTCTCAACCAGCTCAATTAACACATTCCAATAGCACATCTGTCTGGCCTGGCACATGGGGTGATAGAAAGTTCACTCTGGTCTACGTGCTAAAGCAGGAAGCTGAAATGGTTTCTGTTATACAAGATGGCTTCTAGCTAAATATGAAATGGTTTCCACAAAGCTCTTCAGGATAGGAAGTTGAGCCAAGATTTTCCTAAGTATCTAGTGATTTTGAGTGCTCAGTATTTTCTGAATAACCAGGTTCCTTTTAAGATGTCTAAGTTGTGCATCGAAAAACTTAGGCATTCAGAATCACTCATCTCTTTTGAAAATATTGTCCAGATTTCTTTCTCTGTACTATAACTTACCTGACACATTTCTGTCTGCTATAAAATAATATAATTTTAATGGAGGTGTCAGATAAGAAATATGGTAGGTTTTGGGCCTAGTCATTTTGGAGACTTCGGTGCATAAAATCTGTGTTCTCAAGTCTCATGAGAAACATTGACATTTTCTGCACTATTTAGAATTTCTTGCAGTAAACTCTGGACATACACATTTTTATTTCTTGATTTTTTTTTTTTAACATCAGTCTATATTCATTTTACTGGTTGTTGCCGGAAAGAGTGAGTCTCAAGTCCGACAATGGGTTCTCAAAGTACAGAAAAAGCTACACAGGTATCTGTCAAATACAAGCAGTTTATTTCTTGATAGCTATCAGCTATGCCCCTTAACTAAAAGAACAACATGATAGGAAAAGTGGCATTTCTTACATCCCTTCTGCTAGCCGGGGAACCCGTTTTGGCTGCAGATGAAGTGGGAGACTATCAGCTTCCAAGGCACCAGTACCCAAAGCCCATCGGTGAGGTCCAAATTGCTGTGCTCTGGTGAAGCTTTAAATACTGTGTCTCTACCTTGTTTGTGCAATTTGGAAATGTCTGGGGGTTACTCATTGCTTGTTACAGTATGGCTCAGTTATACTGCTTGTCCTTTGACTTTGTTTACATGATCAGTACATTTAGGTAGACAAGATTGTTATGTTCCCGCCCTTATCTACAATCCATTCTTGCTACAATGGCATATGTTCCTAGAGGCTTGCTTCGGCTCATCAGTAGTAGGGAAGAGGGTGGGGAATGAGAAAGGGGGGGAATGCAGGCCTCACCCTCCCTATACTTCACAAGTACAGAGTTCTTCCGCAATTGACCCCTACACTGGTCAATACCATATTTGTAGGCCTAGGAATGGGGAACGTCAGGGACGTGCTGTTAAATTATCATTGTGCACACAAGCACATTCAAGCTCTTTTTTGTTTGGCCATGGGTCTGTTTGGAATCATGAATCCATGTCTGTAGATTTATTTTCCCCATTGCCATTCCCTATTTTGAGTCTAGGGATTACAAGAGCGTGTAGACACTGTACCCTTAGCTTGAAATAAGCTATGCAATTTGAGGTACACAAATTGTGTTGCTTATTTAGAGTTAATTTCAAAATAGCTTATTTCATAATTTGGCCCTGTTTACACGATGCTAAATTTTGAAATAAACTGCTATTCCGAAATATCCCTTTATACTTGTGGAACGAGGTTTACAGGAATGTGGGAATAGCCAGCCTGTTATATTTTGAAATAATGGGCTTGTTTCAAAGACGCAGAATAGCTATTTCAGGATACTTCCAGTATCCTGAAATAGTGCCACAGTGTAGACATATCCTAAGATGGCTACCTTATATGCTGGGAAATCAGTGGCAGCAGTGATGGTAGTTTTAATGTCAGGCAGCACTGAAACTTTGGTTTTTAAAAAAATTGTGTCATCTTGCCCTAAATGTCTGAGTTTAGTTTAAAACTACAATCTCTCCTGTGTGGATTCAGATGGTAGAGCAATGTTTTATCACTCTGTGGTGGCCCCAGATCTGATGGATTTTCCCTTCTGTATTTATCTGCTTTAACTACTGATTCTAGGTTTTTCACATTGGTAGCTGCTGTTGCTTCTTTATTCCTCACTGCATTACTGAATAGCTAAGACGAAGGCCATAATTGCCTGTCGTTTGCTATATAGCTATTTGACCAAGGTTTCCCCTTTGGAGATGTTTTGTACATTTGTACTGTCCACTAGAGCTCTTTTCTCACAGTGTGTTATGATTATAAATAAGGGAGAATAAGATTGGCCAATGAATCAAATTGCAGAACACTGAAAAGGTCAAAGTAGTGTGCTTTATTATCTTTCATAGAATGTATGAGATTAAAATTCTGACACCCCATTCTCATGAAATAGGCACTAACAAGCATGGGAAATGACTCACAAACAACTAGCTCTCAAAACAGCCTTAAAACAGCAATCTTGTAGTCAGGAGCAATACCAAAGAGAATGCAATAAGGATAGTCAAGTGGGTTACGAAAGAAATTCAATGCAATACATGGCTTACCCAGCAATTTCAATTATTGTTTAATCTTTGACTGTAATGACATCATTTTGAGTGCAAAGAAAAATAATTGCTACTCTCAATGAGGGTTTTGCCTATTAAGTAAGGTGAGCTTATATCACTCACTGTACTTCCAGTGACAGCTACATGATTCATGAAAACCCTGCTCATTTTGCTTGTTTTGAATTGTCTGTTTTAGGACATCAGATTTGAAATCCGAGTTGCACCATTTTGATAGATTAGATGTCATGGATCAGACAGCCCTGACTCATTCGAATGCAATGGAACAGTTGCCAGTGCTCTGGCCTGGAGGTCAAGGATTTCACTTTCCCATCCCACCCATGCTTTGCTCACTTAGGCCATGTCTACACTAGGGATTTGTCCTTATTTGAAACACTGGCAGCCAGTGTTGAGCCAGTACAGCTCAAATTAATATAGATGAGCAACTGAAACTGGTGGAGCCTTATCCTATTTGAAAGAGACTTGCAGCACCAGTTGTGAGTACCTTTGTCTACATTGTGGTTTTGCTCAGGTTGCACATACATTGGTAGCAAGCCAACATGACTGAAGGTGGACAAATCTTCACAGTAGACAAGTCCAATAAGCTTGCTTACTCTTGTTGCATACATGTGAAGTGAAGGTACCTCAGGGTGCGTCTACACAGCAGGGCTTAACTCTAAATAAGATACACAAATTGAGCAACATCAATTGTGTATCTTATTTCAAAATAGCTTATTTTGAAATAGGGATCGTCTACACAGCACTTATTTCTAAATAGAGAACTCTTCTCCGACTTTCCTTACCCCTCGTACTATGAAGGTTATAGGAGTCGGAGTAAGAAGTCCTCCAGCTTCACAGTATTTTGACACTATTTTGAAATAACTGCCTGCTGTGTAGACACAGATTAAGTTATTTCAGGATAGTGCAAAATAGTGTTGCAGTGTAGACGTACTCTTAGAGACAGACCTCTAAGTTTCAGTTGTCCAGTACAGATAATTTCAACTAGGTATACTCAATCAACCACATGTGCAACTTATAATTCTCAAAGAAATTGTGATAAAGATCTTTTTCCTTTTTAGTGTGAGATGTGTACTATCTTGATTGTTGTTGGACAGGAAACAGATTCTTTGACCTACAAAATGTTCAGTTTCTGTGATCTAAAGAATAGCTTTGCTAAAATAGTTATGAGGAAAGATAATTGAATTTATAGACAAATGAAAATTATTGTAAAACATACTGTTCTCTACCAAGATGCTACCTTGCAATGTTCATTTACCTAAGCATTTATTGTTATGTAAGCAGGGTCTGAAGGACTGTTTGCAATGCAGCCTGCTGAAATGGGAGAGCAGCCTTGGGTGTGGTTATGCTCACTCAATTGTTTAGCTCTGCAAGATAATTAACTGTTGATATGTAAATACAGCTCATGCTGGAATGGGGAAGGAATCCGGAGTGTGGTTATGTAAATCAAGTTCAGCCAGTGCTATAGGCATGATGGATGGTAAATTGTTGGAATGGAATGTGGTGTATTGTAACTAATTTGGCTGTTTTAGGGTCACAAACCATGCTATCCCTAAATGTAGGAACTTTAAAATATGACATCAGTGCTTGCAGGAGAGAGACTGTCATTGTAAAGAGTCTCAGATGAACAAGCTTCCCCCTTCCAGATTTGAGTGGACCGAGTTGAGGGGGGAAGGGACTTGAGCCAGCCAACTACATGCCCACCAGGCATGAGCTGTAAGACTGGTTCAACCTGTCTCCTTTCCCCCCTGTTCTAAGGATAGACCTAAAGCAGACTCCATAAGGAGTCTCTTTGTTATTCCAGTAGAAGCTAGAATCTTTTGGCCAACCTAGGTAGTAGCTAAGAACTGAAATCACAAAGAGCTGAAGTCACTAGTTTGGCCTGGAGCCAGACCCATCGCAACTGGTGGGCAGCCAGTAGGCGCAGGGGCCAGTGGGATGGCTAGCAGGAGCAGGCGACCAGCAGGGCGGCTGGCGGGAGTAACCAGTGGGCGGCTGGTAGGAGGAGCAGCAGGCAGCCAGTGGGACAACTGGCAGGAGCAAGGGGACCACAGGAGCAGCACAAAGGTGGCATTGCCTCAGGCCCAATGTGTGGAGTCATCAGGGTGATTTGTCTGGATCTGCACTGACTGGACAGAGCTGTAAGTGGGGTGTTTGAAGTGGGATATGGAGAAAGTTTGGGTATGTGAATGGGACCCTTACATGGTTGGACTAGTGAGCCTGAGAGGCAAAGGACATTGCTCAATCCATTTGAACTGGGACGTTCACTCGTGGGTTAGTTATGAACCTTGTTTGTGGTATTTTCCCAAGCTAATGTCATGTGACTTCTCTCTCTCTTTCATTAAAAGTTTCTTTTCTACGCTCAGACACTGTGCTTGCGAGTGCAGAAGCATTTCCCAGGCTACTGGGTGGGGGCTCAAGCCAGTTCTGTGTGAGATGGATGAAAAGGAACCCATAGATATTGAACCCGGACTTGGCTGCTGCTGGCACTACCTGGCAGAAGGGTTACAGTTATACCTTTCAACTTAAGTATCTCTCATTTTTATTATCTTTATAGTATATTACATTAAATTTGTTATTTTACTTTTCAAAGATAAGCTCCAAAATGCTAATGAGACTGAGCATTTCATTTTGATCTGTTGCTAATGGCTAAATGGTGATATATTGTCATAGCCTTCCTTGGGACAAAAGAGTGGTATTGGGGAGAAGGAGCAGGACACATTCTTTGTTGGGATGGAGGGCAATTTCAGGCAACTTTTTAGGAGGTGAAAAATGCTCCACCTGGTCTTCTTGCTCCCTTGCTGGTGGGATGGTCCAAATGTGGCAATTGCCCTTGTGCCCTTGGATGGCTCTTCTGTAGGCTGTTGAAGAGATGGACATAGGCATCATATTTCTGCCACTTCTTCTGCACAGCCATGCCAGGTGGGGGACACAAACTGATCCTAAAAGAGGATGTCAGGATCAACAAAAGTTAAAATGTATTGATGGGGATTGAATTTACATATTGATTCCAGGGAGCCCCAAGCCTACCACTATGATGTGCACTGAACATCATATAATGTAGCAATGTGCAATTTCATCTCAGGAAAGTGCCAGTTCCTTAATATGCACAAAATTGCAGTTGTGGCTCCATACAAGTGCACACCAATAAAGATCTTATTCTTTTCCATTCAAATTACTGCAACAAGTGAATTTATTTTTATCTTTAATCTCGTTTGCTTCCCTTGCTATTTTTCTTTATCTTGAACTTGCTTAGTGAAATGTTCATGGATCAGCAAAGTGAAAGGCATCTCTGTCATCTAGAGGTCAGACAAATAAAGCTTTAACAATACTTTCGAATGTCTAATATTTCAAAACTCAGATCCCTCTCTGTTGCTCCCAGTACTTTCAAGAATCTATTACTGCTAATGTGAGCTTCATAATGTGAGCTTACATAAAAAGTACTTAAGATGCCCAATACATAAATATTTAACTGAAACAAAGGGGTGATGGAATAAGAGAGAATGCTCAAGGATCAGTAAATAGTTAAAAGACAGGAAACAAAAGTGGGAATAAATGGTCAGTTTTCACAATGGAGAGAGTTCTGTCCTGGGATCTGTGCTGCTCAAAATATTCATTAATGAGCTGGAAAAGGAAGTGGCAAAATTTGCAGATCCAAAATTACAGAAGATAATTAAATTCAGATCTGACTGAAGAGTTACAGGGACTCTCACAAAACTACATAAAATTAGCATATGAAATTCAGCAATGATAAGTACAAAGTGCACATTGGGAAAACAATAATCCCAACTACAGAATGGAGTGATGGGTATAAATTAGCTATTACCACTCAAGAAAGAGATCTGGGAATCATTGTGGATATTTCTTTAAAAATTAGCACATAGCTCAAGTTTATGTGTAGTTAGGTACACCTGAAACTGAGATTCTCAAAACTTAAATGGTGCTCTGGTATTCTTCCTGGCAAACAGAAGATGAAAAGAGTAAACATAAACCAAGTTATTTCTAACAAATTTATTAGCTCTCATATCATAATAGGCCTGTTCAATATACTACCATCAAAGAGAAATATTAGACATACCAATGATTAAAAATAGCCATTTTAATGAAATGTATGTTTAAAATCCTTATGGTCATAACTTATGGAGAGCAGATGTGATTGCCATTCTAATCTGTTATGTGGTGAACTCTTGCCAGAACAATTGCATTGGATATTTGCATTCATAAATGAACAGACATTTAAGTAGTCTTTTGTGTACATGATCGCAGGAACTGAGCACAAATGTGAACCTAAGTTTACTATTGGCTGCTCACTTCCCTTTGGACAATGTTGATATATTACATTCTTCTGGTTTTTATTTCTTAGCATTTGCTAATAAAACGACTCAGTGACTTCTCCTTCCTCCACCCGCCCTCCCCCAACACTCCTAAAGATAACAATCTTTGGGATTGCATTTTCTTTATAAAGTTGGTGGAAGTGAACATGTACAATAAATTGATTTCTTTTAATGGATTAAATTGTGTGATTTTAATTACTGGAGACATTGCTTTCTCCTTCAGGAAAGACCCATTATATCATGAACTCATAATTAAAAAGGATTATGTACAGTGATGTTGGTCTTTGTATCTCTACTCCTTTTCATTTAATGTTCAATTGTTGCTCAACGATGCTGTTGTTAAAGAATATCAGGATGGAAATGAAGTGGAATGGAAAATGTTATGAAAATTTACAAGAATATTTCCTTTTTCTTTCTATAGTTTGTTTGTGGTGGGCTATATATGGTCCCTTACAGGAGAAAATAAGCACATTTTCTAACACTGGCTTTAACTGTTGAAGTTATCTGCTGATATTGCTTAGATGCTGATCATATGCTGAGGTGTTACTTTGGTCTTTTCAGTTCACTAGAAAAGTGGTTCTCAATCTTTTTTATACCAGGGACCAGCTTGCTGCCTTCCTAAACTGTATCCGGGAGATTTCAGGGACCAGCAACACTCCACGGACCAGTGATTGAGAAATACTGTATTGGAACACTCATAAACTGTGATAGTTAGGTATTTAAAGGGGAAAAATAATCTCTGCAGCTCTTGTGCCACAAAGGCTTCAAAGGTCATCCAAACCATGCAATTACTGTGGTAAATCCTAAAAGAAAAGTACTGTCTGCTTCTTAAGGACTAGTCCCTGCCTACCTGGATTATCAGAAGACAATTGGGCTCATAGTGACCAATCACCAGGTCAGGCCTCAGACCACCCTCCCATGTTGCCTTGTCTATCATCTGACAGTGAAGCAGAGGCATCTGGAGCAGATTTTCATCTCAATAGTCCTCTGCCACTCATCGATAACCTCCCTGGCAAGCACAGCAGGTGAAGCTGCACCATACCTCACAAATTCAACTGTGTCATGGACATCCATGGCCATATCCAAGATTGTGCTGTCTATAGATGAAGCTATCATGGTGGCATCACATGACATATGGCAAACATCAATACCAATGAGCAAAAGATCTGATAGGAAATACTTTGTCCCAGAAAAAGACATGGGCTTTCTCTTCTCTCACACTCAGCCCAATTCACTAGTTGTCGATGCCATCCACCACCATAATAAACAGCCATAGTTTTGGGCAGTTCCCCAGGACAAAGGCCATAATAAGTAAGATTTATTCATCTGAAAGATATATTCCTCTTCCATACTACAGCTCACAGTAGCCAGCTACTTAGCACTTTTGGCAAACTATGATTTTTCCAACTATGGAAAATGGGAGAAACTTATGGGAAAGTGCTGCCTCCCCCCAAATGGGAGGAACTTATGGAAAAGTGCTGTCCCCCCAAATTGGAGGAACTTATGGAACACCTCCCTAAACAGAAATGATCCATTCTGAAATCAGTTATACAGGAGGGACAACTGTGATATGGCATGACACTCGGCCTTACACGTAGCAGACTCAATAGTGCTCATGCCACTGCAACGGCAACAGTTATGCATCAAGTATCATGGTTCCAACGTTCTGGAATCTCCAAGAAGCTGGAAATCAAGGCGGAGGATTTACCTTTTGATAAGATCAAGTTGTTTTCTGCCAAAACTGACGATGTCCTTCCCACAGTGAAAGACTCTCATGCTGCCCTCCACATGTCCAGTATATACACACTGCCAGCCAAGTGTAACTGTTATGTGCCATATCAAAGGCCCAGGGAGACCATGTTCCATCATCCACAACACAGACATTATGATTCCAGCAAATCAAAACAGAGATCTCAGTGAAGGAGACAACCTCAGAATCAGTCTTCTGCTAACCAGGCTCTCAACAACAGTTTTGAGGCATTGGTTGAGGGTCTGTATAACCTCCCCCAACATGAAGTGGAAACACACTCCCATTACACCTTTGTCCATCATTTATGCACACATTACCACTTTAGGGAGAACATAACAATAAACTGTTGGGTACTGGTAATTGTATGAACAGGATACGCCAAACCTTTCCTCTCTGTTTGTCCTACCCTAACCTCTTCCTTTTCCCTCTTCAGGGACTCTTTCTATGAGTAGCTTCTACAATAGGAAGTCAACCACTTCCTATATATAGGTGCTGTGGAGCCAGGTCCAAACCCCTACTTTGGTAAGGGCTTTTTTTCCAACTACTTCATCACCCAGAAGAAGAATGGGGGATGGAAGCCTATCCTGGACTTTCAAAAGTTGAACAAACTCGTACAAAAACGAAGGTTCAAAATGGTGATTCTTCCTACCATCATTCTAGCTCTAGACCAGGAGGACTGGTTCAGAGCCCTTGACTTTCAAGATGCCTATTACCTTATAGCGATATACCCAGCCTACAGGCATTTCCTTAGATTCACTGTAGCTCACAAACATTGTCAGTATAAAGTTTTACACTTCGGACTCTCCGCAGCTCTGCATATTTGCAATGGCAAGGATTATATTTCCCTGCTTAGATGACTGTCTGATAAAGGGCTCAACATACGCTGAAACAACACACATGGTCCATAAAACCAAAGAACTCTTCCAAAGCTTCATCAACAAGCAAAAGTCCACCCTCAGACCAACCCAGCATCTGGAATTTATCAGAGCCCTCCTAGATTCCATCCAAGCCTGGGCATTTCTATTACTTTGATTAACCATATTAGTTGATCTTATAAATACTGTAACCATCAGCCCCCATGCTTAAATATAAACCTGCCTTCAACTCATAGGACACATGGCGGTGACCACTTATGTTATCAGGTACACCAGACTCCACATGTGATGCTTACAGAGATAGCTCACAACAGTATATATACTCATGAGGCACTCTCTGAGCACACAGGTTATAGTACTGAGCAACGTGCTATCCTCCTTACAATGGTGGACAAACCCCACAAGTATCCTCTCTAATACCCCTTCCAACAGGAAACACCATTGATATACATAAAAACAAACACCTCGCCTTTTGGGCTGAAGAGCTCACCTTCTTCAGCACAGGGCAGGTAGATACTCACAGAGACTCAACTTCATATCAACCTCCTAAAGCTCAGAGAATATGAAAGGCATGTCAACATTTCTGCCCCCTCATATGCAATAAAACCATACGCATACTTACCAACAATATGACTGGATGTTTTACATCAACAGACACAAAGTGCCCAGTCCCATTCTCTCTGTATGGAAGTTGTCATTTATGGAACTGATGCATCCATCACAATGTGACCTTTACTGCATCTTACCTGCCAGGAATACACAATACCATGGCAGATAAACTCAGTCAGACTGCCACATATAGGAGCTACATCCCAATGTCTTGACCATCATATTGGGGCCAACTGTAAATAGACCTGTTCACATCTCACAAGAACCACAAATGTCCTTTCTTTTGTTTTTGGGCAGGACTAGCTCTGGGCTCTCTAAGGGATGCCTTGCTAGTCCCATGGAGTGCAGCACTCCCCTGTGCATTTCTAGCAGTGCCAGTGATTCCCCAAGTGATCCAAAAAATTCTCACAGACCGTGCATTGCCCTGGTATGGCCCAGACAGATATGACTCTCTTACCTCTCTCACCTCGCACTGTCTCTTCCCCACTCACTTCCACAATATCCAAATCTCCTGTAGCAAAACAATGGCAGAATCCTGCATCCACATCCACAGAAATTTCACCTCTGGACATGGTTCCTCAGTGGTTCCAAAATGAGGAAATAACCTGTTCAGAGGCTGTAAAACATACTCTTCTAAACAGTAGATGATCTAACAGGGACTACATACCCTCAGAAATGGAAAAGGTTCTCTACCTGGTGCATATGAAAACAACTTGACCCCCATGAGGCACCACTACCTCTTATCCTGGACTATTTACTGGAACTGAAGCAGTCAGACTTAGCTATTACCTCTCTGAGAGTCCACCTGGTAGCTATTACAACATTCTATGTCCAGGTTGACGGTTCCTCTGTCTTTGCATATCTGACCACCAGACACTTTCTAAAGGGCATTCAGAATGCGTATCCCCATTCAGACAACCCATGCCAACATCTAAAAACCCTCCATCCATCCACCCTTCGAGCCCTTACCTATTTGTTCATTATTGCACCTGTCCATAAAAGTGACACTCCTTGTAGCTATCACCTCAGCCAGGAAAGTAAGAGAGGTCATGAAAGACAGAGTCATCCTGCATCTACTCCCAGCCTTTTTACCAAAGGGGGCTACTACCTTTCACGTTAAACAACTGATTAATGTACCAGCTTTCTACCCAAAACCCCACAAGGACCAACAAGAAGTGATCTTGCACATCCTTGACATATGATGCTCATTCTATATAGACAAAACAAGGTCCTTCCACAAATCACAACTACTTATCTCCATAGTGGAATGCTCCAAGGGAACAGTGATGTCACATGCATGGCCCAGCTGACTACTGCTGGAAAAATCACCAGATACCTACAGCAGGGCACCCAAAGGACATACATCTTGAAGAACCATCATTATTGCACAAGGCGAATAATTGCTTTTGATATCCCTGACTAGTGGTTTAACTCAAGAGCTATGTCTAAACTACATCTTATGTTAGCATAATTTATGTCACTAACACCCTTATCCTCAAAGTGATATAAGTTACACTCACCTAAGCACCAGGGTAGACAGCATTATGCTGGTGGGACTACTACTGCCTCTCATGGAGGTGGTTTTACTATGCCAAAAAAACCCTCTTTCCCATGGCTACGTCTACACTGGCGTGATCTTGAGCAAAAACTCTTTTGCGGAAGAGTTCCTCTGCAAAAACTCTTCCAGAAGAGAGTGTCTACACTGGCATATGCTTTTGCGCAAGAGATGTGCTTTTGCGCAAAAGCATCCATGCCAGTGTAGACGCTCTCTTGTGCAAGAAAGCTCTGATGGCCATTTTAACCATAGGGCTTTCTTGCACAAGAAATTCATGTTGCCTGTCTACACTGGCGTCTTGCGCAAGAACAGTTGCGCAAAAGGGCTTATTCCTGAGCGGGAGCGTCAGAGTTCTGGTGCAAGAAGCCCTGATTTCATACATTAGAATGTTAGTTTACTTGTGCAAGAACACGTGGCCAGTGTAGACAGGCAGCAAGTTTTTGCGCAAGAGCGGCCGCTTTTGCGCAAGATCGCGCCAGTGTAGACACAGCTCATAAGTATAGTGTCTTCACTAGTCATGCTGCAGTAGCACAGCTGCAGTGCTGTCTATGCAGATAAACCCTGGGATCTCAGCTGTTGGAAAAAGATGGAGCCCAATGGGTAAAAAGATTGCTCCTTCTACCCAACAGTTTTATTTAGTTTTCATTAGATGGCCCAGGAAGTTTTTCATCTCTACAAAACAGGATCTAATGTTGCTGAAATCTTTTGAGAATCTGTGGCTAATTGTAGGCAGTGATCGCTTATGAAAATGTGTCCATTGGTCAACAGTGAAGCTAGAAAACCTTACATCTCTCTCTAGGGGTCATCATTGGAGAGATCTTGCACTCTGCACTTCAACACCAGCTGTTTTAAATTTTATTCTATTGTCCTGAGCTGGCTGAAAACTTGTTATGAGTTGAATTAAAGCTCTATTCAATTAACAGGTGTGAACACACCCTTCAATTAACATAACTTTATGTATAAGCTCCCATCTCCACAAAAGGTGAGTGTGAAACCATTGAGAAGCTTTTGATTGACTATTGTTTTGGTTGAGGATGTGGAGATGTGGAAGAGATAACACACACTGGCTGAGAACAGCAAAAAACACAGCAAGTGGAAGAGGCAAAAAAAAAAAAGCCAATCAGGTAGCAGTAAGTACATTGTGACTAAAATACTAGAGAGCACTTTTGGTGTTGGCTGAAGAGGCTTAAGGCTGTAAGCCAAGAAACTGCTCCTTTTGTTCTTGGTTGTTTCTTCATTCAGAGATACAAGGTTTTGTACATTTGGACAACAGAAATTACCATACTCCATCAATTTCTACTGCCAGCTAGGACATCCTGAATTTTGACTAGCTACATGGATCAAAAAGGGGCAATGATGTATTATCTTTAGCTGGTCCTTAGATCTGTGAAGATTAATATCCCCTCACAAGGGTGTGTAACATGGTGGGCCTCACCGCCACAGGTGCCTCCTACTGGTCACTCAAGGAATTAGCTCTTTGGTGCTGGAGTGTCCCTTCTGTCTGGTGTCACACCTGCTGTTACCTGTTCTTCTCCATTTCTGTATTAGGATCCATGTCCCTCCCAGACTATGGGGTCCTTCCTCTGGGTACTGCCCTCCCGCAGCGCCCCCACACTCTGGTGTCCTGCCCTTCTGGGAACCCGCACCCCCCCTATGCCCACCTTGTCTCAGTGACCTAGTCTTCATCTAGCCCCTTACCTCAGGGGCAAACTTCAGTGTGAAATGGCCACTCATCATTGGCAAGGGGGTGTGGACTTGCTGCCTTTGTCCATCTTGGCTGCCTCTGTGCAGCCCTACTAGCTTCAGACCTTGCTTCAGGCCCTGCATCCTGGGAGTTTCCCTGGCCAGAGCTTCTCCAGCCCTGCCCGCCTTTCCCCAGCCCTGCCCTAAGTCAGGAAGCTTCCTGCTCTACAGCAAGAGTAAGTCTGTCTCCACCTCTCCAGGAGCCTTCATTTATACTGCCCTTAGCTGGGCCCTAATTGGCTAATTCCTGCCACAGCTGCTGGTTCCACAGCTCTGCAGCTCCAGCCCACTCCCCAGGCTGGGTTTTAACCCTTACAGGGCCAGTGCAGAGCAGATGCCCCTTCAAAGGGTGGTTAAACACAGGTTATTCCAGCTTCTTGACCGGGATGTCTTCTTCATACTGTATCCTTGGCTTTGTATACGGCTTTGGAGAAACTGAGTGGGGACAGATGATTGCACAGAGTGGGAAACAAGGTGTATGTGTACCTAAGCTCTCCTTTTTATTCCTCCTTAACCCCATGGTGCTCAGCATTTTCCTTTGGGCTCTCTGCAGCAGTGTGATTTGTCTTCCAAATACACTGGCCTGCTAAAAGCCAACCTCTGTACCCTTAAACAGACTATGCTACTCAGCAGGCCGCTGTACATATTGTGCACCAAGTCCATCACTCGTATGGATGGCATTAATCTTGCTCTCATTACAGATGATGGGAATTTTAGGAGCATGCACAGGTTCTGAAGAGAACAAGTAAAACCCTTCTGGGCTTGGAATAATAAAAATCATATAAGGAAAGAAGCATTATTTAATGAAAGCTTGTTTATAATTTGAGATTGGACTATGTTAACTGGGTGGTCTCAAAATTAATGGTGTTATCTAATACATCTGTGCTATGTCTACACTGCAGGCTTTTTGTGCAAGAACCATTTTGCACAAAAACTCTTGCGCAAGAGATCTTGCACAAGATCGCATCCACACTGGTCAAAGTGCATCACAAAAGCCATGTGCTTTTGCACAAGAGAGCGTCCACACTGGCAGGACACTCTTGTGCAAAGACTTCCCCCCGGAACTACTTTGGAGAGTGCAAAAGGGCACCGGGACTTTCCACGGCTGGGGCTGGACCTCCTTTGAGAAGCGTGCTTAAAGGGATCTCCCTGGACAGACGTTTCTCTCCTGCTGCGTGCTTTGGGAAAGCTGTAGAAGTGCTAGTTGTGGTTGCCCTCTGCCTTATTAGACACCACAGTTTGTGCCCTCATGCCTTTTGTGCATTTTGCCTTCTCCTTGCTGTGCCATGGAGCCATGGGTGGCCCTGTGCCTGCTCTGGCCCCACACAGCCATTTTGGAGTGCCTGCAGCTGCTGCTCCATGCTGCCACGCTACTCCTGCAGGAGCTCGAGACTGAGCTCACTCTGGACTCCCTCTCCCCGGATGCGGTGGTGTCCCTGTGGCAGTCCCACCCAACCATGGAGAGGAGATATTGGAGACTGGACACTAGTACCAACTGGTGGGACCGGCTGGTCCTGGAGCAATGGGATGACCAGCAGTGGCTCCGGAACTTCAGAATGTGAAAGCAGACGTTCCTGGAGCTGTGTGCCTGGCTCGCCCCTGCGCTCCTGAGACGTACCACTCAGCTGCGGCCCACTATCCCTGTGAACAAGATGGTCGCCATTGCCCTGTGGAGGCTGGCCACCCCGGACAGCTACCACTCACTGGCACACCAGTTCAGGGTGGGCATGTCCACAGTCGGTGCTGTGTTGATGCAGGTAAGTCTTGGAGGGGTGCTGCACTCCCTGCCTGGGGGAAGGGAAGACTCCGGGCTAGGGGAGGTGGGGGGAGTAGGGGAAGCCCCATCACCCAGGGGCTTGTGCCATCCCTCCCTCACACAGGCCTGCTGGTACGGGGTGGGGCTGTGGGGCAAGGGGGCCCTGGTGTGTTTGGGGGCAGAGGGCATCACGGGGGGCGGGCACCCCCCAAGAGCTCATGCACCTACCCTCACTCATTCGGTGCATTCCCTGTGTTTCTGTTTGCCCTTCCACAGGTTGTCCATGCCATCAATGACATCCTGCTCCAGAAAGTCATCTGCCTGCAGGACATGGATGCAATGGTGGCTGGCTTCGCTGCCCTGAGGTTCCCCAACTGCAGGGGAGCCGTGGATGCAACCCACAACCCCATCCATGTCCCGGAACATCTAGCAGCCCATGTAATAAACCTAAAGCGGTACTTCTCCATGGTGCTCCAGGCCCTCATGGAACATTGTGGCCGCTACACAGACATTTATGTGGGGTGGTCTGGCAGGGCACATGATGCCCATGTCCTCTGTAACTCCAGCCTGCATCGCAGGATGGAGGCGGGCACTTTCTTCCCCCAGTGGGAATTTACAGTTGGGGACGCCCACATGCCTCTCTGCATTGTGGGGGATGTGGCCTACCCCCCTCATGCCCTGGTTGATGAGGCCATACACCGGATGGATGGACCCCGGCTGGGAACATTTCAATCAGCACCTGAACCGGGCCCGCAACCAGGTCAAGTGTGCCTTTGGACGGTTGAAGGAGCGCTTCCATTATCTGCTCACCCATCTCATGATGGGTGAGCAGAACATTTCTGAGATTGTGGCAGCATGTTGTGTGCTCCACAACATAGTGGAGCAGAAGGGGGAAGCCTTCCTCCCAGCGTGGATGGCAGCTGAGGGCCAGGCATTTGAACAGCCCTGCACAGCTACCATCCGCCAGGCACATCACAATGGAGTGTGCATCCAGGGGGCCCTGAAGGACATGTTCTCCCAGGCCCCACAGTAGGGTCGCTTCTGTCTCCCATCTACATCTCCCTCCCATCCCTAACCCTTCCCTCCCCCCCCCCCCTTCCCTCACCTCCACTCCCAATAAACAAAACTTTTTTTTTGTTCAAACAAGAGGAAACTTTTATTTGTATTTACAATAGGGAAGAAGAGTGGGCAGTGGGAGGGGCTCTGAACTGGGAGGGGGAGGAGGAAGGGACTCTGAACTGGAAGGGGGAGTGATTGCTGGGAGGGACGGCTCATGCCAGTGCCTCCGTGGGTGTGGAGGCCTCGGTGTTCTTCATGCCAGGTTGGGGCAGGCAGCACAGGGACGTGGGCAGACGGGCGCAGCAGGGGGGGGCAAGGCAATGGCAGCAGGAGGGGCAGCTGGAGGGGCGGCAAGAGAAGTGGCTAGAGGGGGCATAGGGAGGGCAGGTGGATGTGGTAAGGCCATGCCATAGTGCGCGGCATGACTGATGTGCGATGTCAGGGTGGTAATCGCGTCGCACATCTGGTCACGCTTCAGCAGAAACTGCCCCCCTGCCTGCTGCCGTCACTCTAGGTCAGCCTCGATCTTTCTGCTGACCGCCACCTCGATCCTTTTGACGTCCTGGACATGCTGCTAGAGGAGCTTGTCCTACTGCCTGGCCTGCCGGACTGGACCCACGACCAAGAAACACTGGAGACATTCCACAGAGATTTTAACAACCTACACCCCACCATCAATCTCAGCCTGGATCATTCTACACGAGAGATCCATTTCCTGGATACCACAGTACAAATCACCAATGGTAAATTAGACACCACTCTCTACAGAAAACCCACTGACTCATACAGTTACCTTCATGCCTCCAGCTCCCATCCAGAACACACCATACGATCCATCATCTATAGCCAAGCCCTTTGATACATCCGCATCTGCTCTAATCCCACTGACAGAGACCAGAAACTTCAGGATCTCTACCAAGCATTTATAAACCTCAATTACCCACCTGGAGAAATAAAAACACAAATTGAAAGAGCCAGACGAATACCCAGAAACCATCTACTTCAAGACAGACCCAAGAAAACCAACAATAGAATACCACTTGTCATCACCTATAGCCCCCAACTTAAACCCGTCCAACATATTATCAATAAACTACAACCTATACTAGAACAGGATACTACACTCCGAGAGGCTCTGGGAGACAGACCCATAGTCTCCTACAGACAACCACATAACCTCAGGATGAATCTTACCAACAACCACAGGACATACCACATTAATACCAACCCTGGGACTTTTCCTTGCAACAAACCCCGTTGCCAACATTGTCCATATATTTACTCTGTTGACACCATTATTGGACCTAACCAATTCAGTTATAAGATCAAGAACACACATTCCTGCTCATCCAGAAATATAATCTATATCATCATGTGCCGACAGTGTCCATCTGCTATGTACATTGGACAAACGTCTCAGACGCTTCGCCAAAGAATCAATGCACACAAAATGGATATCAGACAGTATCACAACGAAAAAACAGTTTCTTGCCATTTCAACCAGAAAGGGCATTGTCTCAATGACTTGATTACCTGCATACTGCTTCAAAGACATTTTCACACCAGGCTTGAAAGAGAAACCTCTGAACTGTCATTCATGCTTAAATTTGACACTTTACGCCGGGGTCTCAACAAAGACTCTAATTACCTTACCCATTACAAAGATAGCTTCCCCAATTATCACCTCTAATATCATTAGCTCACAGACATTTACCTCCCCCCCTTTATCCCCCCTCTGTTCTGAAATTTGATTTGTCCTTTTTATATGTGTTCACTTTTTTTTATTGTATCCCTTTGATGTATACGGTCATGCCTATTTTCTTCCACAATTTGATCTGAGGAAGTGGGTCTGGCCCACGAAAGCTCATCACCTAATAAATCATCTTGTTAGTCTTTAAAGTGCTACGTAGTCCTGTTTTTTGTTTCCCTGGAGTAAAGTGATCCTCCATGGATTGTAACCCTTGGGAGCAGGGCTGACCCGTGACTATAGGCGGACTCGGCCGCCACCTAGGGTGCCGCCGCCTGGGGCTCCTAATGATGACATCACGGGGGTGCCCAGGGCACCCGATGATGATGTCAGTCCATTGACGGCCCTGCAGGCGGGGTCACTGATTGCACATTCCGCCTGGCATGCCAGCTGCCGCTGCCGGCCTCAGGCTGCTCCTGCTTGGGAGACATTATTGTGAATGAAGACCCTTGTCTGTGTCCTGGCCAGTTGGCATGTGGTGTGTCAACCCATGGAACTCCTTGCTAGGGGAGGCTGTGAAGGCTTAGGCCTATAACAGAGTTTAAAGAGGAGCTAGATAAATTCATGGAGGTGAGGGCCATAACAGGCTATCAGTTGCTAGGGGGTAAGGAATGGTGTCCCTGGCCACTGTTTGTCAAAGGCCAGAGATGGATGGCAGGAGACAAATCACTTGATAATTGTCTTCGGTCCACCCCCCCTGGGGCATCTGGCACTGGCCCCTGTTGGTAGACAGGATTCTGGGCTAGATGGACCTTTGGTCTGACCCAGTCTGGCCATTCTTATGTTCTTATGTGTGTCTGCATTGTGCTGTGCACACTCCCTCCCCAAGGTAGAGCACATGGCTTCGACTGTTGTCACTGTCTGTGAGCAACACACCAGTGATGCTGTAGTCATGTTCGTGTACACATCCCCACATTGCATGGGAGCAAGTGTGGCAAATGAGGTCTGGGTTCTCGGACCACTGTCAGTTGATGTCCTCGGAGATGGAGCCAGGGTGACTGGGGAGTGTACCATCCTTGCAGCAAAACCCAAGTGGCCATAGACCCAGGCTGGCCGCTTCCCCACTCCCTCTCGTGCCCCCCCTTCCTCCTGGCCAGCCCCGTGGCTCCTGACCCCCCCCCAGCTCTGTCCTCTGTAGATGAGAAGCTGGATATGAGTCAACAGTGTGCCCTTGTAGCCAAGAAGGCTAATGGCATATTAGGTTGCATTAAGAGGAGCATTGCCAGCAGATCCAGAGATGTCATTAGTCCCCTTTATTCGACTCTGGTGAGGCCACATCTGGAGTATTGTGTCCAGTTTTGGGCCCCCCACTACAAAAAGGATGTGGACGCATTGGAGAGGGTCCAGCGGAGGGCAACCAAAATGATTAGGGGGCTGGAGCATATGACTTATGAGGAGAGGCTGAGGGAGTTGGGTCTGTTTAGTCTTCAGAAGCGAAGAGTGAGGGGGGATTTGATAGCAGCCTTCAACTTCCTGAAGGGAGGTTCCAAAAAGGATGGAGAAAGGCTGTTCTCAGTAGTGACAGATGGCAGAACAAGGAGCAATGGTCTCAAGTTGTGGTGGGAGAGGTCCAGGTTGGATATGAGGAAAAACTATTTCACTAGGAGGGTAGTGAAGCACTGGAATGGGTTACCTAGGGAAGTAGTGGAGTCTCCATCCTTAGAGGTGTTTAAGTCTCGGCTTGACCAAGCCCTGGCTGGGTTGATTTAGTTGGGATTGGTCCTGCCTAGAGCAGCGGGCTGGACTTGATGACCTTCTGAGGTCTCTTCCAGCTCTATGGTTCTATGATTCTATGATCTCGCAGAAGGAAAAGAAATATAATGGGAAACAATATTAATTTTTCAGTGCCAATTTGCTTTATTTTTGGTTTGCTAGGTAAAGTCTTGTGGAACAGACCAAAAAATCTTTGGACTAAATTCAGTCTTACACCAGGGATGAATTAGGCCTTTTGTATCTAAAAACTGGTGAATTATTCATTCAAAAGCTAATCTACTGATGTTACTCAGATCTTGTTTACATGCTGTGCTTCTCCTCCTCTCCTCCCCTCACAAATCCAACTGATTGTAACAAAGAACACATACTTGGTATACAGAACAAACACCTGAAGCTATGTGCAATTTAAGGATGGTGGTTTTGCCAGTCACTCACAGGGAGTGAGGAGGGAGAGATCATTCTCCCTCTCACTCTCTAAATTTGCTTCTGACTCAACCAAAAAAAAATTTTTCTGAGGGTTAATTATTTAACATGTTGCTGCTATTCTCTGTTTACTTTAGAATACTTAATTGAGAAGCACTTGAATGTTATTTTTTTGCAATCTAATTATGCGAGGATGCATTGCGCCAGTCAATAATTACAGACTGATTTGAAAACATATAATTCTGTGGGATACTTTCCTTTAGGATGAGGCTGTTGTTGATGTTGTACTTGCTACTGTCACTGTAGTTCACACATTTCCACTATTTCTAATCTCTCTGCCAACGAGTTTGATGCAACACGTTTGAACACTTGCATTTCTTTTTACATTGAAATTCATATGTATTAGGGCACTTGTAAGGGGACAAAGGGCAAAGAACAGCAGTGTTCGACATTTCTGGTGATTGTATGTTAAAGGAAGCTAGGCTCCTCCAAGCTGCAGTTTTGTAAAAAGTCCTGCACATAGATAGAAGAGCCAGAGTCATGCAATTTTATACGAAAGGTTCCAGACATGTTCAGATGATGATCCCAAATGTTCTGCATATCTTTTGGTTGTGATTATTTCTCTATACAAAAAAAAGTCATCTGTGCTCCCTCCCATTCTCTTGACAGTTTTCTATGTTTTCCTAGTACACATCTAACTGAACAGCATTTCATTTTCAGAATTTAGCTTGACTGATACCATCCTGCCAAACATCTGAAATTCTTGACGTTTATTCAGCATGGTGTGTAATAGTAGTAATTATTGTGTATTTTAAAGGCAAAGGGAGAGACATTTGTTTTCTTCAATGTGATCCGAATAATACTTATCACACAGTTAGTTATTTCATCCACAATGAGCTTCACAGATACCTTTAAAGATGAAAATATTTTAAAAATCCTATTGGTATCACAAGATTCCACAAGTGGTCAGACTGCTTGGAAATTCAAAATGTTAATCTGTTTTTTCTTTAAAAAAAATCAAACTATTAAGTAAATAAATGGACACCAATTTTTGGCCCATCTTAATTAATGTTCCTATATTAGAGATGGGGGAAATCCAGACCATGAAGTCAGTGGCCTGATTATAAAAGCTGCTGAGTCTCCAATTGATTTAAGTGGGAATTCTGAGCACTCGGCATATCTGAAAACAAAGCCATAGCTAGTGACTTGTGCAAGGCTACCCAAGGAATCATTGCCTAACCCTATTCTCCAAAGCACTTGCAACTCCTCCCAGCTAGGTATCATCCACAAATTTTATAAGTGTACTCTCTATGTTATTATCTAAATCACTGAGTAAGATATTGAACAGAACTCGTCCCAAAACTGATCCCTGAGGAACCCCATTCATTACTCCCTTCCAGCATGACTTTGAACCATTGATAACTACTCTCTGGGAACAGTTATCCAACCAGTTAAGCACCCACCTTATAATAGCTTCATCTAGGTTGTATTTTCCTAGTTGATTAATAAGAAGATTATGCAAGACTGTATCAAATGCCTTACTATACTCTAGTTATAGCACATCTACCATTTACCCCTAATTCACAAAGCTTGTTATCCTATCAAAGAAAACTATCAGGTTGATTTGATATACGATATTCTTTAAGGCCACGTCTACACTGCACAGATATTTTGGAATAAGCTATTCCGGAATAGTTATTCCAAAATAACTTATTTCGAAATAGCACATCTGCACTGAAGGGAAGCCTCAAAATTAGTCTGAGGCAGGCTTCCCTAATGTAGACATGCTATCTCTATGGAGAGCCCCAGGAGGAATAACTTAGAATGGCCCTGGTAAGGGGCTATTTCAAAATAGCAGAAGAGGAGTGTCTACACACACCTTATTTCGAAATAGCTATTTTGGAATAGGTGTTATTCTTCATACAATGAGGTTTACAGAAGTCAGAATAAGCCATCTGTTATTTCAAAATTATTTTGAAATAATGGAATTGCAGTGTAGACGCTTGCATTGTTATTTCGGAATAACTTTGCTGTATAGACACACCCTAAAAGTGGCACAGGAGGGATGTTTGAAGCTTCAGTTTGCAAAGTCAGGTGCCTGAACATTAAAATACAGGTAATTCCAGCTCTTCTTTTTAATAAAGGTTTATTTGGATGAATAGGTTAAATGTATTATTGTTTAATATTTTTCCTACTATCTGTACGAACATAAGATTCTTTAGGAAATACTGTGAATAAAATTCACTCCCTTGCAAGCAGGTGTCTGAATCCATAAATATCTGAGCTTAAATAAGTTCAGTGTGAGGAGAAAGGGAGAAGAGCAAGGCTATTACAGCTCACTTCATTCTAAATTCCTTCTGTGCTCTCAGATAACCTTCTGTGAATCCCCAACATTACATCTTGTAATTTAAAAAGACATCTGTCACATTGATCTTTGTGGAAAATCTTAATAAACTACAGCGTGTCTCACACTGTACACTCCAATCATCAAACCTATAATAGAGTATTCACTAGCTTGTCAGTTTCACAGAATATGGAATTGCTACCCTATTTTTTGTTACATATGGAGTCTTTTCTATCATAGAAAAATTTACCTTGCTAAGAACTGTTTGTACCTCCTCAAAAGATTGTTACGCACCTTGTGTCCATATACAGAAGGGCTCTGAGTAGTTTACAAGGATAAACTGCTTCACTGGGGATAAATTCCAACTAATTTCAACCACTTCAGCCTAAACTATTTTAGTGCCAGTGTGGGCACAGATGAGCTGAAATGATTCAGCTAGTCCTCACCCTATGGGACAATAGTGGATTTGGTAACCTTCTGAAATCTCCTAGAATCCACTACATCTGGATCCTGTCCTGGGAATTAGGAGGGAGATGGTACGTAAAAAGCTTGACAGCTGAAATGATTGAAGACAGTGCTAATGTGGATGCAGTCCTGGAAACATTCTTAAAAATATTGATCATTCTAAAGTGGAT
Organism: Pelochelys cantorii; assembly: GCA_032595735.1. Taxonomy (NCBI): domain Eukaryota; kingdom Metazoa; phylum Chordata; order Testudines; family Trionychidae; genus Pelochelys; species Pelochelys cantorii. The sequence goes on from CM064339.1 coordinate 20,161,749, forward strand.
GCACTAAATAATTTGCCTTAATAAAAGCCCCAACCAAACAAAAACCAAACAGTGCTCTGCCAGTGGTTCAGTTCTCTGACAAGATCTAAATGATAGTACCTGTACCTTCCAAAACAGAGCACGTTAGACCCCATATAAGATAATGTATTACTCTGTATACCCGGGAGTTAGAAATAACTCCCCTTATTTCTATATAACAAGCAGAGCGTCCACAATACCAAGCCCATTATTTCTAAATAAGGGGCTGGTTATTTCAAAATAATAACTCCTGCTTTCCACAAGGAATAACGCTTATTTTGAAATAGTGATGGTGTGGATGCTCCACTGCTGCTATTTCGAAATAACTACACCCCAGAGTAATTCAAAGTAATTACTCCTCAGTGTTTCCTGGGGCCCTAAGTCGAAGTAGTGCATCCACAGTAAGGGAGCCGGCCACAGACTAATTTTTAGGCTTCCCTGTAGTGTGGACGCGCTATTTTGAACTAGTTATTTTGGGAGTTATTATTTCAAAATAATTTACGTCAAAATAATTTCCTAGTGTAGACATGCCCTATGACAGTCATTCCCAAAGGCTTCACTTAAGAACAAGGTCCTGTTGTGGAATGCACTGGAAGGGACAGTCCTGACTGAAAAAGCTTAGAATCCTGGTCTTCAAGATCTTCACAGCATTAGCAGAATAAACGAGTACTTAAAAGCAGGGGGGAAGGGGGATTCCCCTAGTATTTATGTCAATGCAGTACAAAGAGTATTAGGCTACTTTTATTTTCCAGTGCCATTCTATGACCCTTGTTAGAAAAATCAGTTTTATGTTCACCGCTGCAGAGTTCAGAGGTTTTGCTTGATTTTAGTAATTTCTCTATTGTCCCTACACATTTCTATACTTTAGTACTGTGGGATAAAAGTCCCATGAGGTCCAGAACACTGATTACAAGTCTGTAATATTTAATATCTGCCTCTTTAATTCTCACATAACTGAGGATGGTGGCGAAAAAGCCATTACCAGGCAATGTTTTTTAAAATTTTGGTTCTCTCAGTAATAACATTTGAGTCACTTATTTAATGCTTATTTCTAAAGAGCTCCTTGATAATGTTGCTGTTCATTTCTCACCCCCACAGTATTGTGAGTGCCTTCCTCTATGATCCGTAACTCTTCAAATTCACTACTAAAACATTTCTTTGGGAAAAAAAGTCTCAGGGGGTAGTTGTGTTGGTGTGTAACTTTAAAAACTACAAGAGCTATTATGGCACCTTAGAGATTAACAAGTATATTGCATCATATATTTTGTGGGTAAAACCCACTTCATCAGATGAGTACTGTTAGTGGCCCTCACAACTATATGTACTTCTGTTCTGAGGTCATTCTGTTAGAGGAGAGCACAGATACTGATAATCATTCATTCTCTTGAGCTTAATGTAAATGTCAGTGAAAACAAAGATTGGAAGTAGAAGTGCTAATGGAGGCTGACAATATTTGAAGAAATCAAAATACAAATGTTCCAATTTGATAGAATTGTAAGGTTTGTCTTTGTACACTAAAGAGAGGGGTGCTGACAGCAATGTGTTTACACATATAGCTGAATGAATTGAATAGAATTTGGGATTGGACCTGATAAACTGAAGGGTTCACATAAAGTCAAAACTCTAGAGAAGTTCTTGATCCTGGCTTGAAGGCAAGCTTTGCTTGGTATAAAGGAAGATGCAAACACCAGGGCCAAGCACTAGTCAACCTGGATGCACACTTCTGTTAGGGAATGTCTGCACAGCAGGGCTAAAGTCGAATTAAGCTACATCAATTGTGCAGCTGAAGTTGAAATAGCTTAATTCAGCTTTAGGTTCTGTCTACGCAGCAGGAAGTCGAAGGAAGAACACTCTTCCTTCCACTTCCCTTACTCCTTGTAAAATGAGGGTTATAGGAGTCAGAGAAAGAAATCCTCCAGCTCAACTTTATTTTGAAATAAAGGCTTGTAGTGTAGACAGTGCTCTTTGTCCCCTGGGGAGGCATAAGGATCTTGTGCAAAAAAGGTTTTTTTGCAAAACGGATATGTCCACACTGCTTGTTTTTGTGCAAAAATCCCTTGTGCAAAAATGGCTCGGAATAGATTATGCAAATGAAGCACAACAAAATGCTAATCAGTGCTTCATTTGCATTGTCTCTTCCGGCAAAACCTTGTAGTGTAGACATAGCCTTAAAGTCCTTTGCCCCTTCCCTCATATAGCTGTTTGCAGATCATTCATGTAGAGGCCAGGGAACTTGGGCCGGGCCTGGATGCCCCTACAGTCTGGAACTTCAGGAGCATTTTTATGCCTTTCCGCAGGCATGAAATCAGTAGATGCAGTAAGCAGGGCCAGATGTTGGGGTGAGGCTGCAAAAAGATCTTGGGGACAGCAAAGGTGCAGATCTTTTTGCAGAGTCCCCTTAGCCCATAGCTCTGGGCTGCAACTTCTAATGCTCCAGGCAGGGCTGGATTAACTCTTCTGGGTTCCCAAGGCTAGAAGATTGTGGGGACCATATAGGCTCTAGGGTAGGGCCCAAAAAGAGCAGTTCAGTGTGTGGGAGGAGCTGCTGGGGAACAGGCTGAGGTAAGGGTGTGGATCTGGGTGGGAGTAAGGATATTAAGGACTAGTTGACTTGTCAACTATCCGATAAGCAAATGCTTATTGGACAGTCGAGTCAACTAGTTGATTCCCCCCCTCTCTTGCTGCCTCTATCAAATAGAGGCAGCGGGGGGAGGGAGAGGAAAGAGAAGGGACAGAGGATACTTCAAAGCGGTAGCACCGCATGGAGCCTGGGGTCAGCTGGAGACTTCCCAGCTGATCCTGGGCTCCGCGTGGCATTTCCTGAGTCCCCTGCTGACCACAGGCTCCATTAGGGTGCTTCTGCTTTGAAATACACAAGAGCCCCCACTGCGGACTCTTGTACATTTTAAAGCTGGCATGCCCGCATGCAGCCCAGAGTAAGCGGGACTTCCCACAGGCTGCACTCAGAGTTCCGCATTTCTCCTTTGAAATATACAAGAGCCCCAGAAGGGAATGCAGAAGTGCCTATCGACTAGTCAAGTAGTTGATGGAAATTCCATCTACTACTCAACTAGTAAATTAACCGATATTTAACATCCTTAGGTGGGAGGTAGGGTGCAAGAGTTTCCCTGCACTCACAGCAACACAGTTCCAGTTCAGAGGTGGATGGGGAATGGCAGCACGTAGAGCTCCCTCCCCTTCCCCCTACCCGGGCTGCCTGGCAGGAGGAGGGGGATGTGGTTTCACTCCATGCATCGCTTCTGCCGGGGGTGGGGGGCATGTCTGCAGGCAAGTGCAGCACAGTGTGCTGAGCTGTCTGCCCCTTACCTTCCTGAGGGCCTGTACCAACAAAGGGGAGCTGCCCTAGGTAAGTGCCCCACACTGCAATCCTCTGCCCCCACAGTGAGCCCCTTCCTTCACCCTAACTCCCACCCAGACCCTGCACCCCCACCCAGGGCCGGATTAAGACCTTTAGAGGCCCTAAGCGCTGAAAAGATTATGGTGCCCCCCATATGTAATTCAAAATAAAAACAATACTATACCGTAAAATAAAATTTTATTTTTCGAAATGACACAAAACTTACATGTATGCTGAAATTAAAATAGCTTCTTTCTCGATTTTCTGATTGCAAAATTCTGGGTAAGTTCATCGAAGCTGACTTGACGAAGCATGTCTGCTTCCATACACAATAGGGAAAGTGAATCAAGTCTGTCCTGACACATTGTTGTTCTCTGAGGGTTTTTTATTCTTTTCAGCTGAGAAAAAGAGTGTTCTGCGGAGTTCTGATTTTTCCCATGATGACTACTTCGATGCTTTTTTTGAAATATCAAATCACATTTTTTCAAAAAAAAATTCTTTTTTTGGTGCCCCTGCTTTGCTGGTGCCCTAAGCACGTGCTTAGTCTGCCTATTGGGTAATCCAGCCCTGCCCCCACCCCAGTATCCTGCCCTGAGCACCCTCCTGCACTCCAAACCGCTTGGCCTCAGCCTGGAGCCCTCTCCTCCACTCCGAACTCCTCATCCCAGCCCCAACCCAGAGTCCTCACCCCCTTCTGCATATAACCCCCTGCCTCAACTCACAGTCCCCGTAGATACTATGCACTCCTCATTCTGGGTCCCATCCCAGAACCTCAAGGGCCCACAAAATCTAATTGCCCCCAAGCCTTCAGAAGAGTTAATTGTCCCAGGCACTGATCAATGTCAAAAGGAGAAAAGAGTGACAATGATGGATGAAGTGGGAATAGGAAGGTAAAAGATTAAAAAACACTAAATGAAAGAGTGGCTGGGAGAATTAATAATGGGATAAGGAACCTCTCACAGGTCATAGGTTAAAAATCCAGCTGTGGTGTGTGATCACCAAAAGCATTACTTTGTGATGGTGAAATGGAATTGTAATCTTGGTCCATGGTTAATCAGTGGGTCCCAGTGGGGTATAAACACATGCTTTGTTCATACCTGTTTCATTTTCACCTTGGAGGCAAGCCCAAATGGCTTACCATGGGCTATTTTCTTTCATACTGCAGTATTTCTGGAAGTGTAAGATAAGCCTCCTTAAACAGTTACAGCCACTGGGGAAAGTGGAAAAATTTAGTACTTCAATATTTTGTGCTCTAATTTCTAAAACATATTTTTCTTCATTGTATTTATTTTATATACATTAGACATCTGTTGCTAAGCAGTGTCAATATAAGACTCCCCTGAGATATGTATAAGAGTGATAATTTCAATTAAAATTAACGGAAACTATGGTATGTCTTATGGGAGAAAAATGAGGTGCTTTGCTGTCTTCTGCTCATGCATCCCTTTTTGAGCCCACCTTACAGCTAAGCTTGTTATAGTCTTACCACTGAGATTTTCTTCTGTATTAAGAATTGCTGATATAACAGAAGAGGTTCCTCTGGAATTAATTTCCGTACATACTAATGTTAGAAGACTGATCTTACCCCACAGTAAATTAACATGTTCGTCTTCAGGAAAACAAATGAGTCTATGGAAAATTAAAGGCCGTAGGACACCATGCAAAAGCATCAAGATACATAAGAAAAAGTTGGTAATACATTTCAATGAAGGTGATAAATACCATATGGAGTTAATCACTCTTAAATACGATTAGTTTTATTCCATCACAAATTATAAGATGGATAACAGCATTGGCCCAGTGAAGCAATGAGAGTTGCTATTGTTGCCGTTGTTCAGCAGCTCTTAGGATCTGACATAATATATTATGTGTATATCATGCTTCATATCACCAGGTGGGCACAGTGTTTTGTGGGGGCACACCCTGTAATGTGCAGAGCATCTGTAATTCCCATTAATTTCATTGGATGCTGCAGATACTCAGCACCTGTCAGAATTCAAGCCTGTCAGTAAGATACTTGTTTGTTTTATTTGTATTGTGGTGGCACCTAAGAGCTTCACTTACAGATCAGAACTTTGTTGTGCTAGGTGATGTCCAAAGAGAACAAAAATATGGGCCTTGGCCCATGGAGTTTACAATCTGCATCCTCTATCTTACAGAGATTGCGTAAGTGTTACCTGAATTTCAAATACTACTCAAAGAAATGAATTAAAAATAGTGCCTGGTGAAAAGATCGTTGAAATCAGGAGGACTGATATTCAGTGGACTTGAGATTTGGCCATCAGTCATTCCTATTGTAAGTATCCTTTGAAGCAAACTGGTATCAAACTGGAGAAAGGTAAAAAATGAGGATGTTGTATTTCACAGGATTGGTTTGCACTTACACTAAGCATTTCACATGCTACAGCATAGATATAATTCTATTATCCAAAATATAAGCACAACTTCCCTTGTCATCAGTGGGAATTGTGCCTATGTATCTGAGAGCAGAATTTGCCCTTCTCCACATGGACTGTTGATACCTTTTTATTTACACTTATCTTCTTGTAACTGTAACACTGCTTTTTATAATGTTCATATAGCTTCTTTATTGTTTCCCAGCCCAGCAACACCCCCTTTTCTAAACAGATTTTTTCCCCTTTTCTGCTCCTTCCACTGCATTTCCCTTTTCTATTCTCCCTCACACACTCCCATTACACAGAGGTCATGGATTATAGGACGCTGATGAGTTACTAGGGATTTATATACTGAATCTAACATTTTCTACAATTTTGTGAAAAGTGTTAACTTTTTGTTACTAAGAATGTGCTCTATTTCTGGTTTGTTCTCACAAGTATTTCACTGGAGCATTGAGAAGAATGTTATTTTGTTATTGAACGATTCCATTATTTCAACCAATTCACACCTTACCTGAGCTACTTATTTTAATTAACACAAGAATTAACTTAATTCTTTTGCACTAAAAGAATCCATGGATGGATTAAAATCTATAATCCATGGATGGATTATAGAGACAGTAATTTCTTCCTCCATTCATTCATTCAACATATAAAATTCTGTTTTTTACATTTAACTAACCATGTGGATTAAAATGCATCAGCTGATTAGTGTGAATAGCATATAGCCAAATGCATTCAGATGTGTAGGTTGCAAATTGATTGTGAAAGCTTCTTTATGGAAGCTTGGTTGTACGGTGAAAGCTCTTATTGTCATTAGATGATTCTGCAGCGTAGTTTTGTTTGGGGTTATTGAATCTGAACTCAGGAATTCCTGGTGGCCATTCTTAAGCTCAGTCAGCTAGATAATGCTTCTCATAGAACAGATCATAGATGTACATATAGGGTTGCTTTCAACTGGACCAAAATAGAGCAGCACTCAGCACTTTTGAAAATCCTATTCTTATATGCCTATCATTCACATTCAAGTTTTGGACATATGTTTATGAAACTCCTAATCTGTGGTCTGATTCTTGAGAGGTGCCTCCATTTGCTTGCCTTTGGCATGCTGGTAGCTGCCTATAGGAAAACATGGTGTAGGCAACAAAATTTGGACATGGAAGCATGACATGCCTGCAGTCTAATCTGGGTTTGACACTGGAATACTAGTCATATATGATAAGAAATGCGTTCCCTCTAGAGTGTTAACCCTTGTCTGCATCAGGCACTAGTTTTAATTACAGATCCTTGTGGCCAGCCATTGGTGTAGGTGGGCTAATACACACTTAGGCAACTAGACAGGCAAAGCCACCGTTGGCACTAATTCACACGAGTGAATATAGTAGCTTTGTCTATGTACTCTGGTGAAGGTGCAACTCTGTCAATGGCTGCCCAGCAATGGCCGTAACTGTAACTGTCTCAGCGTATATCTAAAATTTTCCGGTTCCTGGATCCTGCCTTTCTTTTCCCCTTGCCCCAAGCCTGTACTTGTGGCATAAAACAGATGCTCAGCTGATGATTCTGACTTGGTGCTGATCAGTCTTCTTTCAAATACTATTTTTCAGTTCATACTGTGTTTCTTTCATCTCCAAATTGCACAGGAAATGTCCTCTAGTTCACTTATGCATAAGTTATTAAAAGTTTTAAAGGAAAGAGAGCCAAAGCTGAACCATCTTATCTTAAAATAAACCTTACAGTCTCTCCTGCACTGTAGAGCCAGTATATAATCTATGTTTAAAATGACTTCATTTGTTTTTTAAAAGAGATACTTACTAATATAATGAGGAGGTATTGGAAATTTCAGTTTAGAGTATGAAGGAGGTGATCTTTTGTAGTTTATTTGTGAACTGAGCATGGAACAATAGCCTTAGAATGTGTTAAAAATAAAGAAAAAAATAATCCAGGATTGATGGGTTTGCTTTGTGTAAACTGTTGGTAAAACTCTCTAGTACAAAGAAATTTCTTTTTTGGTTTAAGGTTCTATTTACCTTTTGTGACATCGCTAAAACTCATTATCTTTGTCTCTCACAATCTCCTCAGTAAAGCCGAGATAAGGAAGTCTACAAATGAAGTATTTCTTTTGGTATGCAGGAACAATATCTAAAGCATTTCTTAACAAATACAGTGTTTAACAACCAGTAATAGTCACTATTTTAGTGCTGTGTGATAAGAATAATTGTATTCATTACACAGTAGAATACTAGAACATATTTTGAAATAATTTCCTTGTCTAGAATTCCACTGAGTGGGATGTTCAAGTGAATTTTTATTAGAATGGTTGGACAAGCTTCTGCATCAATAGTGGGGTAACTCATATTTAATTTAATTTTTTTAGAACTAGGGCTTTGTTATGGAACTTAATGACAGTCAGTTAATACAAGGAAAACTTTATTAATCATTGCTTGTTATTTTAAACCCAGTGTGGCAAGGGCCCCCTCTTCCCTGGCCAGCCTCTGCGTTTCTCTCCTTGTCAGGAAGGACCTCCAGTAAAACACCTCCTTATCTGCCATGTCTGGGCAGTCAGCCTTCCCCTGAGCAGGAGTTGGGCTTGTTGTCTTTCCTTGGGGGAGGGAGCCCAGCCTCTCCTTCTGGTGCACTTCTGGTCCCCTACTGTCTCTTAGCACAATAGCTACAGGTGTTTTCATATACCTGTCCCTCCACCCAACAGGGGAAGCTTTAAAAGGGCTCAGGCAGGCCTCAAGAGGAATCAGCTGACCCTAGATGGGCCAAGATAGCCCTGTCACAGCTGATCCTAATCTGCCAGAGACAACCCCTTGTCAGCTGCTCCTGCTCTGACCTGTAGCAACCCACTTCTAATTAACAGGGGAGCTGGCTTTTTACCCTTCTAGGACTGCCTTTTCCCACTGTATCCCAGCCCTCTGGTTTGACATTGTCACACCCAGCTATACCAAAGATCTTGTTAGAACAATCTCTTCTCCCACCCCAATCTCATAGAAATAATCTCTTCCTCCTCTTTTCCCATTCTCCTCTCTGCCACAAGAACTAGAGGGAAAGTGCTTAGTTTACATAACACGCATGAGTGATTTATTTTAAGTTCTGTCTTGTCTCCTTCTGAGTACAGACATTTCCTTTGCAAGTGTTCTACATTCCTTAACTAGTCTGGAGTGGAAGGAGCATGACAGTGCAAAATCTTGCAGTTCTTACTCAGGCAAAATTCCCATTGACTGCAATGGTATTAGATAATGCAGCAGAGCAGATAAATTCCCATCCATTTCAGCATCACTAGATGGTGCTGCAGAGCAGGGAAATGGCTTCAGTGGGAATTTTGCTGGGGTAAAGAGTCAAAGGAGAAATCCTGATTCAATCTCTCAAATAATTTTTTCAGTTTCCAGAAAGTTTGGTTAATGTTGTAAAACATTAGGTCATTTTAAAAAAATCTCTATATTTCTGGCTTTCGCTCAGATGACCATGTTATTTTTATTGACCATAGAGTCCCCTTCTTCTGACACTGGGCATGATTGTAAGTGAGGGAGAAAACAAATGAGTGTTTCCATATCTCCTAAAGCCCACTGTCTGGTGCATTTAGAAGAGAATTTTCTGCAGATTGGCTTGTTTCAAATTATATATAAACCAACAGAAAAAAAGCACAATGGGGTCATTAATTTCCATTTTAACAATCTGCAATTAACAAACAGGTTTACATATTGCCATATGAGGCCAGAGGTTTTGTGCTTAAAATGTGAATTGAGCAGAACTAAGATCTGGGTTCTATTCTCTAGTCCACCACAGAATTCCTTGCACAGGTGGCTCTAAGAAATGAAAAAAGCAGAAAATTCACTCAGCAGATCTATTCTTTCCCATGTACTCATAATCATTTCTGTTTGTTTTATATCAAACTTTATACTAAAGGGGCACCCCAGTCAGACTAGGGGATGTTTGTAAACTAACACAAGGGAGCAGTCCCTGCTGTGAAGAACTTGAAATCCAGGACATTTCTAACTTCTGTTTCTAGTTTCAAATATGGAGTTCTATGGTGCATCCCTTGATCCAGTTCAAAGACCAGCCTTTTTTTCTCATCGGTGCTGAGACTTTTATTCCCTCTGTTCATTTCTTTCTCAAACAAGTTCTGTTCGGGCAGTCTCTATTCCAGAGTCTCTGCCTACATGCATCCATATGCAAAATGAAATCGCGGAGAGCCAGGTTTCAAGCTGCAGACCCAGTTCAGGACTGTGGACACTCTGAAGTTTCAGCACATTCAGACAGGTGTTTGGCTTGACCATTTTCAAAATTTGGATGCCTGTTCAGATTTTCAACAACTTCAAGAGCTTAGGAGAGCTCAGACCTGGGCTTTCAGTTCAAACTCAGCTATAATTGGGACTAGTCTTCTCAGTGTTATGCATGAACAAATCCAACATGCATTGGTCACCAAAACTTTCCTTGACACATTAATGCCAAGTTCTTGGTTCTCTGTAGAGTGACTGCAACTTTTCCTGTAATCAGGGTACACATGGACAGCCTGAAATTTATCATCTTGTCCTGGAGAACTTCTAAGAGTCAGCCCTTATTCATGTCAAGGAGCCGCTGTAGTAGTCCCACTGATTTCACCCTTTTGAGAGTGCCCATTGAGATGAGTATTGGCTACACAATGTAGCCCTAAAACAGCTATGTGCAATGAAAATGGGGGTAAAATATGTTAATTTGATTGATCCCAAATGTAGCTAAATATTAAATCCCATTTAATTTCCATCTGTTTTCTGTTACCTATCTCCATCTCTAGTGTACAGAGGATTGGTACTGTCAGTTTTATAAGCTGCTAACATCTTGGTAACTCCTCTTCAGCACTATCTGCACTTTCATTAATTCCTTATCTGTGGCTCCTCAAATCTAATCTGTGATTTTGTCAAGTGTAATGACTTTGCTATTTCCTTACCCTCCATCTCTAATTACACTGGTCTACAATTTTTTAGAAGTCGTCTGCTTCAGAGATAAAATGTGCTATTTATTATGTATTTTGATGTGCTGAATTCAAATATGACAATTAAAACAACTGATTGGCTACTGTTTCCAAGATATTTAAGTTTTTACATTTTATGTCTATGTATATTGTGTAGATAGTAGAGTTTTAATAAAAAATTGTAAACCTAGGTCTTTTCATGTGTTTATGGTTGCTTTACATGATAATATTTCACCTGTCCTGTTTATGTAACACTTTAAAAATCAGCAAAAGGGTTATATAAATAAAATTTATTATGAAACAAAAGGCAAAAAACTATTATGTACATAGTTTAGTCATTCAGTTCACCTTGTGTTATGAGGTGTGGTTCAGAGGAAGAGGATGGGAGAAAATGCGGGTCCTGTGACATTGATGGTTCAGGACCAGAAGTTTCATCCTCTTCCTCTTCCTCATCTGACTCAAGTGAGAATTATTCTGGTGCATCAGGAACCGGCAGTCCTTCTCTGTGGGGTACTGGGCGTATAGCTGATGGAATGTTTGGATAATGAACAGTCTGTTTTTTCTTCTTTGACACACCTTTCCCAACTGGAAGGCACCATGCAGAAGTAACAATTGCTGGTATGATCTGTTGGCTCTCTCCAAATCATTGGCACTGCAAAAGGCATAGATTTCCTTTTCCTGTTCAACCACTGGCGAAGATTTGTTGCACAAGTGTTGCAGCATATGTGTGGGGCCCACCTCTTGTCCTGATCTCCAATTTTGCAGCCAAAATAAAGGTGATAGGCTTTCTTAACCATAGTGGTTATACTGCGCTTTTGTGATGCAAAAATCACTTCACCACAAACATAGCAGAGGTTATCTGCACTGTTCACACAAGTACGAGGCATCTCTGCTCACTTTGGCTAAACAGAAATGTGTCCCTTTGCAAAATCAAACACTGACAAATAAGAGAGCACGACACTGTATGATTTTTAGAGCTGATATAGGGCAATTTGTTCAGCAGAGTGATGTAAGCTTCGTTATGATTGCATCATCCGTGACTTCTAGGAATAACACGATGCAATTCATATCATGTATGACGCAATACCAGCTTCAGATTGCATCATTCATTGTTTTGCCTAAAAAGCAAGTACTGTCCAAACCCAGTCATAGATTTATTCATAGATCCAGTCAAAGGTGTATTTTAGTCATTTCTGGTTTAAATTGAGATCCCTTCCCTTTATAACTCACTTATCCTCCGCCATTCCCAAGTCAAGGGTCGTATATACTGACCCAATAGCATATCTTGAAAACTAGAGCCAATCAACAATTTTAAGCATCATTTTCCTTCTCAGTGACCCAGAATTAGTAAAGTTTGACTACATTTATTTCAGAAGCGTTTTGGCTGTAGAGCAGTGTTACTTATCCTCAATATTATCCTTATCATGATCAATCTTTCATTCATCTTTTAAATATATTTTTAAATATATTCTTGCATTTATCTTTGTAACTCTTTTTGGGTGGAGGCAACTGTAGCTCTCCTTAGCATGCATCAAGACCATACCAGAGAACCAGATGTAAAAAAGGTTGCTGACAGTTTCATTCAGAAAGCTGCAGTGAGCCATAATATCTTTAAACTGGGACATGAGTGAAGACAGCTTGTAGGAGATTGCAACGATTTTAATATACTGTGTGTAATTCGTAATATAAATATACAGTTCATAACAATTCAATCATAATTAACATATCAAAATACCAGTGACAGACTCAGGGTACATCTAGACAACATCCCTTTTTCGGTAAAGGGATGTAAATTAGGCACGTTGATATTGGAAATGAAGCTGGGATTTAAATATCCCGTGCTTCATTTGCATAATGGCGGCTGCCGCTTTTTTCAAAACGGGGCTTTTTCAAAAAAAATGGCAGTTTAGACGGGAATCTTTCAAAAATAAACCTTTTTTCGAAAGATCCTGTACTCAAAAAATGAGGTTTACAGGATCTTTTGAAAAAGGGTTTTATTTTCAAAAGATTCCTGTCTAAACTGCCATTTTTTTCAAAAAAGCCCCGTTTTGAAAAAAAGCAGCAGCTGCCATTATGCAAATGAAGTGCGGGATATTTAAATCCTGGCTTCATCTGCAATATCGACATACCTAATTTATATCCCTTTATCGAAAAAGGGATGTAGTCTAGACAGCCTCATATTCAATAACTAGAGTATTAAAGAAGTGTATAAGTATGCTGAAAATAGCCTCTCCCCCCCAAAAAAACACACACGCCTCTTCAAAAGCACCCCAGCAGCAAAAACAAATGTCAATGCCTTTGCTCTGAGTGCAGACCTAGAAAGTGGCAAAGTGGTGGAGATTTATGGATTGGATTATGGTCCCACAATCCTCTGAGAAGTTTCTTTTCAGGTTGCCTGGCATAGGGATGTAGATGGGACTGTAAATATGTAATCACATGGAAAGGTGCTTCAGATCATGTCCAAATATACATATAAGGGGATATTTTCAAGGTGGAATTAGGCTCCCAAAGTGCCTGTCTTTTGTGCTTTTCAAAATCTCCTCTTCAACCTTTAAAATTACAAATAAGTACAATTAAAAAATGAACCCACAAGAAAGGTGGTTCTGTTTTGTTTAGCTTACAGGTTTCGTGTTCTTCCACAACAGCTGATGAGACTGCAGACTCTGACAGTATAGGTTAAATGTAACTATCTTCCTGGTAGGTGCACACTGAGTCACTTCCCCTAGCAAGAGAAACACAGAACCATGCTACAAGAGGAAATCTTCTACAGATACTTCATGTCTACCTCATTTTATTATTTAGAGTCGTAATTTCTGTCTGTGCTTTTTAAAATTTATTCCCCAAATTATTTCCCAAACCACCCATACACAGTAAGCATTATACATGCCTGAAAAGAGGTAGCCCCTTCCTCAAAAGCTTACATGTTATAGAGATGAACCACACATAGGGTAGAGAGCAGGGAACAGCCAGAAAAAGTGAGGTGGCAATTGACTGTCCCCACAGGTGCATTTGGACACTACAGATTAGAATTGGTGCAGTACTAATTCCTAACTTCCTACCCGCTAACATGCACAATATGCTACTGTACCTACTGCTTTGACTAAGAGGACGGTAACGGGTTCTGCCTTTCAGGTGAGCGCTCCTCAGTGGCTAAGGGACATCTCACAGTCTTTACTCGCCTATCTGGGGTGAGTCAAATTTCAAGCTTCCAGCCGTAGAATCAGGCTCTGTCCGGCTACAATGCATGGCTCCCACTCAGAGCTGTCCAAAATTCTGAGGCTTCCACAGTCAGCCCTGAGGCCTGCCAGGGTTGAGATCCAGGAAGGAACTGCTTGGCCCTGGCCTAGCAGCTCCTTTTATACTGGGCTGCTGCACCCTGATCAGTTACCACAAGGGCAGCCCCTCTACCCAGCTTGGAGGACCTCTCTGCTGAAAGGGTAGGGTGCTGAAAGGCCTCCAATGGGAAGGTCGGCTTTGTCCAGCCCATCACAAGGACACTGGGCATTAGTTTTATTTCTGAAACCAATATATTATCCTTATTCTTTCAGGGTAGCCCACTTGCTAATACAGATGGCCAGTTTCCCCCCTCACACATGGCAAATCGTAGCAATCAATTTAAAGATCCCTAAGCAAGTTTTTTATAAATTGTTACTTTTTAGTCCTATCTTCTAAAATTCATGGGAGGAGGAGGCTAAGTGTTGACGAAGATAAAGCCTACAAGAAAGGCAAACAAGAACAGTGCAGCCTGCAACAGCTCAAAGAACCTTTACCAGAACAAAGAAATGCTGCAGCTACTTATTTATTCTGAAATATGTGCAATTTCAGGGTGGGTTACACTTTTGGAACTGATTTACATAGTTTCTTCAGTGACATGGCAGACTATAGGAAGATGAGCTGATCCCATGCATTTCCCATCACCCTCCTCCTTTTAATTAAGAAGCAAAATTAGCGCCTTTGTTCAAAAAATATAAATTCTGGAGAGCTAGGAATGATCATCTGGGCTTGAAAACAAATTTTCTCAAGCCATGTGCATTAGAAGAGAGATACACAGTCTCTGCAGAGATGGAGATTGGTAAGACTATAGGATGAAGCTGCTGCTGCACAGAGATCCTTGGAGGTCTGCCCCCCTGCAAGACCTGCTTGGCACTCCTTATTGCCTCCCTGTGTAAGGGCTTCAGCTGTGGTGCTTGCTAATATATATAAAAACTTTACCTGAATGGGTGGATAGGGATCGGAAGCAAAAGACTAAAGATGAAAACCTGGCCCTGATGAAGTCAGCTGAAAAACACGATTTCCATTCTAAAGGCCCTGCTTACACTTGCTGCACAGCTCCTGTGTCAGCATCAAGAGGCAGTCAGCTCTCTGTATCTACTCCCCTGGGAATGTCCCCAGTACAGATGGAGTCCTCACCAGACATTATGCCACCATGCCTTGAGCTATGCAATTCCCAGGCACACCAACCAGGCCTTTCCACCCCAGCCTCAGAATGATGCATAGGGTCTATAGGCAGCTGGGCACGAGTGCAGCCCATACTGCTCTCTAAGGTGAACAAGAGGCCAAACTGGCAACCAAAGGGCCTAGTGTAGAAGAGAATCAATGGTAGTGTTTGTTCTTTCCTCTTCCCCTCTGGTCCTTGTTCAAAGCTCAGTCACACACAGAAGTGAATATGAGCCCCAGTTTGCTTTAAGTTCTCTACAAGTCTTCTGACATTTTCCTCTGCTATGCTTTAGCCAGTAGGTATCATGGGTTAGAAGGATTTCATAGGTACAATATTGAGTTGAAGCAGGAACTCAGCGGCTCCAAAAGTTGAGAAACTGATAGAAGTAAGATTCCTCCCATCAGTTGTCTCATTGGGATGGAATGATGCTACTCATTAAATTAATGGGCAAACATGAGAGCGCAGAGAAGCAAAATTATGGAAAGAGAAAATACTTTTATCTCACAGTTTCATGTGTCCATTGTCAGATTGTTTCTTGTTATGCTGCACCTGATATTAACTTACTGATTCTAGAGATAATATTTAATTACACTACTTTGCAGCTTACTACTGTTTGGGGATTTTACTAATTAATCTATATGTAATTGCTATGATGTACAGGAAAAGTACTTAGCCATTCTACCTCTTTCAACACGTGTACTTTCTGAACATAGCCACCTGTTACCAAGAAAGGAGTGCAGAATTTTAGCCTGAACAGCTCTGAGTCAGTTCCTTTGACTGCAACTGTTCGACACCGATACATTTTGGCTATGTCTACAGTGCAGGCTTCTTGCACAAGAACTTTTTACACAAGAGGTCTTGCACAAAAGTTCTTGCACAGGAGCGCGTCCACACTACCATGTGCTTTTGCGCAAAAACTCGTGGAGCGTCCACACCTCAAGTATAGGTATTCCTTTTTCTGCGAGGAATAACTCCTTTTTGTGCAAGAGTTATTGAGCAAAAAGGTGTGTGTGGATGG
Source organism: Pelochelys cantorii (assembly GCA_032595735.1). Classification (NCBI taxonomy): domain Eukaryota; kingdom Metazoa; phylum Chordata; order Testudines; family Trionychidae; genus Pelochelys; species Pelochelys cantorii. The sequence continues at coordinate 20,177,931 of CM064339.1, forward strand.
GCAGCAGGGGTTTTTTGCACAAAAACAGCCTATTGAAACAAGCACAGGTGCCCATGTGGCCATTCTGTGAATGGCAATCAGAGCTTTCTTGAGAGAGAGAGCGTCCATGCAGTCTAGACACTCTCTTGCGCAAAAGTGCATCGCTTTTCCAATGCACTTTTGCAGCGTGGACGTGCTCTTGTGCAAGAAGTTTTTGCAGAAGATCTCTTCTGCAAAAAGCTTCTTGCACAAGAAGCCTGCATTGTAGACGTAGCCTCTGTGCTTACACTCGTGTAACTGTGATTAGAGTCTCAGCTTTGGAGTTTAGCTTCTTACTAATTCTCTGGACACAGCTGATAGACTGTCTGGATTTCCTCACAGCTACAATTAAAAAGAACGTGAAGCAAAGCAGTGGTGGTACACCCTGTTGAGACCAATCCGTATGGCATGTCCAAATTCCAGAGAGAGAATCCACTGAGCTCTAGCAACAAGGGAGAAAACTCTCATTTTCTTAGTGGGTGTTTGGGTGTAAGAACAGAAAAGATCTGGATGTGTGTGGAGGGGTGCTGAACCCTCATGCACTTTGAGTGTTTATATTTCAACCCACTGTTAAGATGACAAATGATTGGTGAAACCCTCAGCTGGCTGGAAGGGAGCTTTTGTGGGGAAGGCAATGGTGAGTCTAAACCAGCTTTCTGTCTCCCCAGGACTTGGGGTTCATTTGGCTCCCAGCACAAATTACGGAAGCTCTTTAAACTGTTTTCATGCTCACATTTCCCTGGTTTAATTGTTGGTATGTGAAAGATCCACACAAGCAATAAACTGCCAACACTTGCTACATGAGGGAGACAGTGAGACTAGCTATATACAAAGTGATGTGAAATGCATGGTCAACAGGCTGAAACACTGAAATCATACCCAGAGCTGCATTTTACATTAGGACATACATTTTCATAAAGAGGGGTTTTAAAGTTCACAGTGTCCCTTTATATCCTCAGCTATATAGGGGAGAGAAACAACAGAGAAGTCGTCTACTTACAATGGGATCCAGCAGCATAAAGTAACTGATACCTGGACAGGAGCTATAAGAAAACCATGGCACTGCAAATGTGGCAAAGGGAAAAAAAGTGGCTGGTGGGTCTGAAAGAGTAGAGATGTAGAGATCAATTGGCTGACAGCGTAAATTCTGATATTGTGTGTCACATGAGCCATTGATATTAGAATAGGAGCTTAAAAGCATGATTTCCCCCCTGGAATGGCATTGGTTGGAGTTGGGAGGAGGCAAAAGGCAAATGCCTTTTAAGGGAAGACTCTTTTTTCTCATGCAAAAATGACAAAAGGAGCCTATACATTACTGTCTACATCTAGACAGTTTTACTATTCCCTTACCAATAGCAACTATTTTTGAATAAAGCAGTTTAAGAGTGTATGCCTTTTCCATTATAAAGACATAGTACAGCAACGCAGGGCTGAGAGTCAGTTGCATCTTGTCAATGTCTCCCAGCTATGTACCCAGGAGGAGGAGACACATTTAGAATTTCTTGTGATCCATTGCAGTAAGTAGGAAATGATCTGTAGTCTTTCCTCCATTTAAAAAAGCAAAGAGATCTTGTGATCTTGTGCTTCTTGACATGAAATGGAAGTTTTGCTTAAGTAAGAACATTAGGACTGATTCCCAAATATTTTTGTTACATAGGTGTTTACAAGTCCTTATGCTGTAACCCTATTAAAAGGCCCAGCCTTAGGGCACGGAGAGCTAGGCCGTTGCCCTGGGCCCTGCACTGCCTGGCTACTCACTTGCTGCCCTGGGTAGGAGCCACCCAGCCATGCAGTGCAGCCAACCACAACATGCTGCCTTGGGCCCCGCAAACTGTTTGGCCGGGCCTGCCTACTAACTTAAATTCAGTGTTTGTGATGAAAACATAAGTAGATGCTATTAACAGTTAGGGATTAAGGATTAGATACATACATTTATATCACCCATTGGGAAGACCAGCTTTGGCAGAAGGTGGTCTTCTATTGGATTTTATTTTATTAATAAAATCCAATAGTTCACCCAGTCAGAGATTTCTATTTCCAGCCCTTTTAGATTTGATTGGCTTTGCTACTCTAAGGAAAGGAACATAATATAATTAATCTGAGTTGTCAGGACATCATAGCTTCTTCAAAGATCAAAATATTCTATCACCATAGATAGAAATTAGATGAACAAATATAAACACAAACAGCTCTCCTAACTGAAGACATAAGTATTTGGAGCCTAATCCTAAACCTGATGAAGTCAATGAGAGATTTTCCAGTCATGTCAGGGATCACAGATCAGGCCCTTTATTAGAACATAAAAGCTCTATTAAAATAAAGACCTTAGTTATAATTCATATAGCACCTTTCCACATAAATAACCATGTGGAGAATTACGTATTGTCTTGTTTCATTGCTTTTATGTTTTCAGAGATTCTGTAAACCATTTGCAAACAAAAACATAACCTTGCCATCCTAGAAGTGATAGTTACCATTGGGGGTTGTTGTTTTTTCTTCTCAGAACAATGTATGTCTTCAAATAACACATTTAACTATAGAGAGAAACTCAACCGAGTGTAATGAATTTTATTACACAGCATCTGTTCAAATAAAGCAAACAAATCTGGCTTAATAGCTACTTAATGAATATTCACTAGCCTAACGGCAGGCAAATACAACACAGTAGCTATACTGTAAATACTGTAGTGCATCAAGGTTACAAATTGTAATATGCAGAAAGTACATAGATGCTATTTTGGTTTCAGTTTTACTTTGTATATTTTGGGGGATTTATATAGCTGAGTCTGCAGTCTACACAACTCAGACTGTAAAAGAACTGCTTTGCCAACATAGCCACAACATAATGAACTGAAATTCTGTTGCTGTGGCCAGAAAAATTCCGTTAAGGTGCCCTAGTGGTATACTGCATTATTTCAGCAATATGGTGATTGAGTGAGGAGCAAACTATATAGTATACCATGCTTTTTGGGGGAGGAATGAGACTGTATAAAGACTCTCAAACTGGACCAGGAGACCACAGCTAGCAACATATCTCTCTGTGACATCCCAGGGGACACTATGGTCCAGGACCAATGCGTGTCTGGGACTAGAACATGGACTGAGGACACGGGGAGACACCAACCAGAGGGAGGTGCCCTGCTGATGAACTAATTACCAGTACTATCAGCAGGAGGTGCTGTGGCAGCGAGTCTGTCTCATGACACTCCCTAATAGAACTCCAATTTGATGGGTAAAATGCTGCTAACAGGACATTCTCTATAGGAGACAAAATTCTAATTCATTTCCTACCCTGGGCCAAAAGAGCCCAAATAAATTAACCCCCAGACAGGCTGTGATGATGCTAATCTTTTTTCCCCCTTGAGGTGATATTGAGGACAGTAGATTAACTTTAGCTCAGGCTTTCTGGGAAGGAAGTTGCTGGATGTGATATATTTTGCATGCATTTGTAAGATTGCAAAGCCATCGTAAAGGTACAGTGATTGCTTTGATTTATACAAACAGAAAATCTGTAAATGCCCCATCCCACAGGGGTGTTTGTTTGGCTTCAGTAATGCTTTGACATTTTCTGGAATCTGCAGAGGGCAAAATAAGAGGGCAAAAATTAATTATTATAATAAATAGTTTTATAGTGTGACCAGGTTACCCAAAAATAAATCAGACACGTTGGAATGCAGGAACATAGGAATTTCTGTAGTGGATGTCATGTCAATCCAGGGGCCCAACTTCTTCAGTAGCCTTTGTATGTCAATCCTTGAACCTGATGCTTCTCTTTTGTAGGCAGAGGGGAGTATAAAGGAATAGACACTAGCAGAGTGTGTCAAAGAGGGTAGTTGCAGCATCTCCGCTGCAGCTGGCTGAAATGCCTCCATAGAAGGCCCTTAGGGGTGGAGCCTTGAATCTACCTGCTGCAGGAAACAAACTATTGCATAAATCACACTAACACCTAGAAACCTGATCCTTCAGCTTCAGAGACACTAGTCTTTGCAACTTAGGCTAAAAGATCTCTCCCTACAAAGCAGCAGCAGTTGGTCCTTTCTCTCTCAGAGCTAGAGAAGGGCATTATGCACCACAAAGCCAGAATAGAGCAGGTTCTTGCTGGGATGGGAAATAGAAGCAAGCAAAGGAGCAGGTGTTCTGCATGGCACTCTCCTGGGAATACATGGTATTTACTAGGGGAAATATATATAGGAATTATCCTATCTCCTCTGTGTCTGTTTGACTTTGGCAGGAGAGGGATTGGGCAGTGAGTGGTGGCACAGCTCCATTAAAAGAGACGCTGCTATTGGAAAGGGGAGGATAAGAGAGCATTGTGGAGGCTGGCTTCCTGTGCAGATGTCCCTAGCTAGGCAATGATGAAACTCAGAAGACACATTCTGACCAAACCCTCTTCCCCATCATTTCTGGCTGAGTACCCTTGAGGAGCAGGTGCAGAGGAAACTACAAGGAGAGAACCTCACAGTTTCCAACGGACACTCTAGAATATTATTTCTAGTGGCATTCAAATGCTTTGGATTGACACCTCTTCTCACGTACAGCCTGGCTTTGAACATTCCCATTAACACATTGAGAAAAGGAGCTGGCTGCAACCATGAATGGTCAACTATACAGGTTGTAGTGCCAAAGGAAAACTGATCTATGCTGTTTACATGATCTATAAAGTGTAAGGAGATGACAATTTACATTATTAATGTGGAAAGCCACAGCAGAAAACTTAATTCCTTATGGAAATAAACGAGGAACTCTCCAACCATTTTAGCTGAAAGCACTCCTTACAATTTCAATAGCTTCCCTTATCTTCTTTTGTCCATGGTTGCTGACAGAAGCTAAAACACTTGCATCCATCACAGTCTATTACGTGAGTTTAGTCAAGTGGCTATGCAATGACATGTTTGGCACCAGCAGATTTACTTACCCTGCTGTGATAAAGAGTTGATCAATGTGCTATTATTCTTTCATGTATTGACTTTTCTTTCCTCCCAGTGTGCCCCACAGCCCAGAATCACAGACTAAGTTTTCTACAATCTGGATTTCACTGCCTCTTTTTAAATTGAGGCAAATCTGCATGCTTCAATGACGTTGGCTATTTAATCCTTTCTAAAAGCCTTGATTTTCCTAGCAATTCTTTCCTTTGCACTAAAAGAAACAATACTCAAATTAAACCGTTTTCTTATTGGTCTCCATTAATTAGAAAGGATTTTAATCCTTTTGATAACGGCTTACAGTAACTACCCAGTTACATGATCTTCTGGATTTTGGGTACCAGATGCCAAATGGCTTTTTTTTTTCTTTATGAGTACACCCAGTTTTTCAAACCCTTGTGCTCTGTGGCTTTGCTGCTTAAGCCAGGCTGAGCTTCACTCAATGAATGTGGCTGGAGGGCCACATTGGCATTCCATGTGCGAGGTCTAACTTGCGGCCAGCTGCAAAGGTGCCCATGCCTAACGACATGCACTGCATAATACCATCTGGCTAGGGTCTGGAGCTAGGGATTATAATTGCAATTAATTATTACTAATAATTTCTATGTATCATTTGTACATTGCCCGCAGAGTAAAAGGCATTCTACAGAGCTGTGTGAAGTCTTTATTGAAACAACAGGAAGAACAATCACTGCAAACGTACTGCGGGACACTAGGGCTTATGTTTCCTAATGGATTTGCTCTCAGCAATAAGGAATATTTAGCCATACCCCCAAGAACTGGGTGATATGAGAAGCAGAGTAGGAGTTGGTTCTGTTCTACCACTGGGTAAGTGACAAATAGTTCTGGGGCAAATACTCATGTGTGCAACTTTAAAATTTGTTTTTTACATAGCTATATGCAGGGGTGGCAGGTTTGTATAATTTTTGGTGGTGCCTGATTAGCCACACCCCCTGACCCCCATTAACCAGGTCTCTGGAGGTAACATGCTCAGGGCAAAATGGACACATGACCAGAAGTAAAAGGTGTCATGTCACCCCTCTCAAAGGACTTTTCCCACCATCCTCCTACCAACAGGGATTAGTCTGGCCCCCACCAAACCCCCCTCATGCAACTGTCCTGCAGTTGCATTAACCCAATGTGTGTGACATTAACTCGGGCAGAGAGGGTTGGGGGAAGTGTTCCCTCTAAGGCTATGTCTACACTCATGGCTACTTGCGCAAGTATAACCGTTCTTGCGCAAGAACCTACTGGCTACGTCTACACTGGTGCGTTCTCACGCAAAAACTCTTTTGTGGAAGAGTTCTTCTGCAAAAACTCTTCCAGAAGAGAGCGTCTACACTGGCATGTGCTTTTGCGCAAGAGCATCCATGCCAGTGTAGACGCTCTCTTGCGCAAGAAAGCTCTGATGGCCATTTTAACCATATGGCTTTCTTGCACAAGAAATTCATGTTGCCTGTCTTGCGCAAGAGCTCTTCCAGAAGAGGCCAGTGTAGAGGGCTTATTCCTGAGCGGGAGCGTCAGAGTTCTCACGCAAGAAGCCCCGATTTTATACATTAGAACATCAGTTTACTTGCGCAAGAACATGCGGCCAGTGTAGACAGGCAGCAAGTTTTTGCGCAAGAGCGGCCGCTTTTGCGCGAGATCACGCCAGTGTAGACACAGCCACAGAGTATACACACTGCCTGCCTGCTCTTGTGCAAGGAAATTGATAGTACGGCGTGGTAGGAGAGGGCGTCTTGCACAAGAGCTACGCTCTTTTCTAACAGGTGTAAGCTCTCTTGTGCAAGAGGGCAGTGTGGACACTCGGCAGGGATTTCTTGCACAAGAAACTCTATGGCTAAAATGGCCATCGGAGCTTTCTTGCGCAAGGGAGCGTCCATACTGCCATGGATGCTCTTGCTCAAAAGCACAGCTCGCACATGGCAGTGTGGACGTGTTCTTGTGCAAGACTTCTTGCTCAAGGGTTCTTGTGCAAGATGTTCTTGCGCAAGAAGCCGCCAGTGTAGACATAGCCTGAGAGTTTCCTCCCATGAGCAGAATGAATTTTGTGTTGTGCACCAGTACTGAGTTCATGTGGTTTGTTTGGATGTGCCACTGTGGCGCCCAAGTTATTAATAAATATTTTATAAACCTTTATCTTTTCTCTCTGCTGCCATGTCTCCTCCCCTTGCTCCATCAGCTCCCCTGGTGCCCCCCAACTCCTCACCCTCCTCTGCTGTCCTGACTCCTGCCCTTCTCACTGCCCTCAGCCCCCCTGCGACCTGCCCCCCTCCACCAGCCGTTCTCTGCCCCCTGTGCCCACTCCTCCAGTAGCCCCACTCTGATCATGTGAGCCACTCTTCCTCATCCCCTCTTCTAACACCTCCCTCTACAAACCTGCCTTGCCTCTCTCCTCTGGTGCTGGTCCCTCCCCTGCAGGTGTCTGCCCTTCTGCTTCACCCCCAGAATCCCCTGGCACCTGCACCTTTCCTTAGTCCTGCACCCTCCTGGTGCCTCCCCCTTCCCTTACTGCCCCTGCCCGCTTTTTCCCTGATGCCCACCCCCTCACCACTCTCTGCTCCCATTCCCCTCATGCCCCTCTGTGCCCTCACACATGACTTGCTCCGAACCACCTCTCTCACGCCCACCCCTTCTTTCAAGCCTTCTCCCAGCACTTCCCCCTCTCCCCTCTAGCCCCCAATGCCCTTACCCTCTCCTCTCCCAGCATCACCCTGTCCCCCCTCCCACTGACACCTCCCCTCCTACCCTTTTCCTCATCGTCTGCACTTGGCCCCCCTGGCATTTGTCTCTCCTCCACACTGTCCCTTGGTGCCTTCCCCCTGCCCCTCCCCACAAGCCCCTTCCTCCCCCACCCCTTCCCCTATTTTCCCCCTCCGCACAAGCTCCTTCCTCCCCCACCCTTTCCCCTATTCCTCCCCCACCCCTTCCTCTATTTTCTCCCTCCCCCGCCTCCCTCCTTCCTTCCCCTCCCCTTACCTTACCTTACCTTCTGCCTTCCACTTTGCGGTGCCGGAGTCTGCGCTCAGGCCCCAGAAGTCCCCACCTACGAACCCGGACCTAGGCCATGCGGCGCAACACTGAGCAGTTTTAAAGTCCTGGGCCGTGACCTGTAAATGCTGCGCATGGCAGCAGCAGCCGGCAAGGGGGAGCCGGACTGAAAGCTGCGCACGGCAGGGACAGGACGGGTCTGGGGGGGATGCTCTGGGGCTGGGGCTGGGGCTGGGGGGCAAGCTCTGGGGCCAGGGTGGGAGGACGCATGGGGGGGCCGGCAGGTGGGGGCTGGGGCCCACTCCAGGCAGGGCTGAGGGAGAGACCCAGCTCCAAATATTGCTGGAACATGGGCACCACGAGCCCATATAACTTGCCGCCCGTGGGTATATGTTCCACAAATATTCATGACAGCAAAAGATGATTTTTTTGTAATGTACCATGTGATTTTCAAGAATGTTAGTGTAGGTCTACACTTGCCCCCTAGTTCGGACTAGAGAGGCAAATGAAGCATACCAAAGTTGCTAATGAAGCATGGGATTTAAATATCCCGTGCTTGATTAGCATATTCACGGCCAGTCACCATTTTAAAATGCCCGATTTAACTTGCCGCATGTAGACATGGTAGTCCGATTTAAAACCCTTCCTTCGAATTACAGTAGAGTCCCAATTATCCAACCTAAACGGGACCAACAAGTGGTTGGATTACCGAAAATGTTGGATAATAGGGACTCTACTGTAGCCAGCGCTGCTTGGTCCCCATCCCTGCCTGGCCCTGGCCCCTTCCCTCCCTGCAGCTCCCGGGCACAGGCCGGGAGAATGGCCCCGCTCGCTGCCCCATCGCTCTCCTGGAGCCACTGATGCCGCTCCTGCCGACACCGCTTCGTCCCCAGCCCTGCCTGGCCCTGGCCCCTTCCCTCCCTGCAGCTCCCGGGGACAAAGCGGCAGCGGCAGGAGCGGCATCAGCGGCTCCAGGAGAGCAATGGGGCAGTGAGCGGGGCCATTCTCCTGGCCCACGCCCGGGAGCTGCAGGGAGGGAAGGGTCCAGGGTGAGGCAGGGATGGGGACAAAGCAGCGCTGGCAGAAGGCTCTAACCCGCGGGAGACTGCTGGAGCCTCTTCAGCCGGGGAGGCTGCATGCGGCATAGCAGCGCAGGGCAGCTACGTCGGATAAAGCGGAATGTCGGATTACCGAAGGTCGGATAATCTGGACTCTACTGTAACTGTTACTCCTCGTGCAATGAGGAGTAACAGTTAATTCAAGGGAAGGGTTTTAAATTGGACTACCGCATCTACACGTGGCAAGTTAAATCGGGCGACCGGCCACAAATATGCTAATCAAGCGCGGGATATTTAAATCCCGCGCTTCATTAGCAACTTTGGAATGCTTCATTTGCCTCCCTAGTCCGAACTAGGGGGCAAGTGTAGACATACCCTTAGTGACTGTCCCCTTGGAAGAGAATATATCCAGCCACAAAATGCTACTTGACCCATGCTGGGACACTGAATATTATCATTGACAGTTATCACATAGAACTTTTCATCCATAGGCAGATCTGCCAATAGGGGAGCTAAGGAGGCAATTGCCCCAGGGCCTGGTGATTCAAAGATGCCTGGGGCTCCTGACCTCTGACACAGCTACTGTGGCCCTTTAAATTGCCACCAGAGCCCTGGGTGGCTCACTCCAGATGGAACTGAGGCGGGGAGGTGTAGTCTGGACAGCACTGAGATCCAGCAGCCCCAGCCTTACCCCTTCCACCCGGGGCCCTGCTCATTCCAGGAGTGCAGAGCCAGCTACCTATCCCCCACCTTGTCCAGGGGCCCAACATGTCTATCACTTGCCCATAGTTCTCAAAACATTTCCCAAAGAAGGTCAATATAGAATCATAGATACGGGTAGGATGAGATCTCAGGAGGTCATCTAATCCAATCGCCTGTTCAAAATAGGACCAACCCCAACTAAATCATCCCAGCCAGGGATGTGTCAAGCCAGGCCTTAAAAAACCCTAAGAATGGAGTTTCCACCACCTCCCTAGGTAACCCATTGCAATGCTTCACCACCCTCTCCTAGTGAAATAGTTATTTCCAGTATCCAATCTAGGCCTTTCCTACTGCAACTTGAGACTGCTACTCCTTGTTCTGTCATCTGCCACCACTGAGAATAGCCTAGCTCCCTCCTCTTTAGAATCCCCGTTAAGGTAGTTGAAGGCTGTTATCAAATCCCCCCTCACTCTTCTCTTTTGCAGACTAAATAAACCTAGTTCCCTCAGCTCTTCATAAGTCATGTGACCCAGTCCCCTAATCATTTTTGTTGCCCTCTGCTGGGCTCTCTCCAATTTATCCACATCCTTTCTGTAGTGGGGATGGGACTGGATAAACTGTGGCCTCACTAGTGCCAAACAGAGGGGAATAATCACTTCACTTGATCTGCTGGCAATGTGCCTACTACTGTAGCCAATATGCCATTAGCTTTTTTGGCAACAAGGGCACACTGTTTATTCATAACCAGTTTCTTGTCCACTGTAATCCCCAAGTTCTTTTCTGCAAATCTGACACTAAACCAGTTGGTCCACAGCCTGTAACAATGCTTGGGATTCTTCTATCCTAAGTGAAGAAGTCTGCACTTGTCCTTGTTGATCCTCCTCAGATTTCTTTTGGCCCAATCCTCCAATTTATCTAGGCCACTCTGGACCCTATCCCTACCTTCCAGCATATCTACCAGTTGGTCCCTTAGTTTAGTGTCATATGCTAATTTGCTGAGGGTGCAATTCATCCCATCAACCAGATCAATAATGAAGCTGTTGAACAAAACCAGCCCCAGGCCTGACTCCGGGACACTCTGCTTGATAAATTGATGTCTAGTTGACAGCCTTTGTTGATCACTACCCTTTGAGACTGATGATCTGTCCATCTTTTTCTCATCTTATAGTCCATTTATTCAATCCATACTTCATTAACTTGCTAGCAAAAATACTGTGGGAAACCATATCAAAAGCTTTGCTAAAGTCAAGCATGTCCACTGCTTTCCCCATGCACACAGAGCCAGTTATCTCATCGTAGAAGGCAATCAGGTTGGTGAGACAAGATTTGCCCTTCTTAATCAATATTGACCATTTCTGATAAACTTCCTCCCCTCCAAGAGCTTCAAAATGGATTCCTTGTGGACTTGCTCCATGATTTTTCTGGGGACTGAGGTAAGGCTGACCAGCCTGTAGTCCCAGGACTCTCCGTCCCTTTTCTAAAGATGGGCACTACATTTGCCTTTTATCAATCATCTGGGGCCTCCCCCAATTGCCATGAGGTTTTAAAGAAAATGGCCAAGACTCTGCAATTGCATCACAAGTGTCCCCTGGACGCACCACATCTGGCCCCATGGACTTGTGCATGTCCAACTTTTCTAAATAGCTCTTAACCTGTTCTTTCACTACTGAAGGCTGCCCACCTCCTCACCATACTGTGTTGCCTAGCACAGCAGTCTGACCGTATCTGTTTCACACTGGAACTCGAAGCAATCCTACTGCTTTCTTACATTCAGTACAACTCCTCTATCCTTTTCTTCCCCCCCTTGTCCTTCCTGAACAGTTTGTGCCCATCCATGATACTGCTCCAGTCATGTGAGTTACTCACCAAGTCTCTCTAATTCCAATCCTTGGTTGTGCCAGGACTTCCAATTCTTCCTGCTTGTTTCCCTGTGCTCATGTGCAGTTATAACCCATGTACCTAATAGGGAGCTATCTCTTTAAAAGACTCCTGGGGGTAGATGGGAGTGAGTTTTGTCTGGGTCATTGTTGCTAGTCAGATTTCGGTCTCCTCACCCAGAATCTTCTGGAGTTGGGTTTGGTAGTTTAGGGTCTGCTTCAATAGCTTCTGTCTCCGTTGCTGGGGTTAGACTCCATGAGCAAGCAGGCAGGGCAGCTGCTTTTATAAGGGCCTCCTGCTCTGTGAGAGCTGGGAGGGGCTGAACCAGGAGCAGAAAGCAGGCTGCTGTTCCTCACTCTGAAGCACTTTGCAGCAGGTACTAATGATGTTAACCCTCTACCAGGCACATGGGCAATGTTAATTATAGCAAGGGGAAAGTAGGAGGGAAAATAACATCTTCTGTTTTATTTGTATGCTGATTTGTTTGTAGCCAAACTGTTCTAATTAACTTTCTCAGTGTGATTCTTCAGCTCCTCTTTAAATGTAGTAATGGGGAAAGAGTCATTTCTATTGTTAGTCTCAGTTTTTGTATTTTCTTGTAACAGGATTTTCTTTAAGCCTTTTCACTTGTGACTTAACTGACTGGTTAACCAGTTAGCTGGCTGTCTAGCAGTGATTGACAGCAAAGGAAGCGTCTGCCTGGATTCCAATGGAGGATCCCTACAAACAAGTGGCAAGATGGTTCAGACTCAGCATATTGTGCAGATTTGATTATCAGAAACACATAGGCTGCGTCTAGATTGGCATGATTTTCCAGAAATGCTTTTAACGGAAAAGTTTTCCGTTAAAAGCATTTTCGGAACAGAGCGTCTAGATTGGCACAGACGCTTTTCCGCAAAAGCACTTTTTGCAGAAAAGCGGCCCTAGCCAATCTAGACACGCTTTTGCGCAAGAAAGCCCGGATCGCCCTTTTAGCCATCGGGGCTTTTTTGTGCAAAACAATACCACGTTGTCTACACTGGCCCTCTTGCGCAAAAGCATTTGCGCAAGAGGGCTTTTGCCCGAACGGGAGCAGCATAGTATTTCCGCAAGAACACTGATGATCATACATGAGATCGTCAGTATTCTTGTGGAAATTCAAGCAGCCAGTCTAGACAGCTGGCAAGTTTTTCCCCGGAAAAGCGGCTGATTTTCCAGAAAAACTGGCCAGTCTAGACACAGCCATACTGAGACCTTAGTGAACTAAATCTAAGCTTTTGGGATCTCTCAGTTTCTTCTTATTGTGTTGTGTGGATTGAACTGTTCATATTTTAGTTCTCTCTTTATTTATGTTGTAACTGTGAAGACAATGTCTGTGGGTTATAAAATAGTTATGTCATTTTGTAAAATTAGATTATTTGCTTCTTCATCATACATTTTTATAAAGTTATTTAATTAAATTCATCTCTTTAGTTTCCTTTGGGACTTGAATGTAGGGAGGCTGACACTGCAGTCCTTGCTGAAATTCCTTAGACTGAACTCTGGGTCTCCAGCTACTTTGTTGCAGTGGGTGTTTTTTAGACACTAGAGAAGGACAGTGAAGTCTAGCCCACCCATGGTTACACAGTTCTCAGATAACTAGCTGCTTCCCATACTTTCTCAGTATGAATCAGGCCACCTCTGCTGCACCCTCCTCCTGTTTTCTCCTGGTATTCCATTTGGTATCCTACTTCCATACTTACCTCCATGCTCAGGTCTCCATCCCTCCAGCAAACCTAATTTAAAACCCTTTTTGCTTCATTAGCAAGCCTGCCTGAGAAGATGCTCTTCCCTCTGTTAGGTGGATCCCATCTCTTTCTAGCAATCTTTGTGGATCAATGCCTCAAGATTGAAGAACCCAAAGCCTTTTCTCTGACATCACCTGTGCAACCATGAATTTGTTTGCACAATGTGATGGTCCCTGCTTGGGCCTTTTTCCTTCAACTGGGAGAGTATGAGAACACAGCTTCCACCTCAAACTCTTTTACCCTTCTTTCCAGACATGTGGTCTGTAGTGACCCGCTCAAGGTCATTCTGGGTAGTATCACTGGTGCCCATGTGGAGAAATAGGAAGAGGGGTGATCCAATGGCTTGGCCAGTCTTGGCAGACACTGTCACGTCCTGAATTCTAGGTTCAGAGATGCAGCAAGCTTCTCCAGTCTCCCAGTCTGGACAGTAGATGGAGACTCCATCCCCTTTAGGAGGGTGTCCCCAACCCACACCACCTGTCTCCTCCTCTTGGGAGTGGTTGGTGGTCATAGAAACAACACCTCCCCCCCCCCCCATTCCCTGCCTTCTGGTAAATGTAGTCTCCTTCTGATCCTCAGATGACTCTTCCAAGTCATTCTCTGCCTTAGTACCGGAATATTATTATAACAAATATCATTATCCCCATTGTGCAGGTGGGGAAACTAAGCACAAAGAGGGAGAAGGACCCCTCCAAGGTCACCCAAAAAGGCAATGGCAGAGATCCCTTGATTCCTGGTTCACTGCTCTAGCTATTAGGCCACACAGTCTCCCTTACACCGAGTCGCTTCATTCAACAATCTCCATTTTCCTTTGAGAGCTCCTCTCCAAATTGTGATCATGGCTCAGTTTTGCTTAACTTGTGAGAAATTGTAAGAGCACACCCCCAGGAGCATTGGGTAGGATTCACATAGTGCAGGTTCATTGTCAATCTATACAGCTTGTCTCACCACTAAGAATGTAGTTACATGTTCAAAACTGTATTAAAACTAACTTTAAAAAAAGTCAGCAAAGGTTCAGAAAAGCAAAACCCCCTTCAGGCTTTTGCAGCTGCTGAGACTTCTAATCTCTCTAAGCACTACTACTTCAATGGCAGTAATTGTAAGAAGTGCAGAAATCATTGAACTACAGTAGGCCTTTGGAAATGGGCAGTTAGCATTGGAACTTGTCTTTCCATTTCAATTATACAGGCAAATGGCACATGATATAAAGATCTTAGTAAGTGAAATTGGAGTTCATTAATTTATAGCAAACATATAAGAGGAGAAAAAAAGCCCTCAAGAGAAAATGCTGCTGTAATTATCTTTTAATAGACCAGAGAGAAAAAAATAACCAACTTGTACCATAGTTGAAGAGACAAAGGCACAAATCAAGAGGAAAACAAAGTTAATGGTTCATCTACTAGCAAAGCCAGAGCACTTATCGTATTGTACAAAGTGACCTCTCCTCAAACAACTGGCCCAAACCTAGAAAGACAGGAACAAAACTAAAAGTCATTAAGTGAACTATATAAGAGCTTTTAACCTACTGAATGATTCAAAGTGCTACATGTGATTCACCCAAAGAGGCACATATTTATGATCAGGTACCATGCCCACCTTCAGAGCAACAAGCTTTTGACTGGATAACATCTACAGAATTATAAATTCAGTTTGGCTCAGCCTTCGAGCACCTTGTGGCAAGCGCCCCTCTTCCCAAGCCACCACTGGGTAGGTCTCTTCCTCCTAGCCCCAGGGGTTGGGGTTTTGCAGCAGGTCTCAATGGTAGGGAGCCCAGCCACACACTCTCAGGCTCCCTCCCTAGCTGCCTTTACCTAGTGCTGATCCAGATTGTTCTCTCCAATTTCTTCCTCTCTGTCTCTCTACCACCTTCCCTTCATCCTCTCACCCTCCCCCTGCTACCAACTGCTGAGGCTTTTAAAGGCCCTCAGTCAGCCAGCAGAGAAGTCAGCTGGCCCCAATCTGCTTGAGCCAGCTCCCTCCCAGCTGCATCTAATTGGGCTTCAGTTCTCTGCTTCTTCTCACAGGGGTTTTTACCCTTTTGGGCTGCCTTTTCCCCTCTCTGCAGCAGCTCCTTGGCCTGACTCTGTCATAACCTATTATAAACTCTAAAACTTCCAACTTCTCCACCTCAACAGTTGCTTTAGGGCACGTCTATGCAGCAGGACAAAAGTAAAATTAAGATACGCAAGTTCAGCTAAGTCTGTTGCAGAGCTGAAGTCAAAATGGCTTAATTCGGCTTTTGGTACTCTCTACACGGCAGGAAGTCGAAGAAAGAACACTCTGCCTTTGACTCCTATAACCCTCATTTTATGAGGAGTAAGGGGAGTCGGAGTAATAAGTCCTTCATCTCAACATTATTTTGAAATAATGGCTTGCTGTGTTCGACGCGCATTTTGTTACTTTGAAATAACGCCAATTATTCAGAAATAATGCTGCTGTGTAGATGTATCCTTGGAGAGCTTCAGGTTCTATAACAGCATTATTAGCAATTCAGAATATTTCTTGCTGAGCAATGACATTGCTTGTTAATTTTTTAAAAATGGAACCAAAACAATACTACTGAATAGACTTCCCAGATATGGAATACCTGGAGCCAGCCAATAACATTTCTTATTTTTCTGAGTGCAGTTTCATAAAACGTGTGTAGCCTGATGTCATATAAAGAAGAGAGTGAAAACAAGACATGGTGGGTCAGTGGAAGAATCTGATAAGCTTCTCCACTGTACATCAGTGATAGCATATATCTCTCCTGATAGATCATAAGGCACACCATAAACATGATACAAGTTGTCCAGAAATTGAGCTAACCACTGCACACACAAAAATCCAGAATAGTTTCAATGAGATTGATGGAAACCCTAGACAATGTGGGGTCTCCAATAAAAGGTTTATTTCTAATAAAGGGGTATCTCTAATATCCTGGGACCAATGCAGCTACAACCAAGGAAATCAGTCACTTAGGGTACACCTACACTGCAAGCTTATTTTGGAAAAAGCTATTCCGGAAGATATCTTCCGGAATAGCTTATTTCAAAATAGAGCGTCCACATTACAGTGAAGCCTCAAAATTAATCCAAGGCAGGTTTCCCTAATGTGGATGTGCTACCTCGATTTAGAGCCCCAGGAGGCACTGGGGAGGAATAACTTAGAATGGCCCTGGTGAGGAGCTATTTCGACGTAGAAGCAGTGGAGCATCCACACAAACCCTCTTCCAAAAGAGCTTTTTTGGAAGAGGCATTATTCCTCAGGGAATGAGGTTTACCAATGTCGGAAAAAGCCCTCTGTTATTTCGATTGTCTTTTGAAATAACGCAATTGCTGTGTGGCCACTAATATTGTTTTTCCGGAATAACAGCCGTTATTCCAGAATAATGGTGCAGTGTAGATGCACCCTTAGAAGTAAGTGTTCAAAAAATTTGTTTCTTATTGCTTGATATCTGCCCTTTCATCTGGGCCAGTCTAGTGTCCCATTATTTTGGAGGGGGGGGCAACTGGGTATTTTCGCCCCCTTTGATTTCACTATTTAAAAAACAATCAGGTGGGATTCAAGAGACTCTCTGAGAGCCTCTTCCCACTCCTTCACCTTCCCTGCTGGTATGCATGAGACCTTTGGTTGATGGACCATGGATCTGGGCAGCTGAGAAAAGCACACACAATTTCTTTCTTTCTTTCTTTCTATTGAGGTAACACTTATGCAATCTCTTTATGGCAGAGGACACAGATTATAAGCTTTTTGGGCCAGGGCCAATCTTTTTGTTTTCTTTGTACATCACCTAGCAGCACAACAAGGTTCTGGGCCACATTAACTTTGGACACACTGTTTAATACTTGTGACTAGAGAAGGTTTTTAACAGATTTTAACATGTTTTTCTCTACACTGATTAATTTAAGTTTAGGCCCCTGCTATCTGAGTGGAAGCTAAGGGGATATTTGCTTCCCCTTCCAAATCTATCTTCAAGTGGCTCCAAATTTATAAGCATTGAAAATTGGTGGGTCAAAGTGCCATTGTCTTCCCCTTCCCCCGCCCCCCCCTTTATTTTAAATGTGGCACCACAATTTCAGCAGCTGGTGGCAGGATACAGTTCAGAGTGAGATCTATGTGTCAGTCAGGCCGCAGTGTGCTTCCTCCTGACCGTATTCAGCATGCAGTCCTCACCCCACACACACTGGTCTCAGTACTGGAGGACACCACTAGTTACTTCTCCCCCTTCTGAAAATGGAGCACTTATTACTTCCCTTTGTTTCCTATCTTTTAACTGGAGTGCCTAGCAATGCTTTCAGGATCACCTATTGATCCTTACTTTAATTTAATTAATTTAATTTAATTTAATTTAATGACAAACCTTTTGTTATTTTAATCACCCTGGCTCTGTTTATAAACAAACTCCCTGCACCAAGGACAGAAGCTGAGAGCAGCACAGAACTCATCACATTCCACACTCAAACTCCATCTGGGGCTAGGGCATGTGTTGTGAGCGGACCTCAAATATGAAACTCAAGGGGGAGGCAGGAACCACTGTGACTCGTGGGTGCCCCAAAGCACTCCTGGTGCAAGCGCCTGTGAATCTGATACCTATTTTGCAGGCCAACTAACCAAATAGTTATGGAGGCCCCTTGCATGTCCTCTTTGAGCCATCCCCCTCCCTGTTCAGTGGAACCTCACTGGTTCTGCTGCATTGAGGGTCTTCCACAACTCCCGCTGGGACAAAAATCAAAGCATTTCACTTCACCCTTAAAACAAACCAATATGGTCCTTGAGTTAGTAATCTCTGCTTTAGTAGGAGATCTCTATATATGTCTTCATGACATCTTTATCCCTAAAGTTTGAATTCCTGCCCTGTAGTAATCCCACAGTTATCCAGGGATCTAGTTTTAAGTCTTGTATGGCCCTGAATGGTAACTCGGTGGTACATGTTTTACATTGAAAAGATTTGAGCTGGCTGAGGATTATAAAGTTCTCTAAGTCTTCCATTGAGATAATAATACTTCTCATTTGTTAAACTGTTGACTAGTTTTCAAACACATTTGCAAACAATGTAATCTGAAGTCTTAGTGGATATGCAAAAAACCTGTGTTCTGTATAAGCTTCAGTTTTCTCACTAGGAAAAAATGCATAAACTTAATCAAAATCACTCAGCTTTGGAACAAGCATAAATACTGAACAAGGTACTGTAGTTCTAGCATGAGGATTACGAGGAGGAAAATGCAAATATTTTGGCATCAAATGTTCAATGCTTGGAAAAAATAGTAGCGGTAAGGAACCCATTAATTTGGTTGCAAAAAGTTTGCTTCTTGAATGGTTTTCAGGGAGTTACAGGGACCATTAAAAAAAAAAGTTTATGGGAGTTATCTTATTGATTTTTAGAAGATGCATCACCTCACCCTAGATCAAAGGTTTTATCATTAGAAGCCAAGAAACATGGGATCCAGAGGATCAGATCTGGTATAGTAACTCCTTGCTTAATGTTGTAGATATGTTCCTGAAAAATGCTTCTTTAAGTGAAATTATGTTAAGTGAATCCAATTTTCCCATGAGAATTAATAGGTTCTAGGGATTTTTTAAGTAGTCAAAAGACAGTATATATAATTTAATTTTAAACAATGTAATGCTGCACACAGCAATATTGCCTGTGAAGTTTGATGGAGGTGGAGTCAGAGAGTGGATTATTTCCCAGGGACTACATGATGAACTAGCATTTGGCTGAACCCTCAAGGGTTAACACATTGTTAATGTAGCCTCACACTCTACGAGGAAGCTTGGACTGAGGCAAAAGGAAGGAAACACAATAGACACATAACAGTGACTGCAAACACTACCCAGCAAAAGCTGAACATGGTTATGAACCCATATTATCCTGCTGAAGCACACCACTCTCTCCTCCACATGGCATATACACTGCTGCACGGTGCCAAAGGATGTGTGTTTGAGAGAGAGGCAGACAGTCACTGGGGTGCCAGGGTGGCCGAGAGTGCTCCTTCCCCGCCACTGCCCTGTGCCCCCACTCCCCAGGAGCAACCCCCCTGCAATCCTGGCCACAGCGGGCTGTCCTTAGTTCGGGCAGGACAAACCAAACCCTCCCGTGGAGGGGACTTGCAGCACCTCCCCCCCTTTTCCCTATGGCAGCCCATCCCCTCCTTGCACCCCCCCTCCTGGCACAGTGACCGGAGACTGCCATACCTGCATGAGCACTGCTCCGATTGTGGATCTCCTCACACCGAACTGATTCCCCACGGATCAGTAGCTATCCGGAATGGAGAGCTTCCAGAGAGCGATGGCCACACACTTCTGGAGGGGAATGGTGGCCTCATGTGCATGTCCCGTCACCACAGAGCAGGGGCGAGCCACTCACAGAGCTCAAGGAAGGTGTCCTTCATCCTAAAGTTCTGGGTCCATTGTTGGTCTCCCCAGCGCTCCACGACGATGTGGTCCCACCAGGAGCTGCAGCTGCTCCTCCACGTACCCCAGGAGGGTCCAGAGGATGGCCTGGGGGGTCAGGCTGCAGCAGATGCTGCGAGGCAGCCTCCAGAAAGTGCTGCCAGGCTTGCAGCAACACATCCAAAAGAAGCACGAGAGTGTCCAGGGGCAGCTCCAGCTCCATGGTGCAAAGTGCTGTGGTGTCCCGAGTGAGGGCAACCAGAGCATGCAGAGAAAAAAATGCTTTGCTGTCCCTCAGCGAGGTAGGGAAATCTGAGAACCGGCTGTCCAGGGGGGGTCCCTTTAAGCACAGGCCTCAGACAGCTTCAGGTAGCAGCCACACAAAGTAACTCCTGACCTGATGCCCTGCCGGAAGTGATTTCAGCTGGCCTTAAATGTGATTCAGTGTCCAATCAGTGTGGATGCACTATTTTGAAATAGCAAAAAGCTATTTCAAAATGCATTTTGTGTGTAGACGCGTTATTTCAAAATAAGCTATTTTGAAATAACTATTTCGAAATTAGATATTTCGAAATAACGTTGTAGTGTAGACACTCCCTTTGTGAGCATAGCTGAGGGCAGAATTGGGCCCAAAGTGCTCGAATGATATATCTAAATTCCTCCATTCAATTTCTGTTGAGCGCAGAATGTGCATACATAATAGAACTGTAAGGCTACGTCTAGACTGGCATGATTTTCCGCAAATGCTTTTAACGGAAAAGTTTTTCCGTTAAAAGCATTTGCGGAAAAGAGCGTCTAGATTGGCACGGACGCTTTTGCGCAAAAGCACTTTTTGCGGAAAAGCATCCGTGCCAAACTAGATGCGGTTTTGTGCAAGAAAGCCCCAATCACTGTTTTAGCCATCGGGGCTTTTTTGCGCAAAACACTTTTTAGCTGTCTACACTGGCCCTCTTGCGCAAATACATTTGTGCAAGAGGGCTTTTGCCTGAACGGGAGCGTCATTGTATTTGCGCAAGAACACTGACGATCATACATTAGATCGTCAGTGTTCTTGCGCAAATTCAAGCGGCCAGTGTAGACAGCTGGCAAGTTTTTGCGCAAAAGCAGTTGCTTTTGCGCAAAAACTTGCCAGTCTAAACGCAGCCCATGTGTAGAGAGCTATAGACTGAAAGATTTTCCCAGGAACTTTATGAAAATATTTTGTAAATAGACTCATAGATTTTCACACATGTGAAGGTTATAATCAATAAGTTGTTTTAGTCTCTTTTGCAGGACAGATAATGACTAAAGGAGGGCTAGTTTTAGCAATCCATTTACACTGTCTGCAGTGATTTCAAATGAAGTCACGCAAGACTCTTAACTAATTTAAGCTAGATGAAAACATATTATTTCCTTCTAGAGAAGTAAGAAAGTGGTCTAAAGGAATTCAGTCAGTGTATGCAGTATAGCTGCAGTATCCTAGACATGATACAAGCACTTTAAATATCATTACATTTTGACACATTCAATTTCAGTAAATTGATTTTCATACCCTTTAAAGGTGACCTGCAAAGGTAACATACTAGTAATATCATAGCTGTATGCTGCATGTCTCCAATAGCCAGGGTAAGAGAGGCATTGAGTACATTATCACCCCCAAAAAAACCCTACCGCTGTGTAAAACTCTCAAAAAAATTGCAAGTTTTGATGCAAAGGAGCACTGAAAGTTTTACAATTATCTACAATTATCTATCTATCTTATCTACAATTTTTAAACAATCTCTTCTAAGGTTAATAGTCAAGTCCAAAAAAAGAAAGAAAAATGAGCTCTTTCACTGGCAATGAAAGACTTGATACCCTTAATGGAAGACATCGATTCTATAAGTGCAGGATGTCTACAGTATATGAGAACTTTAAATATATGACAAAGCTTATCCTTGTGCAAGGCAAAATGATCAAAAGGATCTGAAAATGAATTTTTCGTTTCACTCTGACAGACTTCAGTGCTGTTATTATATGATTCTATTCCAGAGTGCTAGCAAAGCCCTTGGCTGATGCAATATTGAATAAATTGCATCTACTAAAATGAGTTTCCTTTCCTCGGACCTGCAAATAAAGATTTATAATAATCAGCATGATCCATAATAAGGGGATACATTAATGTGTCTTTGAGAGACGATGGGCCTCAAATAGGTAATACTCTATACATGACAAAATGATTCACTAATAGTCACAGATAGCTCACAAAATACAGCTAGGCATGAACACACTGTCTAGTAGATTTCCAGTTGAACTCCTTAAATGCTGACATTTACCATGAAAACATTGTGTTTGACCTCGGACCTGACACTGAATTAATTAGAATGAAGTATTTCATATTGGAACATGTGAAGATTTTTTTTTCTGAAGTCTTGTTTTGATATTTTCCCCATCATTTCCATGTCCTTAGCAAGAAAGTCAGATCAAAGGCTTTGAGCCATACAAAAAACCCAGCTTACACAAAGATGCCCAACGTTGTGTTGTCATTTTCCATTATTTTCTTTATTTGGCACAAAACAGGAACTTCATTACTGTATATGGCTGTGGTTTAAAGTTAAGTGCAGCTGAAGGGCTGTCGTTGGCTCATACAGGCCACTCTGACACCTGGATTACTTGTTTGGGTAAGAATGATAGGATCAGATCTATTGTTACAAAGAAATACATTTGAGGAAGGAAAAAGCTTTTATCAGTGCAGAATAGATCTCAAGATACAAGTTTATATTTGCCTGGTCAGAAGAAGTTGTTCCATAGAACTATTCTTTCCTTTGATCTTTTGAGTCAATATAGTTCTCTAAGGAAAAGGCCACCAAAACATACAGAAAACTTTTCTCCTGAGGAAAGGTATGAAGAAAACTGTATATAACTTTTTTCCTCAGATGGGGGAGGGGAAAGCAGAATAGTAAGCTTCCATCAAGTAAAATCAAAGAAGCTCACTGAATTCTGAAAGCCCTTTTTGCAGTGAGCCCCAAGCTATCTGTCCAGTCAGCATGACCATGAACTAATTTTGCACTCTTGCAAGAGAGCACATATTCTGGGTTCTATTTTGGCAGGAAAAGGAGAGTTTCTTTCTCTTCCACATTAGGGCTGCGTGAAGAGAGAAAGGTCTGGATCCTACTGTGTCTGTAGATTTGGCAAAATTGGCCCCAAGAAAGGAGAACCTCTTTTTTAGGCTCCTTCTTCACCATCTTTTCCCTTCTGGTCTGTGCTCTGGACAGAAAGCAGGAGGGCTGTCAATCTCCTACGAACCCCTGTTCTGTACTGAGATGCCCATCCCTCCTATACAGATGCAGGATCTAATGCCATTTCAAATAAAGTTTAGATAAATGCCATTCATACTTCTGGATTATGTGTTCCGAGCTGAGCCTTAAGTGTCAGCCATCACTACTCAGGAAAAGAAGGAGCAGAACAAGGAAAATCAGAATAATTTAAACACAGGCTGGACAAACAGCTAGAGAGATGGGGTTGGAGGTGAGCTCATCACACTTCAAACTTTCAAGAAATGCACATTAGATCTCCCAATGAAAGTGGTGACACTATTCTAGATACTCATTCCTTAGCATCTGAAAACTGGCAGCGAACTAGAACATTACAGTACTGAACAGCTCAGAGGAACCTATAGATACATTTACTTCTCCTTTGAGAGCTTGCTGTAAAAATAATCTTTTTTTTGTAGGAATAATGACAGCTAATTTTTTGGCTGTCTACTTTGGCAGATTGGAGCTTCTTGTCAATGTTGTAAAAAGGATGCAAAACAAATTTAGTTTTCTTAGCAGCTGAAGAAATGAAAAAAAACCCCACAACTTGGTCAGCAGTCTTACCCATGGCTTTCTGTGTAAGTGGAATTGTAATTGCGTCTGACAGGCACAGAATTAAGCCAGAGCTTTAAAAGGCAAAAAGATTTTTCTGCATTCACTTTGGCCTGTGCCAGAAGTCAACCATCTAATCATGCATCAATATCACTGTTCAGGACAGGGGCACCAAGAAAAGCTGTAGAGAAATGATTACAGCCAGGATCTTACAATCATTAGAGGGAAACAATCTAATTTAAAGGCTTTTGTACAGTGCAGTAACAGCATCAATTTAAATTGACAGCACATTTTTGCTTTGGCCGCTAAAGTATGAGAAGTGAAATTTTGTTTTCATTTTCCATTCTGTGGGCTTTAAATATAATAGGTATGGTGGCACTGAGTGTGATCAGATGGCTGGGTTTTGGCTGTTATCATCAGTGTCACACATGGGACAAGATGACTTCAGAAGAGCAGTTTGTTTTTAAAGCAGCAGTTTGATACTAATCCAGCTGGAACTGTTTGAATCATTCAGAGTATGAAGACTACTAGGCCCCATGCCTAGTAAGTTCTGTGCTGAAGGACGGGCAGCCATCCTGCACTTCATTGCAGTTATTGCTGCTGAAGACAATGTAGGTATGAGAGTATATGCAAGATCAGGAAATGCATGCTCTTGAAAGTAACAAGCTTTGGGACAGTCATGTCAGCTACTGTAGTAGCTAGCTTTATAATATCGTTTATAAATGATTTTGGTATCTCACCATGACTGAGTGAGGTGTAAGCTAAGGTGGACTATATAGTCCCCTATAGTAAAAATGACATCTTTGTGTACAATTCATTTAAATCAACAAGAGAGTATTTGATTCATTCAATAAATGAAACCCCTTGACATTTCTGTTTTTATTGTGAGCATGGTTCTCCTTCTGTCTATCTCCACATGTAGTTTCTGGTCTTACACTGCCTAGATTATAAACTCTCTCGGGCAAAGTCCACCTGATCATTCTGTAATTGTGCAGCACAACAAGCAGCAAGTTCATTGCAAGAGTCCCCAAGATGGGAACGCTGCTTTGCTTTGGACCTGAGGATCTTTACATTGACTCACTGCTATTATTCGGATCATGGTAACAGAATAATAGCTGTGAGTCTATGTAAAGATCCCCAGGTCCAAAGGAAAGCAATGTTCCCATCATGAACTCCCTGCTTCTCTCTCTCTAGCCATGGCCATGTCTTACCCAACTTTTGTCAAGGTATTTCTATCACAATGTGCAGATCTGGCTGTGAGAGTGATTTATTGATCTGCACTTGAGAAACACACAGTCGTTGTTCCAACACAGCATATTACATTTATAGAGAATCTATGTACTGCTTCTCAAGTGCCTCATTCAAGGCAAAAATTCCCACTGACTTAAAACAGGCATGATTTCATGTGGGCGCTCACTTCGTCAAAGCTATTATTGAGCCTCCTCCAGAAACCATCTCTAATTACATTGCTGTTGCTTTACCACCTAAACCTAGACTTAAATAAACCATTATGAACCCTATTACCATACTAATAAATGCTTAACTAACCATATATTAACACCAGCAGGTTACAAGTATGTACTGACTTTGAACTATCAATAAAATCTATAGAGTGTGGTATACTGGGAGTCTGTGATGGTGTAAGAAGAGCTGACAGCCCCTGGGCAAGGTGTATGGGGGGAGGGTGTAGCTCCGTACTCCTGGAAGGGGCGGGGCCTCAAGTGAAAGGGACAGGGGTGGAGCAGTGAACCTTGAGCACTGCGCTAAGTGCACCTTGCCCGTCCCCAGGCAGTCCTCAGTGCTGCTCAGAGCACGCTGTGCAGTGTTCCAGGAGTCATTTGAAGAGCCTGGGGCTCCAGTTACTGCCACTGACCCACTAGCAGTGGTGACAGGAGCCCTGGACTCCTTTGATTCTCCAGACCTTGGGCCAATTTGCCACCACCCTCCTCCCCTGTCCCATTGATGGGCCTGGATGGCATATAGCAACAATAAGGAACCCAGACCTTGGGAGGAGTAGGATTTTTCAAACAGAACCAACTCCTTTTGAGAAACCATTCCCAAGCATAGACTGAATTTTGTTTAGAAATGACTCACCTTGGCTTCTGGTGGATTCTGTGAGCTATTGGATTTTTGCACAGGCCTAATACCTCTGTATGTGATCAAGAGGAGAAAGAAACTAATGTTAAAAAGTTTCATGCACATTCTCTGAGAAAAATAGCCACATCATTATTCTGTTTATCTCAAGTGAAAAGGGGTGTCAAAGAAAAGTTACATAGTTGTGTGCTATTCTCATCGTTCTGACTTGTGTTTTCTCCCTGTGCCCTTTGGATATTCCGCACAACTTGAACATTATATAAACTGTATATTTTGGATTTACTGTTTGATGTGCTCGGTTCAGCAGAGTCGTGGGCTTGATTCTGTGGTCTGTGCACATGTCCAGAGAAGATGATAATTGTGGTCCTTTCTGCCATTAACATTTATGAAAAATTTCTACTCTGACTACAATTAATAACTGCAGGGAACCCATTGTTTCTAATAGAAGTTGAATTTTTAACTCTGTGCTTCTTTCCCCATTTTCTACATGTTTTCACTTCATCTTTAAAAAGTTGTTTAGTACTGCATTTTCTTTATTATTTACTATTTATAATCTTTGAACAACTATAATCAGGGTACTTTTCTGCAAGGTGCTGTACAAAATGGTAGGAAGCATAATTGCCTCAAAGAATTCCGAATTTATTGTCATATTCCTTAATTTGACTGCCACTAAGTGCACCCCTGTATGCTAGTTGACCTCACTGAAGTCAATAGTGCACACATTTACAGCCATTACATGGCTAAGCAACAAAACAGTGAGAAGCAAGAAAGGCAGAAATTCAAGACTAAGAAAGACTTCTGCTAATGAGATAAGATCAGAACTTCCATACTGGATAATATGAATCATCCATCTGGCCTAGTGTCCTGTCTCTAGCCCTAGCTAGTGATAGAGCTTCAGGAGAACTGTACAAAACATGGAAATTTTGGAGTGGTCCATCCCTGGCTTCTGGTAGACCGAGGTTTGGGGTTGCCTCGGGCTTCTCTGATTATCTTGGCTAATAGCCATTGATCCTCCATTAACTTATCTAGTTCTTTTTTTCACCCAGATGTACTTTTTGCCATCACAACATCCGATAGCAAGGAGTTCCAAAGGCTAATCATCTATTGTGGCATATAAGTACCTGTGAGTGAAAGATAGAAGAGCAAATTCCTGAAACAGATTGATATAGTTTACCCTTTTTAACATATGTTGTCTGAATCAAGTATATTTGTTCCTGTTCTTGGTATCTGTGAACACAATATGGTTTTAGGTGTTGGCATGAAAATTCTAGCCTCACGAAGCAAAATATCCCATAAAAGAAACTAGATGATCACCACAGAGAAAATGCATGGTCAATAAGTAAATAATGCACTGTAACATCTCTAACACAGATTAGAGATGCACTGTAGGTTCTCTAACACGGTCCACAGTCATTTTTCTATTGGGCAGGTATCCTTAACACAAAAACTTACACCCATAATTAGTCCTCTTGTTGGTAGTCACTGTAGAGAAGCCAGGGGTTTGAACAGGCAGAGAGACTAACCTCATCCCTTTCTAATCAGTGTTTAGGGGAGATAGGTAGGGAAATGGATAGAAATAATGGTTTTCAGTTCTGGGCTCCCAGATCAAGAGTTTCACAAGCAGAGTTTGAAATAATGTCACCCATGTTTTATACTAAACACTCAGGTAAAGAAGAATAATTGAAGTGGAGGAAAAGTGGAAAGAAAGAAGATCACTCTCTTGGGTAGTACCTTCTTCTGATCTCCCATTGCACTTGATGTTGGTGTGATGCTCAGCCAGGTTTGTTTTGCCACACTTGTCAGGCATGTATAGGCTAGAGGAGGAGGAACTTGAAAGGACAGCAGAACAACTCACCTGTGGACAGGCCAGGGAAGAGAACAGATCTTTAGCCCTCACTTCATCCACTGCCTAAAGGATCTCCCTGAGAAAAGGGAGGACCAGATCCTGGTACATTCTTAGAGAGGTTCATTCCTCTCCATCTCTTATGAATTCATATATTTACATTCATTCTTGTTTGTTTGGTTTTTTGTCCGCAGGCTACCACAGAAGGGGAGAGACTTTGCAGTGACCTGGCAAGAAGGATGAGTCATAGGAAGAGGCAGGACACATGAGAGAGGATCCCACCGGCATAGGATCTTCAACAGAGAGAGTTGCTACACCATGCCCAGCCATAAGGAGGCACCAGCCAGAGTGAGCTGGCCAGAGAGTGTATTTAGATTGTATACCTTTTTGGGGTGGGGCCACATCTCTATTGTTTTGTACAGTTCCAATTCTAATAACTAATAACTAACACCATATGTGCAATGTTTTAAAAAGAGGATATTATGGGTTGACTCTCATTTCATGCTTGTCTAAACCAGAAACCACCAGGGGATCTCAGCTTATTCATGCAGGTGTAAAAATAGAGTGTGTGGCAGGCCACTCAGCCTAAGTCTCTGATACCACTATCAAAATGAGGCATTAACACCTCATAACTTTTGTTTATAAAGGTTTGGTGACAAGGAGTGGTCCTGACTTTTACTGACACAAGGATTATTCTATTGGGGTACATCTAGACTACATGGCTCCGTTGACGGAGCCATGTAATCTAGACGTACCGCAGGATGTGACTTTAGTGATGAAAGCCCAAATATGAGAAGCTTGATTCTCACTGTGTGGATAGGACCAGTGTGTGATTCGTTATAGGAGATAAGTTAATAGCATGTATCTGAAAGGCTAGTTGCAAGTGTTGTTTCATTTGAGAAAGCGAGAGAAAATGCATGTTCGAAAAGTAAGTGTAGTAGGCTGATAAATAACTGTGGGGAAAAATAGAAAAGGAGCATTTCATTGTAAAGAGCTAGAAGTTCAGAATCTAAGCTGAAGTTTATTTCTGAATAATCTGAAAATTTGGGGTCTGTAAATCTCATGCGTCTGGTGTGAACCAGAATAATGACTCCCATGCACCTCCAGACTCTGGGCATGTTCAAATCTGAATGCTGATCCAAACTTGCTTGACCCATCTTCTATAATGGGTTGAACTAAAGCCACAGATCTCAACTCCTCAAACAATGGAAAATTTGGATCCAGGTCTGAATTAAGAGCAGAACTTTATGACTTCGACCCATCCCTAATGACAGCAGATTTTCTCTTTAGATGTTAGTGCCTTTTTTTTCTTTTACTCAGACAAACTTTACAAATGGAGAGGATTCCCTTCCTTGAGGTATTTTGGAATTTGTGCTACTTTCTGGAACATGGAAATGCATGTTGCTGTCATGCAAAAATGGAAAGAAAAAAGGTAAATCAAACTTTTTCAAAGTTCAGAAGGCTTTTGGTCTGAATTCAGGGTGAAATTTTGACAGGGGGTTAAGGTTTTATCCAATGCTGTCGTCTCTAGTAAATGGAAAGTCATTATTAACTGAGTAGCTTTTTATGCTTCATTTTAATTTTTGTAGCTAGGTTTAGGCAGGGTCCAAGGCTACATGAAGTTATATGTAAAGTAATCTTAGATAAAAGCAGATTATGACAGGAATATGAAAATGAAAGGTACTATAGGCAAGGAAAATGCAAAGAGCTCCTTCTGGCTATCTATGATTTCTTTCCTATTCCAGAATCATTTGAAATGCACATGATAATTTATTATATGCAAAGAAAACCACATCTCATTGACATGTATATTTCTGCAAGCTGTTTATTTAATCAGTGTTTTTCTTCGGGTCTACTTTCTGTTGAATAAAGATAAACAGAAAATTTGCTAAACTGTCAAGAACTAGAGTATTTGGGAACAGGATGTACTTGTCATTAGTTTGGGATTCAGATAATTGTTTGTTTCTCAGATGACTCCAAAGACCTGGAGAACAGAAACCCATGTCTCTATTTCCATATCCCCTTTTTGAGAATGTCAGTGTTGTTAGCACTGTACTTTTGTGGGAGGATTAATGAAGGGCTATTCTCACACCCAGTCTCATTTGGCATTCTAGTAAGCAGTACAGTGAGTGTCAGAAGCTTGAGTTTTAGGGCCTTGTTCTCTAGTGCCATGCACCTTTCATTAGCCATTTACACCTATACAAAGGGAGTGCAAACCCTACAAATATGAATGGTGGCTTTTTTCATACACTTGGCACAAGTGTGTCTGATCACAGAAGGGATAAGACTGCAGAGAACCAGCTCTTGAGTGTTTGGATTTGTTTTCCATGCTTTTTATGGTTATTTAAAGAAGACCATTAAGAAGAATAAAATTTTGAGCCCTTTAAATATCTGTATGGTTCCTAGTATATATAACAGATAGACAAGACACTATGTTGTGAGCCATATTGTCGTTTGAAATACATGCTTGATTTTTGTAGGTATTATGCATGATTATTGGAAGGCAGAAATTTGTCCATTGAATTTATTAATCATTAATACCACCATAGATTACAAGGTACTTAGTCAGTTTCCAGAGGAAAGAAGCACGTACCCTTGAAACCCTTGTAGAACCTTAGAATTGCTGGTGTTTCATCTTTGTGAAACCTTATTCTTCTGTGGTATCTCTTTGTCAGTGCAAGAAAACATGATATGATCAAAAATGTACAATAAAAGGAGCCCAATCTCATAGAATTGTGCTGATTTGAAGATGAAGTTACCAGACAAATAAGGAGATGTGGTAGGTGGTAGGTGATAGGTATGCTGCAAAAGTTAAACAAGTATGGCTGAGGATGACAGTCAGCTCTGGGAACAGAATTTATCTAGTGAACAAAGAGCACAAATTAATCCTGTGAACCCCCTATCTGCTGTGGTTGCAAAGAGAAGTGGGGTTAAGTTACAGTGCCTCACCGTACCCAGGCACCACAAGAGCATACACAGTGTGTTTTGCATACAAAAGACATCAGGTCATGGAACTGTGGTTACTTGCAGTGACAAAAAGGGATGTATAATTATACCACACTGTTGCGGTTGCCATGTGACTGAGTAATTACCAGAGAACTAACCACAGACCACATTCCAAGTTGCACACGTTACATTATGGAGGATATTGCTTTGTAATCAATATCACCATTCATTGGCTGTCTCCTGCACCGGACTCTGCCTTCATGGCTGATATTTCCATGATCAATGACCATCACACTCTTCTAGCAGTATATGGTAAAGCTTCCAGGGACGGCTTTAACATACCCTTTTTCCTCTCTCCATAAGGCATAGAGTTACCTGGGGGGAAATGTAGCACTGACAGCTCTTGTTCTTCCAGCTGTGCCTTCTTTCTTGGTGTAGGGTCTGATAATGCAGCTAGCTGCACACTGCAGGGCGTTGTAGTGGGGAAATGGATTTTCTATGGGTTGTATCCATTTTGTGTTTCCCTAGCCCATCTTGTGCCTTTTTGCTCATGGGCCCCCTGTATGATAGGCTGATAGAAAACTATGCCTTTAACTAAATCTTACAGAGCTACAGTGTGACATTTAGCCATAGCTCTGCATTAGAAATAGTGTGGAGACACACCCACTTGGAGGTGCCTAAGAGGTCACTGCCCCCAAGAGCTCCCCATTGTGTTAAGGAGAGCGCAATCCACAGTGCACTGCAAGGAGTTCCATACATCCCCTGCTCCCTCCACAAAGCGTGAGTGGAGCAGAACCCTAGTTCCCTACTCTGTAAGATGCTCTATTTCTGGCAATTTTGTCCATTGTTCCTTAGCCCTACTGTTTTGGTGCATAAAAGAGGAAGCAGAATCTGGCCCTAATTAGTATGGAGGGTTTAGAAAGCCACAGGGCCTCATTCTGATCTCGCATTAAAGTTACACTGGCATAATTCTAAGGGCTTCAATGAAAGACATGGATTTACAGGGCTGTGAGAGTGGAATCAGGCCCCTTTCTCTTAAGAAGATAATTCAAACATGGGTGTTTTTCTATACTTTTCCAATCCAGCCTTCTCCCTAGCATGAAGTAAAGCAGAACATAAGCTAGAAACCTGAAGGAAGAAAAACAAGCAGAAAGAATGGTAGCAATTGTGTACTGTATTAACCTAAAATACGCCTAGTGTCACTTTATGCATAAGTGTGATCTGATTACGTGAGAAAAGGAGCAGTCAAGAGTTTATCTATGAAAATGGGGGAAGGAGATCGTCAAATGGGATTTTCCTGGTGCAAAATTAAGGGGTGCTTTCTTAAATCAGTGCATAGTTATCCTCCATTAATATTAGTAAGAGTTACACCAGTGAATCAACGATAGATTTTATCTTTAAGAACATAGTGGGATATACCAAGGATACTTGTAGCCTCCCTACTACAAATACTATTGAACTCATTAGTCCATTAAGTGAAAACTAATCAATACTTAGTCAAATAAATCACTAATGATAAGGGAAATGCAGCCAAATGCACCTTTCAACAAACAACAAAGTCAGGTGGAACATGCCTGTATCTGACTGTATTGCATTGTATTTTCTTGTTCTTATTATAGTAGCATTTGCTTTTCAACTTTCACTTCAAAATACAACATGGAAATAATGAAATTAACGTACCAGTTACTTATACAGGAAATTCACCCAAGTTTTTTATGCCATCAAATATCTTTGGGTATGCCTACACTACAGCGTTATTTCGAAATAGCTTATTTCGAAATAATGCGTCTAGACACAAAATGCATTTCGAAATAGCGTTTTGCATTTCAAAATAGCGCATCCACACTGATAGGATGCTGAATCGCATTTAAGGCCAGCCAGAACTAGTTCTAGCAGGGCATCAGGTCAGGAGTTACCTTGTGTGGCTGCTGACTGAGGCTATCTGAAAACCTGTGCTTAAAGGGACCGCCCCCCCAACCCCGGTTCTAAGGTTTCCCTGCTTGCTTGCCTACCTCGCTGAGGGACAGCAAAGCATTTTTTTCTCTGCGTGCTCTGGTTGCCCTCACTCAGGACACCACAGCATTCTGCAGCATGGAGACGGAGCTGCCCCTGGACACTCTGGTGCTTCTCCTGGATGTGTTGCTTCAAGCCTGGCAGCATGTTCTGCAGGCAGTAACAGTCTCCCTGGTGTGCGCCACTGGGGGCTTGTGCCTCATTCCTCCCTCATGTCCTTCCACTTACCCTTCCCTAACCCCCCTTCCTGCTGTACAATAAAAGACACATGTTCATTACAACAAAGCCTCTTTATTGAACAAAGCTGGGGTGGGGAGGGATGAAACTGAGGTGAGACTGGGGAAAAAAGGTGGGAGAGGGGAGGAGGGAGGGTGGGAGAGGGGAGGGGGACATCTGGGAGGAGGGAGCTGGCAGGGGGAGGCAAGGGGAGGAAGGGGGAAGAGAAGCTAATGGCTTAGGGTTGGGGGTCTCGCCAGCCCAACTGTCTCCCAGACCACGGGTGCGGGGACCTCCGCATCCCGGGGCGGGGGGGGAAATGGTGTGGAGGAAAAAGCGGGAGGGGGAGAAGGAGTGGGAGGAGGAGCGGTAGCTGGGGAGGCAGCAGGGGCTGGAGCAGCAGGAGGCAGCATGCTCTGCCCCAGGGTCGATGACCACCTGGGGGGCACAGACCATCCTGCCCCCCAGGATGCGGTCCATGGCATCAAAATGGGGACAGGGGTCTGGGTCTGCCCCGGTTGGGAGCTGCCCCCTTTGGTCCTGGCATATGCCTGCTGCAGCTGCTTTATTTTCATGCGAACCTGCTCCTGGGTTCGCATGTGGCCTTTGGTGGCCAGGCTGGCAGCTATCCGCCTGTAGACGGTTGTGTACCTCCATTTAGTGCGGAGATCGTGGACGTTGGAGGCATTCCCCCAAACCTGAATTAGGTCCCTGATCTCTGCACTGGACCGGCAGGCGCGCACCTTTTCTAGCCCCTGGCAGGCTCCTGGGAGCTGGCAGATTGATCCTGGGGAGCGGTGGAGGGCTGGCTGGCACTGGTTGCCTGGCTCATGCTGGCACCACTGGGTCAGGTGCAGCGACTGCTGGCTCTGGGCTGGCAGGCTTGAAGCTGGCACAGGCACTGTGGCCAGAGTCTACCCCTTTAAGGGCTCTGGGGAGGGGGGGAAGGGAGAGGAGTTTTCTTGGTTGTGCCCAGAGTCGCCACCAGGGCACCCTGGGAAGGCCTGGAGGCCCCCTATTTTGAAATAAGCGTTTACACAGCACTTATTTCAAAATAGCAATTTCGAAATTGGTGCTATTCCTTGTGGAATGAGGTTTACCAATTTCGAAATAAGCCCTCTGCTATTTCGATTTAATTTCGAAATAGCGGTTTGGCTGTGTAGATGCTGGTAAAGTTATTTCAAAATAACGGCTGTTATTTTGAAATAACTTTGCTGTGTAGACATACCCTTTGTTACATAGCACATTTTGCTAAATAGAACATATAAATGACACACATTCTTTTGCACTTGCCTTTAAGTATCTGCCAGGAAGAGATTCATTTGTTCCATCTACATTCACTAAATGCTTCCATGAATCACATTAAAAAAGATGCCCAGTGTACAGAATTGGTTATACTTGTATTTGTTATGCAGACATACTCAAAAAAAGCCAAATGCAGTAGTCATCCATGTTTTTTCAGTGCTGTTCTTTTATACCTCAGATGTTTTCCTTTGTAGGAAATCCATTGATAATTATTTTATCAGTCAGGGATGTATACAGAATGATTCTGAAACAGTCAGAACCAAAGCTAAGTCGCTATATGTCCCTATATGCAGGTAGCATTCTTATGCTGTTGATGCACTAAACACATACACTGAATATAACTGATTGTTTTCTTGAGGTTATAATTATTAATTTAAATAATGAGAAAAATAAATCTCAACCTGAGCTTCCTTCTGAGCTTGACTAGTTTCACCGTTTCTCCCAACACTTAAGTCCCTCATCCTAAACACAATCTTAACCTTTTTAACCCATTAATTTGGAGCTAACAGGATCCATGTGGCCTGGCTTCCAGGGTGAATCAGAAAATAGGTGTGCATAGCTCTTGAACCTGACGTCCTCTTACAGTCCTCTTTCCATTGTTCATTAGCCTTCTTCTCCCTAGTGTGTGTGTGTGTGTATACCATGCCTCAGGTGGCACACGACCAGAATTCATCAATGAATATTGGCCCAACATGAATGCCTGACCCAACATGAATGCTAATCCATGCTCCCCTTCTTATGAATAAAAATCAGCCACATATACTGCATGACTGGTAGGGGCAGAGGAACTGAGGCAAGTTAATGCTTTCTTCCATGCATCATTGTTCATGATTCCCCTGTTAGTCTCTCCTGTACTTTGAACCAGCCGCCCCTGGAAATTACTATAGCTCTAGGGCTATTAATTTTTTGTATGGCTAAGAGTGATTAGCCACAAGTCTGTTCTCTGTTTTGTGGAGCTAGCAAAAACTATCCCTGGGAGTGTAAATAAGCAGAAACAAGCACCTTTCCCCTCCACGTCTCCCCACCCTTCATGGTTTGCTACTGGGAATGCTCTTCCATCGCTGGATTCCTCATCTAGGGGAATATTTTTGTTTCTTTCCACTGACTCTGCCAATGGGCCCATTTCTTTCCTCCTTGGCTGACTTCTGTGATGGAGTTGTCAAATTGTAAGAGCACAATAACTGCCCAAATCCTTCAAACGCTTGCATTGCCTTGATTGAATGAAATCAGACTATTCAGTTGAAAGAGGAGATGACTAAGAACCAACATGTATGTGAAAAAAAAAATGGATGGCATAGAAAAGGTTAAATGCCCATTCTTGTTGGCTCGCTCTTAAATAATACAATTGAAATGCACCACTTTTAAAATAGAATGAAATACTTTTTTTAACATGATGAAATTAACCAATTAAATTCACTGCCACATTGAGGCAAATTTCTTAGTAGGATTAAAAAAGAATTTGACATTGAAGAATAGTAAAATCCTCAGGTACACAAGCTAAGATACAAATGTATAAGGGATGTCAGCGTCATAAACTACAAATCTGGTCATCTTCATGACAAAATTTAAAGCTCAGTTTTTAAATGTCTTTCTATTACAAAGAAGAAACACAAAAGAGGGAACAAAACATCTAGACAAATATGTATCATAAGCTGAGAGGAAATCATCTCTTTTATTGTGTAAGATTTGGTATAAATAACGGATGAGCTAAATTGACCATTAACAGACTATGATTAGGAAGAAACTTCCTCATTAATTTTGCTGCATATAATATCCCTTTCTAAGCTTCCTTTCAAGCATCTGATATGAGCCACTGTCAGAGGCTGGTGACTAGATAAATGGACCACTGATCTAGCATGTCAATACCTATAGGCCTATATCAATAAGATATTTTAAAATATCTTGGTAATGATGAGCCAGAAACATGACCCTAGTATCTTCTCTGCACCGTTGTTGCTGTGCAGTAGGCCTGTGGAATTGTGGTAGCAGGTTTCCCAGTGCTGGCCTTGGGCACTGGAGTCTTATCTAGAGCACGGCGGCTATGTGGTGACCTAACACTGGCACAGTGCAGAGCAACACTGAGGCTGCTTTAAGAGGTGCTGAGGACTAGGTCATTAGCCCCTGTCAAACCCTAGCTCGGGGCCTATAAAGGTGGTAAAGAGTCACAGCTAAGGATTGAAAACACCGTTGGAAGCACTATGCTAATTTTATTACTTTTAAAACTAACAGTCAGGTAATTTTTCCCCCAAGAGATTTTATTCACCAGACTTTCAGCCAGACACAAATTGATTCTTAAAAAAACTAAATTAGCTGTACTGTGCCTGAGCACATTGACATGCCGGGTCAGCATGGATGATTGAAGGATTTGCACAGAGATCCCTGAATTTAAGACTGGGTGTCAAACTCTGAACAAGAAGTAATCTCATTAACAGCAGCTGGAGTTATGTGGCTCCTTGTTTAATTATGCCATAGTAACCGTCTTCACTTGCATTTTGCTAACGACTCCAAATGGTGGCTTCCAGCAAAACTGTCGCAAGAGATCTTTGTACATGAGACATAGCAACCCTTTCCAGTAATTAACAGCATTTTAGCAGCCCCTAAAGTTGTCAAAGTCTTCACAAAGTTAATCTGAAAGTAAGGAGTTCATCAGTCAGACAGCCTCTCATGCCACAGACTTTATGTTCTCCCTGGAAGCATTGATGAGTAATTGTATTCACTGATTTCCATGATTATTTGAAGGAATTGGCTGTCAGTAACATCCAGCACTGCATTTGCTGTAAGCCAAACTCAAGGTGGAAGGGTAGACTCAGCGACTTATTTTTAGAGCTATGCGGTTATTCACAATATGCAGCAGGAACAAAGTGTCATAAACAATTGCCAGACTCTTTCAAGATCTGCAGAATCACTCTGATCCTGAAGAGATAAAATTCCAACTAAGCTCCTGCACAGTTATGGAATTGAACTCCCAAGATTCTTTGTGTGGCTCAAGACACCCCCAACATCCTGTTCAGTGCAAAAAATCTCCACATGACAACAGAAAAGTGAGCACCAGGATATTTTGCTGTGTAAAGGTCAAAATGTTTGCATTTACTTGTTTCTCAGTAAGGGGTTTACTTTGATGGGTGTAATCTTCTCAGCTGAGAATCAGGGTGAATTGTGAATTATTTCCTCCTGTTAAATACGTTGTAGCGGGTTCACTCACTTTTCCTTTTTGCCCAGCTCTTCCTTCCCGGGTGGCCTCCTGGGGGGGAAGAAGCTGGCTGCTCTGACGCACCCCCTTTGGGTGTGGTGGTATTCTTTAGGTCACTGCCCTCCGGCTGTGACCACTCCATAGTTCGTCCGCACCCCCCTTTCGGGGGAGAGTCCATGTTGTTATAGTTCAGGGTCTTCCTTATTCCCGGGGACCCCCAGTTCTTCCTCTCGGGGACTCCTAGCTCCCCTTGCGCCGTCCTGGCCTCAGGTCCCCTGCCAGCCCCTTAACAGCCCCTCTGGGCAGGCCGCAGGATCTCTAGGCCCCTACTCCCTGGCCACAGGCACGCCTCTGCCTGCCCAGTTGCCTCCCGGACTTATGGCCTGGGGCTTCCCTGGCTCAGCCTCCCCCAGCCAACCGCAGCTGATATCATTAGAGCAGTGATCTCCAACCTTTTTAAGCACAAGATCAATTTTTGAATTTAAGTACAATCCACTATCTACCTCAAACACTCTTGCCCCGCCTCTTTTGGGCCCCTTCTCCAAGGCCCTGCCCCTGCTCACTCCATCCTCCCTCCCTCCTCCACCCTTTCACCAGGCAGGGGCAGAGGATGGGGCACAGGGTCTGGTCCTGGGCTAAGGGATAAGGAGTGTGAGAGGGGCTCTGAGCTGAGCCTGGGGCAGGGAGTTGGAATGTAGGAGGGGGGTGCAGGGTACAGGCTTTGTAAGGGCATTTGGGTCCTGAGGGGCTCAACGCTGGGGCTGGGGCTTGGGGTGCAGGAGGAGGTTCATGACTGGGACAGGTTTTCAGGATGTGGGCTCCAGCTGGACACTGCTTACCTCAGGTGGCTTCTGGTTGGAGATGCAGTGGGGCTAAGCAGGCTCACCCCTGCCCTGGCCCTGCACCACTCTCAAAAGCAGCCAACAAACTCCCTCCATCCCAAGTTGTGACCCCTTTCCATCTGTTCTGTGGAGATAGACTACAGGGTGGGGGGGGGTACCCTGACATCAGCGTTCCCTCCTCTCCCTTCCCTGACCTGCACAGCAAGCAGGAGGCTCCTAAGGGAGGGCAGCTCCAAGGCAAAGGGCAGGAGATGCGCAGTGGTGGGGGGGAGGGCCAGCTGAAGTGCCAGCACTTGATAGCCTCTTGGCCAAACCAGTCAGGATCACCTGTCAGAGGGTATGTCTACACAGCAAAGTTATTTCGAAATAACAGCAGTTATTTCGAAATAAGTTTCCTAGCATCTACAAAGCCATTACATTATTTCGAAATTAATTCAAAATAGCGGAGGGCTTATTTTGAAATTGGAAAACCTCATTCCACGAGGAATAGTGCCAATTTTGAAACTGCTATTTCAAAATAAGCGCCGTGTAGATGCTTATTTCAAAATAGGGGGCCTCCAGCCCTTCTCAGGGTGCCCTCCTGGCCACCCTA
Organism: Pelochelys cantorii; assembly: GCA_032595735.1. Taxonomy (NCBI): domain Eukaryota; kingdom Metazoa; phylum Chordata; order Testudines; family Trionychidae; genus Pelochelys; species Pelochelys cantorii. The sequence continues at coordinate 20,216,506 of CM064339.1, forward strand.
GCCACAAGGCAACTTCTGACCTGATGCCTTGCTGGAACTGGTTCCAACCAGCCTTAAATGTGATTCAACACCCACTCAGTGTGGACGTGCTATTTCGAAATAGAAAAATGCTATTTCGAAATGCATTTTGTATGTAGACGCGTTATTTCAAAATAAGCTATTTCGAATTAACTATTTCAAAATTAGATATTTTGAAATAATGCTATAATGTAGACATACCCAGAGGCTCCAAGATCTACCAGTAGATCCTGATCTACTGGTTGGTGATCTCTGCTTTCAAGATTTTCCATGTGACCAGCACATTGTTGGCCCATTACATAGAGGTCTCTGTGAAATCACATAATTGAAAACCAAGTGTTTAGCAGCTATGATACTCTTGAACAATATGATACTCTTGAACAATACTCTTGAACCATCTGCCTTTGGAAATTTCCACCTCCCTCTGCCCCTGCCCTCCCTCCTCTCCCCCCCCAACCCAGTTTTTGCAAAGATGCTGTCCTCTGTAGCATTCTGTCATTCTCTTTGGAGAAAATGTAATGCATGACAAGTTTAATCCAGCAGCTCATCTGCACAGCACTTCTCAAGGGTTTATTTGGAACATGTCTCCAGTACTGCTGATTGCTAACCTGCTAATTAACTACACGACACAGAATGCTGAACAGTATTTCAATTCTAAACTAAACTGAGCAACACTTCAGGACTACGTATTTTTGTTTTCAATCATTTTTGACATGCTAACAGACAATGAGAATGACTGGCATGTTAATGATGCTCTGGAGCAATGTATAAATAAAACAGCTAGTGAAGCTGATGTTTAATTGAAAGCTTTCAGTACTGGTTAGTGTAATAAGTAGGTTGATACTTTTAACTTTAACCTTAAGTGAAACAAAATTAAGTGAAATTAAAAAGTAAAGATAATACAAATGCTATCTTCACAGTGTTCTAATTACAATGAGTCATATTTTCATTATGAAACCTTTTCCCCTAGGGGCTGTTAAATTCAGTATGCAGGTATTCTCAAAGTATTGCATCAATATTTAATTCAGTCTCTTATGGGCCAGATTCTACTTTTGGATGCACAAGTGCAGCCCACTGAGACATCAATGGGAGCCAAAAATACACAAATTCCTCCATGGAAACGTACATAATTAAATGTAGTGATTAGTAGTGACTCTGTGGGGAAGCCCTAATTACCCTTATTACAGTTATGCATTCCAGTTCATCCTGGCTCAGAATTATATTGGGTCAAAGGCAGCACAATTTACATACCATTGCTAAATTCAGTGGGGCTGTGCTGAAATTGGACCATAAACCACAAATCTTCAAAAAAATGCAATTTACACATAAAAATACCATTGGGGAAAATGTTGAGTTTGTGACACAATCAAACTAAATTTGAGGTGATCTGTGGAGAGAAAACATACCATACCTCCTCAAATACCTAGACACAGTGGAGGAGGGGGCGGTCCTCTTAACTTTTTATAAGCATCATTATTCCTTGACACAGGAGGACATATGGTGTATCTGTTGCTTAATTGTGCATATCATTCCTTGCTGTTTTTGGTAACAACCTACACTTTCAGTGTAATTTCAAGGTATTCATTATATTAAGACTTTTAACACCAGCATCGGTTAATCATCAAAGAAAAAAGGAAGAGGCTAAGTCAACTGTAGAAGTTCCCTATCCAGAAATGATAAGGCACAAGTAAAATCAGTGGGGATGCAAGAGATAGCAGATGGCAAACTTTGGCCCCTTGCCAATAATTTTCACTCTGTGAAAGTATACAGTGGTGGCGATTCCTCCTGGACCCCTGTAAATTGTTACACATTTGTTTTCTGTACAGATGAGTTGAAAAAATAATGATGTCTGCATACTCATGGAGAATCCCTAGTACTCTCTTTCCTATGGATAGCAATTTCCAGTAATCAAGCCTATAAGTTACACATGTGTGGATTGCCATGATCAAGTCTTTATCTGAGAGAATGGGGAGCAGACTTCTGGCAGATGTTAGTGGATGTTTCTTGCCATCATTGGTAATTTGGCCATCCAGTTATACAGAGGAGTCTGAAGACTGAGGGGCAAATTAAAAATCTTAGGACAGATTCCCAGCCTAAAGAGTTGCAGAGATGGCCAGCTCTTCACAGAGTTTGCCACTGTCCTACCAGCAACATACCAGTCTTACCTGGAATCAGCTGCTCCTCATCCTAGTGGTATTTTGGCTCTGTACCGAGACAGTCATGAGATGCTTCAGCTAACATTTGACATAAAGGAGATGGAGAGCATGAATGTTGTCTACTTACCTTTCTGCCTGTGTTATAGCACCAGCTCTCTCAGTGGTGATTAATTATAGGTGTTGAAAAATAAAGAGCAAAGGATTGAACCTTCTGGGATACTACAAGTGAGTAATTCGGTAGTGGAGGAACAGTTCCCCATTATGTACCTCAAGGTTGAGTGTGACGGAGAACTCTAAGTCACTTAAATCTTTCTGTTCACCTCTGAAAGTTACTGGAGGTGGAACAGGAATATTTGGCAATCTGCAGTGCCAAATGCCCATAAGGAGGGGCACCAGTGTCTTTCTCTTACCTGTGGACAAGAGGAAATCATTCATCAGAACAACAAGTGCTGGATCTGTACGTGCCCAAGCTTGAAGACTGAGTCAGAAGGATCTAGGATATAGGGAATTGACAGATGGTGTGAGGTACTTTGTTCCCCTTTATTAATGATTAGTGCACTTAGAGAAGGAAGAATAGATATTGGGTGGTAACACTGAGTAATGGTTTGTTTAGTATTGATAAGATTATTAAATATTTTAGCTCAAATTGGGAGATTCTCTCATCATTAGAGGTACTGACAGTCCCATGTGTTCTTTTTTTTACCAGCCAGGAAGTGAAGGGGTCAGAGCCATATAAGGTAGCTCTTATCACCACCAGTTTGTCACTGATTCCATGTTGTGAGTATATGCTGAATTCCTGGAAGGAGGTTAGTATATTCATGGCTCTATTCTTGGCTTGTTGATGTTGGTAGCCTATAAAATTGGGCCCTAACTTTGAATTAATCTTCATCAACAGTTTGTTACATTATTGTCGCTGTTTTGAGGCATCTAGTTTTCTAAGTGAACTCATTTCTAAATGGCAACTGTCTATTAGTTTATCTCAACCTTATGTGCATCACCAACACAATAATATTTTTGTAGGAAATAAATCAGGGTGGCAGTCTACAAGAGAGATTTGTTTGAAGTAAATTATTTTTCAACTACCAAAAATATCCATGAATACTAGTCTATCTTAACTGAGCACTTCTATTTCTATTATTAGACATCTTGCACTAGGTTCATAGATTCCAAAGCCAGACGGACAATTCAGATCATCTAGTCCAACGTCCTGTATAACTCAGATGATAGGCCTTCTCCAAAATAATTCAGAGAACATATCTGTTAGTAAAATACCCAACCCTGAGTTTAAAAATTGTCTGCAGGAGAGATTTCTCTACAGCCCTTGTTAAATTATTCTAGCAGGCAATTATTCTCTGTTAAAAAGTTGGGAGATTGTGTTCCATCTGATTCCATTATATGGTCTCATCTGGGTTAAGTCAGTGTTGGTCCATTGGCTGCAATGGAATTGGTCCAGTTTACTCCGACTGAGAATCTAGCAATATTTATTTTAGCTTTTATGCATAATACAAACAAAACTAGTTATTGTTTTTTTTTCTTTTGCATATCAAAAGCCTTACTGGAATTTGAAAATAATACTCAAACTAATTATCCTTTGGTGTTATTTATTCGCAATGTAAATTTCTCACAGTTCTGACAAGGATAAACTATTCTTGAGCAATTTCTCTGATGTACTAAGAAAAACTATGCCGGCTCCATGCTATTTGTTTGACACATTTTTTATTCTTAACCAGTTGCATTTATTGTATACATTACAAAGAAAAGATCAGTGTCCATTTATTTTTCTATGCCCAAACTATGATATTTTACTGTGCAGACAAGACTAGGATAGATGGCTTCATGGTTAAAGTATCATAAGCACTGGGTTTTATTTCTGGCTCTGCCACAGACATTTTCAGAAGCCTTCAGAGGGTTGATTAATCTCTGTAGGACTCTGTAGATACTTGAAAACTGCTATCATGTCCCCTCTCAGTTAGTGATGTTAAATTCTTGGGAATAAACTTTCGGAGAATATTCTCGAGAATGTTCTTGAGAATATTCTCCAATGCGAGAATTTTTGAGAATTTTCTGTTAAATAGTTTTTAAAGTTTTTAAAGTTTTAAACAGTTTTTAAAAAATTTTACTATTTATAATAATGTCTTTCTTTAATAAAACTTCAAGAATCATGAAAGTTTCCAATTGTTAAAATGAAAATTCAGGGAAGTAAAGAAAAAAAGACAGAGGTTTAAATTACTAGAACTTTTATTACAAATCTTCTGTTGCAGGATACAAATATTTTTAACTTTCTGGACTGAATACAAGTCTAATCAGAATCTGCACTTTCCGAATCTGACCCATATATTTCTATCTCTTCTTCTTCCTCATACATATCTTCTTCTTCGACGACTTCTTCTTTCTCTTCAGCATTATCAGTTTCTTCTTCCTCATTTCTCTGGTTCTGTTTCCTTTTTTCTCTTGGGGATTTCAACGGAGCATCATTTGGGTTTTTAAGAAGCTTTATATTATGGGCTATGAATGTCAGCTTGCCTGCCCTTTCTTGTGTTAACTTTCTTTTTGCATTATGAATGATACTGTAAGTACTGAAACTTCTTTCAGTTGCTGCCATTGTTGGTGGCATATTCAATATGTTGATCACCGCTTTCCCTAATTTTGATGCATAGCAAATACCTTTCCACCATGTTACTGCATCTACTGAGCCAGCTGATTTTGTTACATATGAATTTCCAAAAAAACCTTCTTTAGCACAATACTGTGCAAGCTCTGCAATGACTTTTGCTGAGTGTTCAGTGCCATACATTCTTGTGACTAATTTATCGATTAATTCAGTTCCTTGTATTTGTTCATTTCTAGTAAGGCACTCACCATTGAATTTTGGACCTAGAATATTTGCAGCATAGTGAATGTCTTTTAGAGCCATATCTTTTCTTTTTTCAAAACTTTTCATCACATCCTGTTTTTCTTGTTTGGTAAGTGAACTTTCAGGAAGTAGCCTATCAAAATGATCACTTAATTCCCTGAAACATTCAGGAACTTTGCTCATTTTTGGCTGGTCAGATTCAAGCAGTGTAATCCATTTAGCAACAGGACTTATCAGTGCATGCAGTTTTTGGATCCGTTCCCAAAATATATCTTCATCCAGGATTGAATTCCTGGTACGTTTGCTCAGTTTAGTCTGTAAATCTTCATGGACAGCAAGGCATTTTAAGACAGTTTTTTATTTCAATAAGCTTTTCAGACAATATAAAATGGAACCCCACCTAGTTTTAACTGGCATTTTAAGTGCACAAGTTTGATTTTTCTCTTTTTGAAATGCAGTAAAATGAGCTCGTAAAACTTGCAATTTGTTAATTTCCTTCACAATAGTTTTACAGGTAGCTTCAGTTTCTTGAACAGATTTTAAGTTACTGATGTCACCAATTAACAAATTTAGTGTATGAGCAGCACAAGTGTACATAGCAATGTGATTGTATTTTTCATTAAGCATCGATAAGGATTTCACCATTGCTGCAGCATTAGCAGTGACAATGGCACCAAATTTTTCAGTGCCTATTTCTGTCATTATTTCTTCCATACGGAATGCCATATACTCAGCAGTATGGTGTTCAACATCGGTTGCCACTGTCTTGTAAAACTCTGGTTGGGGTGTTGATATAATAAAATTTATAACAGATTCATTTCTTTGGTTGCTCCAAGCATCACACTGCAGTGCAAGAGAAGAGGCTTCAGCAATTTTTGTTTTTATAAGAGCATCAACACATTGATATTCAGCTTCCAAAAGTTTGTTAGAAAGTGTGTACCTGGATGGCATCTTGTAAGATGGTCTTAATTTTTGCATGAAAGTAATCCAATCTTTGTTTTCAACCAATGAAAGAGGTGATCCCGATGAGAATATAGCTCGTGCAAAAAATTCATCCAAAACTTTGTTTTCAGTTTCATTCATAGAATCAAAGTAGCGACTTAGACACCTTGGCTAAACTAGATGTGGAAGGTGGTATTGTAAATTCATGAGCACTATCACAGTATTCTATAGATGTTGATGCAGTTGATGGTTGAGGTGATCTGCTTCTGGACTCTGAGAATTTTGTTGCCTTTTCCTTGATGTAAGCAGGAGTCTTCAAACAATTGGAAATATGCTTTCTCATCCTTGTCGCATTTCTGATGTATTCAGCCTTGCAGTACTTACATTCATATAACACTTTGTCTTTAACTGTTTTATGAAGGAAGTAATCCCACACATCACTTATAGACTTAGTTCTTCTTTTCATACTGACGAAAACACAATTACACCTTTCATAAAAGAGAATAAATGTGTTATTGCTTCTTTATATACTTTTTGTGATGCTTCCAAAAAGTTCCATAACAGTCAGAATTCCTGACTCATGAATGTTCTAGAAATTTCCACAACATTCTGGAACATTCTATAACATTCTCAAACTATCTTGAATGATCAAGAAAGCTCTTTAACATTCAGGGTGTTCTAAAAGTTGAATACAATATATTATTTCAAGAGGAAATGAAAAATTAGAAAATTCTCAAAAATTCTCGGGAAATAATATTTTGGAGGTTATTCTCAGAATATTCTCGTTCTCAGAGAATATTCTCCAGAGAATATTCTCACCTCACATCACTACTCTCAGTCTTCTCCTTTCCAAACTAAACAAGCCCAGTTCTTTCAGTCTTCCTTTATAGGTCATGTTCTCTAGACCTTTAATCATTCTTGTTGTTCTTCTCTGGACCTTCTCCAATTTCTCCACATCTTTCTTGAAATGTGGTGCCCAGAATACTCCAATTGAGGCCTAATCAGCACAGAGTAGAGCGGAAGAATGACTTCTTATGTCTTGCTCACAACATTCCTGTTAATGCATCCCAGAATCATGTTTGCTTTTTTGGTAACAGCATCACACTGTTGGCTCATATTTAGCTTGTGGTCCACTATGACCCCTAGATCCCTTTCTGCAGTATTCCTTCCTAGACAGTCACTTCCCATTCTGTATGTGTGGAATTGATTGTTCCTTCCTAAATGTAGTACTTTGCATGTGTCCTTATTAAACTTCATCCTGTTTACCTCAGACCATTTCTCCAGTTTGTCTGGATCATTTTGAATTATGACCCCATTCTCCAAAGCAGTTGCAACCCCTCCCAGCTTGGTATCATCTGCAAATTTAGTCAGTGTACTCTCTATGCCATCATCTAAATCATTCATTAATTAGGTAAGTTACTTTTTAGACAACAGGAAACCATCAACCAAAATACAGTCCACATGCAAGGCCAGTCAGAAATTATGTGATGAGAGGTGCTTTGCTGAGTAATTTTTGATGGAGAGGTCTGTGCATTTTCTAGAAAAACAGCCAAAACTTAAGCAGACAGAAAGAGAAGCGCTGGAAAATATGATTTTGAGAGAAGGCACAGCAAAGGAGCTATTTTTGTAGAACTCTGTTTGGAAAGAGGCTTGGAATTGTGAACGAAGTAAGTGCTTTCTTACAGGAGTAAAAGAAACAGAACTTTGAGTAGAGTGTTTGTAAGTGGAGTAGATTTCATCCTACAGTGGTGGCCAGTCAATACAGCTGAACTAAGTGGTCGCCTAGGGTGCCAAGATAAACAGCCATTGAGGGCTTTGGAGGCGAGGGCGCCGATCGTGCGTTTTGCCTAGGGCGCCAGTTGCTGGCAGCTCGTCTAGGGCCACTCCTGCATCCTAGCACCATCAGTTTCTGCTCCTAACAGAAACAACCTGCAACATCTTGGTCCAAAAAGGGTAACAGCATTATAATGCAAGTTACACGGGTGTAAAGGAGTCTGTGCAGGTGTGAGAGACAAACCAAAAGGCTGGAAGAAGGCATAGAAAAGTGTGAGTTAAAACGTAGGGGAAAAGATAAATTAAATCTTACTACATTTCGAAATAATAACTTGCTTTCCTTGGGGAATAAGTTTATTTTGAAAACTTTACTTTAGGAGTCATTATTTCAAAATAAGTTATTTTGAAATAATTTCCTAGTGTAAACATGCCTTTAGACTTTAATGCACTTATGTTCATGTAACTTACTTCACCTCAGAATTTAAATTAATTGTTCAAATTTGGACTCATTGTTCTGTCTGACACTAAGCCACTGAATATGTAAACCAAGGGAGAGCACAGTTGACTATCAATCTAGGATGCACAGGCAACAATCAGAGCCTGAACGTGGATGGCCTGATGGTAGTGCCACCTGAATATTATAAAACTATGCTTATTTTATGAATACTGTGCAGTGAATTCACCTGTCCTCCCAAATAGATAATTCAGAGTAAATTGAAGATCTACCCACACAAGTCAAATATTAATAAATTAGTTTCCTGTAGTTTCTACCTTTTAATCCTGCTTTGAATAAGTAGCAGCTGATCTCTTTCCTTGCCTAATTTGACAGTTTGCCCATAAAGCTGAAGCAAGATGCTGAACTGTTTACTAGCTGTCAGTTGCCTGACACTAAAGTGTCTACTGATGACAGAACTTCCTCCAAATCAATTTATAGAGTTTTGCATGAAATGCTGCAAACATAAGAGCTGTGTCTTCAGTTGCTTAGACTTCTGATTCATACACTCAGGCTAACAGCAAGTTTCCCCATCTGCTTTATGTTCCATTTCTCCCTTTGATATTCGCCATCATAGCTGGTAGTGCAAGTCAAAAACTGTTTAACTGTATGACATAGGGGGGTTGTTATATCACCAGTCTAATTAGCCAAGGATACCTAATGCACATTGGAGTTTCACTGCATTTTTGGGTTGCTTGTGTCATTTGTTATACAGAAATCTTACTACACTGCAGTTTTTGCAGAAGAGGATATGGAAATGGCATGCTCATTTGCATATCTTCTTCTGATTCTTTTTGCGGAAGAAGTTTTGCTGCTAAAAAGTGTAGACTGTGCCATTTGTCGGAAAAAAACCCTTTTTCGCAAGATCCTGTAAACCTTGATTTTTGCAGAATAAGGGATCTTGCGAAAAAGGTTTTTTTTCCGACAAATGGCATGGTCTACACAGGGTTTTTTAGCGACAAAACCTCTTCCGCAAAAATAATTGGAAGAAGATATGCAAATGAGCACACCATTTGCATATCCTCTTCCGCAAAAAAAACCACAGTGTAGACATAGGGTTCATTTGGGTCTGTCAGTTTCAGTATATTCAAGTCTTTCATTTTCTCCCTATCATGAGTGTTTGAGAAAGAACAGCTATAAATTGCAGGAATGTGCAGCACATTGATCAGAAGGGTACAAAGCACTTTCAAATGTAATTTTTCAGGAAAGTTTGAAACTCCCACACAAACATTCTCACATAACTCTGGTGGCTGAACTTGCCATAACTAAGGTTGAACTGACTAATTTAGCTTATGCAGAATTCACAATATGTTTAAAATAGCCAGTGCTATCTATACTTAATAGTTTTGTATAATCATGTTTCCTCTTAAATATCAATATGCAATTATGACTAGGTGGTTCTATATCATTTTAAGAATGGCATGGGTGTACATTCTAAATATGATTCACTGCAAATGATTATAGATTTATTCAGATATAATACCACATGGGTCAGCATAGACAAATCTGGATTTATGACACAATAAGGAAGGTCAGGTTGAACCTTTATTTAATCATAAAATGATTTGTTATTTGATTAGCACATGGACTTTAAACAGGCATTGCTTTACATTACAATTATTAAATATATCTATTATTCCTTTAGTATTGTTTCAAGAGATCAAAGCAGTGGCTCAAGATAAGAATCAGCCACTTTTTACCATCTTCCTCAACTATTTTGTTTTAATCTTGCCTTTACAAGCTTGATCCTGCAAGATGATGAGAGCGCTGGGCCGATTCTAGCATAACCCCTTATCATGAGTTTAACTTTAATCCAATTAAATCATGTTTTGTTAGAGAGGATGCAGAATACTCACTTCTGGCTAGATCGAGCCATTGTGTTTAAAAACAAACAAACAAACAAACTTAGGACACAAAGTTCAGATACAGATCTGGGTCTGATCTTCCCCATACATTTGTAGGGTTTACATGTTTTATTTAAGGTCATAGTATACTTAAATAAAGAATGGGCTGAAAAATTCAGAATGGTTTGGATGTCTGAAAACATGAAGAAAGCCTTCTCATGATGGGCATTTTATTCTCTAAAAAACCATCTATTACCATATATCTGGTGCTTGGAGGATTGAGAGGTCTGCAGCCATCTAACTAGCTGGAAAGTTATTTTATCCAGGCAGAAGCTTTAAAAAGCTATCATGATACCTTTATGTTCATGGTCTAAGCTTTGAACCCAGATTATTTCTTGGTTAGGAGCTTTGTACAGTACATTAAAAAAATTAAAAAATCAGTTTGCCTCCAAAACAGAACAATTCTCCCATAGTAATTGATGTAAAAATAACCAAGAACACAATCTCAAGGCCATTACCAAAAAATGACATGCTAACAGTTCATCCCATATTTTTAAAAGAATTAATGTGGGGGTTCTCAATAAGGTGCTATGGACTTTGTCTGTAGAACATGGTATTTGCTTGATGTGGGACAGACTGAAGGTGATTTTTATTGAAGGAACTATGCCTGCTCAAGAGCTATTGGATTTTGCTTCTGAAAAAATCACTATTTTTCCCTTTTCAATTATTTCCTAGAGTTTATATAGCACCTTTGAGCCATCTCCTCTTTCTTTTGGGCATCCAATGTTTTTGTGAGGCCAATGACTCCTTCTTAAATGGTTCTAATAGCAAGAATTGTACATATGATTTATCTCTTTTGCAAGTAGAATTAGATGACTCCAAAAGGCTTGAGAAGTATCACATTACCATTTCAAATCCATACTCTTGGTTGCTAATCGAGCCATTTTAGCTAGCTATTTGTTGATTTATTTCAAATAATGATGGCTTGTTTGAAGGTGTGTCCAACTTCTAATTCAAATTAATAACTCTTTTAATAAGCTTGGCCATTTTGTCAGACATTCAAGACACTTATGAGCAGAATTCAGTAATTTTATTTATTAGGCCAGTGGAGCAGGAACACAAAACTCAAGAGAGCTAAAAGGGTTAACATTTCTACCTAAATACTATAGGGCACAATTCACAATTCTGTAGCTGTTATTTATATCAACACCTGATCAGCAAGGCACATAAACATGGGATTAACTTTAAGGAGAGGAGTAATTTTACCGAAGTCAAGCAAGATGTCCCATTCTATTAGATGGTGTCATGCAAATCTTCTAAGAAGTAGAATTCCATCAATGGATAACTTACATGGTTGGCTAAAGTTGAATGCATTAAACTGCTTTGCTGTATCAGGGCTACTGCCTCTATCAAAGTCAATCAAGGGACTCAGAACAACACTGCAGGAATCCTAAACTTATGGACATTCCTTTTCAAAGCATTGCTAACATTTTCTGTAACTTCAGTTGCTCTGTGTAGATCTGGACTTTGTGCAACATTTCCCTGACTGATGTATAAAGTCCAAACAAATTACACACTTCAGAAAATGTAAACACCTCACTTGTGTAAACTTGGGGTGGAATGAAAATCAACATATATATTTCTGAAATTGCACCTAACAGGAAAACTATGCATTTGGGATTCAGTAATATATGGTTAGACTTTTTAAAAAAAGGTTTAACTGTGAGAGAAAATTGTCTAAACTATTGTCATTTTTCAACAGTAACTAAAACTATACCAGACGTTAACAGTCTGATGCCCTATTTGCCTTGACAAAAAGTAATTATTCAATATTAAAGATAATTTGATTGTTATAGGAACACTAATTGAGTTTAAGTGCGTAGGAGATAAATCTAATTGTCATGTAAGTGACTAAAGTTAAAGAGCGAGGAATGTTTGCAGAAGATTAAATAGATTGTCCAGGAAAGTTAATTCAGGATCAATTATTTTCTAAATATACTACTTCCCCTGTAGTGAGAAAAAAATATGCTTACAAATGATGATAAGAATGTAATAATGGTATGCTTTGTTAAAACTCAAGAGAGCTTTAAAATAAATAAGTATTTTGCATTTTATATTTAGATTAGATGATTTTAAATTGGTGCCTTTTAAAAGCGGACTACAATAGAGACTTAGGATTGATAACAATATCCAAGGAAAACTGTATTCTTATTCTTTGTTTTTTGGGGGTTTTTTATTTTGTTTTGAAAGCAAACATAAATTTAAACTGGATTTTCTTGCAGGTTCCTTTAGAAGACAGCACAGTAAATATTCCCATGTGTGGACCTAATAATAATCTTGCCTAGACATTACAAATATTTTTGATTTAATGAACACAAATAATGTATCAAATCTTTTAATTTAAGTGCTATTTTCAAAAAAAGATTGGTTGAAGCAAAAAATCAAATAGAAAGAGAACTTGAATAAAATAGTAAAATCATTAAAAGTCAGGAAAAAAAGTATGGCCAGACTATAGCTGGTGTTTTCCCATCACAGTAAAAAGCACTGAGACAAAATCAACATTTTGATGTCCACACAAAAACGACCTGTTAGTACAGGCCAAATTAGTAGAATCTTATATCATGTACAACTGCTGATGGAGATTAGCAAGAGAAAGCAAACCACAACCCTTTTGTTTTTCACATTTATGTAGGTGTATGTGGTGCCTAAAATTCATACAAAAACCAAAAGCAAGGCCATACCCGTTAGCAGCCACCTAAAGACCTGATCATGGACATTCTTCAGAGAATGACTGGACCACTGTGTCAGCAGATAATGTAATGGCAAATTACCACAGTTGAGGTGATTTCACAGGAAAAAAAAAGAAAAAGGGAAAACATCTTTGGGAGAATGTAATTTGTAAAGGAAGCATAATTCTGAACACTATGCAGTTCAATATTTGGGATTTCTGCATTTCATTTAGTAGTCATAATCCTGAAGTTCATGTTGTGATGGATAGGAGGAGTGCTGGCCAGCATTTGGGGTATGTCTAGAGTACACGGCTCCATCGATAGAGCCATGTAAACTAATTTACTTGGCATAGTCAAAGAAGCGGGGATTTAAATAATCCCTGCTTCATTAAAATAAACATGGCCACCGCGCTGTGCCGACGATCAGCTGATCTGGCACAGCGCGGTAGTCTAGACGCAGATCGGTCAGCTGGGGAAGCCATTGCTGACTGATCCTGTAAGCCTCGTTTCACGTGTTGGTAGGGAGCCAAGATAGCCAATGTAAGAGGGTGTTGACATTTGAATTGGAAGATGTACCTGCCTGCTGTTTTTCTTTGTGCGACGTTTAAGCCAGGAGTTGGGGGAACAAGATGAATTAAACCAGGCAGAACTAGCATGGGTATAAAGAATACTGGGCATGGAAATGTACTAGATCTTAAAGCACAAATCTGTAAATACATAAGGAATGAGATGTCTAGTTAGACATGATCAGGTTATTTTCCCTGTTTTGTTGTTTGGCTAAACTTCTCTGTGCTAAATCCATGTGCCTCCCTCTCCCCATACACTCTATTAAGCTGAATCCCAGAAATACAGTTCTCTGTTTTAATCTGTTTGTTCTTTTCTCAGTTGCTTTATAACTCCTAGCAACCAAGCATGCTTTGCCAAGTATATCTTTTTATTTGGTTAATAAAATCACCTTTTTTAAGGCTATGATTTGATTCTTGTGTCCTGAAAGGTAACAGGAGGTCCGTGTATGCTTGCCTAAGACTGACAATTTCTTTTCTTTTCTTTTCTTTTCTTTTCTTTTCTTCAAGATCTCTTGTGGTAGAAGAGTTTGAGGTACCCCTCTGGAAGAAGTTCAAGTGTCTCTTATTCCATGACTGCTTACTTTGCTTCAGATCCTTTAGTGAGAGACCTCATCAAAAACTTTCTGAAAATCCAAGTACGCTATATATAATGAATCCCCCTTGTCAACATGCTTGTTGATGCTCTCAAAGAAGTCTACTAGATCGTTAGGGTGTGATTTCCCTTTACAAAAGCCATGTTGACTTCTCCTCCAACAAACCACGTTCATCTATGCGTCTGATAAAACTGCTTTTTACTTTAGCTTCAAGCAATTTGCTTCATATTGAAGTTAGGCTAGCCAGCCTGCAATTGCCAGAATAGCCTTGGGAGCATTTAAAAAAAAATAAACATAGCATTAATTAGCTGCACTCCAGTAATCTGGTACAGAGGTTCTTTTAAGCATAGGATATATACCATTGTCAAATGTTGTGCAATTTCATATTTGAGTTCCTCTAGAATATCGCCTTGTACTAGTGATTTATTATCATTTAATCTATTAACTTGATCTAACTTATTAATTACAGTAAAACTCCAATAGTCCGGCATCCAATTGTACGACACTCCCAATAGTCCAGCAAGAGCCTAGTGAGTGAGCTTCAGCAAAAAACGAGTCACAAGGCAGCAGCGGCAGCAGCTGAACCGAGCAAAACTGGACGGGACCGAGCCAGTCTGCCACTGGCATTGTGTGACGCTGGACAGTGCTTGTGCTACAATAAAAAGGGTTAAAAACACTTTATATACAGTATATACTGTATATATGTATAACCATCTTATAGTACCTCCTGATAGTCTGGCATAATCCAGCACCACCTAGGTCCCAAAGGCTCCAGATTATCGGAAGTCTACTGTAACTGGTTCTTTTTAGTCCATTGGTTACGGCACCCACCTGGTCTAGGTACCCTGCTCCAGTCACTTTATTTATCCACAAAGCTTCAACAGGAAAGACTGAGAGAGACTGTGGACTATTCAGGGTGAAGTGGCCAGTTTAACACCTCTCCGGTCGTAGAAGGGAGGAAAAAGAAGCAGTAGGGGAAAAGAGGGCTATTAAGTGGCTTATAGATTGTTATTGCAACAATTCATTCCACTTTGTATTTAGCTGTGAAACTCTGACTTCATTGCCCAGTCCTGAAGAAGAGCTCTGTGTAAGCACAAAAGCTTGTCTCTTTCAACAACAGAAGATGGTCCAATAGACCATCCAACCTGGTTTCTCTAATATCCTGGGACCAACATGGCTACAGCCAGGTGAACTAACAGACTCACTGGGATGCTAGACAAAGTGTTTGGGCGGGGGGGGGGGGTGACTGTAATCCTGGAAGGGATAGGGCCAGGACACTGCCTGGACTGCACTTCCCCCTCAGCACTATCTGGAGCACACCACTCAGGACTCTGCAGCTCATTGCTGGGGGCTCTGACAGAAATTTAAAGGGCCTGGGGCTCCAGGCACCGTTGCTGCCACAGTAGCAGCTAGGGATGTGAAATTGTACCCAAGTACATGGTTAACTGATGAGCCTGGGCTTACCAGTTAACCCTCATGGTTACACGCAGCCCTCCATCATTCCCTGCTGCCTCTATATCAGAGGCAGCAGGAGTTGGGGGGAGGCGGGAGCCAATGTCCGTGAGGAGCCAGCTGCTTTTAAGTCAGCTCCCCATATGTGCTGGCTCCCATGTAGCCATCTGCTCCTCCCCACAGCCCCCACTGCTTCCTACCACAAAGGCACAACAGCAGGGGCAGGCAGGAGCTGGTACATGTGGGGAGCTCCCCACAGCGTGTAAATGTGTAACTGCTGAAGATGTCAGTGGTTACACATTTACATAGATAAACTCATTTTAACATCCCTACTAGCAGCAATGGCAGCTGGGAGCCCATGTCTCCTTTTAATCACTGGGCCCCAGGGGAGTTGCCCCCTTTGTCCCTCCACCCCCCCATCGGTGGGCCTAGCTACAGAACACTGCACACCACAATTCTGTCTAGTGAAAGGTCTATTCGGTGACCAATTGTTTGTAAATTGTAGTGACTCCACAATTCGTTACTTAGCTAATTGCATCCATATGAATTAAATGTTTTCTGATTCATGACAAATCATGGAGACCAGGTGAGTGAGGTAATATCCCTTATTAGACCAATTTCCATTTGTGACAGAGACAATATTGGGTCAGAGCAAAGGTCCATCTAGCCCAATATCCTGTTTTACCACAGTAAGAGATGGAGAACAACCTCATCATTTACCTGTTATTGGTGCATCATATAAGAGATATGAAGATAGCAAAATATTTCCCTTCCCCAGCAAGCTTCATAGTAATATTAAGTAAAGTCAAAAGATACCACAAGATTGGACTGAGTAGGACTGTCTTTATGTTCATCTAGCATTAACAATTATTTAAACTAGTCTTTATCCATGATTGCCTTTGAGGAATGTAATGAAATGGTTTGTAACAGAACCTAAAGAAGAGCTCTGTGTAACTTTGTCAGAAGCTGGGAAGGGGTGAGAAGGGATGATTCACCTGATGATTACCTATTCTGTCCATTCCCTCTGAAACACCTGGCATTGGCCAGTGTATGTCTACACTACAGAGAAGATTGAAGCTGCTGCTGTCGATCTTCCAGGGTTCAAATTAGTGGGTCTAGTGAAGGGACACTCTGGTCGATGCCGATAGTCCTGCTTCCACAAGGAGTAAGGGAAGTTGAAGGGAGAGCATTCTCCCTTTGCCTTCCTGCAGCGCAGACAGCACCAAACGTCGAATTATGGTATTTTGACTTCAGCTACACAATTAACGTAGCTGAAGTTGTGTATCTTAATTCAACCTTATCCCATAGTGTAGACATACCCTTACTTAGCTCATGAAATTGGAAGATCATCTTCATATTGCATTGTGTATATAATGTCAACAATCAAGAGACAGAAGTGAGCGAGTTAAAAATTTCAATCCAGCAAGTGATCAGGAGCTGCTGTAAATCACTCCTCTAACATTGCAGTGTATATCTTAAATCCCTCTCTCTCCCATTTCCTATACTGAGAATTTTCAGAGATGATTTCTCCCTTATGAAACATATTAAAAAATTAACTAACTACACATCAGAAGAGCCTGATAATCTATCCTTTATAAAGCCACTTATTGCTTGATTGGCTGTATATTATCAAAGGCCATTGCTGGGCATGTAAGATGGGAAACTGAAGAACAAATACAACCAATTTAGGCTTAGTCAATTTTTTATTTTATACAGTTTCACAAAGAATTATTGCCACATATTGTGTCTGAACTTTTATTTATGACATGATAAAATGGGGCCGAAGTTACTGCATTCCAGATTATGGGAAGTTTGCTGGTATGCCATGATGGTTTTCATTACCTCTGATCCCTGGTCTTGTTTCAGTTCCAGTGTCCCTTCAAACTGAGTATTTTTCACTTCAGTCTTGTTATTAATTTCCAGATTACATATTATTTAACCTTTATCCAAATAGCATAAAGCCTGTTATACATATATTTTTCTGTTCCCATTCCAATACTCATGAACAAATTTCAGTTTACACCACATTTGTTGTTTATATAATTTCTATGACTTTTCTCCTCTGTGCAACTCTGCTTCTGGGTTTTCTGAAAAAAAGGGAGCCATATTTTCAAGTTCAGGTTTGTGTACCATTTATCTAATATCTTATCATTACCTTTGTCCTTTCAACAATAATAACATCTCCTGCAAATCAGCAAATCTCAGGTTATGTCTAGACTACACCAAAGTTCCGAAAGAGGACTTCTTCCGATATCACTTTTGAAGTGAAGGTTTCGAAAGTGAAAGTAATCGGGACGTGTTTTTTTCGGCAACCCCCCCCTTTTTCGAAAAGCTGCTCTGCCTCAAAAAATGAGGTTTACCTGGCTTTTCGAAAAGGGGGGGTTGCTGAAACCCCCCCCACGTCCCGACTACTTTCACTTTCGAAAGCTCCGCTTTTGAAAGTGAGATTGGAAGAAGATATGCAAATTCCCACGGAATTTGCATATCCTCTTTTGGAACTCTGGAGTAGTCTAGACGAGCCCTAAGAGAAGAATTAGCAAAACAACACTTATGCCCAACAAGGCCTTGGCCGAAGTATTACCTCATCAAACCTCAATCATTATCCATACCTATAAGGCATAACTAAAAAACAAAAACAACCCCCCCCCCCAAAAAAAAACCCCAACTCTTAACCTTAGCATTTAGAAAGTTTTCATTTTTTATATTCCAATAATTCAGCTTGTATATTATACCTCCTTAATTTAGCTGGGGTTTAAAAAGCACCATGACCTTTAAAGGAGTTGTTGTTTCAGCTCAGAATATTGGGTTTTTTTTTTCTTTTGAAAGTGTCAAAACAAATTGTTTCAACAAATTCAAACCTTTTCTCATTGATAGTTTTTGGAGTCTGAAAATGTTTCGAACCCAAGTCTGGTTAATTAATAGCTTTAGTTTCAACAAATCCTAATTATTAGACTAAAAATTTTGAACATTCACCAAAAAATTCCTGACCAGCTTCAGTCCACAATTCTATGAGGAGTTAAAGTGAGAGTGAAGCAAGGCTTTAAGACTATTAGGACACAAGGAGATAAATGATATGTTTCCTAATTGTACTAATTTATTTATTTATTTCTTATATATTTCCACTACAGTTTGCTACCCATGGTATTTAATAGTGTACAGTCAAAGGTTACAAATATCTGGCCATTGTACATTTGGCTGTAGGGCCTTCAGCATCTTTTGGCCTATGATGTTGCATCTGGCCAAGAAAAATATATCACCTGCTGGTTTGTGGCATATGCCCAAGCTGTAATCATATGACACGAGGCCTGGTCTGCACTAAAAATTAGGTTTGTTTAATTATGTAATTATGTAAGTCAGGGATATGAAAAATCCTACCCCCTGGAAAGCATAGTAAAGCCAAAGTAAGACCCCATCCAGCCTGTGCTAGGTCAACGAAAGAATTCTTCGATGAGTCTAGCTACCATCTCTCGGGGAAGTGGATTATCTATGCCAATGGAAGAATCCCTCCTGTTGGTGTAGGTGGTGTTTACACTGAAGTGCTACAGAAGTGCAGCTGCACTGGTACAACTGTGTTGCAGTAGTATTTTAAGTGTAGACAAGTCCTCAGTAACTTCCACACTGTTCTCCTGTATATGGAACATAAAACAGCAAAGTACAATGAAAAATATCAGAGAATTTATAGGTGATGTTTTGCCATTCTGTAGAATAGTCTCTTGTTTACTTAATTGGCTGTGTTAAACAACACAGACATTGGCACCATTAACAAATCTATTTAATTATGGTAAATAATGAGGGGTATAATTAAAATGATGACCTTTGTTTCCCACAGAGAAATTAAGTTGTGCCTAGGTTTGTTTTCTACCTGCTCTATCAGTGCTGATCAATGAACAGCAGTTGCTATGAATACTAATATACCTGTACTCCTTTAAAACTCTAGAAGAAAGTGACTCCATCCAAAAATGCTGGTGAGGATCAGGGATTATGTGCTACAGAAAGTCATGGAAGCTGATACCAACTGAAAGTAGGAAAGCAAAACTGACTTGTGTGGCACAGAGTAAATTTACAGTAGCTGGTGAAGAGGACACTATCTGTCTCAAACCTAGTTACAAAAAGATTGTCTTGAGGAGCCTACCCTGGCTGAGAGAAGATGGGGGAGGGTAGATTTCATGGAACTCTAATTCATTATTACTGAGGGCCAAATCCTGGTCTGAAATCAAGTCTGAGTCAATAGGGCTGATGAGTTCTCTCCTTGACAGAGAGAATACAGAATCCTTCCCAAGGAGCCACTCCTTGGCTTCTTCAGTTCTCTCATTTTCAGGATGTATGTGTGAGAGAATGAGTATAGTGGGCGAGCACAATGGTATGTGCAGTGGCCCTATCCTCTGCCTCATTCCCTAAGCCTCCTGTGAACTGATGGAGAAGGAACATTTATGCCTCTTGGGCTCTGTCTAGACTACATGGCTCTGTTGATGGAGCCATGTAAAATAGTTTATTCAGCATAGTCAAAGAAGCGGGGATTTAAATACTCCCCACTTCAATAAAATAAAAATGGCCGCTGCACTGTGCCGACGATCAGCTGATCCAGCACAGCGTGGCAGACTAGACACAGCGTGGTCGACAAAGGAAGCCTTTGTCGACTGCTCCGGTAAACCTCGTTTCACGAGGCATACCGGAGCGGTCGACAAAGGCTTCCTTTGTCGACCACACCATGTCTAGACTGCCGTGCTATGCTGGATCATCTGCTCATCGGCACAGTGCAGCGGCCATTTTTATTTTAATGAAGCGGGGATTATTTAAATCCCCGCTTCTTTGACTATGCCGAATAAACTATTTTACATGGCTCTGTCGACGAAGCCATGTAGTCTAGTCGTAGCCTTGGTGACCAGAGATGTGTGAGATGCAAGGGCTGCAGACAACCACATATGTTCCCAACCTCATGCTGTGGAACAACACCAGTTCAAATGTACCTAGAGCTTTTCATACCCACAAAATAGTAATATCTACCTCTGAATGCTTTGTAGTTGGTGTTGCTTCTGAAGCTGGCAATAAATTATGCTGTATCTGGTGTGGTCTGAATCTACATGATCTGTATCCCATGGTACATTAGACAGGCTTAAAATGTAAGATATATAAAAGATATACAGTACATCAGTTAGCTACATATAATAGGGTTAGGGAGAAACTTCCCCTAAGGATTTGAGTTCCATTTTTGTCCATTAAGGTGTTTCTTGCACCTTTTGTGAAGCCCCTGATATTGGTCACTGTCAGAGGTTGACTCTAGGGTGAGGAAGGGCCATGTGTCTGATCTAGCATTATAGTTCCTGTTAAAACATAAACAGAACATATAGTAATATAATGTATATATATACCAAGATGTAAAAATAATGAAGCACAGTGGGCATCTGAATTTGTGTGACTAAATATTCAAATGTATGACTATTATGAAAGCTGTCCTTCATTTTATTTCATATAGTATCAATTTAACAGCCAATGCTCAAAAACTGATTTGTTACTTTGCCTGAAAAATTCTGGATATTTGGGTGGGGGAAGTCCTTCATGGAGAAAAATCAGGGAGAAAAGGGGAGGAGGCATTGCATTACATTAACAAGATATAGACTTGTTCTGAGGTCCAGAGGAAAGTGAGAGGCAGATCGACTGAAAGATGCTGGGTGAAGATAAAAAGGAACAAAAAGTAGGCGAAATATCATGTTATGGATCTATTATCTGGCAACAAAGGAGTAAATTTTAGAACAAATAACCAGAAATGGTCCAGATATAAGACCTGCAAGTAATGGAGGATTTTTACCACCCATATATTTGTTACAAAAGTAACATAGCAAAACAAAAAATTGCCAGTAGGATTTTGGAATGTACTGGGGACAGTTGTTTCAGGAGGAGGAGTTAATCGGGGAGCAGCCATTCTAGTTTTGACTTTATTTAATGGAGGAATTGCTTCTGCATCTGAAAGTAGACAATTTGGGTGAAATTGATCATGGAACAATAGATTTCATAATGCTAAGCAAATGAAGGAGCACACCCTGGAATGTGAGCAGCAGATACAGATGATGTATGTAAAAAAAAGAAATCAGACTTTAACCAGTTGAGAGAACTGATAGGTAAGATCTTATGGAAACAAAATCTAAGGGTATGTCTACACTACAGCGTTAATTCGAGTTAACTTAATTCGAAATAGTTAATTCAGAATAAGCTAATTAGAATTAATGCATCTACACAGAAAATGCATTTCGAAATAGCATTTTGCTATTTTGAAATAGTGCGTCCACACTGAGTGGACTCTGAATCGGAGTTAAGGCTGGCCGGAACCAGTGCCGGCAGGGCACCAGGTCAGGACCTCCTGTGTGGGGCTGCTGCCTGAGGCTATCTGAGGTCCGTGCTTAAAGGGACCCTACCCCCCACCCCGGACAGCCAGTTCCTAGGTGTCTCTGCTTGCTTGTCTACCTTGATGAGGGACAGCAAAGCATTTGTGTCTCGGAGTGCCCTGGTTGCCCTCACTTGGGACACCCTACACCTCTGCAACATGGAGACAGAGCTGCCCCTGGGCATTCTGGTGCATCTTGTGGACGCGCTGCCATCAGCCTGGCTGTACTTTCTGCAGGCTGCCATCTGGGAGGTCCATCGGGGGGCTGTCAGTACCCAGGGGGCCCTGTAGGAGAGCGTCCGCCCCGAGGAGCACTAACAGTCTCCATGGTCTGCCCCAATGGGGGCTTGTGCCTCATTCCTCCCTCACATCCTTCCACTTACCCCTCCCTAGCCCCCCTTCTTGATGTCAAATAAAATACACGTATTTTCAAAAATAAAATCTCTGTTTATTTAACACAACTGGGGGGGGGATGAACCTCTGGGGAGACTGGGGAAAGCACGGAGGGCAGGAGAGAGGGTGGGAGAGGGGAGGGGGAAAACTGGGAGGAGGGAGCTGGAAGGGGGAAGCAAAGGGAAGAAGGGGGAGGGGAAGCTCAGGGCTCAGAGATGGGAGTCTCGCCGGGCCACATGTCTTCCAGCACGGCAGGTGTGGGGGCCTCGGCGTCCCTGAGGGGATGGGGAGGAGGGTGTGGAGGTTGAGGTGGGAGAGGCGGGAGGGGGAGAAGGCATGGGAGGAGGAGCAGGAGCTGGGGAGGCAGCAGGCGCGGGAGCAGCACGAGGCAGCACGCTCTGCACCAGGGTCTGCAGATGGGCACAGATGGCACGACCCTGGGCGAGCAGCTCCCGCCGGAACTCCCGTTCTTCCTGTGCCTGCTGCTCCACAATGTGGGTCTGGTCTCGCAGGGCCGCCAGGTACTGCTCGTGGTACCCCTGCAGTGTTGCGGTGGTCCTGCGGAGCCCTCAGGTGCCGGAGCATGTCCTGGGTGGCGTGGTGCGCCCTGCACGTGCAGGTGGTGCAGCTGTGGAGAAAGAAGAGAAGTGGTCAGTTCTCCCTGGGGACACAGTGGGTGAAGCCCAGCCTCCCCTCTGCGAGGTGAGGATGACCGTGCCCTGCACCATCAGAGCTATTGTGTTTTCCCAGAGGCCATGTTTGGAATGTCCAGCTATCTGTGGGAGTGGGAGGTGCCCCCAGACCGCACCCATGCCCCTATGCCGTGTATAGTGCAGCTGAGGTGGGGGGAGATGTCCTCTGCCTCTGTGCAGAGGGGGTGTGTGAAGGGAGGGTGTCCTGCTGTGTCCCGCCCCTGTGGTCAGGAGCGTGTCAGGTTTCTTCACACACGCGTGTGCCTATCAGACCACGGCCCCTGGATGTCACGCAGCTGGAGCCACCTGTCCAAGGGTGGCATGGCATGTGCTTGCACGTGCACATGTTGCTGCGTGATGTGTGATAGGCAAGGCCCATGCGCGCAGTCCCTGGTCTCCCTCCCGGCCCCCCGCTTCAGGTAGGGGACGGTGATGGCACTTACCTGGTGTGGCCTTCCTGGACCACCCTGCTGACTCCGGTGCTGGGACAGCTTGGGGGTCCTGCCGGCGTGGCACCCTCAGCGATGTCCCCTCTGCCGCGCCCCGGTCAGGGCCCTCCAGTCCCAGCTCTCTGCCCCCGTGGTGGCGTGGGCCGTCTCGCCCCCCAGGATGCGGTCGAGGGCAGGGAAGTAGGGGCAGGTGTCATCCCCTGCTGTGGCGCTGCCCCTGGTGGCCCTGGCGTACGCCTGCCGCAGCTCCTTCACTTTGAGGCGCACCTGCTTCTGTGTGCGCCTGTGGCCCTTTCTGGCCATGGTGGCCACTATGCGGCCATAGACGGCTGCGTTCCTCCACCTAGTGTGGAGATCATGGACATTGGGGGCCTCCTCCCAAACCTCAAGGAGGTCCACGATCTCCACAGTAGTCCACGAGGTCGCGCGCCATCTACGGCCCCTGGGTGCTGGGGGACTAGGCGGGGGACGGCTGGCTGCCACTGGCTGCCATTGTGCGGCCACAGTGCGAGGGGCCGCGGCTGCTGGCAGGCCTGGCTCTGGCACATGCTCAGTGGCCAAGACTCTACCTCTTTAAGGGCCCCGGGGCTGGGAGAGAGGAGAGGAGAGGAGTTTTCCTGGTTGTGCCCAGAGTGGCCACCAGGGGGAACTGGGAAGGGCTGGAGGCCAGCTAATTCGAATTAAGTGTCTACACAGCACTTATTTTGAATTAGCTATTTCAAATTTAGCATTACTCCTCGTAGAATGAGGTTTACCAAATTCGAAATAAGCGCTCCGCTATTTCAAATTAAATTCGAAATAGCGGTTTGCATGTATAGACGCTATTGAAGTTAATGCAAAATAAGGGCTATTTTGAATTAACTTTGTAGTGTAGACATATCCTTCGGGATAAAGGAGTTCAGGAGATCTGGCAGTTTCTCAAAGAGATAATATTAAAGGCGAAACTTCAAACTATCCTGATGCAAAGGAAAGACAGAAATAATAGTAAAAGGCTAGTATAGCAGCATCAAGAGCTCTTTAATTACATGAAAATTGAAAATGAATTCTACAAAAAGTGAAAAATAAGTGGAAAGAATAGTGCAAGTGTAACCCACACACCTACTGGGTGAGGTTCACTGTCCGCTCCAGTGGCTCTTAGACCATTTATAGAGAGAAAGAATGAGCATGAATGAGCTTTCGCTGAGAGCCAGCTGGCTTTTAGCTCAAGTGATAGAGAATCTAAAGGTCCCAAGTTTGGTTCTTTCTATCGGTGTTACACAAGCAAGATTAATGAAAAACAAAATGAAGTTCAATAAAAACATTAGGGCTACATCTACACTGCAGAGTTTTTGTGCAAAAACAGCCATTTTTGCGCAAAAACTCTCAGTGTCCACACTACAAGCGCATTTTTGCACAAGGCAGTGTGGACATGCTCTTGAGCAAGAGCTTTTTGTGGAAGATCTCTTCCACAAAAAGTTCTCGTGCAAGAAGCCTGCAGTGTAGACGTAGCCTAGAGTAAGAGAAACAAAGAAGACGTAGGGAATTATAGTTAGCTAGTAAGGTTAACTTTGATATCTTGAAAGATACTGGGATATATTATTAAAAAATCAGTTTGTAAGAATCTAAAAGATAATCGAGTAACAGGGTAACAGCCAACATAGATTTGTTAAGTACAAATCATACCAAACTAGCTTAATTTCCTCCATTAATAGGATTATTGGCTAGAGGAAAGGGGTAAGCAGTAACAATAAATGTGATATAACTTGGCTACGTTTACAGTGCAGGCTTTTTGCGCAAGAACAACTGTTCTTGCGCAAAGACTTGCAGAGCGTCTACACTGCATACGTGTTCTTGTGCAAGTAAAGTTACAGTAAAGCGTCGGAAAACAGGGCTTCTTGCGCAAGAGTTATTCCTCTCCTCATGAGGAATAAGCCCTCTTGCGCAAGAGCTCTTGCGCAAGAATGCAGTATGGACTGGCTAAAATGGCCATCAGAGCTTTCTTGCGCAAAAGCGAGTCCACACTGCCATGGACGCGCTTGCGCAAAAGCACATCTCTTGCACAAAAATACATGGCAGTGTGGACATGCTCTGGTGCAAGAATTGTTGCGCAGAAACTCTTGCGCAAAACAGTTCTTGTGCAAGAAGCCTGCAGATGTAGCCCTTGATTTTAGTAAGACTTTGGATAGTCACACACAACATTCTCAGAAAAAAAACTAGGGAAATATGGTCTAGAATAATTTACTTATATGGTGGATTCATAACTGGTTGAAAGACTGTACTCAAAGAGTTGCTATCAGTGGTTCATTGTCAAGCTGGGAGCATTTATCTAATGAGATCCCGTAGTGATGCTGCTTGGGTGTCAGCTATGGTGGAGAACCCATAAGGATGCTGTTTGAAGAAGTTCCTAATCTCACACAGTAATAATGATTATTTGAGCTGTTTGTCCTTATGGGTACTCAATGATCCACCCTCCTCTTGAGTTCAAAGTTCTTGTCTATGATTCTGAAACAGAGCTAGAACTGAGGGGGGTTAACTCACACGCACTGGATAGCCTCGTGGAAGGGCATGTGGAGAAAGCACACATGTGTAGGCCCAATGGACACTGCTACCAAAGTTGGGCCTATAGATGGAGTTCCTAGAGGTGGACACATCTTGAAGTACCATCATTACTATGCAAAATGAATAACTTCTTTTTAAAATCAGGTTAGACAAACACCTTTCTGGTACACTTGATCCTGCCCTTGTTCAGGGGTCTGGACTAGATTGATGGTTTTCAAAGTGTGGGTCCCTGCATGCTGACCAGAGTGAGCCAGTGCCTTACATTCCATAACCCAGTACTAGGTTGAGACCCAAAGTATGAAAACCACTTGAATGAATGACATTGATTCGATGCGCAATGAAAAATGGTGTGGGCTTACCAGCTTCCTCAGATAACAGTCAAAGTTGGAGAGTTAGAGGATTTATAGCATCTATAAACAATTAGAATAAATCAAATAGATTCTCCATTTGGTTTGTTTTAGGTTACTTTGTAATTAACTCATGTGCTTTCTTGAAATCAGTTTTATGTTATCCTAATGGCTCCATAATGAGATCACCAACTAAATGACTGTGTAACCACAGGGAATATTAATGAACTTTGAGGAAATGTTACATTTACCTTAGGCTGAAAAATGTTAGCACTGTAAATATAATAAATTACTGAAATATTAATTAATGAAGGCTTCACATAAATATTGAATGAGCTTACATAATAAATGAAACCCATAAATATCATGAAAAACCATTAATAAATATTTATTTTTATGCTCATTATGCTATAAATCTCAGTGTTGGGAATCAAACATTGCTTTATTTATGTGTATGTATTTATTTATATTCTTTCAAGCCCCTGAGCAATCTTTCAGGTCCCAATCCAGCTGTCCAGCTCTATTCACCAAGCACTTAACCACATGTTTATGCCCCACTGGGGCAATTGTCATAACTGCATAGTTATAACTATTTACACCGCCTGAGGCTCTCCCCATGGGACTTACACAGATGCTTACATTCTTTGCTACACTGGAGCCTCAGGGAGTTACATGTAACTTGTTAAGTGACTTGAGAGTGTGATATTGCAAAGATGTTCTGGTGACGTTAATGTTTGTTTCTGCTAATTTGGAAAAAAAATACGATGCACAAAATATTTTGCCTTAGGAGGGACAATGCTTTAATTATTAAATTTACGAATGATCTAAAATGTCTCTTGTGCTAAATATCTTCTTTCACTTTTCAAAAATCAATGGATTATAAAGTAACTACAGCTTTGAACTATCTGTCTATTTAGTAGACCATAACATGTAGTTGGTTTTCTTTCACACCGTGCAATGTAGCTTTAATTAATCATGTAAGTCATTATTGCTTTTGTTATTTATGATAATGCAAAAGCTAGAGGTCACAAAAAAGCTTTGGCCACTCAACTGTAATGTGTTTGTTTTAAATATACTCACACTGTATTACTGCTTTCACTAAACTTGCAGCCTGACAGCAATGCATTTAGAATATTTATTGTTGATCAATAAGCTTCCTGTGGCAGATAATAATTTGAAAATTGTTTTTAGGAACAGCTTCAGAACTGCTGAATTTTTGATGCAATGTTTATTACAACAAAATGTTTCCTTCTTTTAATTCATCAGAATTTACAAGTACATTTTAATAGCTCTTTATAAATGTTAGAAATGAAAACCCATTACAAAACGCAACATTTGTGTCAGACTGCCTGTTTGTGCTTTTAAAGATTAGTCTTAGTTAAGTGTTCAGTACATCTAAGGCAGGGGTGGAAAATAATAAAATGGTACCCACCAGGGCTAGTCCCTTGCAGGCCACCACCACTATATTTACCTGCACCTCCGCAGGTATCAGGAGATCACAGTTCTCATTGCAGGGTCAGGCAGAAGGCTGATATTAAGCTAAGTGTCTAGGACCTCTTTTTAGAGAGATGTTTCTTTTTCTGTGTGACTTGGCATGAACTCTGATATTAATTTTTTCTTGGAGCCTAAAATACATTTATTTTTATAACAATCATGAACCGTCAGAGACTCTTGCACTGAAAATGCTTTTGAGATTTCAGTGCTGTAGGAATTCATCACATGTTCTTAGAGCAACACATTCTCGTTTTTCATTACTATTGACCAGCAATGTGTCTGTATGATTTATAGGGTAATTGGCAGTCCTAGAATAGTTAGCTGGTTGTAGACATTGTCTTACTGGTTCATAAATGTAT
Organism: Pelochelys cantorii; assembly: GCA_032595735.1. Lineage (NCBI taxonomy): Eukaryota > Metazoa > Chordata > Testudines > Trionychidae > Pelochelys > Pelochelys cantorii. The sequence goes on from CM064339.1 coordinate 20,244,577, forward strand.
TATTGATTAATTATATGTTGGGGATTCCTATGCTTTAGCTGAAGTGTATTGGAATTTTCTATGGCCATGTCTTCACTTGCCACACTGGAGATCGATCTCTTGATGTTCAATTTAAAGGGTCTAGTAAAGACCCAATAAATTGAATGGTGAGGGTGCCCCTCATCAGTGCCAGTACTCCTCGCAGTTGCGAGGCATAAGGGAAGCCAGGCATTTGCTCCCTGTGGCGGGGTGAGGCAACCCCGCCACTATCCCTTTCAGGAAGGGTGGGACGCCACGGGGAGTTGCGCGGCAGCAACCCAAGTGGCGGCAAAACAAGCGCCGCCGAACACGCCCAGGGAGGGAGCGGACAGCGGCGACGCTGAAATGTGGCAGGCAGGGGGGGCGGGGGAAGCGCAAGAGGCAACGCCCTGGCTGGTGACGTCACGTGACGTCCCCAGCGTGACGCAAAGGGGCGGGGCTGAAGGTTCGGCGGGGGCAGACTGAGGGGCGGACGTTACACACCGGGAGCAGCACAAGGGGAGGATAAAAGCGGGGGTGGGAGCACAAACGGGGGAGGAGGAGCAGGAGGCACCAGGTAAAGGGGCTAGGAAGGGCCGGGGGAGAGAGTCTCCCCGGGAGCGGGATAGAACGCGTTCCCGGTGGCAGTGTGGAATACGGCCCAGGGCGGGGTCGCAGAGCCCGAGAGCAGGTGTGTTTAGGGGTAAACCCCTACCTGTTACCGCTGGGAGCTTGGTTCCCAGCGTTAGGGCCCTGGGCTGGGGTCCAGGAGTGAGGGAGGGTCCGGACCCCCTCTCTGCCACCGGCAGGCGACCTTGCCGATTGTAATCTGAGTCAATTCTCGGGGACTTGATCCCGTATAGGGAGAGTGTAATGGGGTGAGGCAGACAGCATAACCCCACGGGAGTGTGGTGCACCAATAAAATATCTGCGTCTCGCAGAGGCACAAACGTGAACTCATGACACTCCCATTGACCTCCCACTGTGAAGATGGCGCCATGCTCAGCTTAAGGTATGTCGACTCCAGCTATCTTACTTACATAGTGCCCTTTCCCTCTTCCACAATGGCCATGTTATAGTCCTGTGTTGAGGCACGGCAATCAGAGAGGTGAGAAAATTGTCCAAAACCTGCCCTTTTTTCAAACAGAGAAGGGAGGCAGATATTATTTGTGGAGCCAGGACCATTTTACACCTGTAGATGATCTACCTCATGGAAAGAAGTAGATCACAGGCAGGTAGACCCAATTTATTTTGCTTGTATAATCCTTTCTTTCTTTCTCTCTCTCTCTCTGGGTATGTCTACACTACAGAGCTTTTTTCGGGAAAAAAAGCCATTTTTCTGAAAAAACTTCAATTACATCCACACTGCAATTGCATTCTTCTGAAAGAAAATTGAAAGAACAGAGGGGTTTTTCTGACATTGGTAATCCTCATTCTACGAGGAAGAAGCCTTTTCCGAAAGAGCTCTTTCGGAAAAAGGAGTGTGTGGACAGGGAAGAGGGAGTTCTTTTGAAAGAAGAGGAAAGAGGAAAAAGCACAGGTGCCCTGCTGGCCACTCCATCCATAGTAATCACAGCTGAAATGCAAAATAGTGTCCATTCAGTGTGGACGCTATCTTTCAAAAAAGCACATTGCTCTTTCGATGCGCTTTTGCAGTGTGATGCCTGAAAGAAAGAAGCCTGCAGTCTAGACATAGCCTCTCTCTCTCTCTCCTAATGGGATTCTGTGTCAGACCCCTCTGTCAATATTGTAAACCAACTTCAGAGAGATTCCTCAGTACATTTTACTCCTATTTGGATTTTGTCAAATTCAAAGCTTTGGGCATGGGGAAGTTTTTTTGTTTTGTTGTGTTCATAAATTGCACAGATTTTCCTTTGTGTTTGTTTGTTTGATAACCCCACATTGAAATAATACCACATTGCAGAATATTATTTGAAAATACTTCAGTTATATTCTGACTATATCAAATGCTGGCTACTCTGGAACTTTGGAAGGATGTCCTCTGGTCCATTCTTGCTAAGCCAATGATTTGAAAGGTGAACCTTGAATAAGAGCCACAGGGAACATTTCCTCCCTTTTGTTGTTGTTACTGCTGTAACATTCCCTTCTTCTTGCTATTATTAATGTGTCCCTTCATGTGAATGCAGGAGGTATCTGCTGCCAGTTGCTTGAGTAAAAGGAACAGTGTAGCAGCAGCACAGCACTATTTAAAAACTTTTATTGCTGTAAAGATAAAATACTGCATTTCATGCCTGCCATTAAGTTTCTGCCTCAGCTTCAAACCTTTCAGTTGACATCAAACCTTGGGGGTATTTCTCAATGACTTTAAAAAGTTTATACTTTAATAAGTGTTAATGTCTGGCTGGGGAGATGGGTGGAGGACTGTGCAGTCTCTAAACAGCAACTGCATGAACTTTAATACTACCAAAACAAGCACTAAACTCTCAGAAAACATATGAATTGTAATACTACCAAAACAAGAACTCTCAAAAAATGCAGTGGGAGCACATTCTAACAAGGGAGCAGTCAGGACTGAATTTAAGGGAAAACGAATCTCTTTTTATTACCATATAAAACTGTGCAGAGCAGGACCTCCATTTTAACCTAATCATGGACTTCTTCAAGGAAAATAAAAGCATCTTTACTTTAAATTCTGTGCTGCTTTCTCCCTTGTGAGAGAGTGCCCTTGCTACATTTTCTGAGAATTTAGTATTTTCCTGGCTTCTGAGAGGGAAAAATGAGGTTTTCAGATGCTCCTTATTACCATTATTCCAATTTACAATGCAAGCCTATCTTTTTTTGATCCACAAAAAAGCAAACACAACCCATTTTTCATCTTCAGAAATGAAAGGAATTCCAGTCAAGATGCTGCCAGATGTAGGGAAAATTGCAGAAGAGTAGCAGTGATATATTGCATTTGACTTTTACACGGAAAGAAATAGTAATTGTGTGTACACAGTTTTGCATCTATAAATCCATATATTTGTTAAAAAATGAATATAATAGGGACATATTCATCTCAGATGTAACACCACTATCCCATAATACGTAAAATGTAATAAATTGAGCAGTTTGTTTGTAAACGATTGCAAAGCTTCAGCACACTGGGCTGACCACTCCCCTTGCAGGTCCATCAGCGCAGCCCCTGCTGCATGCTGGTTCTCTGTCAGCAGGGCCCCGCCCCCTCCCATTTCCAACCGCCACTGACTGTAACTGCAGGCAGCACTGGCTGGTGAGTGTGAGCAGGTGCCAGACAGTGGCCAGTTACTTGTTGCCTCTGCTGTCTACTCATCAGGCCTTTACATGCTCCCCCGCTTGCTGTCCTCTCCTTGCTATACCCCTTCACGCGCCGTTGCTCCGACACATTCCCCTCCTTGCAGAGTGCATCCCTTCACAGTGACCCTGTGTATCCCCCATGTATTGCCTTGGGAAGACACAGCTTCAGGTACCAGGAAAGGTGAGTCTGTCCTGGGGGCCCAGTCACACCAGGAAGGTGCAGAGCAATGACCAAGGAGGGTCAGGTCGATCAGTCACCCCACGATGTGAAAGAGGTGTATGGGAGTGTCCCCCTCTTTCCATGTGAACCCTAAAGCTTTAAAGGTAAGAAGATAAATAAAAAGAATCCAGCTCTGTCAATCTGATGTTAAATTGAATATTTGTACTGCACAGTTCTGATTGATTGCCATTGAACTCAGTTCAATACAAATAATTTTACCAGATGTTTTATATTCAACATAGGGAAATAGGGCCACCCTAGTGCTTTTTTTGTGATGGCATGCACTGGTACAGTATATCGTCATCTTTTTTGGGAGCACTCGCCACTTTCCCCTGGCACTCGTGCCATGCCAGATGAAAGCCCACTCAAGAGATGCGGCAGTTAAAGGGGCCGTAACCACATTTTGGCCCTGGTGTTTTTTTTTTTCTCTCGACAACTCTTCATGGCATTCTTTTTTGTTTGTTTGTTTTGGTTTTGGGTTTTTTTTAGCACTGGGCCACCCTATTACAAAACCAACATTTTTTATTCCTCTGTATTTCCCAAGTCAGAGAATATATTCAAAATCGTCACAGGAAAATCAAGGAACTTTCCCATTCAAATTAGAAGATGTCATTTCCAAAATGAAGTGATATTCAAATGTAAGGAATTTTCATGATGAAAATAAAATATGGATCAATAGTATAATGGGATTTTGGTGGAAAATATGAACACAACGGTTTTACCACATGTTTGTGTTTGTGGAGTTCCCCATTCACAAAATAGTTTGACATACTGCATCTCTAGTACATGCATTTTGAGTAAGGGGATTAGGGAAATTTCTGCATAGAACTGAGTGAATAATAAACAATGCAGTTGCTTTCTACCTTTTTTTTTAAATGATCATTTGTCCATAAACAGATTGGACAATCTCAGCAGTTTATCTGAAATTGTTCACACTTTCCTTTGCAAATCATTTTTGTTCTGCCGACTGTTGTGAACACTTTGTCAATATTCAAATCTAATAATTCACAGTGCATTATTCATGCAAATAATGTGGTATTGGTATTGTTCCCTGACTGGATGGCTTGCATAAGTAACTCATTCAGCACAAATGGCACTGGAATATATTATTCAAAAATCACTTTTAATAAACGTGGGTTTAAAATTAATTTTCAGTGTATTCCTGATAGCAAAACCTAGTCATTCATATATTTACAGAAAGTATACGGAGAAAGTGTACAGAGAAGGTTAAAATAAAATTTTATATTGAATTGAAAGCAGTATTGGTGGTAGTTCTACTCCTGAGTGCGGTGGTGTCTTCTTCTGATTAGCATAATGGGTTGTGGGGCGGGGGTTCTAGAATGTTCTATTGGTGTTCATTATTTCTTATATTGTGTATTTCCCCCTAGGAACAGATTGCTGCAGTACATGCGAGTCCAGCTCTAACAATGCCAAATGAAGGAACCTGAAGCAAAGCAGTCAATGGACAGCACGCTCATGAAGTTGAATCATGCTGGAAATGTTGTGGGTCTTTGTATTTTACTTTTTAAAAGAATTACCTATATGAAAATGATGCACATACAAGTGCGATATTACTTATGAAAGAGAGAGCCAAAAATATCAGAAGTAATGTAGATATTTTAGATGATTGTTCTTAATCCTTACCCCAGTGTAAATATGAAGTAACTCCACTGAATTCAGTTATTTATTATTTGTACTATGGGAGTGCCTACATGCTATAGTGGTGGACCACGGCACAGTCCAGAAACATAGAACAGCAAGACAACCCTTGCTCCAAACAGCATACAGTCTATGTAGTTCAGTTACTTTATACCACTAATACTGTGGTCAGAATGTGGACCATTGCTTCTGCTTGGGGACTCCCTGGAGGAAATAAACCAGATCAGACTAGGAGATTACATAGCTTCTGACACCTTTAAGGTCTAAAGATATTGTTTCCAGCCCTTGCTTGGTTTAAAAGTTAAGCTGATGGTTGGCGCTATTTTAATCTCCCTTTGCATGAACCACAAAATCACTGAACAGTTCAGGAGACTTGTCCATTTCTGCTCGGTAAGGGCCTACCATTTGAATAGGCAAGGGGAAGAGCTGAGTTTGGCCTGGAAATCAGTCTATCATTTGTATCATGCATTGCCATCTGGGGGCCTACCGTTCAAATGCTTAACTCAATCTTTGGCTTATGAGTCAGGAGGGCCTTGGATTTCTACAGCAGTTCTTGGGCCTTGCTTGGCAATTATCTGATTCTGCTGACTTGTGAAGCATCAGTGAGGGACTTAGGAAGGAGCCTTGTCCAGTCAGTGTCCTTGGAAAAATAAGGAAATCCCTGAAACTGAAATGAGTAGAAGAGCTGAGTGGGGAAAGCTTCATGGTGCTGGAGCCTGTTCACTCTGGACCAGAATCACTGGTGCAAAGAGAGGGTCAGTGTTACCAAATGAGAAAGTCACTATTTTGCACTGGGGTAAATGGCTAAACATGCTGCAGCATAATTGTGAATCAGGCCTGTGATGTTAGGTAAGTTATACAATCCTGGGTGAATGTGTGTCCATCTGTCTGTCTCCTGGAGTTCAAGTAGGTAAGAAGACCAACATACTTAACACACAGAGGAGGACTTAGATTTGCTCTTTACTCCATAGGTATAGTTCAAAGCACCACTGACACTGTGGCTTCTGAAGAGACTATTCACCTTCCTGCCAGGGGAAAATGCATTGATTATGGCTATAGGAAGAGGAGCTAGTGATAGTATGGTGACAACTCTAGACTCTTATTTCTCTGAAAATTCATCCAATGATCCATCAACATAGATATAAGAGTACTCCCAATCCACATCTGAGAAGTTCTTTGATTAAAGCTAATGAATATCAGACTTGACATTCTCAGTATTTCTAAATAATCAGTAAATAAAACCCCATGCAGAAACAAAATCCTTATAAACTATTCAGGTCCTTTTAAAATAATTTTTAAAATCAACAAAGAATGCAAGACCAATATTCAAAATTTCCCCGGCAGAACTTCAAAACAGTACTTTCATTCCTTCATGATAGAAAATTCTAGGTCAATTACGGTTTAAGGAAGCTTTTCTGTAGGAAAAGAGGCAAATCTGTAAGAACTGAGACTAGCTGGAAAGTATTATGTGTAGGGGTTAAAGCAGCTGGGAGCTAATGTGTAGTTTAGTAAGTTTAGCTCATTCAGGAAAGTGGTATAATAGGGAATCTGGGAAGATGGGCAACACGTATTACTACAAACAACATACCATACAACAAATTTCAAGGCTGCGAGTTATTACTGCTCTGGGACAGTCTTAAATTACATGTTGCTCTTTTAATTAAAATATTCTGCCTTTGTTTTGCGGTTTTCAATATGCATAGATTGTACTCTTCTAGGTACCAGTGTTCTTCTTCATCAGTCTAGCCTTGTAAGACTGCAACAGGAATGTAAAGAACTGCTCATGGGTGGAAAAGAAAGCTTATAAGAATACAAAGGATTTCATTGATTCTGTATTAATTTGTGACGAAAGAGCAGAGGACAGCCATATACAGCAGTGCATTAGTGTGACCATGCAAATGTAATAGAGGGAAGGGAGAAGATGTGGCTTGGAAGAAGTTGGGGGTGAGGGAACAGACTAAGAAGAATATTCGACTAACTGAAATAGAGCAGGGCAGTGAGGGATGAATGACCATCTATTCCATTAACATACATAACCATAGTGTTGAACAATTACTAAATGAAGCAGAAAGTAAGACCTGCAAACAAAACCAATCCATAAATAGCATATTTTAAATAGTTTAATACAGGAATCAAAATTTAATGTAGGAAAATCTGCATAGAGGCCCAGAATTATGACTCGGTTGATTATAATATTATTTATTATCTAGGCCCTTGATCTGGCACCTTTTTTACATAAGAACATAAGAATGGCCATACTGGGTCAGACCAAAGATCCATACAGCCCAGTATCCTGTCTTCTAACAGTGGCCAATTCCAGGTGCACCAGAGGGAGTGAACCGAACAGGTAGTGATCAAGTGATCTATCTCCTGCCATCCTTCTCCACCCTTTGACAAACAGAGGCTAGGAACACCATTCCTTACCCATCCTGACTAATAGCCATGAATGGACTTAACCTCCATGAATTTATCTAGCTCTTTTTAAAACTCTGTTATAGTCCTAGCCTTCACAAACTCCTCAGGCAAGAAGTTCCACTGGTTGACTGTGCACTGTGTGAAGAAAACTTCCTTTTATTTGTTTTAAACCTGCTGCCCATTAATTTAATTTGGTGGCCCCTAGTTTTTATATTATATTATTCTAGTCTCTGGCCTTCTCCATTGTTTATTCAGATCTTAAATTTCCCAGGGCTTTCATGAGTGAGGAGACTGTTATATGCTGTAATCAGAACAAGTTTTTTTTTTCCCCCCCAGAAACTGACTGATAGTTTCCAATTGGAAACTAATTGCTGGATCAAAGTCAAATTGCTCAGCAGTCTGTAGGATTTAGCCCTAACTTTCTAAGTAGCAATTCTCAGATCTGCTGAATGTTCAAAATTAATTTCATTGAAGATAGCAGACCTGTCCGAGGTATGAGATACCTCTAAATCTACATGAAGCATTCAGACTTAATTTGAGTTTGGGATTTGGATTGAGGCTCTAGCCAGTCCTTATTTTGTTCCGTTCAGTTTGCCATTCCTAGTACAGATGCCGGGGAAAGACTTGACTGGTGAGCTCAGGGACTCTTCAAACCTAATAGGGCTGAGATTAATTGTCTATAACTAACTGTTTGAAGAGAGCAAGCTGTTAAATTGTTCTATCATTCAGTGTTAAGTCAAGTAAAAGTTATTATATTGAGCATAATGGAAGCAGTTAGAGGCCAAGGGAAAAAACATTAAAGTTTTTCAAAGTTATAAAATTAGATTGTGAAAGTAAAAGATTGAGTCAAAACTAAGATATAAAAGAGTGACAGATGATCACTCAGTCAGAACTTGAATATAAAAAGGATGTAAGATGGTCTGTAGATTAATTTAATGCAAATCCAGCTCTGCAAGTTGAATTCACAGTCATCTGAGTGTTTTTGGCACTCAAGTGAACTTATATAAATAGGCAAAAATATTACTGTATTTTTTTCTAACAGAATTTGAAAACTATTAAGACAAAGGAAGTGAGAAATCGTGAGTGTGGGGCTATCAGAATGTGCAATCAAAATCATGAAATGCAAAGTTTTTACACTTGGAAACAAAACAAACTCTCCAAGCCTAATCAACAGGGCCGACAGCCTCACCAGGCCCCTGGGCAAGTCAAGGGAGGTCCCTGCTCCATGCCCTCAGAAGGGGCAGGGCCTCGGGCATGGAGCAGGGACCTCAGCAGCGTTTTAACGGGCCTGGTGGTCTGGCAGCTGGGATCTTTGGGCCCTATTGTATTGCCAGGCCCTGAAGCAGTTGTGCCCCCTTTCCCTTTCTCTCTCCCCATCATCAGGCCTGAGCTTAGTACAATATGTTAACCTATAACTGCGCATATTGATGGCATACTGATTGAAAATGTTGGTTGCCAGTCTATAGTATTAGGACTTTCACCATTATTAATGCAATGATAGGAATGATGGGAAATTCTAAGAAAAGGAGTGTGGCAGAGACATATAGTCAGTGTTTGCAAAGCACTGCGTAGTCCTGGGAGGACAGATGATTTTTATATAAATGCTTTCGATAACACAAGGTTCCAAGTGGGAAAAGCACACTGCAGAAACAAGCCCTAAGTACAGAGAATATATAATAATAATAATAATATATATATACTGTTGTACAAGTTCCCTCTAATGTCGCAATGTCATTTTGGAGCAGAAGACCCCAGAAGAATCTCAAGCTGTCAGGAGAGGGAGAAACCGCTCACCCTCTAGGCAGTGGGCTGAATTCATTCTGGTTCAATTCCACCAAATACAGTAGCTCTACAGCAGCAAAACTCATTGGCTCATTTCATTTTGTTTTAAAAATGTCAGGCCCCAGACTGTTCCTGAGTCACCATCATTCCCCACTTGCCACGAGCAAGCCAAATACTGATGCTCTCATGCTGTGTACCTCAAATAGCCCAACTAAAGTCTAGGGGACCCTGAGTGAAATATTAATCAAGGTGAGTAAGACTGTCTGAATCTGGCACATGCAGGGGTGTTACTGCTGCCCTAGGGGTGATGAAGAGTGTCTCTATCAAAACTACAGATGGGGGGAAATCTGACTTCCCTGAGACACATATGCAGTGTCATTGTAACCGCCTTAGTCCCAGGATATGAGAGAGACATGGTGGGTGAGCCAATAGTTTAAATTGGACCAACTTTTGAGGGTAATAGAGACAAGACTGTTGTGTGGCTTGAAAGCTTCTCTCTCACTGACAGAAGTTGGTCCAATAAAGGATATTACCTCACACACTTTGTCTTCCCAGACACTTAGCATGAGAGATGAAAAGACGAAGGGGAGGTTGAGATTTGGCTTAGAAGGTAGACAGAAAGTTCTTTAGTTTATAGCAGTTATCCACAGACTTACCTGGGCTTGCACCATTCAAGTATCAGGTACTGAATCAAGTACTATAAAGGAAACCCTCCCCATTCGCAATAGATGCGTTTCTGGCACCACCATAAATGGCAAAATTGGCAAATACAGCAGCTGTGGCTCCTGAACTCACCCTATGACCGGGAGCTATGGGGAACACACCGCAGCTGCCAGGAACCCACAGGCCAGGCCAGGAGACCTCCTCAAATACATGGAACCCCGAATAGCAATTTTGTGAATTTAGAGGGTCTCCTGTGCATTTTGTTGGGTGTAATTATTTGAAGCTTTCAACATTTTTTAGCCTGCCTTCTGATACATATGAGCAACTCTCTATGCATTGTGATTAGTCCATTCTAGGATCTAACATGCAAATTAGAGTCATTTCAATTTGCATAATTTTTTAATGTAAACCCATGTATGAAACATTACAACTCCCCAGTCGCAATGTTCCCAGATTGTAAATGTTCTTTAGCCATTGGGTTTGTCATTTGACACTCCTCTTCTTACCTAAAATATCCCAGCAGATTAAGCCAAGCTATTTGGTTTTCATTCACTTTCTTTGCTCGTCATCACCATTTACGACATTCATTTAGAACAGCACATTAAGTTTATTGACAGCATTCTCCTTCACCATGTTTGACGTGTCTACTGACAAATGCTGCTTTAGTCTCTTTAGATTAAATAGATTTATAGCCTTTAGCTTTTCCCAGGCATACTAAAAGGGAGAAATAAGTAGGAAATAAATAAAACAAGACAGTGAATAAGAAAGTTTTAGAATAGTTTGGCAAATCATCTCAACTATAGCCTTTCAGTCACAGTGAACTTTAGGACTGGGTAATAGAAAATTCCTGCTCTATATAGCTGTCTTGTGCTGTTTGAAACCATGTCTGTCTTTTAAAAAGGACATTTTAATACCAGATATTATTTGCTCCATTTCAAAGGTCAAAATCTTGTAGCCTTTACTCAACCAAAGTTCTCACTGTCCTCAGAAGAGTTTCATCTTGAGGAAGAATGGCAGGTTTGATTTTATAGTGACTTGATTTCTCCTTCCCTTTCTTCTGAAAAACTGTTCCACCACTTGCAAACTTGCAAATATAGTGTTAATAGTAAAGAAATGATTCATTTCATTAACAGCACAGCTCCTTTTTCAGGTTATTAAAGTACCCTTTCATTAGCTTGTTGTCCCAGATGAAGGCCAGTCTCCACCATTTAGGAGGTGAGGCTTACAAATATCCATTATAATATTTTTATTTACTCTGGTTTTCATTTTGTCCGGGGGAGAGGGGCTTTACAATACATGGATTGACGGAAAACAATATTTTGCAACTTTTAAAACGTCATTTTACGGAAGTATTTCTATCACCTAGTACTAGAGACTTCAAGGATGATGACACCTCAATCCTTTTATTCCCATTGTTATGACAGTAGCACCTGAGTTTGAGGCACTTGTATTAGGCACTGTATATACCTAAGAACTTACAGTCTAACTAGACATTATTAATCTCCTATGGGACGGCAAATTCTCTGGTTTGGCACCAGTCAGGTCCCAAAGGTGCCAGACTAGAGAGGTTCAACCTGTATTACAGTGGAGTCCGGATTATCCGACCTTCGGTAATCCGACACTCCGCTTTATCCGACCCTGCAGCTCCCCGGGACAAAGTGGCGCTGGCAGGAGTGGCATCAGCGGCTCCAGAGAGCGGGCCGGGAGAATGGTCCTGCTCGCTGCCCTGTCACTCTCCTGGAGCCGCTGATGCTGCTCCTGCCAGCGCTGCTTCGTCCCCGGGAGCTACAGGGTCGGATAAAGCACAGGGCAGGAGAATGGCCCCGCTCTCTGCCCCGTCGCTCTCTTGGAGCTGCTGATGGCTCTTCTGCCGGCACCGCTTCGTCCCAGGAACTGCAGGCATCAGCAGCTCCATTGGAGGGACGGGGCAGCGAGCGGGGCCATTCTCCTGCCCCGTGCCCTGGAGCCGCTGATGCCTGCAGCTCCCGGAGTCGAAGCGGCACCGGCAGAAGAGGCATCAGCGACTCCAAGAAAGCGACGGGGAAGCGAGCGGGGCCATTCTCCCGCCCTGCGCCCTGGAGCCGCTGACGTCTCTTCTGCCGGCACCGCTTCGTCCCCGGGAGCTGCAGGCATCAGCAGCTCCAGGGCGCAGGGTGGGAGAATGGCCCCGCTTGCTGCCCTGTCACTCCAATGGAGCTGCTGATGTCTGCAGCTCCCGGGACGAAGCGGTGCCGGCAGGAGCGGCATCAGCGGCTCCAGGGCACAGGGCGGGAGAATGGCCCCGCTGGCTGCCTCGTCGCTCTCCTGGAGCCGCTGATGCTGCTCCTGCCGGTGGCCGCTTCGTCCCCTCCCTGCAGCACCCGGGGACTAAGCGGCGCTGGCAGGAGCAGCATCAGCGGCTCCAGGAGAGCGACGGGGCAGCGAGTGGGGCTGGGCGCCTGGGAGCTGCAGGGAGGGAAGGGGCCAGGGCCAGGCAGGGATGGGGCCAAGATACACAGTAGAGTCCCTATCATCTGAAATATTTGGTAATCCGACCATGTGGCGGTCCCGTTTAGGTCGGATAATCGGGACTCTACTGTATATGGGTTTCTGTATATTTCAGATCTCATCTGAGGGCATTTGGGAATCCCTTCTACATGGAGGAAATCTGCTTGAGACAAATTCTGCAGTTGTCACTTAAACAAAATGTGCATTAATTTAAATAGAAATGTTGCTTTAATGAGGCTCACAGGATATGGCCTAGTATTTATATTCTTTATTATTATGACCTATCATGGAGGCTTCATCCATGATCAAAGTTATACAGTGTTTAAGAGTTTTGCTGCATCAGAGCTCAAGAATGCGACTTCCAAGTACCAGATGCTGTTTATAAAAACACAAAGCATGGTCCCTATCCCAAAGACCATGAACATATGATGACAATCAACATACGAAGGGCAGAAGAGGAAAAAAAATCAAAATAGGAACCAAAATTGACATGAACTGAATTCGTAGGTTTTTTATCTTGGGGTGTGTGGATGTATATAATATATATCAATGATGCCCTACCACATCTTTAATTATTTGTTATTAATGCTAATCAACATTGATTAAAAGACTGATTATCACCAGAAAAATATAAATCAGCATTAGATGCATGTACACTGGCACATACCACCCTGAGTAACTGAACATGAGTAGAAGTAATAAAATGGAAATAACTTATAAGGATGCCATTTAAATACAATACAAAGGGATGCAATGAAAATGAAGGTATGTTTGCATGATGGTGAGGGAAGAAAATCTATCATGATTTCTGATTTCATGAGTTAACTAATCTCCCCCCTTTAACAGATGTAGCAAATGTTTCTGACAGAAAAACTAATGAGAATAACCTATTCACCAATCATATGTAAAGCGGACGGAGATAAATCACTTTCCACTGGTGGGAGTTAGATTTTAACCCAGTAGTGAAAATAGTTATTTCCATAAAGGTCTCAGTACCTGTTTGTTTATTCATTTTCAAGTCACAAGGTGCTGTTTTCTGTCAGATGAGCATCCCATCATTCCTATCATTGCACTAACAATGGTGAAAGCCCTAATACTATAGACTGGCAACCAACATTTTCAATCAGCATGCCATCAACACGCGCAGTTATAGGTTAACATATTGTACAGCTACATGTTTTGTTAGTCTTTAAGGTGCTACTAGACTATTTGTTGTTTTTAAGTTTTTCCTATTACAGACTAACTCGGCTACCCCTCTGAAGCTAAAGTGAACTAAACAGACATCCTTTAATCATTTGTCAACGATACAGTACCACATTTTTCATGCACTTTCACATGGGCCTCTGATAAAATAGTATTCTCAAGGTTTTTAAAGTCAGCCATTTTCACAAACACAAAATCTGATAATTTAGTTTTATTTGATTGTATACATTTGGAGTTTTTCATTGACACATTTTACACATGCAAAACTTGCGGGCATAATTTTTAGATGTTGGTTTTGAAAATTTCACTGGGAGGTGGATATGAGATTTCGCTTGCTCCTGTTGACACTGAACATATAGGCTTTTCCAGTAAGAATCTGAATCAGCTTTGTGGATGATGTTGCCCTGACCTAGTGAGAGGCAAACAAAGTACTATCAGATAGAAGCAGCAGGTGGCCCTCGATGGAGAGGAGAAAAATAGCAAGCTGTGCTGGGAGCTGAACAAAAAGCAAGGACTGAAGGAACTGATACTTATCAACACCTCCCTAATGATGGGTATTCACCTAATGATAACCCCTGTAAATCACAGTGGAATGGGGCTTCGAAAAAAGGTAATATGTCAGCAACATGCTGCTGGCAGCTGGAGATTTGTTTTTCTATATTTTAACAATTCTACTTTTCTATGACTAGGGCTGTTGTAGTGATAGAGATGCAGCCGTGTTAGTCTGGTCTAGCTGAAACAAAAGACAGGACTATGCAGCACTTTAAAGACTAACAAGATGGTTTATTATGTGATGAGCATTCGTGGGCCAGACCCACTTCCTCAGATCAATTTGTGGAAGAAAATTGATCTGAGGAAATGGGTCTGGCCCACGAAAGCTCATCACCTAATAAACCATCTTGTTAGTCTTTAAAGTGCTGCATAGTCCTGTCTTTTGTTAGTACTGTTATGTGATCAATGTACACTTTGTATGTTGTAATTGAAATCAATATATTTGAAAATGTAGAAAACTTCCAAAAATATGTAATAAATTTCAATTGGTATTCTATTGCTTAACAGAGCAATGAAAACTGCAAAAATTGTGATTCATTTTTAATCACAATTAATTTCAGTTAATATGTGAATTAACTGTGATTAATCAACAGCCCCCAAAAGGTGTACCTTTCTAAACTATGCTTTCACAATGAAGAGATTGCACTAGAGTTTTCTTTTGTTCATCATTTTTACAGTGCATATATTTGTAATAACAAAGTGTGCACTGAACATCTTGTGTTCTGCGCTATAATTAAAATCAGTATATCTGAAAATGTAGAAAAAAATCTAAAAACATTTAATAAATTTCAATTGGCATGCAATTGTTCAGCAATGTGATTAAAACTGTGATTAATCATGATTAATTTTTAAAATATGATTAATTTGGGTTAATCCTCTTAATTAACTGTGATTAATCGGCAACCCCACAATTATAGCATCTCAAAGCACTCTACATACATTAATGGATTAATCCTTGGCAATGGAGGGAGAAAAGATGGTATGCTAATTTTACAGTGTGGTGAACTGAAGTATAAAAAGGCTTGCCCATAGTCACTCAGGAGGTCAGTGGCTGAGTCAGCATGAGAACCTATAACTCTTTTGATAAAGACTTCATGTTTCATATTCCCCTAGTCAGGTCATAGGTACTCAAGTAAACATGAAAATATGTTAATTTGTGTACATATTCCATTTGTCTCCCATTTTAGAAGATAGATAATTATAGGTATGATACTAAATATGTTAAATATTAAATATTAGCATAAAGTGACTGGAGTCAAAAATACCAAGACAAAAATTACTTTTTTGTGTTAGACGGTAAAAATTTCCCTTTTTTCAGTCTTCAGTATAACTCTCTCCTGTTTAGAAAAGTAGTAATAGCCCTCTGGTTTAGTTTAATGCCAAATTTGAAATTCTAGTCTAGTAGATGTATTAGCCAGATTATAGGTGCAGCTTCTAGAGCTATGATTTATGCTGAATATATTCCTTCTGTTTCTGTGGCTTTTTGGCATAAACATTTGCGTACATGGGCTTATCTCTGGATCTGGGCCTTTACCCAAAACAAAAGAGTACAAACCTCCTTTAACTTATGAAAGACAAAAGCACTTGCTCATAGGATCACCACATAGTTTCTATTGTGCTAGAGGACAAGGCAGTATTTTCTTTGTGGCAAACATTGTGTGTAGAAGGAGACATGGAAAAGATTAGCCAAGGTGTTTCTTGTCCAGTTAATTAGCATGTATAGTCACCAAGTTATTATAGCAACCTGAGGGCAGCACTGTGCTGCAGAAAGGCATTCAGCCATTGTAAAAACAGATGAAGAGAGAAGATGGGGAAAAAAAAGTAAAATGAAAGTGAAACTTCATGGGTGCCAGCAATGGATTGCTTAATAACACATGACAAAGGATCTACTTGAACTGAGGTTACCAGGCTGCTGAGGGTACGTCTACACTACAAAGTTAATTCGAACTAACAGCTGTTAGTTTGAATTAACTTTCATAGCGTCTATACATACAAACCGCTAGTTTGAACTTAATTCGAACTAGCGGAGCGCTTAATTCGAACTAGGTAAACCTCATTCTACAAGGACTAACGCCTAGTTCGAATTAAGTAGTTCGAATTAAGGGCTGTGTAGCCACTTAATGGGTTCCCCCTGGTGGCCACTCTGGGCCAAACCAGGAAAACTCCTCTCCTCTCCCCCAGCCCCACGGCCCTTAAAGGGGTAGACTCTGGCCAGATGGCACTTGCCACAGCCAGCCCTGCCAGCAGTCTCTGCCCCGACCCAGTGGCCGCAGGATGAGCCAGGCAGCCAGCGACAGCCACCCGTCCCCCACCCAGTCCCCCAGCACCCAGGGGCCAGCCAGGGGCCGTAGACGGCGCACGCCCTCCTGGTCTAGTGCGGAGGTCATGGACCTCATTGAGGTTTGGGGGCAGGCCCCCAACCTCCATGATCTCCGCTCTAGGAGGAGGAACGCGGCCGTCTACGGCCGCATAGCAGCTGCCACAGCCCGAAAGGGACACAGGCACGCGCAAGAGCAGGTGCGCCTGAAAATTAAACAGCTGCGGCAGGCGTACGCCAGGGCCACCAGGGGCGGCGCCGCAGCAGGGGCTGCCACCTGTCCCTACTTCCCCGCCTTCGACCAACTCTTGGGGGGCGGGGCGGTCCGCGCCAGCCTGGGAGGCAGCGAGCCGGGACCAGAGGGCCCTGACCCGGGCACACCGGAGGGGTCTCCGCCAGCTGTTCCAGCACCGGATTCGGCAGGGTCGTCCGGGGAGGCCATACCGGGTAAGTGCCAGCACTGTCCCCTGCCCGGGGGGGGGAGGCAGGGGGGAGACCAGGGACCGCGTGCGTGGGCCATGCCTCCCATGGATCACGCAGCCACCTGTGCACGTGCGAGCACGTGCCATGCCACCCTTGGGCAGGTCGCTCCAGCTGCGTGACACCCAGGGGCCGTGGCCCGATAGCCACATGCGTGTGTGAAGAGACCTGACACGCTCCCGACCCCGGGGCGGGACCCAGCAGGATGCCCTCCCTTCACATGCGCCCTCTACACAGAGGCAGGGGACATTCCCCCCCGCCCCGGCCACACTATACATGGCACAGGGACATGGGTGCGGTCTTGGGGCAGCTCCCAGTCCCGGGGAGAGCCAGACATCCCGACCATGTCCTCTGTGCAAGCACGTTGGCTCTGACGGTGCAGGGCGCGGTCGCCCTCACGTCGCGGGGGTGGGGGAGCCTCATCCACTGTGTCCCCCACCATGGAGGCCTGGATGCGGGCAGACCTGCAGCTCCGCCAGGAGCAGTTGGCTGAGGAGTGAGCCAGAAACGCTACCCTGCAGGCCCTGCTGCAGAGCATGGTGCCCCGTGCCCATCCTGTGCCTGCTGCCCCCCCCAACAACTGTCCCTCCTTCCACTCCTGCCCCCCTCCCACCTCTTTCTCCTCAACCCCCACACCCTCCTCCTCCTCAATGTCCACACCCCCCACCTCAACCTCCGCACCCTCCACTCCATCCCCACGGGGACGCCAAGGCCCCCTCCTTCGCCATGCTGGGAGGCGGTTGGCCCAGCAAGACCCCCACCCCTGATCCCTGAGTTTCCCCTCCCCCTCCTTCCCCTTGCTTCCCCCTTCCAGCTCCCTCCTCCCACGTTTCCCCCTCCCCTCTCCCACCCTCTCTCCTGTCCTCTCCCGCCTCCTTTCCCCCATCTCCCCACAGTTTCATTTCCCCTCCCGAGTTGTGTTGAATAAAGAGAATTGTTATTCTTGAAAATACATGTCTTTTATTTGACTTCAGGAAGGGGGGGCTAGGGAAGTGGAAGGAGGAGAGGGAGGAATGGGGCACAAGCCCCCGGTGGGGCAGACTGCGGAGACTGTTAGCGCTCCTCAGGGTGGAAGCTCTCCCGCAGGGCCCCCTGGATCCTGACATCCCCTCGATGGTCCTCCCAGATGGCAGCCTGCAGAGAGTGCAGCCAGGCTGCCAGCAACGTGTCCACGAGACGCAGCAGAGTCCCCGGGGGCAGGTCTGGTTCCATGTTGCAGAGTGCCATGGTGCCCCGAGTGAGGGCAAGCAGAGCACTCCGAGACACAAATGCTTTGCTGTCCCTCATCGAGGTAGACCAGCAAGCGGGGAACCCTGAGAACTGTCTGTCCGGGGTGGGGGGTCGGGTCCCTTTAAGCACAGCCCTCGGCTAGCCTGAGGCAGCAGCTCCACACTCTAAGTCCTGGTTCCGGCCAGCCTTAACTTCGGTTCAGGGTCCACTCAATGTGGACATGCTAATTCGAATTAGTTTTTAGGTCTAGATGCACTAATTCGAATTAGCTTAGTTCGAATTAACTAATTCAAGTTAGTTAGTTCAAATTAGTGCTGTGGTGTAGACATACCCTGAGAGGTTTATGTGACAGAGCTTAGCTAAGAAATGGAACTGCTGCCTCGGTAACGCTGTTCCTAGGACAGTTACTTTGATCAGGCTCGTGGCCTTTGAGAACTGGCTATTGCTGGGACATGAACTATGCCTGAGGCCTTCCCATGGAGTGACAAGACAAGGGCTTGGCTTAGCTGTTCTTGGGTCCGCAGAGGGTTCAAAGAGGAGGAGGTAGCCTAGTCAGTGGGAGCTTCCCTCAAAGAAAAGCAGCACTGGCATTATAAATAAGGTTGGACCACCCAGGGGGTCTGGCCCAAGGCACAAGCCATTTAAAAATGAAGAAAAGTCAGAGCCAGCCAGCCAAGTGACTAGATCAATAGAAGAGACGGTATGTTCAACACAGTGATGGCATTCAGGATGCCTGGAAATGGCAGATGTCTCAAGGATATAAGAGATGTGAGCCTTTCATTGCCCTACGAAATCTGGTGAGGACTGAAAGCTGTAGGCTGTCACAGGGATTTTCTGTGGAGTAACACTCCCTGAAGAATCCACCACCATATTGATTGTCCTATTTGGAGAGTAAATCACTTCTTCGCACTCCTTTGGGGGAAAAGAAGTTCATTCAGATGTAAGCACTGGCTTCTTAATGGCAAGGACAAACTTGCAATTGCTTCCTCCACTGAGATCCCTCAGACTACCTAGAGACAATTAATTAGTGTATGGAGTACTGACAGTGACGATATAGTGAGGCTAAGATGATGTGCAATAGAGGAAGTGCCACAGATAGGTAGCTACAATGCTTGGTCTCTGCAACAGATTGGATTTTTGCTGCAATTTTGAATAGGGAAAACATCAGTCCCTTCAACAGTAACCTCATTTTACATCTCACCAATTCTTTTTTCAAAATAGGTCTGCACACTGATTAGAATGTCAATGGGTTGCTGCTATTATTGAACTGCCCAAACACTTATTCTCATAATCCATCTCACCGAGTACATTGAACACTGTAAGAGGTTCAGCTTTCATTGCAAACAGTTCACCTGACAAATGTGCATGAGAAGCAAATACAAAAGACAGCAGCTATGGTGAATTTAATTTTGGTTCTCCTTTGCCTAAATTTTGAGAAGAGCTTTTCCTCGCTCTTTTGTCAATAACAGCAAATATGTATGAAGACCCAGCACCTACCTATCCAATGGTAGCCTACTGGCCTTGATATTTACCAGAGTTGCTTGTATCTTTGTGATTTCTTTCTTTTTTTCCAGTTGGCTACCAGCAGAAAACTCTCTCCAGTATCTAGAACTTTTCAGACACTGCAGGCACTGATTGCCTAAGTTTGAATATTCACGTCTTTCTTTACTTCTGAGTACAAGAAGCCTCTGTCATCTTAAAAAACTAACACATTCCGCTCTGTGAAGGTGTGATATTCATCTGCTCTGTTAACAGAGCTATATTTATTAACATCACCAAGAGGGACTTAACACTAAAAATACAGAGACATAATCTTCACAAAGCTTGTTGGATAGCATGCCAAGTGCAGAGTTCCATGAAGATTCATCTGAGTCTAAGATTCTGACTTTCACACCAAAAAGTCAGTTCTCATTTTAGCAGCTTCTAACTATATACCTATATCTTCATAGCCTGCTTAGTCAGAGGCATTAAACTAGCATTGATCACATTTACAAAAATATTTCTTTTTAGGGTTTTTATGCAAGATTATGAAAAATCATTATTTTGTTATACAACAGAGTTACAAACACCTCAGGAATAGAGGTTGTTCATAACTCTGAAATGTTTGTAACTCTGCCCCAAGTGTATTGGTTTCTTTAATCATATTTGTTGCTCTTCTCTGGACCGTCTCTAATTTCTCCACATCTTTCCTGAAGTAGGCATAGTAAAATTTACCTGCCTCTCAGGATGTTGTGTGGATAAATACATTGCAAGCCCCTTAGAAGCTAGTCTGTTGGAGGGAAGGGGCATATAAGTAGGTTAGATAGACAGATGTACAAATGTACCAATATTACATAGTATATTAGCATACTGGATGCATCTCGAATAGCCTCCCTTTTAAGTGGGAATTCTTTGTTTCACATTCTCCCCTTCCATAGAAAATTACCTGGTCAAATGTTACCAGCAGTTGGGGTCATCATATGTCTTCCTAAGACTAACCACTGCTAAGACTTAAAGGACAAAGGAGGCTGTTTACAGGTGATTACCCAGACACTGACGTGTTCCAGCATTGGAATCACCCTTGATGGCTTTCATTTGCACATTTAAAATCATAAACCATTTCCTATCCCATATTTCTAACTTTACATACAAGAATGATACATACACCAAAATAAGATATACTGATCCAGCACATTGTGACATTAAAATTGACAGGTTACATGAGGTATTTTGTTTAAAGCATCTTCAAGTTATGCATATTTATATCCATAAATCATAATGCATCATAATCCATTTCATAATGCATGGAGGGGGTGGGGGAAGGGAGGTACGAAACCATCACATAAAGAAACTGTGTTTTCTTGCTATGCCGGTGCTTATATTACAAAGTGTTCTTTAATTTAATTCTGGAAAGTTATTAGTGCACTCTTTGAATTAACATGAAAACATTAAAGCTTTTTTTTTAGAACAGCTCTTGCCTAGGCAAAGCCAAATTATGTATGGTGCAAAGGGGCCGTTATGTTCAATTTATGCTGAACATGAGCATTTTTCTCACAGGCAGCTTGCTGAGAACAATTCCCCTTTGTTTACAAAACTTCTAGTGAGAGACCTTGATTTTTCAAATTTAAATGTACAGTTCAGCAGCCTGTTCTGATTAAGTAAATATTCCTGCTGAGAGTATTTTTGTTAGTGTTATAGTGTGAAGGATTTACATGTTTTTAACCTGCATCACGGAATTGTCATATTTATCATACCAACAAATCTGTGCTAGCTGCATATATATATTTGTCAGTCAATCATCAACTCTTTCCAGATCACCTTCATAACTCACTTGTGGGTTTGTGACTTACAAGTCGCTCAGCCATCACAAGCTCATGTCACTGATTTATTCTAAATCCTTTAAACCATACTGTACTCAGGAGCATCCTTACCCATATGCAGAATATGCAGCTACATAGCTGAAAATTTGGGGCACCAGTGGGTCTAAATGTTCACCCATCCACTCTTCCTGTCCCTAGGCTGTGACTCCGCTTCCTCTGGAGAGAATCTAGTTCATTTAAAAGTAAAGAAGCCTGACGGACCTATTAGCAGAACACTGAACCTGTGAAAGAGCCATTCACGTGGTAATGAAAGAAAGGACTATGCAGCACTTTAAAGACTAACAAGATGGTTTATTAGGTGATGAGCTTTCCTGGGCCAGACCCAGAAAAAGTGCTGCATAGTCCTGTCTTTTGTTTCAGCTAGACCAGACTAACACGGCTACATCTCTTTTACTATTCTACGTGGTAATGAAGCCATTTAGCAGTCATTTGCCAACCTTAGGTATATCCTGTCAGTTGCTGAATTTACTTTGTTACACTACAGGAACCTAGTTTAAAATTTGCTTTACAAGTGTTTCATTAGTGTGTTGCTAAAAATTATGTAACCCCCAAGGAGATTACCTAGATTCCTGGGGCTATGTCTGTTGGCAGCTCAGGGAGAGGCACATTGAGTTTGCCTTGGCTCCCCCTTCCTACCAGGGTCAGAGTCTGCCCGACAACCCATAGGGAGTGAGATGCCCCTCCCAGGGAGTCCAGGAGTGGGAGGAGAAGCCATTGTTGGAGGAGTCTGGAGCCAGCCAGGGCAGGGGGAGTGCTGGCTGTGTGGGAGCTGGTAAGACCCAGGCCTGCATGCAGGATTTCCCCCTGAGAACTAGCCTCTAGGGACCTGAAAGCAAGATCCCTCAGCTGGGTTTTATTTCTCCACTGTTGATTCCCAGTTTGTAGAGTGTGTGGGGAAACTTCCCCAGCCAGGCTGAGTTAGCTCTCCAGCTCCCTAGGTGAGACCAGTCACCGCATGGTCAGCTCTGCTTTGTCTGCTGGTTCAGGGCTGCTACCTGCTGTGTGTGTGTGAATGCTGGGGTAGGAGATTACAGTTTGAATTTTAATGCAGTTGTGTAACTTGCTCCTTGAGCCTTGCACCCCTTTGTGGTGAGGGGAAATTCTGGGACCAAAGCAGCCTGATTCCTGCCTGAAGAGGATCCCTGCCAGAAGAGACCAGCACCTCTGCAGTTTCTGAGTCATCTCTGAACCTGAGGCTCATTCATGGAGCGTGTGAGTGCACCATCTTTTAGGGTATGTCTACACTACCACCCTAGTTCGAACTAGGGTGGCTAATGTAGGCATTCGAAGTTGCAAATGAAGCCCGGGATTTAAATATCCCGGCTTCATTTGCATCTTGCCGGGCGGGTGCCATTTTTAAATTAGGAATCGTGGAACGAGGTGTACCGGTAGTTCGAATTAGAGATCCTAATTCGAACTACCTACTCCGTGCTGCGTGTAGCCGCGGGCACGGAGTTCGACCTAAGGGGATTTAAAAATGGCGCCCACCCGGCAAGATGCAAATGAAGCCCAGGATATTTAAATCCCGGGCTTCATCTGCAACTTCGAATGCCTACACTAGCCACCCTAGTTCGAACTAGGGTGGTAGTGTAGACATACCCTTAGTTAGTAAGTCAGGGAATTTGTTTAGGGATTTTATAACCTGCTGCATATTAAACCTGTAGAGGGATTTTCCACCTTCTCCTACTTGTGAGTCCTGTGGGCTGTACTGGACCCAGTCAGCCCCACTGCTAAACCACTGCAGAGAAGAATTTTGGGGTCATAAGTCATCAAGGGCCCCAACAAAGTATGCATACCAACGGGTTACTAATCTTACAGTTGCTGGGCACTGGTGAACCTAAAAATAGTGTTTTACTCCGTTATGTTATATTTGTCTCCTGTTTAATATAATTGTGTTTAATATAGTATATGTTTGTGTTATTGTCTGGGAGTCTCGAACTATCTGGCAAGTACGTGGGGATTACCCTGGGTTAGAATTTTCCTCCCAAGCTGCCCTAGTGACCCTGCCAGGAAGGAGTGAGGGGGGTGGAGGTACCGCCAAATAAATCCATAGGAAAAAATAAGGTTGAGGGGGTGGCGGGATCCAAAAGAACCCAGACATAGCCATCAAAACCTGTAAGCAGATTGGCATTAAAGAAGGTAACCAGGTGGAGAGGGGGCGCTACAATTATAAAATCTCATCTCTAAAAAATCACCCGCCACACACTGGATTGTTGTCTGGGATGGGGTATCAGTTTAATATTACTGTGTAGGGCCCCATAAATCCTAAGAACATCCCTGAGGCTATGTCTACACTGCTGGGGGGGAAGGGTTCGGAAAAAGGTCCAATTGCGAACCACAATTTGCATACCTTTTTCGTATTCTTCTTTTGGAAGAGGCTTTTCTGACATTTGGCCTGTCTACATGGGGCCAAATGTCAGAAAAAGCCTCCTCTTTCAGAAGATCTCTTATTCCTCATAAAATCAGGAATACAGGGCTTCTGAAAGAGTGCGTCTGCTCTTCCAAAAAAAAAATTTGGAAGAGCAGACTCATTCCCTGGATGTGTCAGAGTTTTTCTGGGATACCTCTGGTATTCCGGAAAAAAACTCCGTAGTGTAGACATAGCCTGAGTGTACTCTATTCTTTTTGAAGCACAAGGGGATGATTAAGGAAATAATAATAAGATCATGCAGTTACATAAACTAACTAGAGCACAAATGGATGATTCTTAGCTACTTGAAGTTTTATATAAATTTGGCAATGCTAGACCTTTTATTTTCAATAAGTCTGTAATTGTTTACATTTTGTGTGTGTGTGTATATTTATGAATTACCCTTATTATCTTGGAGTTATAATGGAACAACTCATATAATTAATTTGTGTTCTCACTGAATTTGAAATTGGATAAATTTATCTCTGTGGGCCCTAAACTCAGATAGTTTTTAAGACTGACTTTTCAAAAGTTTTCCTTACTGGATTTGTAACCATTTAAAGTGCCTTCTGGAGCAGCAGTCTGGTATTGTGGTTGATACATTGATCATCCATTGCCAATTATGAATGTTACTATTTCTATTGCAGATCACCAGAGAAAATGTTTACAGAAATGCCAGGTATGAGGCATGCAATGTGGATAAATTAGTCATCCTAATTTCATTTAAGAGATTTTAACAAACAAAAAAATTGAAGGTGATGGAATGCACTGTTGTTGATGCTGCTGATGGCTGTATTTACCCAAAGAGTAGATCACTGCTATCAACCATAACTTTGCAAATATGAACCCATTTTAAATGCTATGGATTTAAGCAGCTTTTTGTACATTTTCCCCTTTATGTTTCTAAAAATAGGATTTTATAGTCTCTTATTTTTTTCCTCCCCTTTTTCATGGCCTCACCCCATTTTGTATTAAGTACCTTAATTCCCCACATAGTTCCTGCTCTTTTCCCTTATGGCATAAAACATAAGATCAGAGATTCCAGTCTGGCATTCTTACATGGTTTAATGATTGTTTTCTGTCTAACATTTCTTAATTCCCTTAGCTTTCTCTCGCTAGACGTTTCTGTTCTAATCAGATGCTCCTGGGAATGAACTATATACAATTACTCTGTCCTCTTCCTCTCTTTGCCTTCAACATTGCCATTTAGAAATACCTGAATAATTAATAAATACCATGTGTTTACATTCTTCTAATTCCTTTTTTCCTCTCCTTATTTAGAACCTCTAGAATTCTCAGCTTTGCCTTGTTTCAATAGTTCTTTTTGACACTGTACCAGTGTTTGCTATGACTGTGACGATTTTCAGTAAAATGTTTTGTCTATATTCAGATTTTATTCCCATTGAAAGTTTAAATCCTGTATTATTCATATATGTTCTCTTTTTTACTATAAAGCTTATTACTTGGATATGCTGGGTGTAATGGGTTGCACTCACCTCTCACGAGTATCCCTTGGCCGAGTACGTGTGCCTGCACTCTCTCTGCCTATTTGTGGTCAGTCTTTGCTGACTCAGCCCTCCGGCCAAGTCACACACAGTCTGTCTGTGAGATAAAAGCAACACATATCCCTGATGAGGTAGATGTCCAACAGGGGCCTCTCTCAGTCTCCTCTGTAATATCTCAGTTTGTCCCAGCTCCAGAATAGAGCAGTGTCCCAAGGCACCTTATCTGGAGGCAATGTCTTCACCCTCTCAGGGCCTTTCTGGGCCCAGCTTTTCAAATGGGCCACTTTAGTTCAGTCCAAGGGCGCCATTTCAGGAGGCTAGGGGGGACAGCAGCTGGGTGTTCCAGGACGTGGCTAGCTTTTCATCCCGTTGCTGGTATGCTAAGGAAGTGAGGGGGAAATGCTTGCATTCTGTGCATGCCTCTCACACCTGGCTGCTGAAGGAAGCTCAGCATCTAAGTGTGAGAGAAATGCATGGAATGCAAGCACTTTCCCTTCACTCCCTTAGCGTCCGGGGAACGGGATGAAAAGCTAGCCACGTCCTGGAGCGCACGGCTGCTGCCTCTCCCCCCCAGCCTCCCGAAATGGTGCCCTTGGTTCAGTTCCCTTTTGGGGGTAGCTCAAAGTCCAGGCCAGTTCCCCCAGTGACTAATGAGAGATTGGGAGAATCTAGGCCCACCCATTACCCTGAGTTCCAGCTCAGGGGCCCTTTCGATAACTGGTGTCTGCTGTGTCCCTTTAACTAGGTCGCATGGCTTTGCTGATTCCCGGAGCAATTTCCCTGTGGCCCCATGTCACCTTCACTTGGGTCTTGTCCTAATGGAGTCCCAGCAGCCAGCCCAGAACACCATCCATTCTCCTGCTCTAGCAAGGAACTGAACTCACTCTGGCTGCAACATTTCTTATATTGACCTGCCAGGGCCTGACTGGAAGCTTCCCACACAGCCACTTTAGGCAGCTTGAAGGACCTTTCTGCTGTTCCGTTCTGGGACGTGGTATGGCAGAATTCTGAGCAAGTGGCCCCAGAGTATATTCCAGGTTTTATAGATTTTACAGAGTCTAGATTTTATAGATTTTTATGCAAAACCCTGGAAAAAAAGTCTTTACTGTAGGTTTTAGTACCTTGCTATTTATCGGTTACAACATTTTCTTTGTATTCTTTGCTATCAGAGTTACTATTCAGTATCAAGAATACTTTCAATTAATTATAAATGGATTGCTTGTTCTTATGTTTCTCACAAACCCAAAGATTTTCTTTATCTACTCCACTAAAAGCTGGGTATCTCACCCCAACTCCTTTACACCTGCTGCTGTCACCTGGGAAAAATGACATTTGAGGGTCTGCTTCTGTTTAAATGCCCATCGATTTCATTGTAAGCATGAGACGGGTCAATCCTACCAGAACTGAGCACCCAGAAAGTGATATTTGAAGCTTCTCAATAACTGCCATGAGGTGGTCAGAGTGCTGCAGTTATCTGGTCCCAAGCTGCCATTTGGGCCAATCCTCATTTGGAAATAGCTGTCAGAAAGAAAAGGATTCTGGATACATATCAGTATTCAAATAAGCAAGTGGAAACAAATCTGTGTCCACCTCAGATTTCACAGTTTTCACTACACTTCACACTATGGCCATTTAGAACGATTTGGTGACAACGGGAGTAAAACTCCCAATCCAAACCCTCCCACTCTGAAAATACAGGTGTCTATTCCAGCAGCTATATGATACTCTCTGTACATATTAAATGGCATCACTTCTCTCACCATTCAGCTGCAGTTTCTCTTCAGACTCAGAATTAAGTTTAAAAGAAAACTTCCGTTTCAGTCAAAAATGTTTTTCCTGCCTCTGTGTCATAATGAAATAAGACACATCGAGTGAAATCCTGGCCTCATGGAAATCAGTTTCGTCCATGGGTTTTACAAGACTTTCACACAGGCTGAGGTATCCTTCAAAGCTCCCTCTGGGAGATTTAGACAGAGGTTTTACCTCATCTAGTCAGAGCTCTGCCTCCGTAATATAATAATCAAAAAGAGGCAAGGTTCACACAGCTTCAGGATTTCTGTGTATCCTTCTTGTTAGACTATTTATTGCCCCAAGAAACATTTTAAGGCACAAGTGGCTGAGCACTGTATCCACTCTCAAGATTTAACTATCTGCTTAGTTTTACCTCCACTGAGTAACCCCCCACTTTCCTTCCTGGGTTACTCGGCTCACCTGCGTGCCTGGGCTCCTGATGTTTTTTAACATTAAAGGAGATCCTGAGTATCCCAGTGGTGATGTTGGATAGTTGGGGATCCCCTGTGCACCCCTTTGTTTTAGTCCCTTGCTTCTAAAGAAATATAAAATAGTGGTGCCTTAACCTAGCTGGCCCCCGTACACCCTTAATGGTGTGCCTTGGAAATCTCCAGGAATAAACTTATTCCCGTAATAATCTGGAT
Organism: Pelochelys cantorii; assembly: GCA_032595735.1. NCBI lineage: Eukaryota > Metazoa > Chordata > Testudines > Trionychidae > Pelochelys > Pelochelys cantorii. The sequence goes on from CM064339.1 coordinate 20,272,567, forward strand.
CTAACTCCAATCAACAATTATAAATAATATGCATCTAATTGATTAAATTAGAATCAACACACCTGTACTTAACTTAAAGAAACAAGGTTTAACAGACTAAAATTGAATAAACTCAATTTTAAATGTACACAAAAACAAAGGAAACGTATCTAACTGGCATTTACACTGTCACCATTTATCGCACCCCAGAGTGTGTACTCCTTTGGATCTCAGAGTCCCAGACGCTTGCTTAGGCACGCTTGAAGATCTGCAGCTGAAGTGGAAACAGCACTGTGCAGGTTGTGTGAATGTCAGTACAGGCAGGCAACAAGCTGCACAATCCCTCTGACACTGGAGCAGGCCCCACCAAATGCCAGCAGCTCTTGTTCACTGGGCCAATTGCTCTGCCTCTCTTTGGACCCAGAGTCAGTCTGTCTTCTGTGCTCCATCCCAGGCAGTACTTTTCCAAACAGCACAGTTACAGTTACTTCTATGCAGGCCCTTCTCAATCACAGGCACAGCCAGAGTCTCTCCTCTCCAGGGACAATCACCAACACCCCTGAAGCAGCCTGTTAGATCCAAGCCCCAGCAGGCTCTCAGCAGCAGGCTCTAGCTTCCAGCTGCAGCTCCTGGACTGAAAAAGGCTCCACACAAGCAATCTGGCTCCTCTCTCCAAATTGGAGCACACCAACTCTCTCCCTGCACTGCCTGGAAGAGAGCAACAGTTTCCCTCCTTTTTCCCCAAGGCATCAAGGAAGTTGTAGTCAGTAGGGCAAGATTGCAACACAAAGGAACCTTCCAGTAAAAGTCAGAGGCTCCTATAATAAAGGGGGCCTACATACCATTCGCCATCTCACTGATTTCACTAGGACTAGGTACATCCTTTCAGTGGGATTCTGGACTGGAATCAGTGAGCACAGTCCTTTACAAGTAGACTCATAGTCTTCTCTGTGGGGGGAGGCAGCCTGGGGTCTACTACTCCAGTTTATAGCCGTTGTCCTATGAGATAGCAAGGACAGTCTGATTATCCCTTCTTTCTGTGAGAGGAGGAGGCAGGAATGAAAGACAAAGGATCGTAGCTCTGTCCCTGCCCCTTTCCCACTCACTTGTGCCACATTCTTAATATCCTAGCGTGTCTGAAGTCTGAATGATACTGCTTGAGTGCTCTTCTTGTATGGTCTTTCCAAATCTTTCCTCCACTTGAGGGACAATCCGCAAGCATGAGGAAGGCTGAGAAGACAGATCACAAAGAAGCTTGCAGAGGCGGGGCAAGGCGAATTTAACAGAATAAATCATTTGTTACACATTGTTTACCCCCTCTTGTCAAAAACCATGTGAGCATGAACAATAAAACTGATTTATTACAGGTTTTAATTGAACAAAATGGCAAACATTCAATATCTTTTGTTCTTCCTAATCTAAATTGAATCTGGGAGGAAAAGGATTACATGATGTGAGAAGAAAAAGTAACACAATGTTGAAAGTAAGCGTGGCTTTAGGGAGTCTTAGTGATCAGAATAACACTTCCAATGGACTACTGCTTATAATTTTCTTTGAAGAGGAAAAATACTGTTACCAATGCATCATGGCCCAGGTGACTGACAAGAACTAATGTATGCAGCAGGATCCTTGAATTGCGAGGCATTTCCTCTCGCTATGTCTCTCCCCACCATCTTGTTCCCTTAGGCGAATACAGTCAGCGCAGTATCCTTTATTGCTTGTGTATATTATGCTGCTCCCAAATTTTCATTATGTGGTTTGTACTGAAAATGAATAACTACAGCCTTAGAAGTTGTCAGGCTGAACCACTCACTGATGTCTGGCCTAAATGAGTATTTTGCATATGGAAGTGTGTGCCTTATGTCTCAGCCACCATCTTGACCCACATATCAGGGACAAAACAAGAGACTCCAAAACAGGCATAGCAAAGCCTCTCTGACTGGGGCAGTAACAGACTTTTGCGTGGACCAGACACACAAAGGTGGACCTATAACACACACTGACCAAGAAGGACTACAGGAAGTTTAGTGTTAGGATGTTACCAACCATATATGATGTTTGTTCCGCTCAATATAAAATTACACTGCATTCCATAAATTAGGATTGACTGTACCTCATGTATTCACTCTCCTTAAAATTCATTGTAAGGGAAATCCTTCTTGATTTGTACTAAATGAATATGAATAAGATGCCCTAATTGTCAGATGTTGTCTGAAATCTGGCTCCTGCTCAGTATCATTTTGTCTTCCTAATCTAAATTAAATCTGTGAGTCAGAAGACTATATGATGACAGTAGGGGAACAATGATCTCCTATTAATCAGAAGAAGTGATATGCGCTCAAATTGATCAGGAGCAAAGTGTGTTTTGTGTACAAACTGTTGGGGGTGGGCCCTCTTGCTTTTCTACCAGGGCAGAATCACTGCTCAGTTGGTTAGGTACATGGCAAGATAAATTCTATACACTATCCATGACTGAAGGCTTGATTGTTGGAGACTGGAAGATGCATAATCCCATTCTTAGTTTGCACGTGATCAACAGGTATGTATCAGCTGCAGCAGCCTGATCATCCCAGTGACTGGCCAATGCAGAAGGGTTCGTACCATATCCCCATTCCTATCAACCTGTTTGAGAATGTCTGCAAACCTGGGAGCATGCAGAAGGAGCAGAGACTAAATACAGGGGATGTGACTGGCCCAGATGTGTAGTACATGAGAGGTGGTGGAGCAAGACTCCTTATGCCCACTTGTTCTCTCTGATTCACATAAAGCCAGACTCAGTCTGGCCTTTCTTAGTTCGCTTATTTCGGCTGCTGCTTTAGATATGAATTAATATCCATTATCATTTCAGCCATGGTAAATGACTCTAATGGACATTCTGTGCTCTATTTTTGAGAGGAAAAATCATAACAGACTGAGTTTTTATCATGCAAAAATCCCACAAGCACAATTATTTTGAATTTATTTTTAATAGAGCAGATTGATCAATCATGCCATTTTCATTTGACATTGTGGGGTCAAATCTGTAGCTGAGAGATGGGGAGTCCATTTTTGTTCATGAGCATAAAAGGGTAAATCCTGAGCTGGGGAGAAATATGTGTGCGGGTGAAAAAAATAAAGTTGCTTGGAGCAAAAGAACCATATTCCATTGGACTATGTAGTTTTGTCAAAATCAAAACAAAATTGGGTATTTTGCAATCTGGACCCCTTAACTCCATTCATATGAAGAAGTGGGCTGTGCCCACGAAAGCTCATGATACCATCTACATGTTTTGTTAGTCTCTAAGGTGCTGCAGGACTATTCATTGTTTTTTGAGTTTTTTCAATTACAGATTGTAGCCAACATCCCCCGCCTCCCTCATTGGAGTCTAGATGGCTGGACACACACCCTTGTTTTCCCCCTTTCCCTTGCTTTTGGCTCACTCAGATACAATTTATGTTAGGCTTTAGTTATGTTAACCCATACAATTTATGTTAGGTGTCAAGCAATACAATTTATGTTAGGATGTCACGGCCAATAAGGCCAGATGGTTGCTTAGAAACCATATTGCTTAATGTATGCTTATGAATATGCATGTAGCCTATGGAATGAGTGGGTAGAATGAATGAGAAACACCCAACTAAAAAGCAGTCCAGGATTTATAACCTTTTAAGGCAAGAAAGGACCCTGCAAAGTGCATGAATTAACATCACAGGCAACCAGGTCTCTCTCTTTCTCCTGGACAAGATGTAACTGCACAGCAGAATCCTTAGAGCCACCTGGAGACAGTAAAACCTTCCTGCAGATCTGAAGGGACCTCTGGGGACCCTCGTCACCTTCACGGCCAGCCTTTGGGGAGTTGTTGCCTGGCCACCTTTCAGCCACCTGTGAAATCAAAACTAACTCTCGCCACTTGCAGCCTGCCTCTAAACTACCAGCATGAATGTGATGTGTGTGTGAATACCACCGTACCCTTAAGAATCTGTACTAATGAACAACCCCACTACTGCTCCAGTTGGCCCTTTGTCTAAGTTCATTTCTTGACTGGTCCGAGGACAGGTAACACAGACTAACATGGCTACCCCTCCAAAAAAATTGGGTAAGTTTTGCTAGACTATCATGTGTAAAGAAAACAGTTGGGGGGAGCTTCCAACAAAATGGTGAAAGCACTGGAATAAATTGTCTAAGTAGGTTGTGGAATCTCCATCACTGGAGATATTTAAGAGCAGGTTAGATAAACATCCATCAGAGTTCTACATGGTTCTTGGTACTGCCGTGAGGGCAGGGAACTTGCCTTGATGACCTCTCAACGTCCCTTCCAGTTCTACTCTTCTGTGATTTTTAAATGCATTTTGAAATTGGTTGTAGTTGGTATAATGATGTGTATCATAATATCATACAAAATTTTAAAAAGGTCAGAATTGAAACAAACTATTTTGACTGACCTGAAATGATTTTTTTTTCAATTTTTCTTCATGGAGAATCTAGAGATGTTTGCTTTTTGTTGCTATTTTGAATGAAGCTAAATTTTGAAATCTCCAAATCCTTTGCAAAACTGAAGTTCCATCCTCTCCACATCTCCAGAAAAGAGGGAAAGGAATCCCTCCCCCCCATTCAAACCATGGAGCCACTTTTACAGCTTGGGGTCTGTAATAGCTCCAAGGGCCCTCAAGCATCCGCTCATCCTATGAGGGATCCATCCCAGCCCTATTCCCACCAAACCCTTTCATGCTGCTGTATAAGCAGCTCCCACACAGCTTAAAGCGGCATTTTTGCTCCCTTCACACAACAGAACCACAGCAAGGGATCTATGTGACACACGAGTGGAATTCCCTCCAACAAAACTTTCCCTCTTCTCACTCCTTCACCTGTGCACTACAAGAAAAGTTGTAGCCATTGAAGTGCAAAATACAGTGGTCATCCTTAAGAGCCCACTAGATAATATGGTTTCAGTATTGTGGGTTTTCTCTATGGTAAGCATAGGGTACATATTTCTCCTAGGATATCTATTTATCTAAGCCAAAATTGCCAAAATTTTAAGGTGTGTGATAAGTGGTGTAATCAAGAAAAGATTCTTTATCCGCTGTGTGTCTCGGCAATGGCTTATCCTCATAATCCAGGGGATACAGCTCAGACTTAACTGTGATCTCACTAAAGGCTTTGCCTGCATGACAAGGTGCATCATCTGAACCTAAATAGTGAATTTAAATGGATTTTGTTAATCTGACATGTCCATTTGGACACTCAAACTGCAATGAATGGTCACACAGGATTTTGCAGTTTTCATTAAATTAGTTTGTTTTAAGCTAAACACCTGCAGCTTTCCAATGTAAATAAGACCTTACAACAGTATAAACCAGAAATAGGTTCATTACACCAGTATAAGGGAGAGAGGAATCAGGCTCAACTTGTAATAGTAAATGGCAAGCAAATTACACTTGAAACATTTCAGTATCTGAAATTTTGAATGAAAATAAGATGTTTGAAAAAGTCAGGTATTGAATCAACTGACTGAGTTGGTGGTGGGGTCCCTCTAAAAAGAGAAAGAGAAAGAGAGAAAGAGTGAGATTCAGAGCTTGAAGGCATTTGGGTGATAAGTTCATTTAAATTAAGCTCTTGGGGTTTTACTTTAAAAATATGCAGATCCGCTGTTGTTTAGCTTGCTCAGTACTCAGACCTTGATTTGGGTTTTTTTTCAGCTTTACTGTAGGCTCTTTTGGAATAATTGGATTGATAAACGGCAATGCTGGGCAGCCTTGTAAAATGTGAAAAACAAAACACTTTCAGGTAACACACATTGCCATGAAAATGTCATTTTTTCTTAAGTCTGACAAGGTAATGTTTCCCTTAAAATTTAGATCCAGGCAAATATTGTGACAGGAATTAAAATTCCAGATGCACTTTTCATACACCTAGACAAAGACTAATTCTTTTTCATTTAATACTGTCATTGTATTAAAGTCCCTTTCTTGCAAATTCCTTAGAATCACCCAATAAATGGATTAAAGATGAAGACAATTGATATTTTTGATAGTGGCAGACACATGCAGAGATTTTTGCATCTAGAGTCAAAATATATAAATGAATTCATATGCTACTCTGGTAAAGTAGACTGAATAAAAGGTAATATATTCTTTGAAGACATGGACACAAGAAGATTGATTACACAGTCTAAAATGTTCAAAAACAGACTTTGATTTTGGGTCTCAGTTTTTGAGTATGAACTGTTCACATGTTTAAGTATTTTCACACAAATAGGGTTTGAAGGATTGGGTTCTCAAACTCAGCTCTTAAATATGTTCAGTGTACAAGCACTAATTGAGAAAGACAAGGCAGGTGAGATAATATCTTTTATACAGCTAACTTCAGGTCATGAAGAAGAGTTCTGTGGAGCTCAAAAGCTCTTTCACTAATAGAAGTTGTAATGGAATCATTACCTGATACTCAGGTTCATATGAACTAGCTATAAAAATGACTCTGATGTGCTAAGTAGAAGTCATTTTGCTCTAAAGAGTTTTTAGCTGAATTTAGATTTATTGGAAAGTTTAGAATCCTGAGGACAAAAGTCGTATGTCTATACAAGAAATATGTACAGCTGAGGTAGCAGAAGCACAAGCTTCCCCTTCCAGCCTGCCTTGCAAAACACTCACAGGATCATTTTTAATAGTGAGCAAATTATTTGTCTCCAGAGTCATCCGCTCTTTGGCCTGTCTGGTGAAACTGCCAGTTAGTTCTACATTAATGATGCTGGTCACTAGTAATTAGGGATTTTAAAAGAACCATTGGGAGTTAGGTACCCAACTCTCATCTGGCTCATTGGAAATCCCAGTCCACAATGAGACTTGACTTCCACCCAGGCCTTCAAAGAACAATCACCAAAGTTGGAATGGAACTAGTAAGTGAACCAGAGAATTTAAACAGGTTTTATTACCACTGCCCTGAGGTGGATCCCATGAGATGTTAAGTAACCATAACTCACTGGTGAGTGGATGTTACAGATCTGGATCCATGCCCAATTTGCAGAACACATGAGTCTGCTACAAGCCTAAGTAGGGACACTTGGCTTTTCTGGTCAAATCTGTGGCAGCTTGTTTTTATCTCTGAGTTTCCTGGTGCAGTGCAGGAAGGTGCAGTGTGTCAGCCAAGATGGTGCCCATCATACACCCTCACCTCCTTACTAACCTGGGAGATGACAGAATTAAGCACCTTACAGCATCAAGGGTTTGTCGTCTCTTCCTTTTTTATTTCTTTGCCCAGAGATAGAAATTTTCAAATTCTTGTGCTGCTTGTCTGAGTAAATGTATCAGTAGTACCATTGCCAAACACCAAATGATTTGAGTGCAGCTGACTTTATATTAGAGGTTCTTGTAATTTACACCTTCTCTATTGGATAGTTTTATGATTATTATTATTTTATTTTTATTATTTTATTATAGATTTCACTGGTAAAAATATAAGTATTTTAGCTTTATGTTTCATTTCCTCTATGAAATGCCTTGTTATGTGAACAGTGAATTATAGAAAAAGAAATGTGCTGCTTAATCTGTGAAGGGGCTACAATAAAATCAACTCAGATGTTTAGCTTCATCTGTGGTAATTACGCAGCCTAAATTCTACAATGTATACTTGTTTTTCAAGTTCAAAACAAATTAAAGGCTCCCTTTCGCAAATCTTTACTTACCTGAAAATCCTTCCTCAAAGGAGAAGCTCCACTGGCATCAAGAGTACTAATCCTATGAATATGGATGCTCCCAAGAGTAAGGGTTTGCAGCCCAAAATGAGATGACTCTTGTTGGGGAACGTCTACACAGCAGGGCTAAAGCTGAAATAGGCTACGCAACTTCAGCTACCTCAATTGCTTAGATTAATTGGAAATAGCTTATTTTGGCTTTTGGCTCTATCTACACAGCAAGAAGTCCAAGGAAGAGCACTCTTCCTCCAACATCCCTGGCTCCTGGTAAACGAGGGTTATAGGAATCAGTGTAAGAAGTCCTCCAGCTCAACATTATTTTAACATTATGTTGAAATAACTGTTTGTATTGTAGATGCGGACTATGTTATTTTGGAATAATGTCAGTTACTCCAAAATAACACTGCTGTGTAGATGTACCCTTGGAGAACTCTAGGAAGTGTTTAACAAGAAAACCAGGTAAAATATGTGTCTTAGTGTGCTGCAATTTCTCTGTAGATTTTCAGGGTATATGGCTAGTGTTGGCTTTATATTTCTGTGTTCCTCTCACTTCAGCTGCAGAATGTATATACTTTACATCAGCAGAATTGTATTTTATTTCATTGTGATCCAATAATAGCAGAAGCATGAAAGTTTGCTATGGCTTGTTTGTTTTCTTTTTCCACAATGTAACTCACAGATTTGATGTGAACTTGAAAACCTTTCCTTGAAATAAGATTTATTTTAAATGTACACAAGGGCTGCTGGAGTTTTGTAGCCTTTCTTTGATACTATAAATGAAGAATTGCAGTCTGAAGGGGGAAAAAAAGGATTGTTTTGTTACCACTGTGGCTTAGTTAGATATATCTTGTTTGTTCAGCTGTAAAATAACATCTGCTGAAGGAATCTCATTTTATGGACAGAAACACTAGGAAAAATATTTATTGAAGTATTCAGATTGTTGAGATGACATTCTTAGAGCTCTGGTTAATAAAAGACCTGCTTCTGATATAGAAATCCTCTTCTGGTTTAATCAATAGAAGATATATAAAAATACTATGGAATTCTCTTCTAGGATTATATCTACTAATAGCATATTTACACATTCTGGACACATAGATAAGGAAAAGAGCAAAAGCACAGAAAATCATGATGGAAAAGGGCTGGTTTGCTTGTTTGTCTTTCTTATACGGTTTGAGCCTCTCTAGTCTGGTACTCTCTGGTCCAGGAATATCCATGGTCCAGCATTTTATTTTAGTTAGCTTGGTGTCCACTTATCCTGGGTGTGGCCAAGTTTCCTGTGGTCCCATAAAGTTTGTTTACAGCCACCAGTCCTGGCTCTCAGTGTTCTGTGCTGTTTTGGGCTCTAATTTACCCCTAAATGTCTTCTAAGAGCCTAGGAAGCAGTGGAAGTATTGGAAATGCTGCTAGACAATATTGACCATCCATGGTTCGGCAAATTATTTGGTTTGGCAATGGACGAATCCCGAGGGTGCCAGACTAGAGAGGTTCAACTTGTATTTACATTTCTTCATAGTCTTAATTTGTGGAGAAGGAGTGGCAATTCTGAAGTTCTTAAAAAAGAGCAAAGGCTCATTATTAGTCTGTGCATAGAACTGGGCATCAAGAGTGTCTGAATTCTATTCCTACCTCTTACACACTAACAACTTGACAACAGATAGGCCAATGATGTGATGAGACCACTGCCCAACATGCTGAGCAATATTGTCTCCTTGTGCTCCCTTGTTTCAATCTGTAACCAACTGCTGCCTCTTGTCTCATAGGGTACATCTAGACGGCTTTCCTCTTCTAAAAGAAGAAATGCAAATGAAGCGCTGATTAGCATATTCTCATGCTTCATTTGCATATCCTCTTCCGATCCTTTTTGCAGAAGAGATTTTTTTGCCAAAACCCCTTTTTCGAAAGAATCTGTAAACCTCATTTTTTGAGGCGGGTGAAATGATCAGATTGAAATGTTCCATTTTTTGTAGTGGAAAATTTTAATTTTCCCTTTTGAGATGGCTTTGTTTCAGTTTTGCATATTTTATATTATAATTTTTTTGAGAAAAGTCAGAATCAAAATAAAATGCTCATTTTATCAAAATGAATTACTCAGAATTTTGGCTTGCAAGAAAATGCAACTTTTTATTTTGTTTTTATTTGGTTCTGGAATGGAAGAAATTATGAAGCTGCCCGTGAAATGAAGAAACTGATCCTGCACTGAAGATAAAGGGACTCTGGGGGTATAGCTACACTAGGGAAGGACTTTATCATTTCTAGCTCTAGTAGACACCAGTGCTAGCACTGATAGAGCTAGCATGCTCAGGATAGGAGTCTAGCTGAGCTAGTATGAGTGGGGTTAGGGATTAACTGCCTAAGTTTGTCCTTTGGATCTCAGATAGGATCATACTCAGGAGGGCTAGTTCTCCTGCCACTTCTACTGCCACAGCCTCACTTCCAGCTTTTAGGACTGGTTTGATCAGAGCTGTGGCAGGTACATATATGTGAGCTGGAAATGGCACCATCTCCACTGTAAACATACCCTGAGTAGCTGTAAAGATAGAATCACAGAATCCAAGAACTAACTGGAAGGAAATGTGAAAGGTCATCAAGTCCATGCTGCCCAGGACTTGATGTATCCTTTCACAAAACTGGAGTCATGGTGGCAAATTTTGTGCAACCCAGGAATGGGAAGGGCCAAAGTGGTGGTTGGGGCACGTATGCAGCATTTGGCAATGAGGCTTAAGTGGGTTTCAGATGGCTCCATTTTGGAGCAGCAGTATGGTGGGTGGCTGAGCTAGCTTGTGTTATTCTTCTCTCTGCTGTCAGGATCTTCATGGCCTTTCTGCTGTGCCAGGTCTGCTCCATTCCCTTCCTTTCTCCAGTCCCAGTATGTCTTGGGAAACTAAAGATGGATTTTTTGTCTTTGGCAAATGAAAGCATTGTATAATGTGAATCCTGTTGTGGATGACAAATATAATAATCATACAAGCATACATCCACTGTGATTCAATAAGTAATTTCCATGCCATTACTTTAAAATATATTCCATTTAACTCTGTCATGATTTAAAGCAGTGTTTCTTAAACTTTTTAAGACCGAGGAACACCAAACAATACTTTTTTTTTGAGGAACACTAAGGATTTTTTGGTTGGGCAAAAAAAAAAAAAAAAAAAAGAGGTCGCCTGCCCTTTTAAGGATGGCCATTTTGAACTCTGTTGTTCTCCACAGCACACCTCTGACTGCCTCGAAGCACATCGGTGTGCCACAGAACAGAGTTTAAAAAACGCTGATTTAAAGTCACTGATATAGAGGCGTGTTTTGGTTACTAGTCTAAAACAATTAACAAATTTGGACATTTCATTCAAAATATGGGAAATGCATGCTTTAAGAATTTGAAAAATCTGAGGATCACATTCAGGAAACACAGAAAGGCCACCTGTGAGGTGAAAACTGCAGCTATAGTGAAGAATGCAAAAAATGACTTTAGTCTTTATTTTACAAAGTCAGTCAAGTCTTTAGTGAACAGTTATTTAAGTATAAAAGATAAAATACCTAGTAGAGAATACACAGTCTATTCATCTGTGAGACCAGAGAACTAGTGCTAATGAGGCCATCATTCACCTAAGTCACAGCACTAAACAAAATACATAATTCAGATATTTAGGAAAACTGACCGTTTTCAGAAGAAGTATAGTAATAAACATGGCTTAAGCATCCAGACTGAATTTTATCTCCACTGCTCAGATCAGGGTTCATATCAGTGGTAGAAAAGGGATAGTAGCAAGCAGACAACTCAATAGCTTTATAAGCAACACTGTTCCAGAAGCAGCCATTCATGTGCTTAGTTTTTTTGGTTCATGAAGATAGTCTGTGCATTTATTTTTTCTGATTTTCTGAAACTAAACTCTTTTTTGTATATTTAAGTCTATGACATAGGTGGCAGGATAGCTGGAATAGTTAGCAGCTGAGTTTCTCCAATGTACTTCATTGCAATTTCAAGTACATAAAACATTAACTGGTGAAACATCGTGTGAAGTATTAAACATTAGAGTCAGAATTTTTTACAGTGTATTCACTAGAGCTGAAAGAACCTACAAATATTGTTAGCCTTCGCTCACAGTATGTTTGATTTAGACAGCTTCTGAAATAATCAAAAGCTTCAGCAATAAAGGAATCCAAAAATATATTAAATGAATAGGCTTCATCTAGATCCTCAGCTTGTAAATCACATTATTTTAGACACTTTGGCTGCGTCTAGACTGGCAAGATTTTGCGCAAAAGCGGCCACTTTTGCGCAAAATCTTGCCGCCTGTCTACACTGGCCGCGAGTATTTGCGCAAGAACACTGACGTTGTACTGTACAAAATCAGTGCTTCTTGCGCAAATATTCTGATGCTCCCGCTCAGGGATAAGCCCTCTTGCGCAAGTATTCTTGCGCAAGAGGGCCAGTGTAGACAGCAACATTAATTTCTTGCGCAAGAAAGCCCGATGGCTAAAATGGCCATCGGAGCTTTCTTGCATGGATGCTTTTGCGCAAAAGCACATGCCAGTGTAGACGCTCTCTTGCACAAATACTTTTAACAGAAAAACTTTTCCGTTAAAAGTATTTGCACAAAATCATGCCAGTCTAGACGCAGCCTTTATGCAATGCTTAAGTGGGTGTAAGCAGCTGCAAAGGGGAGTCAGTGAGGTCTTTCAACTTCCTTTGCAGTTTGGGGCATGGGTCACTTGCAGGTTTTACCTAATGTAATTGATGGATTCCTGTAAGTTGAAGTTTTTAGAGCATGATCTGAGGACTTCAGTAACTCAGCTAGAGGTTAGGTGTCCCACTTACAGAAGTGGGCAGCTGAGGTTCTGTGGTCTGAGATGTGCAGGAGGTCAGACTAGATGATCATGATGATTTCCTTTGACTTTAAAAGTATTAGTTTTTCTAAAATGTAGTTTGTTTGAACCTGTCCATCTATACCTATTGAAGCCAAAGACATTTGGCTGGTTTGAATAGCTTCATACTTTGTTCTCATATTCCAAAATCTGATTTTCATTCCTAATCTGGCCTTTAATTTTCAGAATGTGGGTTTCTTTATGAGTTTGGCTAATGCCCACCAAATGCTCCACCTGAAGTAGAGTTCTTGTTCAAGCCTCTTGCATACTGATTTGGTTACTGTCTGTTATTTCTGTAGAAAGTTTGTTTTTACAGAGTGGGATTACCAGCTCCATGAACATTTAACCACATCTCTTTAATCATTATTTGGAACTGTCCACATATGGACACTCCCCTCACCTCACCCATTACCCAAAGAACACACTTGGTACTTCAGATTTGTGCTGATCGGCCACATGGCTACTTAGCACATGGCATGCTAGTGTAAGCAGGGGCTGAACTACTGCTTGCTATCAGCCAGCTAAAAGGAGAGAGCTGCCCTGTGGGTGGGTATGCTCACTCAAATTGTTTAGCTCTGCAAGATAATTAACTGTTAACTGTTGATATGTAAATACAGCTCATGCTCGGATGGGGAAGGAATCCGAGGTGTGGTTATGTAAATGCAATTCAGCCAGGGCTGATGGTGGATCGGTTGTTAGAACGGAATGTGATGTATTGTATCTAATTTGGGCAGTTGTGGGGATCACAAGTCATGCTACCCCTAAATGTGGGAACTGTAAAATATGACACCAGTGCTTGCAGGAGAGACACCATTCTAAGAGGTCTCAGATGAACAGGCCTCCTCCCTCCCCCCTCCAAAACTGAGTGAACTGAGTTGGGAGGGAGGGGGAGAGAAAGGGCTTGAGCCAGCCTGCTTCATGCCTGCCAGGTGTGAGCTGTAAGACTGGTTCAACTTGCCTCTTTCCCCTATTGTTTTAAGGATAGACCTGAAGCAGACTCCATCAGGAGTCTTTTTGCTGGTCCAGTGGAAGCTGGAATATTTTGCCAGCCTAGGTGGTGGCTAAAGAGTTGAAATCACTAAGGTTGTGTCTACATTGCACGCTTCTTACGCAAGAATGGCCATTCTTGCGCAAAAACTGCATGCGTGTTCTTGCGCAAATAAATTTACAGGATAGCGTCAGAAAACAGGACTTCTTGCGCAAGAGCTCTGACACTGTATCAGGAAGAAGCCTTCTTGCAAGAGGCCAGTGTGGACAGGCAGCCAAGAGTTTTTGCGCAAGAACTGGCCTCCCAGGAAAAAAAGCCAAGTGGCCGCTTGGACGCTCCATACCCGCACTCCCAGCTCCTTACTTCCTGGTTGCCAGACCCCTCCCCCCCCTTAAAGCCACACACAGCCTGCAGAGTCCGCGCGGCAACCAGCAGCACAGCCAGCAGCTGCTCTGCCCTGCTGCACCCATGAACCCCCCAGAGATGTCTGCTCCAGAGGGACACTGAGAGCCTGCACCCTCCTCCCAGCAGCCACCCCAAGGCTCCCAGCAGGCCCAGAGAGGCACAAAGGTCCCAGTCAAAGGTCGAGTCCCTTCTGGACCTGTGGGCTGAGGAGGAAGCCCTCCGCGACCCCCGTGCCCGTCGCTGCAATGTGGACATTTTTAGCTGCATGGCCCAGGTGCTCTCTGAGAAGGGACATCCGGCCCGGACCCTTGAACAGGTCTGGGCTAAGGTTAAGGAGCTGTGCTTGGGCTATGTCTGGGCCACCGAGGGCCAAGGGGCAGGAGCCAACACCTGCCCCCACTACAACTGCCTCCATGGCATCCTGGGGGAGATGGCTGTGGAAGGACCCTTGGTGCCTGTGGACACCGGCCTGCACCCCCCAATCACCAGACCAACTGACCTGGAGAAGGAGGGTGACCTGCCCACTGGGTCCGGGTTGGAGGACCTCGAGCCAGTGGTCAGCAGCCAGGACGTCTCCCGGGCTTCATCTGAGGCCAGTGAAGGATCCTCCGGTGAGTGTTGCGCTTCTCACTTGCAAGGGCGGGGGGAGCCGGGTGCCCGGGGGGGGGGGAGGGGGGAGGGGGAAGGGAGCGTCACTCAGGCAGTTCAAGCTGCACGCTGTGTAGCAGTACACAGCACGTGCAACCTCGTGCAGCCTGACTTGTGTGGCATGTGGACGCAGCAGGCAGCTCCAGGGCATTCCTGGGACCCTGCTGCTCATACACGTCCTGCCTGGAGGGGGATGGGGGATGCCGACTGGAAGCAGCCAAGGCCCCAAAAGCTCAGGCCAGACCCCACACCTCTCAAAGGGTAACACACACAGACAGCACGCAGCCTTGTCTGGCCAAGTGACACAGAAGCTGCTCCTGGGATAACCGCAGCGAGCCAGCCCTGTGAGCATGGCCCCCACAGAGCCCCTCGGCTGCTCCTGGCCCCTAGGCTGCCCCCGAGGGAAGCCCCTCACTGCAGCCACACACTTCCCTGGGCTACTTGTGTGAGGGCTAGCAGGAGGGGAAGCAGTTGGCCTGGGCCTATGGCCACTTGAGTTTTGCTGCAAGGACGGTATACTCTCCAGTCACCCTGGCTCTGTCTCCAAGGACATCAATTGACAGGGGTCCGAGAACCCAGACCTCATCTGTCACACTTGCTCCCATGCAATGTGGGGATGTGTACGCAAACATGACTACAGCATCAATGGTGTGTTGCTCATAGACAGTGACAACAGTCAAAGCCATGTGCTCTTCCTTGGGGAGGCAGTGTGCACAGTGCAATGCAGACACACAAAAGAACACGAGCGTAAGAATGTCCAGACTGGGTCAGACCCAAGGTCCATCTAGCCCAGTGTCCTCTCTGCCAACAGGGGTCAGTGTCAGGTGCCCCAGAGGCGGTGGACTGAAAACAATGATCAAGTGATTTGTCTCCTGCAATCCATCTCTGGCCTTTGACAAACAGTGGCCAGGGACATCATTCCTTACCCCCTAGCAACTAATAGCCTGTTATGGACCTCACCTCCATGAATTTATCTAGCTCTTCTTTAAACTCTGTTATAGGCCTAAGCCTTCACAGCCTCCCCTGGCAAGGAGTTCCACAGGCTGACACACCACATGCCAAGTGGCCAGGACACAGACAAGGGGTCTTAATTCACAGTGATGTCTCCCAAGGGTTATAATCCATGGAGGATCACTTTACTCCAGGGGGAGTCCTGTATGTAAACATACACACAGGGGACTGATTAGGCCCAAGCCACAGTAGTGTGCTGTCACCTGCGCTCTGGGCGGAGGGCACGGGGTGCAGGGAGAGTGTGGGCAGGGCTGCCTGACCGCCTCATAATTTTCTGTGTTCTCTGCAGCAGGACCACCCAGGAGTGAGGGACCCTCCAGCCCTGCGGCGGCGGCACCACCAACAACCCAGGCACCAGTCCGGCGGGCTAGGTGGTGGGACTAGCTCCTCCAGCGGCACATCCAGGCCATTGAAAGGATCGAGGCGGCAGTCAGCAGAAAGATCGAGGCTGACCTGGAGTAGCGGCAGCAGGCAGGGGGGCACTTTCTGCAGTGGTGCGACCGGCTGTGAAAAGTGATTACCACCCTGACATCGCACATCAGTCATGCCGTGCACTACGGCATGACCTTGCCACATCCACGTGCCCTCCCTGCCATGCTCATGCCCCCTCCAGCCGCTCCTCCAGCCACTGCCATGCCCCCATCTGCTGCACCCTGTCCTGCCCACATCCCCGTGCTGCCTGCCCCGACCTGGCCTGAAGGATGGCGAGGCCTCCGCACCCGCAAAGGCACTGGCAGGAGCCGCCCTTCCCAGCAATAGCTCCCCCTCCCAGTTCAGAGCCCCTTCCTCCTCCCCCTCCCAGTTCAGAGCCCCTCCCACTGCCCACCCTTCTTCCCTATTGTAAATACAAATAAAAGTTTTCTGCTGTTTGAACAAAAAACAGTTTTGTTTATTGGGAGGTGAGGAAAGGAGGGGGGAGGGAAGGGTTGGGAATGGGAAGGAGATGTAGATAGGAGACAGAAGCGACCCTACTGTGGGGCCTGGGAGAACATGTCCTTCAGGGCCTCCTGGATGCGCACCCCATCGTGGTGTGCCTGGTGGATGGCGGCTGTGCGGGGCTGTTCAAATGCCCAGCCCTCAGCTGCCATCCACGCCGGGAGGAAGGCCTCCCCCTTCCGCTCCACGATGTTGTGGAACACACAACACGCTGCCACAACGTCAGGAATGTTCTGCTCACCCATCTCAAGACGGGTGAGCAGACAACGGAAGCGCGCCTTCAGCCGTCCAAAGGCGCACTTGACCTGGTTGCGGGCCCGGTTCAGGTGGTCATTGAAACATGCCTGGCCGGGGTCCATCCGTCCTGGGTAGGGCAGCCTCAACCAGGACATGAGGGGGTAGGCCGCATCCCGCACAATGCAGAGAGGCATGTGGACATTCCCTGTAAATTCCCACTGGGGGAAGAAAGTGCCCGCCTCCATCCTGCGATGCAGGCTGGAGTTACGGAGAATGCAGGCATCGTGTGCCCTGCCAGACCACCCCACATAAATGTCTGTGAAGCAGCCACGGTGGTCCACGAGGGCCTGGAGCACCATGGAGAAGTACCCCTGGCGGTTAATAAAATGGGCCGCTCAATGTTCCAGGGCACGGATGGGGATGTGGGTCCCATCCATGGCTCCCCGCAGTTGGGGAACCCCAGGGCAGCCAAGTCAGCCACCGCTGCATCCATGTCCCGCAGGCGGATGACTCTCTGGAGCAGGATGTCATTGATGGCATGGACAACCTGCAGAAGAGCACACAGAAACACAGAGAACGCACCGAATGAGGCAGGGTAGGTGCATAAACCCTTGGGGTGGGGGTGACCACCCCCCTGTGATGCCCTCTGATGCCCTCTGCCCCCAAACACACCAGGGCGCCCTCGCCCCACAGCCCCCCACCCCATACCAACAGGCCTGTGTGAGGCAGGGATGGCAGAAGTCTCTGGGTGATGGGGCTCCCCCACTCCCTTCCACCCCCTCAGCCTGGAGTCTTCCCTTTCCCCAGGCAGGGAGTGCAGCACCCACCCCAGACTTACCTGCATCACGACAACACCGACTGTGGACTTGCTCACCCTGAACTGGTGTCCCACCGAGCGGTAGGTGTCCTGGATGGCCAGCTTCCAGAGGACGATGGCGACCATCTTGTTCACAGGGATGGTGGGCCGCAGCTGGGTGGTACATCTCTGGAGCGCAGGGGCAAGCCAGGCACACAGCTCCAGGAACCTCTGCTTTCGTATTCTGAAGTTCCGGAGCCACTGCTGGTCATCCCATTGCTCCAGGACCAGCTGGTCCCACCTGTCGGTACTGGTGTCCAGTCTCCAATATCGCCTCTCCACAGTCAGGTGGGGATGCCACAGGGACACCACCGCATCTGGGCAGAGGGAGTCCAGAGTGAGCTCGGTCTTGAGCTCCTGCAGGAGTAGCGCAGCAGCCTGGATCAGCAGCTGCAGGCACTCCAAGATGGCCGTGTGGGACCAGAGCAGGCACAGGGCCATCCCTGGCTCCATGGCACAGCAATGAGAAGGCCAAATGCACAAAAGGCACAAGGGCACAAAGCTGTGGTGTCTAATAAGGCAGAGGGCAATCACAGCTAGAACTGCTACAGCTTTCAGTCCCTACAAGAGGTCCCAAAGCATGCAGCAGGAGAGAAATGGCTGTCCAGGGAGATCCCTTTAAGCATGCGTCTCAAAGGAGCTCCAGCCCTGCCCCCGGAAAGCTCTGGTGCCCTTTTGCCCGCTCCAAAGTCGTTCCAGGGTGAAGTGTTTGTGCAAGAGCATCCCACAAGTGTGGACGCTCTCTTGCGCAAAAGCGCATGGCTTTTACGATGCGCTGTGACCAGTGTAGACACTCTCTTGCGCAAAACTGTTTTTGCGCAAGAAGCATGCAGTGTAGACATAGCCTAAGAGCTGAAGTCACTGGTTTGGCCTGGAGCCAGACCCATTGCAGCCAGCAGGATTACTGGCAGGAGCAACCGGCAGGTGTCCAGTAGGAGTGGCGGCCAGCGGAGCGACTGGCGGGAACAACCAGCAGGCGGTCAGCAGAGTGGCTGGCGGGAACAACTGGTGGATGGCTGGTAGGAGTGGCGGCAGGCGGTCAGCAGAGTGGCTGGCGGGAATGACTGGCGGGTGGCCGGTAGGAGCCATGGAAGGCGGCGCCAGCAGACCACAGGAGCAGCACAAAGGTGGTATGGCCTCAGGTTCAATGAGTGGAGTCATCAGGGTGATGTGTCATGGTCCGCACTGACTGGACAGAGCTGTAAGTGGGGCGTTTGAAGTGGGGTACGGAGAAAGTTTGGGTAAGTGAATGGAACCCTTACCTTGTTGGACTAGAAGCCTGAGGGGCAAAGGACATTGTTCAGTCCATTGCTCATGGGGGGTTAGGAACTAAGTTTGTGGTATTTTTCCAAGCTAATGCCATGTAACTTCTCTCCCTCTTTCATTAAAAGTTTCTTTTCTACACTCAGACTCTGTGCTTGCGCGTGGGGAAGCATTGCCTCTCAGAGGCTCCCAGGGGTGTGTGAATTTCCCAGGCTACTGGGTGGGAGCTCGAGCCGGTTCTGTGTGAGATGGATGAAAAGGGACCCCTAGATATTGAATCTGGCCCTGGCTGCTGCTGGCACTACCCAGCAGAAGGGTTACACTAGTATGCTGTAGATCTATTCCCTGCTTGCCACATACTAACTTTCCATCTAGATAAGTCCTAAGGCTCAGAAGAGTGCTTCTTCAGAAATTCTCTCATGTATCACATTTTGTTTTACTATCTAGATTGCTATCTGACATTTCCAAATGTAAGAGCTTTTGTGTAGGAAAATAATAGAAAGAAAATGTGAAAGTCCCCACGTGCATGCATGCACACACATGCATTCAAGTTCTTATTGCTTATACTTTTGTGCTATCTTTGTTTGAGGAATAGTTACAGCATGCTTCTTTTACGAGTGGTGGACTTATGCTAACAAACCAGCTTGGCTTTTTAAAGAAAATAAAAATCATTATGTTGAGTATGAATTGGATATAATTGTCCCCTACTTTAGCTTATTCAAATTTACATGTCAAGAAGACCTATTTGTAAGAAACATGGAATTTAAAATAGGTCCACTTCATTGGAAGTTGTATGCATTGGAAGTTTCACTGGCTTGAAAGTCAGTCAGAGCTGGCATGTGTCTTCCTTAACATTTTTTTTTTAAATCAATAGAACAAGTTCTCTAGCTTTTCACCTCATTGCAGAATCTTCAAGATGTGTATAAAGGCCCTGAACTGGAACCCAGAGGCGTATTTTGAACTAGGGTATTTTGCCTGGCAGCTTTATATGCTGCTGTTATGCCATTAGGCTTCTTAAACTATAATTATTAAAGTACATTAGTACAAAAAAGGTGGCAAACCTACAGAGCTCATTTAAGAAGAGACTATCATAATTAAAAATACAGATTATCATCTATGGAATTCAGCTTCAGCTAATTTAAATCCACGCTGGTTAATACTTACATCCTGCTTTTTCAGAAACTACAGAAGCGGGCTAATCTTCATGCTGCAGGCAAACCTGATTAAAATCACTCCTGTAGAGAAGTTTGTTTCATAAACTAAGTTGTTGAGTGTTTATGAGAATAAAAATGTTTACAATCTACAGTATGTGTGTTAAATGTGACTATATAACTCCAGTTGGCCTCTTGCCCTCAATTTAAAAGCATTTCCTTCGGAACCACACAGTACATTGTTTTAATATGTGTTTGAGCTAATCATTAGGATCTCAGAATTACTTGTACCTGTAGAGTTATTACTGCTTCTTATTATTTAAAGCACAGTCTACAAAAAAGATATGATATTGTTAGAAATAGAAAAGGAATTAACCCCTGTTTACAATTGTGAACCTTCTTGAAGACTTATAAAATAGAGATAATTTTTGTACGATTGTATTATCACGCTCAGGTTACCTTGTGTTCTCCAACTCTCATTTACACGGACCTTCCAAGTTAGGCTCAAGATGAGTGAATATGTAACTCTCTCTCCTCTGTGGTCTTTTTGTCCACCATAATAAGCTCAGCTGTAACATTCACAACAATCAATGTGTTTTGCTACTTCAGCCAGAAAAACAGACATTTTATATAATAAATTCAAACTATTGATGGGAAGCTAAAGTGTAACTAAATCTAGGAAAAATCTTTATGTAATCTCCATGGTACATTGTCTATGGAAAAAGCTCTTTGTTAGCATGTATCTATAAACACTTCCATGGAAAAGTCAGCCCCAAATGTTAGTCTTATTTAGTACAGTATAGTTCATTTTCTTGTGTGTGTAAAGGATTTCAGCTTAAAATTTCCTTTCCGTTCTTCTCCTTTTACTATATTATTTAGTGGCCGTGATTTTTACAATATCAAAATGTTCCAGAAATCAACTGATTCACCCATTCCGCAATCACAATAAATAGACCACATTGAGAAAGTATTATGAAAATGTTTGTTTTCCAAAAGTTTCCTCATTAATTGAAAATTTCATGGCTGAAATGGATTTGTTACAATACACACCTAATATTCAATACCCTGAATCACAAGAAAGGCCTACCTTTCACTAAAATTTCCACTGCAATTCTCATTGAAATCCCTGGGACTACTTGTATGAGTGCAGATTTGAAGGATCAAAATCCTATGTAATTGCCATTTTCAATGATGATTATAGTTACAAACTGGACAATCCCATGTGTAGCTACCCAGCTTTTCATATAATCTTGTTTTGTTGCTCCTAGCTGTCTCATACAGCAGCCCTTAGTAGTCAAAATTAATTTAATTTATCTCCCCAGAGTGGCTTTTGTCTTCTTCAGTTTGATTCCCTATTGCAAGCTCATTTAGCATTGTCAAAATTAATAATTATACCTACCCTTCGCCATTTTCTCTTAGAGCATTGTGTACTCCTTTTGCCCTTCTGTTCCACCCTGTAGGTCAGTTTTTGCCCTAAACCCTGCCAGCAGTCATAATTGAAAGCCTTTCTTTTCAAACACATTGGTGGGCTGGTTTCAAGATTGCATTAATTTTTCCAACAGGTTGCCAGGTGACTTGCATTTTCATCTTCATTTTCTTTCCATGATTGCCACACTGCAAAGTAAAGTCTGCCCAAGGGAAAATGTCCCTTTGAAGATTAAATTAAAGCTTTCCATGTATTAAGTTATTCTCTTGATCATGCAAGCTAGGATCTGAATAAAATTAGTCTTCCACATACTCATCATCTCTGCAAAAAAGGTCAAAATATGCCCCCAGATATAGGTATCTATAACTCCCTTTTGAGTTAGATGGGAGTTATGTAGGTTACTATCTGATGAGAAAACTTGCCTGTAACATGTTAAGCATTCTCTCCAGATCCTTAACAAAAATACAAGCACAAGTAGGTTTCACATACTTTCTATTTATCTCCACTATAGTATCACCCATCACCAATATTTACCATTCAGTATTGTTTGTTGAGTATTCAGTGAATAGCTGAGGAAGGTGCTTTCTTGATTAAATTATTTCCCCTTTCTTCATATTCCCATTTACTTTAGAATCCACTCTCATTTATATTGCTGGTACCCTAGATTTCACAAATGCAATTCAGATATGCTTTGATCCTGCAGATGTTTTCAGATTAGTCTTTGGTTCCACTCAGTTAAACCATGGGTCATCCATAAAGCCAAGGCAGATGCTTTCCCCACATTGAAGAACAATGCAAGGTCTCGATTCTGCATTGTACAGCACAAAGGTAGACTACCATGCCCATGAGGAGGATAGCAGGCCTGTGGCACCCTTCTTAAGGAGAAGGGATAGGACTGTTTGTCACTATCTATTCTTATTTCATCCCAAATCACTACCTTCCCAAATTGTCCAGTTTGCATGTGGAGACTAAGGTAAATCCGCCAAGCTAATTTCTATTTGTGACCTAAATGAGGGTTTCATTTTAGTTCTTCTGGGGTGAAATGTTAATGCAGTAGCTTACTCAAACAGGTAGTCTTCAGGTTTCAGGAGAGAACCTGCTCGGAGCAGATGGCCACCAGTCAAGCACCACTGTGATAAGGGCACAGGTCCACAGACTGTGCATCTCCCAGTGAAGACAGTTTGCTCACATATGGTAGCCATTGCTAGACAATTCATATGGGCCACTGGGTTTTTTCTTGAACTAGGTGGCTATTCTGGCATTATACTGCTGTAAAATAAGAATAACCTTTTAGCTTGTATATTATAGGACATGTTGGCTCTGTTTGTGGATTGTGTAGCGGAACGGCTGTTTAGAAACCTCGCTAAAGGCTAAATTTACTCCACTGCATTCAGGGGGCAGAATACATAGTTTCTTTCTTTTTTTTCCTTCACACAATATTTCTTGAGAGCTGCAGGATCAGACATGCTTCTAGTATGCCATGCAATGCTAGGTGGCAATATGTGGCTTAACAAATTTGCTGGTAATTCTTAGTTCCAAGGAGATGTGGCCTAGCACTTGGGAGCCAGCATCCCTGTGTGCATGCTATGATTGGCAGTACTGGTTAGGGATGTTAATATTTGCTTCTCGTTTGTGAAGCAGCAGTATGGTGCACTCTGGACATGGGTTCTCACCTATCCTAGTCCACCTTGAGCCATCCTCCTTTGCACTTAGTCAAGACCAGCAAAGACCACTCAAGAACTTCTGTAGCTGGTACAATTATGGGCTGGATTTTGTCCTAAGTGGCTTAAGCCCTGATGAAACTGCCATTAAAATCAACAGCAGTGTTTAGATCAACTCCAATGGGAGCTGGATCAGGTTGTTTTTCAGAACCTTGAAAAACAGTTTTGAAATGATCAATTAAAAATTACTTGGATGTGAGATGTATTCGATTTCTGAATATAGCACATCATTTAGAATTGAATTTGAGACCTTCACTGTGATCTCAGTCAGTATTTTGATAACCATTTCTGAATATGGTGAATGCTTTGCTTAAAATACAAATACAAACCAGGGAGTAAGTAGTGCTCAAATGTCGCAAATTTCTTTTCATCTACCATTCTGCAAATCATTTGTAGCAATCTCCACCTATTACAAGTTAAATATTATCTACTTTGTGTCCTATATTTCTATATAGGAGTAGGGCCACTAACATGATACTTGGCAAAGAAAATACGCTGTCTGCATTTGGGAAAATGTATTTGTGTAAGCATCCTTCTGTAAAAGGTGTATTTAAACCCACCTCAGTGGACATGCTAGCAAGATAAATTTCTTCTCAAAGGATCAGGCACTTCTTAAAAATACAAAATATAATCATTGTTCATAATGCATCCATACAAAGACTCTAGGTTGATAACAGGAAAGGATGATGTGCTTCATTCCTCACCCTCTTATTAATTCTACTCAGTATCAATTTAATTGCATGGTATGATGCAGTAGTCTTGTTTAATGGCAAATGTAGATTTTAACATAGAAACTAGGTCTATTTACACCGTAAAAAACAATAAATTTTAACTATTTCACTAGTATTTAATTTACACTGTGAAAGTGCATTTTGAGTTTGTGTTCTACAACCAGATTGTGAAGGGACATAAGTAAGCTATTCAGGGGAGAGCAGAAGCCTCCCTATCCCTTTCCAAGGCCTTGTTTTGAAGGATGGAAGGGCTACCACATTGGAGTGCCTCTGGGGTACACAGTGCTCCACAGAGGGCACAGCGGAATGATGAGAAGGAAAAGCCTACCAATTCACTGGAAGCTTGAGGTTCATCTGGCTCTGCTGGACCCCTCAGAAGGACTCTGCATATTGAGGAATGACCTTCCCAAGTTGGGTGTGACTCTGTCATGCTGACTGTGGCCAAACCCAAAGTTTATGCTGATATTATTATTTGAGAAGTGAAAATTATGAGAACCCCATCCAGGGAGCAAGATTTTAAAATGTTAATAAATCGCCTAGCTCTGAGAATGTGACCAAAGCCCATGGGAATTGTTTCACTCCAAAGTCACTTCCCATTCTTGTCTCTTTCTTTAAACAAACCAAAATAAAAATATATTTTGCTTTTTTTAAAAAAATAGCAAAACTCCATGAGATTTTCACTTTATCATGCAGAAGGGGGAAAAGTAAATTCCAAAATTCTCACTTGTTAACATGAGGTTTCTGTGCAGTTCTCCCCTGGGTGCTACAGTTTAATGACACTAGGAGCTGCACCCCACCCTCAGACACTACACTTGGCAACCCCCGTCTCTCTGGGGGTAGGCAACCCTGGCTCTGCCCATGGTTGCTGGGGAGAGCAAGGCAAAGGTGTGGCAGCCCTGGCCTACCTCCTGCCCTTGTCCGAGGCCACACCAGCCCCAGCTACACCACACCCCTGGGACACTGGTGAGGACTGAAGCTGCACCTGCCCCCACTCTATTCCCTCCCCCCTGGCCACTGGGGAGGGCCAAGGCTGAATCAGCCACATCTCTACTTCCTCCCCCCCAGCTCTACCTCCTCCCCAACCACACCACCAGCCTCATCAGTCCTGGCTCTCTCCCTCCCCAGCCACCGGGGTGGGCAAGGCTTCACCAGGCAGGTTATCCCCTTACCGCTGGGGAGAGGGATCTGGGCCGAGACCTCACCAGGCAAGCCAGGCTGTCTCCCCACAGCCACTGCAGGGCATGGGGAGGGCAGCTGAGGCCTTGCCGGGCAGGCCGGGCTCTCTCCCCGCAGCCACCAGGGGGCTGAGCTGGGCCAAGGCTGTGGCGTGGTAGGCCCGGCTGGCCCCCTGGAGCACTGGGGAGGGGCAAGGAGGTAGGCCGTGTGGCTCCTGTCCCCCCCCCCATCCCGAGCACTGTGGAGAGGGGAGGGGATAGGAGGCTGGCGGGACACAGAGTGATAGGATGATGTCACTCTGTCATCCCATAGGAAAAGTTTTTTTTATATTTTCAGAGAGATGTGTAACTGTAGCAATTGACTTCACGAGACATAAAGGATCTGATGACAAAGGGATCTGGGATTGGCTGATCCCCGTCTAGACTACCGCGCTGTGCCGACAAGCAGCTGATCGGCACAGCGCAGCGGCCATTTTGATGTAAATGAAGCAGTGATTATTTAAATTGCTGCTTCATTTCCCTTTGTCGAGTTCACTCATCTACATGGCTCCATCAGTGGAGCCATGTAGTCTAGACACACCCTCAGTGTGGACGCGCTATTTCGAAATAACAAAATGCTATTTCAAAATGCATTTTGTGTGTAGATGCGTTATTTCTTAATAAGCTATTTCAAAATAACTATTTCGAAATAACACTGTAGTGTAGACATACCCATAGAACATAACTCTGCCTTTGGCTAAAAAGGTTTTTTTCCTAAACTCAGCAAGTTTGGCAACTGAATGCAGGGTTTAAATGGTAGTCGAGGAGTTGCTTTGATGAAAATGCATCAAGGGTTATCTTTAGAGCCCAGAGTGGATCAAAACTGATATCCACATCTGCAGCTGTAGCAGCAAGAATGAGTGGTGGATATCCGCATCCACAGATGTGCATAGCTGCAGCTATAAAGTCGATCTGCAAGACTCTAGCTGTTTTCCTCAAACACCAGTTCACATCACAAATCCACCACAAAATGTGGCATTCAGGAGAATACAGCTGGGGTACACCAGGTACAGTGTATAGTTTAGAGTGGAGATGCATTGCTAGAGCTGCGTGTGAATGCTTATAGGACAATCCCAACAACAGAAACCCTTCACTTTCCCAAGTATGTATTTTACAATAGTATTGTACTATGATAAACACCAGCAGCTACTGACGATACGTTTAACATCAATACAATTGTTAATCTAATAGCTGCACCAGCAAAGGTCTTATGCATGAATCAATAGGGTACATGGTATTTCATAGAATCATAGGCAAAATTCTGGATTATCTAGTGTGATCTTTTTTGCCCTTTATTTCCCCATGGGTCAGTAGCGTCTCTCAGAAAATCATAGTAAAGGTGCTTCTAGAATTCACACTGCACTGAAAATGGTTACTCCATGATGCAGTGACCTGGTTTCTAGAATGGCTGCCTTCAGAAGTGGTTCCAATTCACACTTATTCTGAGGGGCTTTATACTGGGAAAAGGGTGAGGTCCACGGAGCAGCATTTGAATCATTTCTAATCACTGAAGAACACAATCCAGAAGCACAACTAGAAATCAGTCTCTTAATTCCAGAAAAAAACTTGGAACAGGAACATATTTTTAAAACTGGCATGAAAGTAGAGATTTTAGCTTGGTGATATTTCTAAAATGATAAAGCACAGATTTAATATAAGGTAGCATAAAACACTAAATTATAACACATAGGGTGTGTCTAGACTACATGGCTCTGTCGACAGAGCCATGTAAAGTAGTTTACCTGACATAGTCAATTTAAATAATCCCCGCTTCATTAAAATAAAAATGGCCGCTGCACTGTGCCAACAATCAGCTGATCTGGCACAGCGCGGCAGTCTAGACGTGGATCAGTTGACAAGGGAAGCCTTTGTCAACCGCTCCGGTAAACCTCGTTTCACAAGGCATAACGGAGCGGTCGACAAAGGGGGGGGCAGAGCCGCGAATGCATCGCACGCCCGCTGTCTGGGGCGCAGGAATGGCTCGAGCCGACCCTGCCTCTACTTTGGAGTCCGTTACAGGATTTCTGGTAGAAAAGGAATGGCGGAAGACTCACGCCATGTGTGGAGCTAATGGAGAAAAACAGCGTGAGACGGCTGCTGTGCATGTGTGGCATGGAAAGGCACTGCTAGGCTAAATATCTCTGATTGCCAATGCGAGGACGTACCGACACTGGGATGGAGCACCCACAGGGACAAACATTTTGAAAAACCATCATTACTGCACAGTGTGAGTAACTTCGTCTTGTCATCCCAGCTGACTTTATTTGAATCCTCAACCTATTCAATTCACTGCTCAGGGAGCTGAATCAAATCCATGACATTTAATACAGATAATGAATAACCAAATAAACAGAAACAGCAAACAATCAAATGTTGCGCTTTTTGGCAACAATAACAGTTGACTATTTGGAACAATACAGACATACTTCCAATCAATGTCTATTATTATTTATTAGCATATTAGTAGGGCTCTGCATGAATACAAAATTGGTATTCGCAACTGCATCTGCAAAAATAACCCACAGATATCCACATCCACATTCATGGATGTGGATACTTGTGGATATTCACAGGTTTACAGGGCTCTCTAACTTATTGTAGCATCTAGAGTTCCCAGTCGTGGAGCAGGCAGTAGGTGCTGTACAAACATGTAACTGCCTGGAGAACTTTCAGTCTAAGACAAGATACAGTAGGTAACTGCAATAAAGAAAGGGAATTAAGAAAACAATGAGATAATTATACTAGTTGGTATGACAATTAGTGGTTACAACACACCAGCTGCCTAATCATTCATTTTAAAAATAAACATTATAGCTCAAGACAATTTAAGGAGGAGGTTGAAGAAAGCAAAGAGGTGCCTTATCAGATGTCTACAGAGAAGTCACTCATGTATAGAGAGGATGAAATGAGAGAAAGAAAAAAAAAATAGGGCCATGAAGCCTAGGTATTATTGACAAAACTGAGCCAAGAGTTGTCAACTTGGCAGCATACCAGAGGTGATAGGGGAGGTAGGATAGGCCAGAAAGCGTTTTAAAAAGTAAAGACAAGCAGTTTGTGTTTGGGGTGCTGGAGATGGCGGAACTAACGGAAAGAAAGACACAGAGAGTAGGGATGTGTTTAATTTGATGAGCTAGGAAAATGATCTGTGTCTTCCAACAGTGGACATGTTTTGTTTTGTTTTTGCATAAAAGGAAGCATAAGCATGTGTCTACATCTCTCCCATCTGCTCATTATTAAATACAAAAGGCAGTCATCTGGGAGCAGTGCTAGATTGCTTGGGAACTCGATGACTCCTTGGGGCAGGGGCTTGTAGATTTCTACACGGTGGGTTCTTAACATCCTACCACTCCTCAATCCTATCCACAATATTGTATATGCTCTCTGAAGGTAGGAGTATTTGCTCCATAAAAAGGCATTCCAGATGTTTTCTGCTTTATGCTGTGTACTAGATTTCTAGCAGGAAAGTAACATTGTACTTTGACTTTTTAAAAAAAAGATTAGTCTAATGCTGCATGTTTTCATGGCTCCAATAATTATGTGGGGGGAAATCAGTGATGGCAAAATATTTACTGTAAAATTTAAAAGACACTTAGGCAGGTAATCAAGCTATTTTTGTAACCACTGCATTCTGATGCTGTGAATTCCTGGAATGTACTGGTACTGTATTTGATATAGTGAGTTATCCAACTGGAAAATTGCTATTGAAGACATATAATCAATATTGTGACCAGAGTACACATGCCCACATAGACATGAATGCAAAACTCTTCTGCTTTGTCAAGTCATATATGACGTGTCAGAAGTGTTTGTTTTGTACAATTGGAAAGGATCTTATAAGGACTATGATGAAATGAACAAATTTCAGACAACAGTTTTTTGAAAAAAAAGTTTGCTTGGCATTTTAGCACACAGTATGTTCAGTGTAAACTGGACTTCAAACCTATTGGAATTACACAGCTAATGGAAATTACTGATTCTGGTAACTTCTTGGCCAGCACAGAATGCCAGGCTAGTCTGTCAACTAGCATTTTCAAATGGCTCTGATTGTCCTCTCCTTTTTCAATTCATTTAACACAATTTGACCTATTAGTTCTGTTGAACTGTTGTTATTTATTTGTAGTTCGGTAGGACCTTGGAATTCAGGCATGGACCAGGAAACCATAGTGCTAGGTACTGTACAAACCCCAAACATAAAAATGGCCCCTTCGCCAAGAAATTTATAATCTAAGCAATTGCTTTTGCATTTGTCTGGTTAATATGCCACTCGGTTCACATTTAGGGCTGGTCCTGCTTTGGGCAGAGGGGTAGACTCAATAACCTTCTGAGGTCTCGTCCAATCCTATGATTCTATGATTTGAGAGCCATGTTCTTTTGGTTTAATGTGCATTAGTTCAGTGTTTCTCAACCTTTTTTTGCTCATGGCCCCCTTCTGAGCCTCGTTTACCTCTGTGGCCCCCCTCATAGCTGCTGTTAGTTGGAAAAAAAGGTACATAATTTACCTAATGTTCCGTTTTTTCCATGTGGCCCCCTAGAGGTAGGGCGTGGCCCCTGGGGAGCCATATGGCCCACGGTTGAGAACCACTGCATTAGCTGATGCTGACATTTTTGGTTTTTAAAGCATCAAGATACAGTGCTCTACAAACCATAATCTGGGGTTTTTTTAGATTTGTCCACATATTCCGACCCAAAGTCTTTCATATCCAAGATTAAATCATAAGGAGCAATTAGTTTCTTGAACTAAAACAGAGAACTGATAAATCATAGCTGTTATGATGGATCCCACAATACCTGATTCAGACATATTCCCCTGAAAGGATATTCAGCTCCAATACATGTCATTGGTAAAATCCATGAGCTAACAATGGGTATGTCTAGACTACATGGCTCCGTCGACGGAGCCACGTAAAGTAGTTTACGTGGTGAAGGGGAGTTGAATGGTTTTGGTGATTGACAGGTAATGGAGGTACAGAAACCAGTGTTGTCTCAGCCAGTCTGGTGTTGTTAGGATGTCCTTCACTCGGTCCTCTCAGCTTTTGTAGATTACCCTGGGGATTAGGGGAATCAGAGGGAAAATGTATGAGAGAGGAGCTATCCATAGTATGGAGAACGCATCCCCTGCAGAGTGTTTGCCCTGTCCCCCTCAGAAGCAGAAGCGATGGCATTTGCATTTGAATTCACAGCAAAGAGGTCTATGACTGGGAACCCCCACTGCCGAAAAATGTGTAAGATGATTGTCAGGCCAAGTTCCCATTCGTGGTGTTGAGAGAAATGTCTGCTCAGCTTGTCTGCTTTGGTATTCTGTTGGCCTGATATGTACATTGCAGTTGGTGTAATGTTGTTCGTGATGCAGCAGTTCCAGAAATTGACTGCCTCAGCACATAGTGAGTGTAATAGGGCACCCTGCTGACTGATGTAATAAATACAGGGAGTGTTGTCTGTGACGATATGTATAGAATGGCCCTGGATCAGTGGCAAAAAATGGAGACAAGCGTTGCGGATTGCTTCGAGTTCTAAGATATTGATGTGCAGCCTCATCTCTTAGAATCATAGAACTGGAAGGACCTTGAGAGGTCATCAAGTCCAGTCCCCTGCCCCCATGGCAGGACCAAGCACTGTCTAGATCAGTGGTCTCCAACCTTTTTAAGCATGAGATCACTTTTTTAATTTAAGTGCAATCCAGGATCTACCTCAAACCCAATGCCCCTGCCCCGCCTCCTTCCTGCCCCTTCTCCGAGGCCCCTCCCTTGCTCACTCCATCCTCCCTCCCCCATCCTCACTCTCTTTTATCAGGCTGGGGGCAGGAATTTGGGGTGCAGGAGGGATTCAGGAGTGGGGCCAGAGTTCGGAATGCAGGCTGCAGCTGGGCACCACTTACCACAGGTGGCTTCTGTGTGGTGGTGCCAGGGGCTAAGGCAGGCTCACCCCTGCCCTGGCCCTGCACCACTCCCAAAAGCAGCCAGCAAACTCTCCATCCCTACCCCCTCTGGTCTGTGGAGATGGGGTACAGGGTGGAGGGAGGGGCACCCTGAAATCAGTAGCCCCCCTTCCTCTTCTTCCCATGCCGTGCACAGCAAGCAGGAGGCTCCCACAGGTGGGGGGCAGCTCCAAGACAAAGGGCAGGAGTAGCATGGCAATGCTGAGGGGGGTAGCTGAAGTGCCAGCACTTGATAGTCTCCCGGCCAAACCTGTCAGGATCACCTGTCAAAGGCACCAAGATGTACCAGTAGATCCCGATCTACTGGTTGGTGACCACTGGTCTAGATCATCCCTGACAGGTGTCTGTGTAACCTGCTCTTAAATATCTCCAGTGATGGAGATTCCACAACCCCCCTACGCAATTTATTCCAGTGCTTAACCACCCTGACAGGAAGTTTTTCCTAATGTCCAACCAAAATTTAAGCCCATTGCTTCTTTTCCTATCCTCGGAGGCCAAGGAGAACAATTTTCCTCCATCCTCTTTGTAACACCCTTTTAGATACTTGAAAACCTCTATCATGTCCCCCCTCAGTCTTCTCTTTTCTAAACGAAACAAGCCCATTTCTTTCAGTCTTCCCTCATAGCTCATGTTTTCTAGGCCTTTAATCATTTTTGTTGCTTTTCTCTGGACCTTCTCCAATTTCTCCACATCTTTCTTGAAATATGG
This sequence comes from Pelochelys cantorii, assembly GCA_032595735.1. Classification (NCBI taxonomy): domain Eukaryota; kingdom Metazoa; phylum Chordata; order Testudines; family Trionychidae; genus Pelochelys; species Pelochelys cantorii. Next base: position 20,304,306 of record CM064339.1, read on the forward strand.
TGCCCACAACTGGACACAATATTCCAATTGAGGCCAAAGTGCAGAGTAGAGCAGAAGAATGACTTCTTATGTCTTGCTCACAACATTCCTGTTAATGCATTCCAGAATCATGTTTGCTTTTTTTTGCAACAGCGTCACACTGTTGACTCATATTTAACTTGTCGTCCACTATGACTCCTAAATCCCTTTCAGCAGTACTCCTTCCTAGACAATCACTTTACATTCTATATGTGTGAAACTGATTGTTATTTTCTAAGTGGAGTACTTTGCATTTATCCTTACTAAACTTCATTCTTTTTACCTCAGATCATTTCTCTAGTTTGTCCAGATCATTTTGAATTTTGACCCCATTCTCCAAAACACTTGCAATCCCTCCCAGCTTGGTATCATCTGGAAACTTAATAAGCATACTCTATGCCATCATCTAAATCATTGATGAAGATATTGAATAGAACCGGTCCCAAAATGTACTCCTGAAGAACCCCACTTGTTATGCCCTTCCAGCATGATTGTGAACCTTTACTAACTCTTGTTGTGACCATCTGCCTTGCACTGTGTGATGCCTGCAGTGGGCTTCCCAGCCTAGAAGGGAAGCATCTGTAGTGAATACCCGCGAAGGATCTGGGTGACAGAAGGGGAGTCCAGATAGAAGATTGTGTGGGCAGGTCCACCATTGCAGCAATGTGAGCACTAGTGATGTGGGTATAACTTGCTTGGCAAGGCTGTGTCAATTGGGGATATACACATATGCCAGCCACGCTTGTAGGCATCTCATATGGAGTCTCGCCAGGGATGCCACTAAGGTCATGGCTGCTATATGTCATAGGGCCTGTAGACGTATTTGGACCAATATCACTGGCGGCGGTAAAATAGTTTTAACAACATTGCACAGCATTTGGAAATGGCTCAAGGGAAGAAACGCCCTGCCCACGGTAGAATCTAGAATCACTCTGATGAATTCTATTCTCTGGGTGGGATCCAGAGTAAATTTCTGTACATTTATTAAAAGACCCAGCCTGGTAAAAGTGTCTTGAGTAAGGTCTGTCATGATCATTGTGTGTTGTTGGAAGGATCCATTGATTAAGCAATCGTCGAGGTACAGGGATATCATGACTCCCTGTTTTCTGAGAGAGGCTGTGATTACTACCAGGGTCTTGGAGAGGATGTGTGATACTGCTGATAGTCCAAAACAGAGGACTCAATATTGGAAATTATCTTTGCCTACCATAAACTGGAAGAACCTCCTCTGGGCCAGATGTATTGTTATATGAAAGTACACATCTTGAAGGTTGAGGGATGAGAACCAGTTCCCCTCATCCAGTGCTGGGATGATGGTTCCCCAGTGTTACCATCCTGAACTTGTTGTTGAGTATGAACTTGTTGAGCTTCCTGAGATCTAAGATTGGCCTCCATCCCCCTGTCTTTTTCGACATGAGGAAATATTTAGAATAGAACCCTCTTCCTTAAAACTCTGGTGGGATTCACTCTATGGCCCCTAAGTTAAGTAGCTTTTAAGCTTCTGCTTGTAGAAGCGGCTTGTGAGATGGGTGGGAAGGGTGGTAAGTAGGGGATTTAGACAGGAACAGGATGGTGTAGCCAGTTCTTATAATCTCAAGGATCAATTATTCCATAGTGATGAGGGCCCATTGGTGGTAGAAGGGCCTTAATCTGTGATGGAAATGTGGATGGTGTGCACCGGATGGAGGGGGTGGTTGCTCATACCTTTGACCAAAGCTTCAAATTTGCTGATTGGGAGGTGTGGATTGGGATGAGGTTGGCTGGGCGTGCTGTGCCCTTCTTCTGTTCAACCTTTGCTTTGACCTGTTGTCATATGGCCTCTGATACTGCCTTTGATAGGACGTATCTCTCGTCCTCTGATATGGTGTGTATCTCTTCCTTTTATTGCATGGCATGTACATCCAAGTGTACATGAATCTTTCACTGAATGGATTACCTCATCCATTTTGGCAGCAAATAGTTGAGCCCTGTCAAAGGGCAGATCCTCCGCTTTAGTTTGCAGGTCCCTGGGAACACCAGATGACTGCAGCCAGGAAGCTCAGCACATAACTGTCGCCGCTACCGGGTCTGCTACCTCCATCAACACTTGAAGCACCATATGGGCAATGGACTGCTCCTCTTTCATTATGTACTGCAGCTGTGGCCTCTTTTGTTCTGGGGGGTCATTGAGCAACTTTTGAAGTTTGGTGTAATTGGAGTAGTTGTAATTGGCCGAGAGGGCTGTGTAGTTGGAAATTCAAAACTGGAGCGTGGCTGAGGGATAGACCTTCCTCCCAAAGATGTCTAGTCTTTTGCACTCTTTGTCCTTGGGAGTTGACTTATAGTGTGGTTGCCTCGATCAGTGGCAGACAGAATCAACAACCAAAGAATTTGGCTGCAGATGAGAAAACAGAAAATCATGTCCTTCACTGGGACATAATATTTTCTGTTGGCTCTTGGTTGGCGAGTGAAGTAGAGGCCAGCATTTGCCATGTAGTCTCTGAAGGCTCTATGACAGCCTCATTTTTTGGTAATGCGATCTTGGAAGACATGGAAGGTTGTAAAATTCTAAGAGTTTGTGCTGGTTTACCTGCACCTCTTGTAAGGGTATGTCTTGTGACTATGCTACCCTTTTGAATAACTCCTGAAATTGTTTCAGATCTGTTTCTGCTGGCGGAGAAGAGGAGGAGGGAAACACCACTTTGTCCTTCTGGGGAGGACGAAGATTGCCGGAGAAAGGAGTGGCTGTCTGAGTCTGACTGAGGTATGTCATCATCATCCTCTGTTGGACTGGTTTGAGTCGTGGCTGACAATGTTGAGGGGAGGATGAGCTGGAGAGGATTGAACCATTTGTGGAGGAAATTTTGCTGGCGTGCACATTGGGGTAAGCGCAGTTGAGCGAAAAGATCAGTATCGATGAGTTGGTTGAGAGTGGTATTGGCCCCATGGTTCCCAGGGTGGCCACTGGGTTTGATATTGTTGGGATGTATATGGCCATGGGTGGTTAAGCCAAGAAAGTTGAGGTGGATGGTATGAAGATCTATGACTGCTTGAGCACCAAGAGTTCACTGAAGCCATTGGTGAGGAATGCTGGAAAGAAAACCGACTGTCTTGTCTTGTGCCAGGTACGGTACCCAGAGATGATGGTGTACGAGACAAGGAAATGTTTTCGGAAAAATGTTGGTGCGGGCTAGGTTCCACAATCCTAGGAGAATGAGGAGGCTTCTTACTGGTCGGCACCTGTGAGGAGGGTACCGATGATGGTGGTGTCCTGTGCCAAGACTGTGGTTCGCTCTGTTTAGACTTGGCGCAGTGCCGAGGGATGTTGAGGTGCCTTTGGGCGTCGGGAGTCTGGTAGTTGCAGTGCCGTAGCATCTTTCAGCACTAGCGGAGGCGGCATATTTGTGGGTATCTGCGTTGACGGTACTGGCACGATGCCCTTTCTTTTGGGTTCCTGCTCGGCATCCTGGGTCGGTACCATCTTTCATTTATACTCTGTGCCAGATATTGATGGCACAGGTGAGCTCCCAGCATATGAAGTGGATGGCACGGCAGGCAGGGAACATGCTGGAGAGGTCCAGGACTTATATGAATCCCTTATGGGTGGCGAGTTAGCCTTTTTCCTCAGTATTACAGATTCTGAAGGAGGCATTGTTTTGGCTTCTGGTGGTTGAAGACATTTCTGACAAAGCAAGTTCTTGAGCCTCATCTTGTGGTCCTTCCTGGCCCTGCCAGTCATACTTTGACAATGTGGGAACTTTTTGTGCCACATGGCCTTTGCCTAGGCCAGGGCTGAGCAAGATGTTAGCCCTCCTAACACTTTGATCTGGCCCGCGGACTGCATCTGCCTGTGCCACTGAATTTCTATGTGATGGCTCAGGCATAGGATCCTATTTATATGGCTCACAGCTCCCCATCATGGCCCTACCCTGTCAGTCTTTTTAAACAGCCTCAGCAACTCCAGGCAGCTGCCAGGCAACGTGGTCGTGGCAGGTCCAGGAGCCATGAGCCCTTTGCTGTATTTTTAATTCAAAGCCTCCTGCCCCAGACAACTCTGGTGGGAGGCTAATTTCTCACCCCTTCTGCTCCAGGCCCTGCCCCTTTCGAGAGATGGAGCTGGCCTGTGACCATGTACCAAAATTAATTAAGTGCTCCCCCTGCAAAAATTATTGCCCACGCCTGGCCTAGGCACTTTATACATGAGGCGTGCCCATCTGAAGCGGGCATCGATTCTTTGCAGGAGTCAGATTTTTTAAAGCCTTGCATAATGCTGACTGGGGCTAAGAATTTGGAGCGGGAACCAAACGAAGGGAGGAAAAAACAGGGAGTAACATTTTTTAAATGGTAACTAACTAGCACTACTAACCCTAAACTGAATAAACTACAACTTACTATATATTTCTATCTTTTTCTCAGCTGAGGAGAGCACTGCTGGAAACTCCGTCTTCTGCCGAGGACAGTAGAAAAGGAACAGAGGGAGACTTGTGCCGTGCGCACAGCTAACAGATGAAAACAGCACGAGATGGCTGCTGTACTATGCGGTGTGGGAAGGCACTGCTAAGCTAAAAATCTCCACTCAACGGTGCGAGGACACACCAATACCAGAGTGAAGCACCCACAGGGACACCATTTGAAGAACTTTCATATAAGTGTATATTCACACTGCTGGACCAAATATGAAATACTTGCAGAGTGACTAGCTATTCAAAATAGTATTAGCAATGCCTTTTCTTTCTGCAAAAATTATTGCAAACAGAAAAAAAAATATGCCTAAAACTGTTCAGAACAAATATAAGGAGGCCATCAAAGTAAATGTTTATAAATACTCTTTTCAAGTAATCATTAGACTAGTAATAAGTAAGATTTCCTTGCTCATATAGGACCAAATCCTGGAGTCTCTATTCAGGCAGATTTCTCATTGAATGATTTTCCTATGTGTTACTGAAATGGTCTTGCTAAAAGAGAGAGAGACTTTTATTTTGTTAAAATAAATAAACTCTTCAGATAAGCTCTTTTTTTGCATGGCTCCAAAGTAGTATGGGTCATGTGCCCCCACTAGTGTATAATGAGTGACAGAGAAATTGAACATAATGTCTGCTTCTGTAATGTATGCCATAATTTACATGAATTTGTCATTTTCTGGGTATAAAGGATGTGTAGAAAACTTTTGTGCTTCTGTATCTGTCCTTTAGTCAGTAATTAAGTGTGCACTGATACAGATGTGTTGTAGACAGATATTATCCAAGTCCTGACAAAGAACCAAAGTTATTCATGTAATTTATCACCATGGCCATCTTGAATACTAACTAGGACATCCTTGATTAGAATTGTCAAAAAGCACTTCCATTGCTGTCCTACAAGGGAACAATTTTCTGACAGATGCTGCCTTTTATACAACTACAAAGAATGTCTAGTTCTTCATTCTTTTGCGTTTGCCCTGGCCCTGAAGAAACATAACATAGTAAATGTCTTTTTCCCCCCCTTCCCAGGCTTTGATTAAAAGTCTTTCATGAATGTGTTAACACTCTTATCTTGACAGCATCCTTTTTAATTTTTTTTTTTAAATCCATATTTCTTTTTTTACCCACTTTGTGGAAAACCTAGGAATAGAAGACCTAATTCTGTTCAGGGCTAAACTGAATGTACGCTGTTGTAATGCAATTGATTTGAAAGGAGTTACCAACTTGCGCTTGTGTAACTAAGGGTGCGTCTACACAGCAGGGTTTAACTCGAAATAAGCTACGCAAATTGAGTAACGTCAATTGCGTAGCTCATTTTGAAATCACTTATTTTGAAATTGGGAGCATCTACACGGCACTTATTTCGAAATAGAGCACTCTTCCTCCAATTTCCCTTTCTCCTCGTGCAATGAACGTTACTGGAGTTGGAGTAAGAAGTCCTCCAGCTTGACAGTATTTTGACATTATTTCAAAATAACTGCCTGCTGTGTAGACACAGACTAAGTTATTTTGAAATAAAGCTAGTTATTTCAAAATAATGTTGCAGTGTAGACATACCCTAAGAGTGTAATCAGACTAAAGGAGTTCTAAGATAGCCAAAAACCTAATTCTGCTATTGGTATATGTGTGAGTTCCCACTGAAGTCATATGTAGAATGAACATCCTTGGGAGAATTTGACCCTGAGCCACAGAAATGAGTCAGTTTTATCCAACCTAAGGGTTTGTAGCTTGTCATTTGGAGGAAATGTGACTTGTATCTTCACTGTAAGATAAGAATTTATAAACTTAGCAAGATTCTATATTGTTTCTTTTTTTCCCTATTAACCTATTATCAGAGAAAAAACAAACTACACATAAACATCTCATAACGCACACTTCTCAGAGTGTGTTAAGCATTTGCTACCCCATTTTAACTATATTTGAAACCTTGGATTATATATAATATGGTTAAAACACAAATCAATTTGTATTTCAAAGCCTACAAAACAACATTTGTTTTTAAATCCAATTAGTTTTGAATCTTATTTTAACTTATTTTACGTGCAGAAAAATGGGAAAAAGTAAATTAGAATAAGATAAAGAAAAGAAGCAAAACTTCAGAGGAGAGAGAAAGAGAAGAGGGGGAAAGGAAGTGGGTGATAAAAGGGTGAGGGATAGGCATTTAATAGGATCACTCTGCTATTTTCAGGAACGCCTTCCATATCCCTGTGGATTTTTCTTGAGGATTTTTTATGGTATACAATTTTTTCCATAGTAGCCAAGCTTAGTATGTTTATGCTCCTATCTACAACAGCTTTTCACTTTATGGATTTCCATTTTTGCAGATTTAGTGGTTTTAGTCATTTAATAGTTCTTTGGTACCTTAGGGTATGTGTACACAGCAGGGTTAAAGTTGAATTAAGCTACACAACTTCAGCTACATCAATTGTGTAGCTTAAGTCAAAATAGCTTATTTCAGATTTTGGCACAGCCTACATAGCAGGAAGTAGAAGAACACCCTTCCTTCAACTTCCCTTATTTCTCGTGAAATGAGGGTTACCATGAGTCGGAGTAAGAAGTCCTCCAACTTGACATTATTTCAAAATAAAGGCTCATAGTGTAGCTGCACACTATGTTATTTTGGAATAACATCAGCTAGTCTGAAATAATGCTGCTGTGTAGACGTACCCTTAGAGTCTAACAAATATATATAGGAATCATAAAGTCATCATTTGTCAGATGGAATGGCACCTGTTTTGAAACCATTGGTGAGGGATCCAATGCATTTTGCATACAATTTGCTCCTGGATTAACCTTACCTGTAGGTCCAAGGAGCAGTTCAGATCACTGGATAGCATTTTTTTCCATTTGTAGCAGAGAATAATTAGCCTCGTTCCTCTTTCCATTTCTCTTTTAGGGAAACTATGTTTAATTCAAATTTGCTAGACATTCACACTTTGCTGTTCCTGTAGTAATCTGGATGACATTTGAAGAAATGAAAGCAGTTCAGAAGGGTCTGAGGTAGTGCCTGCATGGGGGCCACACTAATGGGAGATATCATGTTTAAGTGGGATAGATCACCACTCTTTGTTACTAGACATAATACACCAATTATGTCTGGCTGTCACAATAATTGGTAATGGCTCTTTAGGGGATTGGTAGTAGTCTGAGTGCAGCATTAGGAAGGGGTAAAGGAGCAATCAATTCTGCTTCCAGCTGGAGCCAAGACAAAGCTTTACAAGAGTCTCTACTATTTCTGCCCTGATTCATTATCATGGGGGGGCAGTCTCATCCATGTGGTTGAAGAATGCTTGGAGAGTGTTTTGATAGATGTTCAATTAGATCCTGCAGCTCATTGTAAATTCCCAATTTCCTGCTTGTAATCTGTGGTGAAAACTAAAGTTTTAGGTTTGTATTTTGTTTTCATAAATTAGACCTAAAGTTGTATAGATTTAGAAAATGCATTAAATGCAAAACTTCAAAATATAGAGTAATTAGGAATAAATGATGTTTCTTATGAAAAAGTGCCAAGACTCAAAGAAGTGACATTGAATAGCATTCTACTTCATCCTGCTTGGCAGGAGAATCAAGAAGAGGTTCTGCTGCTCTCTATCAGCCTTCCAACTAGTTCTTGATGACATATACTGTACTGGATGTTGTACAACCTTCAGACTGAAGAAACAATTGCTATGGCAGTGAAGCCAAGCAGAACAAGTCATGAAATATGTAGGGATATGCAAGAGCCTCCAAAAATGCATCCACAGGACTTCTGAAAATGCACATTTGTACATATTACAAAAATGTGTGTATTCAGATTTCTGTGAGAATGCATATCTTTCTACTGCACAAAAACTGTTTTTCACAATCTCATGCATGTACACAACTTTTAGAGGGCTCGTTCATTGCCCTCTCCTTTAAAAATATGTCTCTAAACCGTATTGAGCTATCACACACTCATTCCTGAGAAGGAGACACCTCTAAATGATGTGCACTCCCTCAGAGACAGCCTATTCTCAGATTCTGCACTGACAAAATACGCTATACTAAACCAGCATTTTATTTTAGTGAAGAAATTAAGATTCATTGCAGAGGGACTTGCAAACAAGTGGCAAAACAGAATTCTTTCCTGTGTTATCCTAGATGCAGTGTTGGAGATGTAGCCAATGAATAAAAAATAACTACAAATATGTAAGACTTAATTAGAAAACAAATTAATCATTACATTTTAATATATTCAGATGTAATGGGAATTACACATGTTATTCTCTGCAGAGTGACAAGAAAATATACTCTATAGCATTTAAATGTGGTCAGCTACATTAATTGAACACTTGATACTAACGAAAACATTTAACTAATCATTCACAGGTACCTCACTATACGTTATATAATGGTTATTGAATGCACTTCATTAAAGCATTGTCTATTTCCTAATGCTGTCTATTTACACTGTAGCACCATCATTCAGTGCTAGAGCCATGCTGCTGCCATTTAGGCATTTTGGGCATAAGCAGTGGTATCACATTGGTCAAGCCCCTGCGTCCACAACCATGTAAAAGTCTCTTCTGCAATATCAGTTGTAGTGCTAGAATCACAGCCCTTCCCTGCCTTTCCATATTAGTTCCTTTGGAACTTCATTAAATGGTTGTACAGTCGTATCACCTTTCAAAGAAAGAACACTGAATCATAGATCCTGGCATTCAGGTCCTCACTATAGAAAGCTTTGTGCTTTTCCTCTTCAGAGATACTCACGGTATTTTTCATCCCAAATGTTTTCCATTTTAACCTTGATTATGTCAAAGAAGAGATTGGGTAGCAATGTCTGGCTTGATTTTTTGTGGGCCACGGAGATGTGCTGGAAGGCACCTTTTGGGAGGCTGTAAGAGGGCAGCTTGCTCCGTAAGGACTGGAGCTTCAGGTCCCCAAACCTGATTACCAAAGAGCTGGTGATTTCCCTGGAAGGAGCAGCATCAGGCTGTAATGAAGAGGGATGCTCAGAGAGATCAAATACTCTTAAGGCTCTCACAAAGTGTCTTGGAGTTAGATAGCAGCCAGACAGGGCCTCACAGAGGCCCTCCCATGGGATCATTAAGTAGCATCTTTTTTGGTGTCACTTGCATTTGGTTTGAGTGGATTAGATGGACTGTGCAAATATTGTGTCAAATTCCTGCTGTGCACTCAAATGCCATGTGTTGTCTGGAGCCCAATTATCCAACGTGACAAAACATGTCACCCAGGAAATGTGATGAGATGTCTCTGTAGTATCCCTTGCCTATCATTACCCTACTTTGACAACGACCTAAATTATTAACATATTATATATCTGGGCAGAAACGCGCATAGATATAAATATTTAATCTCAAGTAAAGCATTCCCTTCTGTTGTCTAAGTAAATAAATCACTGTATCAAGTACACCGAGCTCTTTAGAAATAAAGGAATATAACTATGTAAATATTAGTCATTATAAAAGACTTTGCTGAAAATGATTTTAAAACGTTTTCCACCAATGTTGCAGTTAAACCCATAAACTTCTTGGACTCAAAAGTCATTTAGTCCATGCATCAATGCTGAGCCCCTTGTGTAATTTACCTTTAAGGCTCAGTTTTATGATTTCTGATTAGAACTGGAAAAATACTATAAAACAAGGAAAGAAAGAGAGGAGCAAAGAGTGAAATCTTTCCCCTAATTCATACCCCCCTCTGCCATTGTCAAGGATTTCACTCTTTGCTCCTCTCTTTCTTCCCTTGTTTTCCCCCTCCCCAATATAATTTCCTGGTGTTCATTTTCTGACTCCTTTTTTTAACTCCTTATGTCTCATGTAAAGCAGATGACAGAATAAAATTCTGACTTTTCATGGTTTCACTCATACCATCATTGTTTTCAGTCTAAGCGTTTGTATATGAAACCTAAGCTTTTCGCAACTATTTACAAATCTGATCCATAAATAGTATATACCCAGTTGTACCTATCTGGTATAATGTATGTTCAGTCATATTGAAGGTCATGGGGTTTCACAGATACAAAAGCGGGGAAGAATCTGATCCCTTATTAAAAGGACACTATTTTTGTACTCAGTTATGTGATGACATGAAATATTGCAATAATATCAATGAGTAAAATGCAGACATTTTAAGTAATGTCTCATGATGTTTAACAGACACATTTCCTAAGGTTCCCCACCCTTTAAATAACAAAGGATGGAAATAAAACAAACACTCTTAGGGTATGTCTACACTGCAAAGTTAATTCGAAATAACAGCTGTTATTTCGAATTAACTTCAATAGCGTCTGTACATGCAAACTGCTATTTTGAATTTAATTTAATTCGAAATAGCAGAGCGCTTAATTTGAATTTGATAAGCCTCATTCTATGAGGAGTAATGCCAAATTTGAAATAGCTATTTTGAATTCAGTGCTGTGTAGACACTTAATTTGAAATAGGGGGCCTCCAGCCCTTCCCAGGGAGCCCTGGTGGCCACTCTGGGCACAACCAGGAAAACTTACTATCCTCTCCCGCAGCCCCGGAGCCATTAAAGGTGTAGACCCTGGCCACAGTGCCTGTGCCAGCTCCAAGCCTGCCAGCCCAGAGCCAGCAGTGGCCACCAGGGCCCCTGACCCAGTGGCCCCAAAACATGAGCCAGCAAGCCACTGGCAGCCAGCCCTCCACCGCTCCCCAGGAGCAGTCTGCTAGCTCCCAGGAGCCTGACAGGGGCTGGAGAAGGAGGGCACCTTCCTGGTCCAGGGTGGAGATCATGGACCTTATTCAGGTTTGGGGGGGATGCCCCCAACGTCCATGATCTCCGCACTAGACAGAGGAATGCGGCTGTCTATGGCAGGATAGCTTCCAGCCTGGCCACCAAAGGCCACATGCGAACCCAGGAGCAGGTTTGCATGAAAATCAAGTTGGTCCAGCGAGACCCCCAACCCTGGGCCCTGAGCTTCCCCTCCCCCTTCTTCCCCTTGCTTCCCTCTTCCAGCTCCCTCCTCCCCTCTCCCACCCTCTCTCTTCCCCTCTCCCACCTCCTTTTCCCAGTCTCCCCAGAGGTTCATCCCCCGCCCCCAGTTTTGTTCAATAAACCTAGTTTCTATTTTTGAACATACGTGTCTTTTGCTTGACATCAGAAATGGGGGCTAGGGAGGGGTAAGTGGAAGGACGTGAGGGAGGAATGGGGCATGAACCCCCAGTGGGGAGGACCAGGGTGGCTCTGAGGGCTCCTTGGGGTGGATGCTCTCCCACAGGGCCTCCTGGATCCTGACAGCCCCCCGATGGACCCCCCCGGATGGCAGCCTGCAGCCGGGCTGATGGCAATGACCCTATGAGACGCACCGACATGCCCAGGGCAGCTCTGGCTCCATGTGGCCGAGTGCTGTGGTGCCCCAAGTGCAGGCACTCAAGGCGCTCCAAGACAGGACTGCTTTGCTGTCCCTCATCGAGGTAGACAAGCAAGCGGAGAACCCTGACAACTGTCTGTCCAGGGTGGGGGTAGGGTCCCTTTAAGCATGGAGCTCAGATAGCCTCAGGCAGCAGCCCCCCACACTAAGTCCTAACCTGATGCCCTGCCAGCACTAGTTCCGGCCAGCCTTAACTTCGGTTCAGGGTCCACTCAGTGTGGACGTGCTATTTCGAAATAGCAAAACGCTATTTCGAAATAGTTTTGTGTATAGATGTGTTATTTCAAATTAGCTTAATTCGAATTAACTATTTCGAATTAAGTTAACTCGAATTAATGCTGTAGTGTAGACATACCCTTATTTCACTTTTTCTGGTCTTCTATTGTGATGACAGAAAAATCACCAGCAACTAACATTGGTCATAAGTAAAGCCCAGAGAAGCCCAAAACTAATTATTTAAACCTCAAAGCTCTATGATATTGATCAGTGTTGTTATCCATCTTCATTTTATAGATGAGGACACTGAGGTATGGAGAGGTTATGAGAAATAAGCCAAAATCACTTAGCAAGTCAATGGCATAAGTAGGAACGGACTCCTTAAACCCTTTAATGTCTGTATCACATCTATGCCTCTCAAATGTCAGATTCATCCACACCCATTTTGGGGACGTAGCTGTATTATATGTACAGTATTATAAAAATCCTAAGTAAAGGTTGCAAAGTTGAGCACTCAAAACCTGGGAAATGCCAGAATTGAGATTGAAACTTTATTTCAGCCTCCTTGTACAGATTGGACTTCCCTGGTCCGGCAACCTCAGACCTGAGTGGTCCTAACCAGGGAGTTTGTTGGACCAGGGGAGGCCAGTGCTTCCCTGCTGGCCACCGGCTCTCACTCCCGGGCTCCCCTCCTGTCCTTGGGCCCTGTTCCTGGCTGCCAGCCCCAGCCACTGGGCTTGGCTCCCAACCCCAGCAGGGCTCCCAGCCACAGCTCCCCATCACAGTCCAGTTGTGCTCCCGGACTTGTTCAGGGCTCCTAGCCATCTACGCCCCTGGCGCCGGCCCCCTGCATTTCCAGCCCTGACAGAGCTCCCAGCCAGTGGTCCTCTTGCTGCCGGCCTGGATACATTCCTATTGACTGGGTTCCCAGTTGCTGGCCCAGCTGTGCTCCTGGCCTGGCTGGGCTCCTGGCTATCAGCCCCTTTGCCACCGAACTTGCAGTCAGCGCCCCGCATCCAGTCGCTGAGGCTCTCTGGTCTGACAACAGCCATTGTCCAGCAGGACCACAGACGTTGCCAGACCAGAGAGTCCCGGATTAGAGAGGTTCAAATTGTATGTATGCATTATGTTTCATTACAGGATCACATACTATTTATCCAGTCCTAGTTCATATACTGTTTTTATATTTTGCTCCTGTCCCTCCACTCTCTCTGCATCTGTGTACTATCTGCAGCTCCTTCTGCTCCAATCCCCACCCACCAGTAGCTACTGTCTTCTATTCTGTTGCTGTGCAGCGCCTCTCCCCGCCATGCCACCCCTCTGCTTTCTAATTAGGCTGTCCCTTCTTCCTCTGCTGACATGTTGCTCAAGTCCAGTAGGAGCAGGGGAACTGTGACATAGGCCCTGGGAGCTGGGAAGAGCAAAACAGGGAAGGTCCTACTCAACACCTTAACTCCAGGCTGGAGCATACTCAGTGCAGACAGAATCTTTGGGGAATTTAGCTGCCAAACTCTATTGGGCATGTATAAACTGAGGGGTTTTTTTGGCCGCTCTGAACTTGATGGCAAAAGGGACTTCCCTGACACCAGGGCAGCTCCCATGCTAAATTTCAAGTCTCTGCTCAAGTGCTTGGAGAAATTAGAGGTTCACAACAAAATGGTTTATGACTTTTTAACAGGCGCAAAACAAAGGAGTTGCCCCCCGAGTTGACAGGTGTCTGGCTTTTGACCATCATGCCCAGTTGAAAAGGGACCCTGGCAGCTCCGGTCAGAATGGCTGACCAGGCTGCTAGAAGTCTGGTTGGCTGCAGAGGGGCAGGCAGACTCTGTGCCTAGTTCTGTGTGGCTCCTGGCAAGTGTCTGACATGTCCCTCTGGCTCCTAGGCAGAGAAGTAGCTAGGAGGGCTCCATGTGCTGCCTCCACTGACAGGCACTACCCCAAACATTGGCTCTGTAGCTCCCATTGGAGAAGCATGTGATGGAGGGGTGATGGAGCGAGTGGGGCAGGGCCTCAGAGAAGGAGTGAAACAGAGGTGGGTCTTGGGAAAGGCCCAGGGGCAGGGCAAAGGTGCTGCAATTAGAAAGTTGGCAATCCTACTTCTTTACCCTTTAGCTTGTGACCTCTTTTACATGAAACTTTAAAACAATTATAACACACCCAGCATGGACACTTTGAGCCTGAATAGTTAGTTTTGCAAAATTATAAGCAACTGAAAACAGGGTCAGATGATGGAAAGTTTTGGGCAACCTTAACTATCGATGGTATTGCCAGCCCCACCTGTGGTTAGTATGAAATATATTTTTGTTCTTCAAAGCAAAGATCTAGTTGTATAAAACATTTACACATATGTTTTTCAGACAGAACACAGCTATAAGGTCAAGTGCCTTTTAATCTTTCAAAAGCAACACCTCTGGATGACAGTCACAGTTTCAAATGCCAACCTGTGGGAGACACCTTCCTAACAAAGGCATCTGGCTCATTTGCAGGTTCCTCAGGCAGTTATGTTGGCAGCTTGGATTTGCTTCCAGGTTGCTAATATGGCTAGGTTGCTAATAGTCTTTCTGTGCTGTCTTATTCTCCTGGCACCATTTTTAACACATTTTGGACTCTGAAGAAGCTGTGCATTTAAATTTTGTTTGCGTTTGAGGTCTTGCATAAATTCACTGATAACACTTCTACATAAATCTTCCTGTTTTTCTGAGTTATTATTTTAGAATACTAATACATGGTCAGATACTCCTCTTAAAATCCTGTCTGTTCCAAGTCATCATATTTATCATCTTTGGCCCCAAAGAAACCAGCATAGACAGAGCTCATTTCAAATACTATATTTATTAGTCAAAAAGGCCCTAAAGATTTAAACACCATACAATAGAATATGAAAATATACTTAGTATCTTTTTCCTTCATCCCCTTTTGTGTACTCTTTCCTTTATTGTTAAGCTTTATTGTCTGAGTTGTCAACAGCCTAGTTCTCTATTTTAGAGTTGGGGAGATCAGTGTTTAAATGGCTATGTACCAATCATGATCTTTACTTGTGATTTAAAGAGTTGATTCTACACAGGAATTTTCCTCTGAGTCCTCCTCCCAGCCCCATAATAGCAACCTTACCATTTGCTGAGAAGGATGATATATGATTCCTTCTACAGCCTCTGTGAATCAACCAGCAAGATTAATCAAAGTCTATCCCACCCACAAAGTTTCAATGGGATGTTTGTACAGGGCTCTCAGCCCTTTCCTTTCCAGATATCAAATGGCCGGGCATGAAACAAACTCAAATCTGGTACGTGACATATGTAGGAATTCCTCCAGCCAGCCAGCACACCAGTTTTAGAGAAAAATGAAATAGTTGGTGAGAGAGAATAAAGACAAAAAAGATCATTTTAAATAAATTAATTGTTCAGTAGATAGTAAACATCCCTAAATATATTATTCTGCATACAGAGAGCCAGACTCTGCTCTGTCACACCATCATTAATCTAAAGTAAGTGAATTTATGCCACAGTTCACCCTGTAGTGAATATCAGAATCAGGGCCAGAGCATCTGAAAATAATTCAGAAGAGGGGAATAGTTTTGCGAGCCAATGAAATTCTCCCCCTAAATATTTTCTAAACACATTTCATCCAAGACCCAGTGTCTTTGCATTTTATTTAATTTTTTTTTTATTTATTTATATTTTTTATTATAGCTGTAGGGACACCCTCTGCATTGGACTTCTCTGTTACCCTGGTAGAATACAAAATAATAACTTGGGACCCTTCTCAGATGCTGTATGTCCCTGCATTTTATTCTATAGTTGCTCACATCTAAATGTAGTCCTCCACATATGCACTATGCTGGAAAGGCATAACAAGTGGAGTTCCACAGGGGTCTATTTTGGGACTGGTTCTGCTCAATATCTTCATCAACGATTTAGAGGATGGCATAGAGAGCATGATTGTTAAGTTTGCAGATGATAACAAGCTGGGAAGGGTTGCAACTGCTTTAGAGGACAGGGTCATAATTCAAAATGATTTGGACAAACTGGAGAAATGGTCTGAGGTAAATAGGATGAAGTTTAATAAGGACAAATGCAAAGTACTTGGCTTAGGAAGGAACAATCAATTTCACACATATAGAATGGGAAGCGACCGTCTAGGAAGGAGTACTGCTGAAAGGAATCTAGGGGTCATTGTGGACCACAACCTAAATATGAGTCAACAGTGTGACGCTGTTGCAAAAAAGCAAGCATGATTCTGGGATGCATTAACAGGAGTGTTGTGAGCAAGACACGAGAAGTCATTCTTCCACTCTGCTCTGCTCTGCCCTGATTAGGCCTCAGTTGGAGTAGTGTCCAGTTCTGGGTACCGTATTTCAAAAAAGATGTGGAGAAGGTCCAGAGAAGAGCAACAAAAATGATTAAACGCCTAGAAAACATGAGCTATGAGGGAAGACTGAAAGAATTGGGCTTGTTTAGTTTAGAAAAGAGAAGACTGAGAGAGGACATGTTAGCAGTTTTCAAGTACAGGTTGCACCTCTCAAATCTGGGATTCTCTCATCAGGCAACATCTGTGGTCCAGCATGACCATGGACGTTCCTAGATGAGAGACACCCAGGGCAGAAGGGTCAGCAGCTGGGGGCCTGGTGCAACCCTGAGAGTCTGCTAGTAGCAGAGTTCTCAGCTCTTTCCTTTCCAGATATCAACTGGCCGGGCATGAAACAAACTCAAAACTGGTATGTGGCATATGTAGTCATTCCTCCAGCCAGCCAGCACACCAATTTCAGCCTGGGCAGAGTGCAGCTGGGACTGTCTGCCACTCAACAGTGGGGCCGGGACCCCAGAAGGCCAAGAGGGGAAGCCTGGCCAGGCCAGATCAGCCTGGGAGGTAGCAGGGCCACAGCAGCCTGGCACTGGTGGCAGTGGAACTGGCATCATGATTGAGGCTGCTTGCCACCTGGCAGCTGGGCTGGGGCTATGGCCACAGCAACCTGGGAGAAGAAGCCAGCTGTGGCAGCCCGGCAGAATCAATACAGCCGGGGCCTCGTGCCACTCAGCTGTGGGAGACCGATCAGGCAATGTGCCGTTCTGGCAGTGGGGCTGGAGCTGCCTGACCAGCCAGCAGTGGAGCTGGGGCTGGGGCTGGCCCACTGAAAGCCCAGCCAGGCTGAAGGAGCCGGCAGCGTGGAGGGGCAGTGGGCTGAGGGGCTGGTATCAGGGGACCTCCCATTATCCGACAAATTTCCTCTTCCGGGACCCATCAGGTCACAAGGTCCGGACAAGAGAGGTCCAACCTGTATCTAAAAGGGTGTTACAAAGAGGAGGGAGAAAAACTGTTCTCCTTGGCCTCAGACAATAGGACAAGAAGCAATGGGCTTAAATTGCAGCAAGGGAGGTTTAGGTTGGACATTAGGAAAAACTTCCTAATTGTCAGGCTGGTTAAACACTGGAATAAATTGCCTAGGGAGGTTGTGAAATCTCCATCACTGGAGATATTTAAGAGCAGGCTCGATAGACATCTATCAGGGATGATCTAGATCAGTGTTTCTGAAAGTGTACTGCGGAAACACTTTCAGAAACAGTTTAATTGGCTGCCTGGGTTTGTTTATGTACCGGTGCCACGGCCAGAGAGCCTCACGGATCCCATTGGCTCCGTTTTGTCCTTTGCAGACAAGGGGAGCTGCGGGAAGCGGTGGCAGGACTTGATGATCTGTCAAGGTTCCTTCCAGTTCTAGTAGTCTATGACTCTACGGCTAGGCAATTTCTTCCCTCTTTTCTTTCAACAGGTAACATTTATAAAACTCTGTATCATCATTAGTGCAATAGATTACCTTGCTTTTTGTCAACGAACGATTGCACATCTTAAGTCCTGTTATTTAATGAAGATCTATGGTTCTAGATTTATTTTTAAGCTGCTTTGCTCATCTTTTCCTTTTTTGAGTTCATTAATGACCAGACACTTGGGAGTTTAAGACCTGGCTATTACATAATGTTGTTAAGGGCCTTTCAGGGGATTCAGGATGTAGACAGCAATGCCAACCATTATCCCTTGTAGTTTAGGATAATGTTGTAACACATTTTAATGGTATGTGCAGGTTTTAAAAGAAATTCTGAAAGTATTAAAAATACTAATAAAATATTAATGAAAAATCCTGAAATTATTATAAACAGGTAAGTCAGAGCAGAGTGAAAGTTTTCTGGAAACATTTCAGTTTAACAGAAGTATGATTTTCATTTTGACTTACTTTATTACATCCAAGTGATGCCAAACAATACACAGGGTGGCAGAGCAATAACATCAGCAGTTCAAAGGCATGATGGCAGCACGGGAGTTGGTGCAGCATTCCAAGATGGCACTGAATCTGCAGCAGCTTTGATGTTCTATTTGTGGAACAGTATTCAAGTGAGAAGAGCATTATTGTAACTGACAGAAGAACTGAGCCCTCGTGTGTCACACAACTTATGTAACAACTGTTCAGCTTGGGTCAGCAGGGAGACTTCAAGTCCAAAAGCACTGGCCTGTACCATTTAAGTTAAAGAAGCACCTCAGTTAGCTGGCATCAATATTAGACTCTTCTTCCTCTGTATGTGGACCAACCACTAGAGAGGGACTTGACAGACAGTATCTGAGGCCAGGTCTACACTGGCGAAGAAAATCAATTTACATTGCTGGAGTTGCGTGTCAGGAGACACGCAACTCCAGCAATGTAAATTATGTCACTGGAGTCGATGTACCTTGCATCAATTTTCTGGGGCAGCCCCACCGCAGGAGGTCAATGGGACAAATGCTCTCATAGACTTCCCTTACCCTTTGCAACAGCAAAGAGTACTGGCGCCGATGGGGGCTCCCTCAGCACTCAATTTAGCGAGTCTTTATTAGACCCACCAAATCAAATCCCAGAAGATCAATCACCAGAGTATCAATCCTCTGATAAGTGGAGACATACCCTACACTGTCACATGCCTGCTTTTCATTACAACAAAGCTGCTTACTTGCATCCCTCCAACTGATTCTTGCATATCCATGGAAAAACTGTAAAACCAACTTTGTTATAGTTTAATAATTTTAATTAAATTCAGTAAACTGTACTTGAAAATGCTGCCTAGGCAGCCCTGCCAGATGAACGCCATATAAATAAAATTTAGGATTACTATTCCACAAGTAATCAACTACTTTAATGTGTGCAAGCTGTACCATATAGTCAATATGTGATAATTACTTCCATGTTAAGTCATTCAGTAGTGTTTCAAAACTTGGTGCAAAATGATTTCTTCGTTTCAGCCATCAGTGTTGCTTGGTTTAATTATAGGCTGTGCAATAATCAGATCTAAAATTCTAACACTCATATTACTGCTAAAGCGCACAGGTGAGTATGCGTTTACGATAAAGGTCTTGGACTCGGAGATCTGTCTCTTATGATTAGTAATGCTTATTTGTGTTTCAACTTAACCTTCTGTTCAGTGATGTTGGGAGCAGGTTTTGGGAGGTATTTTCCCAGCAGACTGAGTCTATTTTGGCATTTCGTTAAGAAAAAATTGGGAAAGGAATCATTTTGATAAAGTTGAAACATGCTATTTCAATTTTATCAGAACAAAGCTTTTGGGGTTTGTTTTTTGTTTTATTTTTGTTTTTTCTTTGTTTACTTAAGAAACAATTCGTTGCTTTATATTTAACAATTTATATTACATTACAAATTATAATCTTACTTTATATTTTAGAAATGGGCATCTGTCTGTCTGTGAGTTTGTTTGTTCCAGAACTCCTCTTAAATGGTAAGAGCTAGGACCACCAAATTTGATATGCAGCTTCCTCTTGCCATAACGTAAAGCAGGTTTGGTTGTGCCAAGACAATGGGATGTGCCTGGAATTTGATTGTTTCTCTTAAAATGGAAAGGAAAGGGTCTGTCAGGAGGGAGTTCTACTGCACAATGTACACAGGGGGCAACAAGTGGCCAGAGATGACACAGGGACATCTATAACCCCATTGGGCTAGCAGGGGTGGGTAGCAGGCTACTATATATTTCAGAGTTTGTCTGTCTACATGTCTGTCTGTCCTGCAGCTGGGGGACATGCCCCCTTCACCCAGCTGTGCCCACTGCAACTGCAGCAACCATGGACAGGGGCTTCTCACCTGGTTCTAATCTGTGATGGTCAGAGAGGGCAGGGGTTGCCCTCTCTCCCCGGGGAAACTGGTATACTGAACCTCTCCTCCCAGCCCCACCCCAGAACAATGATTCAAATGAAGAAAAATAGAACTTATTTGAGTGAAGGGCCCAAGAAACACCAGGTAAATCTTCTCGTGTAATATGAATTAAGGAAATAGTCAGAATCAGAAAGAAACATGTTATTGTATCAAAACTGAATGTTACAATTAATCCAAAACAAGCATTTTTGAAAATTTCCAACAAAACATTTTCACATTTTTTTGTTTTTGTTGAGAAACAAAAACAAATTTTTGAAACGGAAGAATTTCCCACAGAATGGCAGCACTTCTGGTTGGAAGACTTAAATCTTTAATTTTTGTGAAAGCACTTTGGGCTTCTCAGATGGAAGGAGTTAAGTGTAAAATATTGACATTATTATTAATTATTATTATTACAATATGAGTGTTAGAATCTCAGTACTTTTGAAAGAGGCTTGTAGTCTAGACATCGCCACAGAGAAGTACAATCTACATTCAGTATAATAAGGTGTTGTCTACACTTACCATGTAGGGTATGTGTAGCTACATTCCAGGCTGCATCCATACTACGGCATGTAGCTACACAGAATGATAGGCTCTGGCAAGTGGATGGCAGTGAGGAAAAGGTGCCTCCCTTCCCCAGAGCCTGTCTCCACTGCAGGAATCTTTCACGATGGCAGGGAGAACTCCAGCAGGGGGATCTGCTGGGCCCTTTCCCCAGATCACTCCACAGTGACAACCCTATATCAGGGGCCTTTTTCTGCTGCCTCCTTTTGCCAGAGCTTTTTCACTGCTGCAGGAGACTTTCTCTGTGACAGGGAAAAGTTGTGATAGCGGGGAGGCAGGAGGACAGAATGCCACCAAAACAGTGCAGACATGGGAGTCACTGCTTCGGAAGGAAAAGAGCAGTGCCTCCCCCTCTCCACTGCTATTTACACCCCTGCTGGGAGGGGTGTGTAGTGTAGATCTATCTGATGTTTTCTCCCTTGTAAGAGCCACCACAGTTCAAGTTTTCAAAGTAGTGTCTAATTTCAAAGGTATTGTGCTGTATCACTCTAGCAATCACAAGAAGGCATAACCTGGACCTCCCTTTGCTAGCCTGTCCAAGTGCATCCAGAGTTACTGACCTGAGATGGGGCAGTTAGCAGGACTGCTCCCTCATTTCCATTTGAGTGTCCAGCAAGAGAGGTGGCCTCCCTTCCACCTCAAAAGGCCACAATAGGACATTTATTGGCAGATTCTATATCAAATTGCTAGCTGCTCTAACACCAGCCCTACCTTGTCCCTCTTTTCAGGCGGTGCTGGCTGGCTGCAGGCTCCCCAGCCAAGAAATAACGCAGACATCTTGATTTATCCTAATTCCTCTCTTGATGGGCTCTGCCTTTCCAGGCCGATCCAATACCAGGTCTATGCCAGTGAAATAAAATTGTGAACTTTTTTAATTGAAATGTAAAATGCCTTTATTTACAATAACTGTTCATGAGGACAGGTGTTAATTGTAACATTTAAAGAAACAAGGGATCAAGGGGGCATGATTGAGCTGCCCCAGTATCACACAAATACAGAATGAGCAAGGTAAAAGAGTAAATAACAGTGAAAAATTGCATCATTAGTTACCATTTTCTCTAATAAATTATGAATATTCATAAGTCTGCATGAGCTATGGATTCAGCATCCATGCTGGGGCACCAAAAACCCTGAAGTAATTTAACACCTGCTTCACTTCTGTGGCAATATTAAAAGAGTTTTATCTTAAATATCTGAGGTGCTATTTTGCTTCCTCTTGCATATGCTAATGAGCTATGCGTTATACACCTGTTGCAAAAGCCTCTTCAGCTTTTGATGACATGTGAGATTACAGAATGTTTCATACAATCCAGCCAGCCATTATACCTTTCATTGCACTCACACACAAATAGTATCTGAAGCAATGGATAGCCATTTCATGGCTTAACTTTTTAAAAACTTCAATACAATTTTGTGGCACTATAATTTGCCAAATACACAGTTTGTCTCCTACTATACCTAAGTTATGTAGGGATTGCAATTACGGTTAATCATCTACTTCTGTACAATTAAACATTTCTATAGAATCCATCATATTCCCTCCAGAAACAGTTTCCCATTCAGATTTTTAGACTAGGTTACTTCTCACTTCTGCACTGTCAATTCCTATTCACATCAATGGTATTTTGTGTGCATATCACTGTCTGATCCGACCTCTAAAGTTGAACTTTGGCCCCTCAACAGCATAAGTAGGCAGTTACCTGGAGCTAGCATCTCTCTGTAAATGAGTTACGAGAGATGGTTGATATGTGAGTGGTTAGAACCCTTCCAATTAAAATCAGAAGGTGTCACCAATGAAGTGTGAGAAATCTGTTAGACTGGCAAACAGCTGCCCCAAAGACAGGCCTGCCCTTACATATGAAGCAGCAGCTAAAATTACAAAGGTGTCTGATCACTTGTATGATGACCCTATTTCACAGACAGAGACAAACACCTACAGGATCTATATAGAACATTCATAAAACTGAAATACCCACCCGGAGAAGTGAAAAAACAGATTGATAGAGCCAAAAAAGTATCCAGACATTAACTACTTCAAGACAGGCCAAAAAGAGAAAACAACAGAATTCCACTTGTCATCACCTACAGTCCATAACTTAAACCTCTCCAACGCATTATCAAAAATCTACAATCTATCCTAGAAAATGACCCCTCACTCTCAGAGGCCTTGGGGGGAAAGGCCAGTCCTTGCTTACAGACCCCTAACCTCAAACAAATTCTTTCCAATAACCACGCAACATACCTCCATCGTAATCATCCAGGAACGTACCCCTGCAATCAGCCCCAGTGCCAACTCTGCCCACACATCTATACAAGTGATTTCATCACTGGACCCAACCACATCAGCCACCATATAAGAGGTTCATTTAAAGAAATGAGGTTTACAGGATCTTACAAAAAAGCCTTCCCTTTTCGAAAGAACTGTGTCTAGACCACAGTTTTACTTTCGAAACAGCCATTTTCTGAAAGAACGCCATTATGTGATTATGCAAATGAAGCACAGAAAATTCAAATCCCAGCTTCATTTGCAATTTCTACATGCCTAATTTACATCCCTCTGTCGAAAGAGGGATGTAATCTAGATGTACCCTCAATGGACAAAAAACAGATATCCGAAAAGGAAATACACAAAAACCTGTTGGAGAACACTTTAATCTGCCTGGACACTCATTAATGGATCTCCAAGTTGCCGTTTTGTTTCAGGCAAGTTCCACAAGCCAAATACACAGAGAAGGTTTGGAACTTAACTTCATTTACAAGTTTAATTCTTATGCAAATGTTATGAACAAGGACATCAGCTGGCTTGCATATTATCTTGCACATCCTATGACTTAACCAACCAACCAAACAATAGAGGAACTAATGGTTCTTATCAGCCTCTTGTAACTATTTAGTCTTTAAGGTGCTACTAGATGATTTGTTGTTTCTTTCCTGTTACAGACTAACTCGGCTACCCCTCTGAAGCTTATCTACTCACTGTCTCTCTTTCTTCTTCCTCCCCTCCCCTTTTTTTTCTCCACACCCCCCCTCACTTCCCTTCTTGGATCTGGACTTCTAACACACCTGTCATCTGAAGAAGTGGGCTGTGCCCACGAAAGTTCATGATACCATCTACATGTTTTGTTAGTCTTTAAGGTGCTACTAGTCTATTTGTTGTTTTTAAAGTTTTTTCAGTTACAAACTAACTCAGCTACCCCTCTGAAGCTTTTATTTTTTTTATCTGAGATGCCCAAAACATGCTGTTGTTTTCAGTAGGCCAGAAGTATGTTGGCTTAAAAAGTAGCACTTGGAGAAGCAGTTTCCACCTTAGACAAACTAAATGTGTGACACATTTCCAGCAACACCTGACAATGCTCAATACTAAGGTATGGTCTCCTTGTGCTTCCAGATCCGTTTAAAAAATGTAGTTGAAAATGGGTTCAAATTATCTTGGGAAGGAGCAAAAAGATGTGCAGCCTTACTGCATGTGCATTTTAGATTCTTGCAAAGTTACAAAACTCCAATAATGTAACAGTGTAAGTGGGTACACCAGATGTAAGATCATTTGTATACTCAGCATATCCCTCCATTTCCTGCTAGTCATTATAGCAGTATCTTTCACATCACTGTCCATGTAAAATCTCCTTTTGTTCTGGAAGGTGTCAAAAGCAAATACATTTTTATAAAAACTCTATAATACGGGAATTACAGCTGGAACTGTAATAAGTCATCTGGATCTAGTCATTAAGGTTGCTGTAAACTATACAACTTTGTTGTTTTACAGGCAGTCTGTTGTGCCTAGGAAAGGCTACTGTGGTGATCTCTTCACATGACTGCTGTGTTGAACTATATTTTTGGTGATATTGTCCCTCAGTACATGAGTTCACATTTCTCCCGCTAACTGTGTCTACATTCAGATGTCCCCCATTATTGTAAGATCAAAGTAATGTACAGTCTTTAAAGTATTTCTCCTCACACTCTCCTATAAGGTAGGAAAAATGCTATTATCCCCATTTTACAGAGGGAGGACTGAGGCACAGTTCTAGGTTTATGCCCTAATCATTGGCCCACAATTGCACTTTCTGGTCTGTTGGGAGTAAGCACACACTCTTTTTGATACTATGCTCTTATAAATAATAAATAGTAGTAAAAGGCTACAGCCCTACTTTGACTCCTTCCTGACCTCTGCTGAAGCAGCAAGCTGAAACTGAGCAGTGTTGGCTGCTTCCTATTGAGGAGTGAAAGCAGCGCAGCAAAATGCCTGGTTGCAAGTGTTAGATTTATTATTTAAACACACACAATAAATTTGGTGCTGTTGGATCCTAAATCTCCAAGTGTCTTAACTTTCTTCTCATGCTAACACAGACTTTGTTGAGCCTCCGAGCTACTGAGGCTGTTCCCTAGTTTGGTCTGGGCTGCCTGACACAGTTATGGGCAACCAATGAAAAGTCAGATTCTCCCCCTGCCCTCCGCTGCCTTACACTCAGCTGCTTAAATATGAATTTAGGAGTCTAATTTAGGGTATGAAATGTTTGGCTCTGGTTCCTGAAGCCAATTTTAGTAAACTTTTAATTTGTTGATGACATTTGCTTAGAAGGTGATGTGATTAAGAATTTTTAGACCTGCACCAGCTACTCAAAAGCTCCTGATGTAGATAACTTTGAGTATACTCAACTGACTTAAAACACTGGCATTGCAAAGCTCACATGGCTGCCTTTCTTTTTCATTATTGGGAAATATAAGAATATTCTAAGACAAATTCCTCATGTCTTGAGTTGTATGCACACAACATAAAGTCAAAGAGGATATATCCAGGCTCAGATAGAGCTACTCTTTGATTAGAGATGGCTAGAATATCTTATCTACCATTCTTAACTTCCAGCTTTCAAGAATGAAAAAAAAAATAGTCTTCCATGTATTCATGCTCTAATTTCCTATTGATACTTGTTAAGGATCCAGTATCTGCAAAGAATATTTCTGCAGAAAATAAAACCATTTAAAACAAATAGTTTGACTCTTCTCTTTTACTTTGGTATCTGTTATTGTGACTATTTTTGGAAGGGTGGGGCAATTAATGCAAACAGAGATTTAAAGTTACTCTGAAGAAAACCCCAGAGCTATTTGATCGAGAGCTCGAACATGCTATTGTGATGGAAATGGGGAGCAAAGCATGGTGCGAAAGAAGGAGGTGTTGAAAAAATCATGCTAAACAAAGGGAACAGAATAGCCTTTTCTCATTGGACCAGCAATTGCTATGCCTCGTTTACAATGTGACATGAATATGATATAGCTGTAGATGGCTCTCCATTTGTACAGAGTGCTCTTTTCCAGTTTGATGTAGTACTTTCACTATAGACATGGTAAAACAACATGAGGCACTGTAGCATGAAAGCCATATATATCACACGTAGGACAAACCTATTTTTTGCTCTGGACTCTGTGTCCTTGTCTGGGGAGGAAGATGAGGAGAAAGGCTATTTGGTTTTGTATACTTATATAGTGGTTCAGTAGATGGCATATGTCAAGTCTGAATTTCATACACATAGGATCTGATTTTATATTCATATCTTCCACTATAAGTAAAAAATAATTCAATGAAGTTCAATGGAACTACGATCAGTGCAGAACAGAATCAAGTACATTAAAATCAGTGTAGAGGATCTCGTGTTTGTTAGGATGCATTAGTACATCTACATTGCTGATTTGTTTGTGTGTTAATAAATGTCAATCCAGGGTCAAATAATTGTATGTTTCAGATTGCTTGCTTTCTTTGGACATGTCCTCCATTAATCACATGAAGCTTCCATTGTTACTGCCTTTCCCTTCATTCTCTCCATCAGTATTCTCGCTTCTTTCCTTGACTGTTAATAATGTTTTTCCAGTAGATCAGGCATCAACTTGTTTGAAACATTTGTACCAAAGGCAGAGGCTTTATGGGGTAGTTACTCAAGTCATGCGACGATTGCTCAGTGTTAAATCCAGCTTGCATTTTAAAAGGCATCTTGTCTAATTGCACTGGTATGAATTATTGGTTTGATTTAGCTTCAGAAATTTACTGGACATGGATATTTTTATCCCTTATAATTAGAGTTAGGCTTAAAGCTAAACCTTTCCTATTCCATTAACTATAGGTAAAAGTTCTGAAGGACCTATTGATTCTTCGACCAAAGAGCAGGCTACAATCATATGCTCTGGTTGGAATCTGACCATGGTACTCACTGTTCAAGATCATTCCCTTCTTGCCAGTCCTGGTAATATGTGGTGTTATGAGAGAGCTGCTCATACTTCTGAAAGATAATGGGGGCTCAGATTTTGCGGTCTCTTTTCTTGCTTCCTCACAAGTTGTTAGAAGACCAAGACAAACTACTATTGTGTAACTAATTAGAACTAAAACCTTGCAGTGGGTGTACCACATGTGCAGATCAAATAGTCCAAAAAAAATTTGCTTCCCAATTGTAGAGAAAAGTGGATAGAACTTGATGTTTAGTCCAAGCTGGAAGAGGAAGGTAATACAAGTTTGACAATTTTGAAAGAACAATTAGCTCTGCTATACAGGACTGATCATTAATATCTTATTATTGTTGTATGCATTATTACTGTCAATAGACATGGACAAGTCTCTTACAAGAGAAGGCTAATAGATGTCCCAAAATTTGTTTGCTATCCGAGTGGCAAATATATTTCCAGACACTTTCTGCCAGACTGTTGTAGTGTGATTTGTTCCAGGATCAGTCCGTGTTGAACACAGCTCATGCTAATCATCACAGTGTGTTGAGAAGGGGATCCATTAGCACGAAAATAATTGCCTTATAACTATGCCATTTGTTATCTCCTATCTCTGTTCCACTCCACTATTTTTCAGTTACCTTTTGTCTATTGCAAATGTATTTCAAGAGCTCTTTGCTGTTATCTGAAATAATCTCTATATATTTGTTTAGTTTTTCACTTCCATATGTGACCACTCATCAGGGAGCACTTGACCCTCCACTCCTGTCCGCAGCCAGATGCGACTCTCAGTCAAGCCATAGAATAGAAGGTTTATTTGCTTCTCAGAGATACAGTGCAGCATAGGCTCGACGTTGCCACTAGAGCCAGGGCAGACAGCCTTACTTCTCTTTGGGGGAAGGGGTTCACAGGCCCCTGAACCTCCCTGTCTGGACTTAGTCTACTTCTTTCATGCTTCCCTCAGGCAAGACTGCCCCTTCTCCCAGCCACAGAACACTCATCCCCGCAGGTAACCACTCCTCTTCCTTCATTCAAACTCCTTCCCCTGTCCAGGTGTGAAGTTGCTAGGCCATGGCCTACGTGCCTCCCCTCAGGGACCATCTCCCGCTGGGCAGTGCACACAGACACGCACAGTCTCTGCAGACCAGCATAGGGCAGTTGGGGTCACACACAGCCCAACACAGCAACCAGTGAATGCAAAACCAGACAGGATCCAGGGCCATAAGAGTGGATAGCCCCCCGCTACATCACGCCATATATCTGGACAATTTAGCTCTGTATATGAGAGTTGCAGTTTTGAAATCCTCTTCCTCACTAGATTGATTTAATATTTAGATATTTTTAATTTTTGCTTTTTCTGTTGCTTATGCTGCTATCCTTTAGGGGCATACCATGAAATTGACCCACTGAAGAAGCCCAAGCCTATGTACTAGTAAATACTCAAAATAGGACTTTTTAGCCATATCTCTACAAAAGAAAACTTCAACTTGCACTTTTACTTTGCCAAGCTGCTGTCAAATGACACCCTTTGTCTGACTAACTAACTTCAATTTTATTTTCAAACTTACCAATTGTTTCTTAAACATGTTATTTTTTTGTTCCCTTTAAGTGATTTCCACATGCTACAAAATTCCAACAGAGCCGTCTGAGGTGTTTTTGTATTTCTCAAAGTCCAATAGCCTAAAGTCAAAAACTTTTGCATGGCTACCTGTAGTGCTTACTCTCCTAAGTATTTCAGGATTGTATGATATTATGCTTAGTAATATGATATATTCTCTTCAACTTTAACACTACCCCCAGATAACAGCCAGGTCCATGACAAGTTGTGATTGCTGCTCTTGATTGGCTAGAACTTGTGAACGCAGCTAGTTTGTGCTAAATCATCTTATTATTTTTGTCACATTCCTATCCCATCCAATGCCCCACTTACTCATTTGGTTTAGCCACCTAGTGTATCTTGTCTTTTAGCTGTTAAGCTCTTGGGTCAGGGCAGTCTCCAAGACTGAGTGGAGTGCAGGATCAGGTCCAGGAAATAACCGTTACAGGACCGCTTGGGAATAGTGACCATAATATAATAACATTCAACATTCCTGTGGTGGGTAGAACACCTCAGCAGTCCAGCACCCTTGCATTTAATTTCAAAAAGGGGAATTACACAAAAATGAGGAGGCTAGTTAAACAGAAATTAAAAGGCACAGTGACTAGAGCCAAATCCCTGCAAGCTGCATGGAAACTTTTTAAAGACACCATAATAGAGTCCCAACTTAAATGTATACCCCAAATTAAAAAACATAGCAAGAGACCTAAAAAAGTGTCACCGTGGCTTAACCACCATGTAAAAGAAGCAGTGAGGGACAAAAAGGCATCTTTTAAGAAGTGGAAGTCCAATCCTAGTGAGATAAGTAGAAAGGAACATAAACACTGTCAAATCAAGTGTAAAAATGTAATAAGAAAAGCAAAAAAAGATTTTGAGGAACAGCTAGCCAAAAACTCAAAAAGAAATAACAAAATGTTTTTTAAGTACATTAGAAGCAGGAAGCCTGCTAAAAAACCTGTGGGTCCCCTAGACGATCGAACTATAAAAGGCGCAATCAAGGACGATAAAGCCATTGCGGAGAAACTAAATGATTTCTTTGCTTCAGTCTTCACGGCTGAGGACATTGGGGAGATTCCCAAATCTGCACCGTCCTTTGTGGGTGATGAATCTGAGGAACTCTCCCAGATTGAAGTGTCATTAGAGGAGGTTTTGGAACAAATAGAAAAACTTAATGTTAACAAATCTCCGGGACCGGATGGCATTCATCCAAGAGTTCTAAAAGAACTCAAATGGGAAATTGCTGAACTATTATCTGTGGTTTGTAACCTATCCCTTAAATTGGCTTCCGTACCTAATGACTGGAAGGTAGCCAACGTGACACCAATATTTAAAAAGGGCTCTAGAGGCGATCCAGGCAATTACAGACCGGTAAGTCTAACTTCAGTACCGGGCAAATTAGTCGAAACAATAGTAAAGAATAAAATTGTGAAGCATGTAGAAGAACATAATTTGTTGGACAAAAGTCAACATGGTTTCTGTAAAGGGAAATCCTGTCTTACTAATCTATTAGAGTTCTTTGAAGGGGTTAACAAACATGTGGACAAGGGGGATCCAGTAGATATAGTATACTTAGATTTTCAGAAAGCCTTTGACAAGGTCCCTCACCAAAGGCTCTTGTGTAAATTACATGGCCATAGGATAAGAGGGAAGGTCCTTTCTTGGATTGAGAACTGGTTAAAAGACAGGAAACAAAGGGTAGGAATAAATGGTAAATTTTCAGAATGGAGAGGGGTAACTAGTGCTGTCCCCCAAGGGTCAGTCCTAGGACCAATCCTGTTCAACTTATTCATAAATGATCTGGAGAAAGGGGTAAGCAGTGAGGTGGTAAAGTTTGCAGATGATACCAAACTGTTTAGGATAGTCAAGACAGAAGCAGACTGTGAGGGACTCCAAGAAGATCTCACCAAACTGAGTGATTGGGCAACAAAATGGCAAATGAAATTGAATGTGGATAAGTGTAAAGTAATGCACATCGGGAAAAATAACCCCAACTATACGTACAGTATGATGGGGGCTAATTTGGCTACGACAAATCAGGAAAGAGATCTTGGAGTCATCGTGGACAGTTCTCTGAAAACTTCCACACAGTGTGCAGCGGCGGTCAAAAAGGCAAATAGGATGCTCGGAATTATTAAGAAAGGGATAGAAAATAAGACCCAGAATATCTTACTGCCCCTGTATAAAACTATGGTACGCCCACATCTTGAATACTGTGTACAGATGTGGTCTCCTCACCTCAAAAAAGATATTTTGGCCTTGGAAAGGGTTCAGAAAAGGGCAACTAAAATGATTAGGGGTTTGGAACGGGTCCCATATGAGGAGAGGCTAAAGAGACTGGGACTTTTCAGTTTAGAAAAGAGGAGACTGAGGGGGGATATGATAGAGGTATATAAAATCATGAGTGGTGTGGAGAGGGCCGATAAAGAGAAGTTATTTATTAGTTCCCTAAATAGAAGAACTAGAGGACACCAAATGAAATTAATGGGTAGCAGGTTTAAAATTAATAAAAGAAAGTTCTTCTTCACACGGCGTGTAGTCAGCCTATGGAACTCCTTGCTAGAGGAGGCTGTGAAGGCTAGGACTATAATAGAGTTTAAAGAGAAGCTGGATAATTTCATGGAGGTTAGGTCCATAAAAGGCTATTAGCCAGGGGATAAAATGGTGTCCTTGGCCTCTGTTTGTCAGAGGCTGGAGAGGGATGGCAGGAGACAAATCGCTTGATCATTGTCTTCGGTCCACCCTCTCTGGGGCACCTGGTGCTGGCCACTGTCGGCAGACAGGATACTGGGCTAGATGGACCTTTAGTCTGACCCAGTATGGCCATTCTTATGTTCTTATGTTCTTATGTTTGTGCAGTGCCTAGCACAATGGTCCCAATCTGAACGTGTTAACAACTATAATAAAGTTACAATTCTACAACCCCATTGATGTATAAAGTATTTTATATCATAACTAAACACAGAATTTGGCTCATTACGTCTATTCAGCAGTTATGTATCCCTCTTTTCTATTTGCCACCTAGATCTCTCTTGCTGGATAAAACACCTTTAGACAGCCTGTATATTAAGTGATTACACGTTAGCTAGAGGTAAACAATAACAGGGTTTATCCTTAGCAACAGCCTATAACTCCTGCAAACAGAAGGATGTTCCTAGTAGGGTTGCCAAATTTGACTAGACAAATTCCTGGGGGGGGTTATCACATGATGTAATCAGACTCCAGGGCAATCTTGGAGAGTTGGCCACCCCAGTTCCTAGACACAGTTCTTCCTTTCAATTTAAAGTTAAAAAAAAAAAATCCTGTTAAAATCTGGAAGCATGTTGTACAAATATCCACGTATTATAGCCACATTATGGATATTCATATTATGCATATAATATGTTGTTGATATTATCTTAGATGTTATAGTGGGTTAGGATTTAAAACAATAGACTTTGTGGCAAAGAATGAATTCCCAGCTTCTTGCAGTTCATGCTTTTATAAAACTCAGTAATACCCATAGGAATAGGTCGCACCCAGTTGTTCAATAACAGTGTAGTTTTGAAAATAATTGTCATTCTGCCTCTAAACTCTAGCCTTTCAATATGTTGCAGCATTTCCCTCTGCAGCATCTTTTCTGTGTTCGCCTTAAGCAAATGGCAGATACTGCTAGAGGTGGTGCTGAATTTTAATTACTTCCTTGGTCAGTGATGATTTGCTGGCTTTTCTAAAGAGTCTCAAAGGGTTAGACTGCTCAGTGGGCCATATATCACAGAGATGAAAGTCGGAGGGAAAACTTGAAACCATTTTGTCTCTTGCCTTTGGCTTGGGATTTTACTACCACTCCTTGTGAATGGACTCAGCCAGGATAGAAATCTGTTCTCTCATATTCAAGTCACATTCCCCTTTTCTATAAAAGGGACCACTGGGATATGTTGAAAAAATTATTAGGTTTAACTAGGATTAACCTGAGTAAACCATTTTCCTCATTTTGATTTACCACTGAGATTTTGTCAGACTGATTATTTCATGTAAATTTTGATCATTGCTCCTCTATAGCCTTGTATTTAATTCATTAACATGGTTTGACTATAATTGCTGTATATAACCTAGACAGCTTATCCAGCATGTAAGGCTCCGTGGATCTGATTCTCAAAAGGCTTTGCAAATGCCACAAAAATGTCTAGGGCCTATTTTTAAAAAGCGTTTGGCAGAATTTTGACATCCTCCATAGAATTTTACAAGAATTGTGATGAACAATTGCACTGCGATTTGTTATCAATTATGGAAACAAAAGGTGGATTTCAGAAAAAGACATTTAAAATGTGATTTCTGTTTTTCTGTTTGAAACAAATACTTTTTATAAATAATACTCCCTTAGCAAGCATCCCTACTTTCTGGTTATTATTCCTTACATCAGTGGTTTTCAAACTTTTTTTCTCATGACCCAGTTGAAGAAAATTGTTGATGCTCCTGACCCAACATAACATGACTAGAGTGTAGGCTCCAGAGTGGGGCTGAGGATGAGAGCTTTGTCATGTAGGAGGGATCTCTGGCTTTGAGGGTGGGTCAGGGCTGGGGCAGAAGGGGCTTACCTTGAGCAGCTCCCAGTCAGAGATGCAAAGGGGGTGCTAAGGCAGGCTTCTGGCCTCTCCTGGCCCTGCAGACCATGCTGAGTCCCAGAAGCAGCCAGCAGTGGGTTCCCAGCCAATGCAAGGGCAGAGCTGGTGCTCAGGGCAGTGGCAGTGCATGGTGCCCTGGGTGTTCCTCCACCGCTGTCTAGGAGCTGGGCCTGCTGCTGACCACTTCTGGGGCACAGTGCAGTCTGTGTGCCAGGACAGGTAGGTAGCTGCCTTAGCACTTCCACTGGTCACCTGATCACCCTGCAGGAATGAGACCCAGTGCATGACATTCCACGTCCCAGTACTGGGCCACGACCCATAGTCTGAAAACCACTGTGTTACATTAAACAAATTTTGAAGGACCATATTCCCAGGCCAAAAAAAGAAACAAAAAATGGATTTAAGGATAAGTAAGTCTATCTCTTTAGCTCAAAATCTCTTCAGAAAACTGCAGTTTTCTCCACCTTCACTCCACTGCCTTTCCTACCTTACCCAACCTCCCCATCCACCTTGCTCCCGGCCACCTGAGTTCAGTGGAGTTGCAGAAGGATGAATTTGTTTCTGCACCTTAGCTTTATCCATCAGTCACCCAGGGGCTACACATTGCAATGTCCATGGGTTCTAATGTTTTCGTTTTCTGAGAGCTTGTTCATTGTTTTTTTTATTTGCTTGGAGTGAGTGCTAGATGTTTCCAGCCTTATCTCCAGAGTAACTTACTTTTAGCTAAGGAATTTCCTTACATTTGAAATAAAAAAGTGGCCTTGAAAGTCACCCAGAAATGGACATAATTTGTCCTCAGACCGTAACTTCCTCCTGCCAGTCCCTAAACCAGACTTGCTGTCTCAGCCCAAGTAGCTTTGGCATTTCTGCTTTGGTTATCTGCATCTGGGGCTATGTATGAATTTCAATGTGCTTCTGAACCCATGAATACTTGTCAAAACATACATCAGAATGGTATATGCATTGAATGTACTCATCAAAACAATGCTTGTAAATAGTACAGGGGTATGCTGCTAGGTGCAAACTAACCCTTTTGGTTAATTACTTTATAAAACTTTAAATATCTAAGTAACTTCTAGATGCACTGCTTCAAAACTGGTGAGAAGCACTCTAATTTGTTAAATAGTACAGGAGAACAGAAATTCAGCATTTACATGTAAGCTTGCTTCCAAGGGTGGCGAAACAAAAAACAAATCTGAAAATTAAACCTCTCATAGCTCTGCACTCTTTTCAAGTGATTTACACCAAACCTTCCAGGACAACTCTAACTTGGGGTGAAATATGGCACATAAAGTTTAAGATTCCATACGTTTGGTTTCGACCAAGTTGAAAATGTGGTTGATCATGGGGAGACTAACTTCACACTTAATTACTGAGAACAGGACTATGTAGCACTTTAAAGACTAACAAGATGGTTTATTAGGTGATGAGCTTTCGTGGGCCAGACCAATTTGATGTGAGGAAGTGGGTCTGGCCCACGAAAGCTCATCACCTAATAAACCAGCTTGGTTAGTCTTTAAAGTGCTACATAGTCCTGTTTTTTGTTTCAGCGAGATCAGACTAACACGGCTACATCTCTATTACTATTCTTAATTACTGAGGAAGTTGTTCCCCTGCATAATTATAGAGCTGGTAATTGCTGCATCCTATGTTTTTTTATTACCTCTTCTCAAGGTTTCCAAGAAATAGGTATTCATTATAAATAAATGCTAAAGCATCCTGAGAACTTCAGAGGGATTCAGTCTCTCCAAAGTGACCTTATGCCCAGTTTCACTGATCTCATGCAAAACCAAAGTGGCAATGCTACAAAGGAAGAGAGAGGAAAAGCTCCACACTCTCAATTCACTTCTTTCTGGGAATGTTTGGAAAGTGCAATACACATATCTCAAAGAAAAGGGTGATTCTTCAAGCTTGCAGGACCATAGGCATGAGGGAGTGCAGCTGACCCATTCAGCTTCCTTGAAAATCTGATTGGAGGGGGAAAAAACAGCAATAAAACCTTTAGGAAAATCAGTCTGACAAGCTGATTGTCTTCTGAGATTCTTGCCTCCCTGTTTACCATGCTAGATGTTCAGAGGCAAAGAATGGCCCCTTGTGAATAAGGTCGGTGAGGCCAATCAAAATGTTCTATACCAGTTGAACCTGGAATCAACGCCAAACTT
The DNA here is from genome assembly GCA_032595735.1 of Pelochelys cantorii. Lineage (NCBI taxonomy): Eukaryota > Metazoa > Chordata > Testudines > Trionychidae > Pelochelys > Pelochelys cantorii. The sequence goes on from CM064339.1 coordinate 20,339,643, forward strand.
GCATGCTTCAGTCTCTGACATGTACATTTATATTACTTGAATACTCGGGAGCATTTTACAACATTATTCACAACAGGCCCTGCAGTCATGCTACACTGCCGTATATTCTGAAGTGTTTCCAGGGAAACATATTTTCTAGCTGAATTACTGGGTCAGGAGAGATGGAAATTGCTGTTTTAAACGACACAAAAATAAAATGTAATGGTGGAAGAAATATGGCATTTTGAAAATGTGAAAATAAACATCCTGCAGACTCTGGATATGAAGTTGCCGAAAGCAGCTTTGTCAGTGAATAAGTAGTAAAGCCTAATAATTTTTAATGAGACTGTAAATTCCCTGGTGATAGTCAACTACTGTAAACACTTTTTTCCATATTTTGTCCAAGTATTTATTTAGTGTTGTTAAATGTTATTAAAGAGAGATGATTTTATTGATAACCCTCTCACTCTGAAGGACCTGCCAACTCACCCTTGCCACAGGATATGTGGAGGGGGGTGAGGGGGAGGGAGGAATAATCTGCCAAGAAAAAAGCATAGAGAAGCTTTTGAGGAATGGCAGGTAATTTTTGTGAAGACCATAAATAACCCACCCAAGTCATATGCATTAGTTTATGATTACATGGGAGGAAGTCAGTGTATATGGGGGAGAGGGAGGGAGTTACAGAGCCAAATCTTCTGATTACATTTATACAGATCTTTAGCTAGCTTTACATCACCTTAAATCTGTTGAAATCAGTGGATCTATTCCCATCCCCCAACCAGCTGGAGATCTGGCCCTTACCATCCAAAAGTACTTTATAAGCCAAAGTAATTTTCATGAACAAGAGGCCTGTTAACAGACTCGTGAACTGCAGCATTCCTTTGGCTGCCAGAATGTTGAGAGCCCACAGGTATATCTATGGTATTCGTTTCAAAGAGAATGAAAAGGCACTAGTGCTGCTCCAATTGGATACAAGAAACCAGGATGCCTAGGATGGAGAGGTTTGTTTAACTGCTGAACAGGGGCAGATGTGCAAAACCTTCATAATGGCCCTGTGGAGAAAGTAGAACAAGGGGGAAGTGGATGTTAAGATCCACACTACTGGGCTGGGAAGGGAGAGGGAATCTCACAAGCCAGCAGGAAACTCACTAAGCCCGAAGATGTGTGCTAAAGCGCTACCTAAGGCCTGATCGAATGAAGTTAATAGAAAGACTCCCATTTACTCCCACAGGCCATGAACTGGGCCCTAAAAGCTGTTTCAAAGGGATAGTAATACAGTGAAATGAGGCTTGAAACCCCAGAAACAATAGGAAGGATTGAAAACTATAGAAAATAATTAAGCATTAAAAATCCCATTTCTGTCAGCTCACTTTGCCACTTAGGAGCATTAATCCCAACTCAGTGAATTCCTTTGTTTCTCAAGAATAACCAGGCTGACTAAATCTATGTTCTGTGATGAAAGAGCTAAAATAGAAAGTCTGGGCCCCTTCACGCAGGACACCATTGTTGTCCCAAGCATTCACAAAGGCTTACAGGGATTCAAGACTGAGGCAGAAAATGTCTGTATGCTTTGCTGCACTATCATGGGCAGCATCTTGGTAGCACTACAGGATGGGGAAGTAGCATTGACTCTGCTGTATTCTCCCTTTCCTCAAACCTGACCTCTTGTGTCTGGAGGTTGGGGCTCCATACATTGGGAAGGGTGATGCTGAGGAAGGAGCCAGTGTATATGACATGCTCCCTTCTGGACCAGAGAGTTAGTGGATGTCTTATAAGTGCAGGGTTTCTGATGACTTCTGTACAGCTGCTTGTCTTCAGTTGGTTTGGAAGTACTGGAAGGAGAGCATTTGGGATTATTTCCATTTCCCTGACTTCATCCACCTGAACACAGAGAGCAAGGAAATATTGCAAAATCCACCACACACAAAAGTGTACTATTGTTGGTTTTTCCTGATTCTAAATTCAGTGTTGAGTTAGGTTCAGTTGGATGGATGTGGACATGTTAAGACCAGGTCTTATATCATCCAAACTACTGTGTCGCTTTAACAATAGTCTGTACTTTACAGTCTGCAATTGAATTAAGAGATGGAAGTGTGTCAAAAATGCTTATGGAACTTAGGTTTGTAGAGGAATGGCACTGATCTAGAACGCTGGAACTGAATTCCACAAACCTTTGCCTTACCAAAGATGTAATGTGCATACAAGGCATTTGGGATGTAATTACTGAATATTTTCAGGTAATCCTCAAATGGGTATACCTATTATAAATGAAGCATTCTTTCATATACCTGTAGAAATAATCAAACAGTGCATGTTTTGTAGTCTGAACAAAGCTGATTCTAAGAATTATTTAAATGTCATGGGCTTTAGAGATGCATAGAAAACAAGGAATGTGGAAGCTTATGTAAACCCCTCTTTCCTCTCTGGGTTATTCAGGAGCAGGCCACGCTCACCTGTGTGCCTGATGTTTTTAACATAAAAGGAGATTCTGAGTACCCCAGTGGTGATGTTGTATAGCTGGGGATTCCCTATCCACCACCTTGCTACAGTCCCTTGCTTCTAAAGGAATAACCAAAGGTGGTGCCTTTACCTGGCTGGCCCTGTACACTCTTAATGGTGTGCCTTGGGAGCCTTCAGGAATAAACTTATTCCAGTAATAATCTGGATCTAACATCAGAACAACAATTATAAATAAAATACATCTAATTGATTACATTAGAATTAACAAACCTTTACTTAACAACTTAAAGAAACAGGGTTTAACAGACTAAAAGTGAAGAAAATCAATTAACAAAGTACACAGAAATAAAGGAAACGTATCTAACTGGCATTTACACTGCCACCACCGAGTGTGCACTGCCTCTGGATCTCACTTGCATGGGTGCGCTTGAAGGTCTGCAACTGGAGTGGAGACAGCACAGTACAGGTCCTGTGTGTGTCAGTCCAAGCTAAGCAGCCAATCCAGGCAAGGCAGTCCAGCAGCTCTGGTTCACTGGGCAGATCCCTCTGCCTCTCTTTGGGCCCCTGTTTTCTGTGCTCTGTCCCAGGCAGCACTTTCCCAAATAGCCAAAAGTATTCTCAGTTACTTCTGTGCAGGGTTATGCAGGCCCTTCTCAGGCACAGGCACAGCTAAAGTATCTTCCATGCAGGGACAATCACACCAACAGCCCCTGAAGCAGCCTGCTAGATCCAAACCCCAGCAGGCTCTAACTTCCAGAACCAACTCCTGGACTGGAAAAAGGCTCCTCACCAGCAACCTGACTCCTCTCTCCAAAATGGAGCCCACCAACTCTCTTTCCCCCTGCCTGGAAGAGAGCAAGAGTTTTTCCCTCCTTTTTCCCAAGGGCTTATGGGAGTTCTAGTCTTTAGGGCTAGACTGCAGCATACAGGATCCTCCCAGTAAATGTCAGAGGCTCCTATAGTAAAAGGAGCTTACACTTACAACAGAAAAACATGTTCTTTATTGATTAGAATGGTCTGAACCATAAAGAGATTTTTCTAACTGTGTAGGAGACAATTTTCTAGTTTCATCAGTGTGAAAGAGCAAATTGTTGCTTTGGTTATTAAGTGACATTAGGACCAAAAAGACTGCACCAGACAGAGCTGGGTCTTCAGTCACATTTGTGTATTAATTCATTGCATTATTTTATTATTGTTAAATATAAAGATGATTAATATTAATCTCAGATTATGTACAGTAGCATATTTATTCTTCATGATCCCACAGTGCTTTGAAAACAATATAAGGAATATAAGGCACACCCCATAGAAATGTAGTCTTCACTTAGTGGAGGGTGACCAGTAAGTGGAAAATTGGCTGAAACCACACAGTACCATTTGAGATGGGGGCAAGCCACCATGACCAAGAATCCTGGAATAAATCTTTACTCTTGCAAAAAGCACCACGTATAGAGCAACTGAGAACACAAATGTTGCTCATGTAACACCTATGTTTGTCTGACATCTGCATTTACAATCAAAAAGTCGTGGACTCATCTTGATTTGTGTGAGTATATCCATGCCCACTAGGTGGTTTTGGAGCGTCCAATGAAGGTGGAATTAGCTTCTATGCACAAGCCCTTCTTTGCACCATTTTGCACTTTAGTGAGGCTTAAGTTACAACATTGCGTTGAGTAGGCCCTTCTGCATAAGGGTGAATTTCACACATATTTTTGTAGGTACAATTTAGTCATCAGTCACTGAATATTTGGCGCTCTGTGCAGAACATTGATTTTCTTATTTATCTGAAAGAAATTCTAAAGTCAAGACCAGAGGCATAAATTACATTATAAGCATTTGTTAGCCATTTTATGACTTATATTAAGATAACTAAAGCTATATGCTAACCTTGTATAATACTGTACATGTTGCTTTTCCTTTGGACTGTTACCCAAAATAATTAATCAGATCAATTGGAGAAGATGAGGGTGGAGAAGAGATCAGTTCTTGTCTATTAAATGAAGTTCTACCCCTTTCTGGCCAGCTTTATTTGTAGAAGCCCAGGAAAAAAAGAGCTGCAAATGGTAAGTGAACTTTATATGCACTTTCTGGGGAGCAATGACATTGATGTTGCAAAAGTTATTTACACACTTCCTGAACAACTTAAAATTATAGATGAGTGCCATGACACTGATGTGTTGAAAGTAAACACAAATTGCAGGAGGCAAACTCCATTCAAATTAGAACTTTAAGCACAAACTATGATTCAGACAAGGATCTAGGGTAAGATTTAGAAAAATCTATGTTAATAATAATAATAGCAAGCGTTGAGTTTAAAAAAACAACTGAGTGGAGGTTTTTTTTATCAACAAAATAATTAATATGATTTTAGCAATGGGCACAAATGAAAGCCCCGAGTAGGAGCAGCCTTAAATTACGGGGGGGGGGGGGGAGGGAGGGGAGGGGAGTTATTTCAAATAAAAAGCCAGAACCAAAGTTCATAAATGTTGTCATCTTTACATCCAAAATCTGAGAAGTGACATTCTAACTCCAATACTGGGGTAGTGAAAATCTAGATCTAAATGTTGCATCCCAGTCCATCTCTAATACTCTGTAAGGACATAGCTGAAATTGTTAGCAAAATGTAGCTATTTTCATATCAGAAATAAGAATTTTAAAATACAATCCATGCTCATTTATCTAAATAGCCTGAGGGACAGTCAGAAGTTCTGAATAATGGAGCATTCCGATAAAGAGTACTGCTAACATGGGACTATGATGGGAGGAGGAATGGTTATTTGGAAAACTAGATTTTTCAAATAAAGGAAATTTGTATGACTAGACCTATCCTGTATTTACAACCAAATGCATCTCTGTGAAGGAGAATCTAATCCTATAAAGGAAAATTAGGCCCTTTTATATTTATACAGCAAATCTCTCTTAAATGGATCTACTAAATGTATCTACTTTTCCCCTGCCACACCAGGGATAAGTCACATAAACTATTTTAAAAAATTGCCAAAGTTACTATTGTCTGTCTACCTTTATATATCATGTCCAGCACCATTCTCCGATTCAGTTTTGCTTAGCCATTGGGGTACAGTAAAAGCATTGCAGTCCCTCATTCAGCTTCATCTGTATCACTTCTGGCAAACACAATCACCATGCATTAAAGAAATAAGCTTCCCCAAATTGCTTGTAAGGATGATAGAGCTGATCAGCAAAAAGATAACCCATCCTTAAAAAGAAAATCAGTGCACTCAGCAAGGTCTGGCCTGGATTAAAAATTCCCTTCTTTGAATTTTAACATTTAAAGCAGCTTGCACCAGCCATTGCTGCTTTTCAACTAACCAAATCCAAAGGTGTACCTCAGACTGCAGGTAGGGGGAGCCTAAGTACCACAATCAATTTCTGCTGGTTACATCACTGGTCCCTACTTCTCAAAGCATTGCATAAGGCAGGGGCCAAGGGGTGCTGCTGAGATCCATGACACACACTACTAGACTGCTTTGACCCATGCCCTTGGTGCTTTTAAACACAATAACACAATGAAGGGGAATAAGGCCCCACTTTTTCAACCAAGACTGAAACCAATGAGAATACTAGCATTAGGATACTGTACTCATCTCATTTATCACACATGTGGGAACACAGACCCCTATGTTGGTTTATAACTTGGCTATGTGGCTGTACAGTATTGTGTAATTATAGGCTGCTGCACAGAATAGATGTACTGTACTTTGTGCCTTCCCTTTTCTAAGGCCAGGTCTATACTACCAAGTTTTGTCACCAAAAACTGCATTTGGCAACAAAACAGTGAGAGCATACACTCCGCAATGCGACTTTTGGAAGGAAAAACACCTGGTTTCAGAGACAAATAAACTTCCACCCCTACAAGAGACTTTTCTTTTCCCCTCCCTGTGTTATACAAAGAGCCAGTGTAGACACTGCTATTTGTTTTGTCAAAGGAACTAGCTTCCTTCCTATCCCACAATGTCTGCCCTGATCGCTCTGCTCAGTGTTTTGATCTCTGCTGCCCTGCAGGCATGGGCCCCTCACCTTTCACAACTCCAGAAAGTATCTGACAGTTGAGTGAACTGCAAAGAGAAAATCATTGGACTGCTCCTGTTCTGCCCTGCGCTAGGGACACAGTGGCAGGCAAATGGCTACTGCAGGGGGAGGGGGACAGGCTTGTGTTCTGCTTTGACATTCCTCAGTATGGAGCACTCACAGAGCTACTCCTGATGCTGCTTCCAGCAGCTGAGGAAGTTGTGGGAGAACTTGGGGGGAGGGGAATCCCAAGATGCACAGAGATCATCTCTGCCTTCCCATAACATTGCTTGTGGGATACATACCCACAGTACAGTGTTTATACTGTTGATGATGGTAGCCCCAATGTGGGCATGATCTGTCGACAGAGGGAGCAAGTGTAAACATCCTTTGGCATTTTTTGTTTTGTCATCTTTTGACTGTAACAAGTTTTGGCAATGTAGAGAAGGATGAGGGATGATTTTTTTCACTATTGTCTCCCATGCCTACAACAAGTAGCCCAGAAATGAAAGCAGCAGTATATTCAAACACTGAGGAGATCCTGCTCCTTCGGTAGCCAATGGCAAATCCTGAGTGACTTCAGTGGGTGTTACTGGAGCCCATTATTCAAAGTGAGCAACAATTCTGCAATTTATATTCACATCTTTTAGTGGCTGGCAGGAGGGGAAGATACAAGGGAAGTTGATTTTTTGTTGTTGTTGTGTTTAATATTTGGGACTTTGGAGAGTACTTCCAATCTGATTTTCTTTCAGTCTGGTAAAATATCTCATCTTGGACCTCACACTAAGATCTCTGTCATAAGATTTCTGCAGAGCAACCATTGCAATTGAACTTGAAATCCTAATAATTATTAAGGGACATGCTGGCCCTTAATTAGAGCTACACACTAGGGTTTAGATGGAATTAATTACATGCCTAAAAATGTCTGTAATGTATAAGGAATCAACAGTTTGCTGCTGAGTGGCATTGACATGGAAGGCAAACCAATCAGGGAAAGCAGAGGGAGTTGAGAATTTCATGGGATCGTTTCCTGTATCAGGATATGGCCCAATTGCTTCCTAGAGAAACAGTAAACACATAACACATTTTGCCGTATCTTTTACTGTCCTTATTGATCTAATAAAAAAAACAAGTTGTACTTGAAGGATTTAGCAATCTACACATGGGTAATCTTAGCTCCTAGACCAATGGCTCAAACCAATAAAAAATGGACATTCAAAGAAATTTTGAAAGGTTGCAAATTCAAAACTGATAACAGGAAACATTTTAGTACACAATGCACAGTTAGCCTGAGGAAGTCATTGCTATATAACTCAGGGCAAGAGTGTACTGCAATCCACAAGGGGATTACATGTGTGCAGATTACAAGAATATCCAGAGCTCCAATAGTAAATATTAAAAATATCCAAGACATTTGGACTTGATATAAACCCTCATGCTTCAGTATATGAGCCAGTGTCTCTAATTACAGAGGGTTAGAGGAAAACTTTCCCTTGGGCACATTATCCTACAACTTCCTACTGCAGGGCTTCTTGTACCTTCTGGTAGAAATGACTACTATCGGAGACAAAATAATAGACCACATTGAGAGCTGGCCTGATCCAGTATGTCAGTCAGGGCTGGATTAACTCTTCTGAAGGCCTGGGGACTACTAGATTTTTGGGGTCCCCTAGGCTCTGGGGTAGGGCCAAAGTTAAGGGATCAGTGTGCAAAAGGATGCTACAGGTTGAGGAAGGAAGGCGGGAGTGATGTGGGAGGATGCGAAGGCTCCAACTGGGAGGGAGGACTGTGTGGCACAGGGTCCTACAGGCTACCAGCAAGAGATTTGAAGTGTGGGAGGGGGGACAGAACAGGGTGGGTATGTGGGGTCTGGGCTGAAGTTTGGATACAGGAGTGGAATCAGGGTTGGGGTGTGGGATGTGGAGTACAGGAGGGACTTAGCATGCGTGAGGGGCTGGGGAGGTGCAGGTTCTGGGAGGAAGTAGTTTGGGAGGGTACTGGGGCAAGTGGTTGGAGTGTGGACACTTACTTGGTTGGCCAGCTCCCATTTGGGGGAGGAACAGGGGGCTCTGCATGGCATGCACTTGCATGCCCCTTGCAGCTCCCATTGGCCAGGAACCTGCAGGCGAGGGCAGCACTGGGACAGAGCTTCTGTTGCAATGCTTGTCACGGCAACATGGCTCTGGGAGTGGGAGGAGGAATGGCAGCACGCAGAGCTGCCTCACCTCCCCCCCTCAATGCTGCACCCTGGGCTGCAGCCCCCAAAGCCCCTTTCTTAATCCAGCACTGATATCAATCCCTATTTCCTATGTAAAAGGCCTTCATTAAGTCCAATAAATCATGTTGATTACTTGTTACAGATTGTGCTATAGGATTTTTCTTGCTTTATTTTCTTCTGAAATTCATTTCAGCCACAAGTAAACTGGTAAACAGATGAAAGCTAATTGAGTAAATCCATGGATGTTCTGGGGCAGCATCTATCACAGTAAATGTTAAAATAAAAATCTTCATGCAAATCCCTTGCTATATCAGAGTAGATTATCTAATTATTGTCAACTTTCCTGAGTAGTCTGTTTACTTAAAGCTAATACTTATAGTATCATGTCTTATTATAGTGAAAATCAGTTTATTAACTTTATAGACTGTGGTTTGAAGCAATATATTTCATTTGTAGCTGTCTAAGACTCTTCTTTAAAGCTGCAAATACTGAGCAGGAACAGAAATTTTTTAGATATTTATTATAAAATATTTTGATAGTTTAACATAAGGACAAAATAGAAACCTAGAGTAAATATGAGCGCACTAGATTAATCTACTTTCTATTCATAGCAATGACTATGGTTGCTGTTTGGCAACATCTAGCTAATATATTTGTCACATCAGAATCTGTGTATGTCTGTTTTCCAGGTTAGCTAATCAGTTTCACAGACCAGATCCAATGCAGTAAAGATGATGTAATGAGTTACTCCTGGGGAAATTCTGTGCCAAAAAATTTAAACGTATGTGCATAATATTCTAAAAATCTGCAAAATTCTGCATATTTTATTTCTTAAAATCACACAGTAAAATTTGCCCTGGTTTCAGTGATTTTGATAATTTATTTCAACTACAGTACAATGGCTGGAGAATGGGATGGGGAGCACTGAATGAAATCCCCAAACCCCCTCAGTCTAATAATAATGTAGCTAACATTGACCTTTTACTACTAGTTAGTCAACAAATGTAAGCAGCCATTTGCTCAGTGTTGCATTCTGTGCTAATCTGAGGCCTGGTCTATACTTAAAAGTTTTGCCAGCACATCTATATCAGTTAGGAGTATGAAAAACCCCCCACAAATAGATATTGAAGGAAAAGTGCCAGTGTAAACGTAGTTATACTGTCAAAGTCCTATTGCCAGGTTAGCTTACTACATGCACTACGTGAACTGTTATAAGCTATACTGCCAAAAAGAATGTATCTTCCTTATGTGTCTGAGGGTGCGTCTACACAGCAGGGCTTAACTCAAAATAAGCTACACATTGAGCTACATCAATTGCATAGCTTATTTTGAAATAACATATTTCGAAATTGGGAGCATATAACACAGCACTTATGTGGAAATAGAGCACTCTTCCTCTGACTTTCCTTACTCGTCATATAATGAGGGCTACAGGAGTCAGCATAAGAAGTCTTCCAGCTTGACAGTATTTCAACATTATTTCGAAATAACAGCCTGCTGTGTAGATGCGGACTAAGTTATTTCAAAATAACACTACTTATTTAAAATAATGTTGCTGTGTAGATGTACCCTTAGACACCACAAATCCTGCCTCTCTGCAGGGAATTAAACTACATCACTCTTGCACTCACTCTCTTCTAACCTTGTGATTCTACGGGTCTGTGGGTATAACCAGGCTGTGTCTAGACTGGCATGATTTTGCGCAAATACTTTTAATGGAAAAGTTTTTCCGTTAAAAGTATTTGCGCAAGAGAGCGTCTACACTGGCATGTGCCTTTGCGCAAAAGATTTGCTTTTGCGCAAAAGCATCCGTGCCAGTGTAGACGCTCTCTCGCGCAAGAAAGCTCTGATGGCCATTTTAGCCATCGGGCTTTCTTGCGCAAGAAATTAACGTTGCTGTCTACACTGGCCTCTTGCGCAAGAATACTTGCGCAAGAGGGCTTATCCCTGAGCGGGAGCGTCAGAGTATTTGCGCAAGAAGCCCTGATTTTGTACGTTACAACGTCAGTGTTCTTGCACAAATACTTGCAGCCAGTGTAGACAGGCGGCATGATTTTGCGCAAAAGCAGTTGCTTTTGCGCAAAATCTTGCCAATGTAGACACAGCCTCTGACTATAGAAGCTTCCAGTCTCAGTTTGGAAGTTGTGATGTTCCTTAGCTCATGTCAAAATCTTGCCAATGTAGACACAGCCCCAGTGTATATATAATGAGTACTATACTGGCTGCACAGGCATACCAGCAAATCATCGCTAGTGCCCATACCCTGGTCTACACGAGGGAGTTATTTTGAAATAACCTTCCTTATTTTGAAGCAATAAGCAGAGCATCCACGCTGCCAAGCCCATTATTTCGAAATAACGGGCTGGTTATTTTGAAATCTGTACTCCTGCTTTGCTTGGGGAATAAGCTTATTTCAAAAGAGTTATTTTGGGAGTTATTATTTCAAATTGAGTTATTTTGAAATCATTTCCAAGTGTAGACATGCCCCTGACACCTCACTTTCAAGCTAATTATCTGAATTTAAATAGTTCCTATGCCAAGACTTGAACATTTTATCTGTCCGTCAGTCAGAGTTTAACCCTCTCCTTTCAAGTTCTCTAATGTCAAAAACATTACTTTTATGCAAAATACTTGCAGAGAAATCTTACGTACTGATCTTGCAATACGTTCTGAGCAGGTATGTGATGGGCTGTACTAGACCCTGACGCCCCCTACAGGAAGCCAGCAGCCTTGCCACACCCCATCCCAGCAAGAGGAGCAGAGACGAGGTCCTCCAGGCACGATAAAATGGCTGTCTCGGCAGCAGCCAATCAGGACACAGCAGATGGGTATAAAAGAAGCTGCGGGGCTAGGTCCTGGCAGTTCATTTCAGGAGCTCGACCCAGCCAGGTCCAGTGCTTTTTTTGTGACAGTACTGCCTGGAACAGCATACTATCACCTATTTTCCCAACCCACAGAAAAGGAATGGGTTTCCCCCCGCGCGTACAGGTACCTGTTTCCCTGGGGCAGCTCAGCTTCTGATGGAAGCGTGCTCGGTTTTTTTCTGGCTCCCAGCATGGTGCTGTGGCTCTTAAAGAGGCCACGACCACATTTCGGCCCCCAGCTGAACAAGTTTGCCCCAGAGTACTGGCACCTTTTTTCTTACAAAAAAAGCACTGGCCAGGTCTACATCCTGACTGGGAGATCAGCAGCCCTACGGACAGCTCCCAGTGTGAGCTGAACTTATATCTGGGTAAGGCCAAGGTCAATTGGCGGAAGACTGGCCACGAGCTTAATACAAAGAACCAATAGCACCACGGACAGGACTAGTCAGACCCTAACCTCAGGGTCTTGAAGACAACCAGATGACTTGGCAAAGACCTTGCATGGCACCACTTAGCTGCAGAGGGGTGCTCACAAGCAGGTGAACCCTTTACAAGGTATAAAAATCAGGGCAATTTAATGGTGCTCGCCAGGAGCTCAGGAGGTTCTCCTGCATGGTGCTTATTTCCACATTGGTCTTTATTCTATCACTCCATTTTGTGTTCAGTGACTGTTTAACAGACATATGTCATGATCATGAGATATGGCCAGCAACGTGGGGACTAAGGGGTTAATGTACCTAAGCCAGGTAGCAGTCAGCCAATAAAAATGCAGATAGGGATTTGAAACTGGGACAAAGGAATTTTTGGGTTTTTCCTTCTTTTGTCTCTGAGCAGTTTCTCTCCAGATACTGAGGGAGACAGACATGTCTCTCTCTCCAAGAAAAGACTCTTCACTATCTGTAAGTAGGGTAAAGTTTAGATGAATCTGTTAGGTTTTATTGTTTTATGGTTTGGGAATGGGAATCTGATGTCTGTGCATTTAAAAATGAGTTTTTCTCTCCTTTGTAACTAAGCTTTTGGCCCATGGGGGTCTTTTTCCATCTAGTCATTATGCTTGTAACAGGAGTATTATGGTGATAATAAAAGTTCTTTTTTTTAATTAACCTGGTATTGGTTAATTTTTTTGTGTCCTGGTTTTAATTTAGGGCTGAGATTTCCCAAGTGATCTCTTCCCTGGTTTTCTTGCTATTACATGGGTGGTGGCAGAGGATTTTTATCCCCAAAATCTAGGTTTTTAAGATTTTGGGGGGAAGCTTTCTACCAAAGCCTGGAAAGATAAGGTTTTTGGGGTACTTTTGCAGGCCCCCACTTCTGCATTCATCGTGCCAGAGTGGGGATTTGACACTGACAACATATTACTGGTCATGAACTTCTGCACTTCTTTATTACACATTTTGGTGGAGGTCTGCTTCATCTGCACTGACTTGTACTATCAGATAGAAGTTTTTTGTTAAATCAATTTTCAGTTGGAAAATTCTGAATTTTTTCATGAAATTATGTTGATTGCAACAACACTTCCTGTGGAGAAAAAAAATGAAATGGTATATAAAATAAAACTCAATAAACCAATATAAAATTTGTTGTGCTTAAAAGAGACACCCGGGATCTTTTTCAGGGGGATAAGGCAACACGCCATATTTATTGAACATACATAGATCAATCAATACTTATCATATACATATGATACATTACACTCATGCACTCACACACACACAAGCACACTTCATCTTGTTGTTACCACAAGTTGCTCCCCCTAACTGCACTGGCCAGGTGAGTTAGATGGGGGAGGGGTGGAGCTGGGCTTCTGCCTATCTGGATCGATGCTCCCATGTTGACAAGATGAAAACCTGGGGTCCCTCTGCAAGATGCCTCATATTTATCCCTCTCATGCACCAATTAATCATCATCTTGCCTTTCTTAATGCTGCTTCAAAGAGAGTTCTTCCAAGGGCAGGCACTTGCTGCTTGACTCCCAAGGCTTCTGTATGTCCAGTCTTCTTAATGACCTCACTTTACAGGTATTGTCTTGGATCTGGCTCCCAGACCTTCTCCACCCTTGCAACTGCTGCTGGAGGTGCTCACCTTTCATTCTCCATTCACACCTCATTCATTTCAACAGGACAATCAAGGAAAGGGGAGAGCTCAAAAGACATTTTTTCTTACAAGATCTATATATCTTAATACAAAGTTATAGAAGAAATGTTACAGAGATTCTATGAGAATACTTAAAGATATATCTAAAAGGACAAGATCTTAATACAAAGTATAATATTACAGGGATTTATCCACAAATTTGACTGCTGAGTCAAAATGTGACACATCCATAGTAGTATTAGTGAATAATATGACTTACCCTGAGAATGTGACATCATATTATGCACTGACACTGAGATGTCATAATTTGGTGTAAAATAATATAAAATAAATAGTATAGAATAAAATATACAAATGCTAGGTATTGAAATGAAATGTCATTGCTTCTGAATCAGTATTTTCAAAATTTTTTTCTGAATTTCCATTTTCAGGAAATTTTCAAAATATTTTTGTTCCAAAATAAAGTATGTAAAGTCAAAATTTTCCATAAAATGAAAATTCCACATTTTGACCAGCTCTCCTGGTTGGTACACTAGAGCATTGGGAAGAATGCAGCCTATGATAAGTAAGGAGCCAAATATATTTAAATCCTTCAGAAATACACGTAATGTGAGGTAACATCTTTTATGGGACCAATTTTTGCTGGTGAGTGATACAAGCTTTTGTATTACCTCACCCACTTATCTCTCTAATAAGCCAGGACCAATATTGCATATATTTATGTCCTTCAGTCATAAACATCAGTCTTTGTTCATCCCAACTATTCATGCTATAAAAGAGAAGCAAACTCGGTTTCGTAATGTCTTTTCGTATATTGCCACTATGAGACATTGTTAAGTAATTTTCAGCTCATTAATTGATATGCAAACAAGTAAAAGTCTTTTTGAAGCTGACATCAAAGCTAAAGCTAGATCAAAAATGTTTAAGGGAAAAAATACCTCACAGATAAGCTACTAAAAATGTAATAATGTGGCCAGTCAGTGACTGAGAAAGGTAAAGGATAGCTAACATTGATATGCTAATGTGAACCTGCTTAGTTGACAAAAATACAAAAACATCAAATTGTCCGAAGATGCTATTAAAGCTCATGAATTCCTTTCTCAGATGAGAAACAGATTTCTATTGGAATGTAAATACCTATTCATGGGAGGACTCAGTTTATGAGAAGAATTTTGCCATTAATAACATGCGAGATATAACAAGCTGGCAGCCATACAATGTTATAAAGAAGGTTTCCCTCATGTGAAGGTGACTATTCATAGCTTTCTTTTCTGGGGTATATTTCTCTTAACTCAACAAACACATTCCTTATCAGTCTCTTTGTAAAACATTAGGGATGTTCCATAATTCATTTTTTGTCTCTTGTTGGTGCCAAGAACAAAGAGCATCTCAATTATTATTTTCTATCAGCATAGATTTCATCTGTACAGCTTGGAGGCAAAGGAAAGTTTTCACAAAACTAAGATACATGGTATTTATCTAACACCTCACGAGCTGAAAAACATTTTTCCAGGAAAAGAAAAGGAGGAGGGATCTTGCTCTGGGCACAAGCTTCCTGCAGAGGTCCGTATTTGCCCACCCCTGTTTTAAGGTATGCTTTTTCCAAACACATGTGATTGTGCTCACTATAGGAATAACTGGGTAAAATGTAGTGTCCTGTGATCTATTTTAGGCCAGACTAAATTATGTAAACTCATGACAATGATGACAGTTTGTGATGAGCCATTGACCCCAGAGTGGCCAGTAAGAGGTTAATAAAGGCCTTGAAAGGCTATGCAAAAAATAGACAATAGGAGAGGAGCTGTGAGGAGCCAATTGAAAATAGCCACAGAGCAGAGCAGGATCAGTCACTGCCTGTAGGTTGAGGATCAAAGATTGTGTCCGAAATAGGCTGCAACTCTGTAGCACCTTGGACAGAGGAGCGGAGGCAGGAAAATGAAGAAAAAAGAGCTCCAGGTGGGCTGCTGAGACTGAGGAGGATACTGTGGCCTTGGGGAAGAGTCCGAGGGAAATGTAGCAATAGTAGAGGCAAAGTACCATAGTGAATGAATGTGGTTTGGAGGATTCTGCATCAGGAACTAGAGTAGCAGTTCCTCCTCACTTGCCACTGGAGCTAAACCAAGGGTGGCAAATCCAGTTCCTGCAGGCCAGATCCTGTTCCTCCACAGGTGTGGGTGCTTCTGGCTCCTGTTAGCCACGGATCGCTGTTCCCAGCCAATCAGACCAACAGGAAGTGGTATCCCGGTCCACAGTCAATGGGAACTGCTATTGCCCATACCTGGAGGCACAAGTAAATATAGCAGTGACAGCTCACCAGGGGCTAACCCTGATGAACTGCTTTTACTTTATTGACCATCCCTGAACTAAACTCTCACAGAAGGATGGGGGAATCATGGCCAGAGGGCCAACCTATGAAAAAGATGCTGTTTCCTTACACTGAGAGAGGGGTTGCAAGGAAAGGAGTGATTGGGTGCAGGCCACAGGCAGGTTGGGTCCTCAAACTAATCTCCAGAATGACCAGGAGTGATGTGCTCCATGACACAATTCTGTTGATGGGTGAGCTTAAAGCATGCATTAAATAATATGGGGAGAAAGAAATAAGCACTCATGTAATTGTTGTCTATTTTTTTGAATTGGGAAATCTGTACTATATCGGTTGGTGGAATTGTTTTTGAAAATGTGGTGTAAGCAAAATATCTGCAAAGAAAAAGTTGCTGTTTCTTGTTGGAAGCAATTATAATGGTTTATTATCTGACAAATAAAAAATTGTATGCACTTTGGCCATGCCCAGTTACCACACTGCTAACTGATGGGCCTGTCAGTCCATGCTGACCAAGATACTGCCCATAGGGCATGCAGACCCACTCAAGCTGATATGGAAAGGCTGGATCCCCATCCACCAGAATTCCTTCTGGATGCTCCACAGTTGCCATAGTGGAATGGTAGAACAGTTAGGTTTGGGGATGGTGGAGCTTGTCCTTGTTCTGTACCCAGTCCCTTCTGAGGGCCAGTATGGACTATGTCAATTGCTTAGCTTATTTCAAAATAGCTTATTTCGAGTTTTGGCGCTGTCTACACAGCACTTATTTTGAAATAGAGCACTCTTCCTCCGACTTCCCTTACTCCTCATACAAGAAGGGTTACAGGAGTCAGAGTAAGAAGTCCTCCAGCTTGACAGTATTTCAACATTATGTTGAAATAACTGTCAGCTGTGTAGACACAGACTATGTTATTTTGAAATAACTCTAGTTATTTCAAAATAATGTTGCTATGTAGACATAGCCTGTGTGTGGAGAAGAGTGGTCAACAGAGTCAGGATTTTCACTGCTTCTCCCTTCTCATGTAGCTGACACCCAGGGGCATGTTAGGAGAGGGCTCAATGGGATTTTGGTCTGTGAGGCTACATCTAGACTGCATCCCTCTGTCAACAGAGGGATGCAAATCAAACACATCGAAATTGCTAATGAAGCTGGGATTTAAATATTCCTCAGAAAATGAGGTTTACAGGATCTGTCGAAAAAAGGTTTATTTTTGACAGATCCACGTCTAGACTGCCGTTTTTTTCCGAAAAAACTCCATTTAGAAAAAAAGCAGTGGACATGTTTATGCTAATGAGGCATGGAATATTTAAATCCCGGCTTCATTAGCAATTTCGATGTGCTTAATCAACATCTCTCTGTCGACAGAGAGGTGTAGTCTAGACACACCCTGTGGGCCTGGCTTTTTTCTTCCTCTTGATTTGACCACATGGCAGGAGCCAACTAGCATTATCAAAAGTTTCTATCGCAGACCCAACTATAAAACTACGTCTTCCCCAGTACAATACTTGTAGAACTGAAAATAAACTAGAAACACATATTACAGGAGTGGGCAATAGATATCCAGTGAAGAAGCAGGGAAATTTCCTCTAATCAGGTAGAAAGAAAAGCTAGGTTAATCATTTTGAGCCTGAATATTGTGCACAGATTTCACGGGATTCACTCCCATCTGTTCAATAAGACTCCTGCCGAATGATCAATGGTTGGGCTGTACTGTCAAGGGAGCAGCAGGACAATATGCACATCTACGGGCCAGGAACAAATTTACTAACTTTTAGCAGTATATGTCTTAATAGAGTCTGACATTCTCAGCCACAATATGGCGTGAACCTTACAGATGGCAATTTGAATGATTTTTGGAGAGAGAATGGATGCCTCCAATCAGAGTTCTAAATAGCTAATTAATTACTGTGCTTGATTGCTTGATTGCAAGACAGTGGAAATGTACAGTCACCTGTGGTGATTGATTTTTATTTCAGAATTCCAAAGACAGCAGCTTTTCAGTCTAATTCTGATTCACAGAGAGGAGGAGTCTCTGCTTTGCAAAGACCCATCAGGGTTACATTTAAGTCCTATTCTGAGGGCGTCAGTGGTATGGAAGTGGTGCCATAGTATAAATTAGCAGCCGCCATTTTGGTCACAGATGCCATTTTTGATCATAAAACAACAACTAGGAATCCATCTTGGTGTCTCTTCTGCCCCCTCCTTTCCCACTCTTTCCACCTGGTGGCGGGAAACCCTGGCAGTCATATGGGTATAATCTGCCAAGTGACTGAAATCACATGGGCAGGGGCTACACTGGTTACATCAAAATCTGCCTGACAACTGCAGATTTTATAGGACTGCCTCTGGCGTAGCCTAGGGCTGCCCTCCTGAGTGGCAGAGTGTTGCTGCTGTCTCTTAGGGTACGTCTACACTAGCTCGTTAGTTCGAGCTAGGTAGGGTAATGAGGGCAACCGGAGTTGCAAATGAAGCCCGGGATTTAAATATCCCGGGCTTCATTTGCGTGTTCCCAGGTGCTGCCATTTTTAAATCCCCCTTAGTCCGAACTCCGTGCCCGCGGCTACACGCGGCATGGACTAGGTAGTTCGAACTAAAGATCCTAATTCGAACTACCGTTACTTCTCATTCCACGAGGAGTAATGGTACTTCGAATTAGG
This sequence comes from Pelochelys cantorii, assembly GCA_032595735.1. Classification (NCBI taxonomy): domain Eukaryota; kingdom Metazoa; phylum Chordata; order Testudines; family Trionychidae; genus Pelochelys; species Pelochelys cantorii. The sequence continues at coordinate 20,358,264 of CM064339.1, forward strand.
ATCTTTAGTTCGAACTACCTAGTCCGTGCCGCGTGTAGCCGCGGGCACGGAGTTCGGACTAAGGGGGATTTAAAAATGGCGGCGCCCCGGAACACGCAAATGAAGCCCGGGATATTTAAATCCCGGGCTTCATTTGCAACTCCGGTTGCCCTCATTACCCTACCTAGCTCGAACTAACGAGCTAGTGTAGACGTACCCTCAGAGTGGTTACGCAGGTCTCACACCTAGGGTAGCTGGGTGGGAATAGGCTCACTTGCATGCAAGGAGTGGGTGGCTATCCACTGCTCCTTATTATCATCCGCATACTTGCAGCCACGACGACACAGGGGAGGGTAGGATAAATCAAGGCTTGTCATTGCCTGCGGTGGTTAGACACTGCCACCGTTCCAGCTGCTGCTGTTCCTGGTTGCTGGTTCTGACCCCTCCTGACCATCTGGAGCTGTGTTGCAAGAGCAAGGGAGAAAGCTGCAAGACATGGGACAGTGTTGGTGGCTCTCTATCTTAGCCACCTTCCAGTCCTTTTGGGTCTCTCTTGTGTCACAGTTCAGTTCAGTATATTCTTTTTTCTATATTCCTTTGTTTACCCGCCATACCTTGTTTATCTCCCTTTTCCTGTTAATAAAATCCCTTTAGTTTACCACTCTTGGTCTGTCTTCTTACCTTTAGAGTAAGCTATTAACAACCCAATAATAGATGTGGGTGTGGGGACAGGCCTGACCATTGAGATTCCTTGCAGCCAAGGTCTCTCAGCGAACAGTGGGTGTGAATTTCACCTCCCAAATCTCCAACCCTAGGCCTTGTTTACATGGTTACAAGGGGCTCACAAGCCCCCATAGGCTGTGTTACCAGGCTCTGCACCGGGGTTGACTGTTCCTGAAGATGATTGAGCCTTGTGTAATCTGCTATGAGAAAGGTCTGTCTTTCTACTCGGTTAATATATTGCTATTTTAAGCTACTTTCACAACTTGTTTAACCTTGAAGCAAGCACCTTCAGGCTTTTCTCTTACGTTTGGGAGGAACTTCCAGAAAACATCTGCAAAATTTACCCATTGGCCATCAAATTCTTTCTTTGAAGTCTCCTTTCTGACAATGCCAATAAAACCTGATAGCAGTTGCTGGTGTGCTAACACCACTCCACATGAGACTGACCAATATTATCTTTTTTTTTACTTGTGCTTCCTTCTCTGTCTCCACCTCTTTTCTGTTTTGTCCTATACTTAGATGTACATTTTTTTGGAACGAGTACTTTTTGCTTTGTATTTGTACAGCACCTACGACAATGCTCCATGACTGGAACTTTTAGGCTACGTCTACACTGTAGGCTTCTTGCGTGAGAACCTTTTTGCAGAAGAGATCTTCCACAAAAAGTTCTTGTGCAAGAGAGCATCCACACTGCATAGACGCTCTTGTGCAAGAAAGCTCTGATTGCCATTAACAGAATGGCCATCAGAGCACCTGTGCTTTTTCTGATAGGCTGTTTTTGTGCAAGAAACCCTTGTTTGCCGTCCACACCGACCTTTTTGCTCAAGAGCTCTTGCGCAAAAAGGCTTATTCCTTGTTGAAAGAGGAATAACTCTTTCACAAAAGCCCTCTCTTCTTACAATGTAATGTAAATTTTCTTGCACAAAAACATGCTTGTAGTGTGGATGCGCCACGAGTTTTTGCGCAAAAATGGCCTCCGGTACTACTGCAATGCAAAAATCATATAATTCTGGCAGTTGTGTCACTCTCAGGGATTGTCTTTGGTGCATGGGCAGCATGGATGGGCCTGATAGCTACCTTCCATTCAGTCTAAATGAGGGGCATTTCAATGTCCCTTGCTAAGTAATATCTGAAACAATAAAAGCCACTACCCAAATCACAGACCAGCATGGCAAAGATAGAGTAGCAGTTGAGTAATGGTACCTAAGGAAGTTTCCCTGTGATCTGAATGCAAGTACAAGAGCCTGGATATCTTTTGGTCTGATTGTGTGTGTCTATATATCAAAAGTGGCAGAAAGGTTGCCACAGAAAGCCCAGGAGAAGGCAGGAGAAAAAATTGTGGTATTACCCTGATAGAAAGCCGAGGGATTTTTGGACAAAGCACTCTCTGAATAGAAGCATGGCAATGTAAGCAGAGAAACTGTGTCCTGCTGTTAGAATCTGTGTTTGGGGAAATAGAACTTTGTGTATATTCTTTGTAAATATATAGGATTTGGATCAGAGAAGTACCTGACTCCATCAATTTCTTATCCTAAGAGAAGCCACCTGCGAAACCCTGAATATTGGCTTTCTGCTAGGGCTAAAATGGGATAACAGTATGAATTAAAGATGTCATGTTGCAAACCAGCCTTGAAATAACTAGTTTCTTTTATTCTCAGTGAAGAATACTTAATTTGTTTTTCACTCCTAACTCCCTCCTTCTGAAGAAGAGCCTCAAGTTTCAATATATTATTGGAGACAACTAAAGGTTTGTTTATATTTGCTAGAAGCACATTTTGTTAGCCTGGCTGTTTTTTAATGGAAACAAATATTTTGAAGCAATTAATTTACAGGGAAGGTTCATAATTCAGCAGGTTCCTAATATTCCAAGGTAAATAATACAGACATAGTAAAGGCCAGTGCTATCATATTAATAATTGATGTTTGGCTGCCTCCTCGCCTAACTGTTCTCTATTCAATGTGCTTTCTAAAAGTTCAATTAGAGCTGACTTATAGTAGTCAATAAAGCAGCAGCATTTAGAGCCAAAGAAGACAAAGACAGGCATATTTTATAAGTAGGATGTTTTTGATGCATATGATAAAACTAACCTAATCAAAGGAAATCTCAAATGAGGGCAGCAGGGATTAATTTAAACACACTATGGATGTTTTCAAACAGATTATATTTTTAACCAAGGCCATGGCTTAACAGTTTTCACTCTAGTGAAAATGTCAGTGGCAGTTCTCTAAGCCTTACCCCCAAAGGAGCTGAGCATGCAATAGTGGATGGACTGAAAAATAGTGTGGTTGGAATAAAGAGAAGAAGCCGCTGGAAGGCTGGAAAGCAGATTTGGCTTGAGGGTTGTACAGATGAGCACATGACATTTGTCATCTTAGAGCAGAAGGATGGAGGGAAGTATTCTTGTATCCCATCTTCAGAGAGAGTGAAACTCACGTTAGAGAAGGAATCAGAGTCAATGAGTTTTAAGGCCAGGAGGGACCATCTCTTTGATCTTCAGTATATCGCAGGCCACCAACACAGCCCAGAATCCTCACTTTATACCTAACAGTCAAAATTAGATTGAAATGCGCTTTCAAGACTAGATTGAGGGCTTGTTTCCACTACAGATGGGATTGATGCTGTGGTGATTAATCCACTGATGGTCGATTTGGCAGGTCTAGTGAAGACTCAATAAATCAACTGCCATCAATCTCCCATTGACTCTGGTTCTTCACTAAAACAAAACAAGTAAGGAGAGTTAATGGAAGAATTTTCCCTTTAATACAACATGATGTGGACCCCATAGTAAGTAGATCAAAGCTACATCGACTACATCAACTAGAGTTACACTGCTCACATAACTCAAATTGCATAGGTTAGATTAAATTTTCCTTGCAGTGTAGACCTGCCCTATATATGGCAGGCAGAAATTAGGAGGAACCAAGGCTTACTAAGTGTCCAGCTCTGAGGAGAGAGGTTCTGACTGCCTAGAGACAAACATTGGTTTGACCAGATTTTGGTGTATGGGGAGAAGGAAACAGTGAGAGAAACACTTGCAAGTACGTAAGATAATGTCTACACTTAAATCACTGCAACAGCATATCTGCACCACAGCAGCTGCATTACTGTGGCACTTCAGTGTAGACACTACCTATCTCTGTCAGCCTACTGCTGTGTGCATGGGAACTAGAGTAATCTTAACAACACTGCTTAGGGGTATGGATTTTTCACACCCCGACTAAGGTAGTTAAACCAAACTAATTTTCTAGTGTAGAGCAGGCTAGAGTCAGACAAGGCCTTCTGACCAGCGAAGGTAATCAAACAGTCAAAGCACTGTAAAGGGACTGAATCCTTGGAGCACGAAGTAAAGGACTATACCAAGCATGACCTACAACTCGTTATGGTTTGTATAGAAATATTCTCTGGAGTTTCTCAGTATTATCTCAGGCTAGTGCCTTTGGGATTTTCACATAAGAAGTTATTGGGATATTTATCACTGATTCTGTTTCTTTTGCCCAAGTCAGGTCACATCATGTAGGAAGACACTTGCTTCCTTGTGTGCTGTACCGGACAATAAAATCAATTATGCTACTTATACCCTCTCTTTTAAACTCCCAGTACTGATTACTGTGGGAGAAAAGACACCAAACTCCCTGTAATTCCCTGGATAATGTTGTTCACCCCTTCACCCTAGGTAGCATCTCATATTCCTGTGTTCTAACTGAAATATATTCACGGAAATTGTTGTGTGATTAATGGTTATTTAATGGGCTTTATTTCAAAAACTGACAAATCTGGGTCATATTTAGTTCTGTACCTAACTGAAAATATAATACACACACACACAAGCAATTTAACTCAAACTGTCATAAGCCATGTTGTGTTACTATGGTGCTACATGTGGATGCAAACATATATATCTCATCTGCGTATGCAATTGAGGGAACTGCGTAGGTGGTTTCTGTATGCAGATTTCTAACCTGTTGAAAAATCAGGCCCAGCATGTCCCATGAATCACATATGTAGCAACAGCCTGCATTCCATTTTGACACTCGCATTTTGTTTTCATTGTTCTTTGTAGTTTTTTCTTCTGTTTGTAATTAATCACATTTCAAAGCAGTAGGATAATTATCTGCCCTTTAAATTAGCTATTTTTGAATGAAAGACCATTGCTACTTAATTTTCTTCATTTTTATAATGGATCAGTGATCCCCAGATCTTTTATATAATTTTTCTGTGAACATCAAGATCAAGTGATGAAAAGTGACTTTTGAACCATTGCTCAAATGCAATTTATTTTACATAGCTTTACATAATAAATTAGGACTTTAGGTAACTCATTCAAAGAGCAGATAGTAATTCCCTGCAGATTTCATTAAATCATTCTTTTCATGTTAAATTAAAGGGTCAAGTTAATTAAAAAAAACAAAACAAAACATATAATTGCTTTGTTTGTGGTAAATATGCTCTACTTTGTTATGATTTCATCCAGTCACTTTGTATTTCAAAAATTTGTTTATACTCATTGAACACATCTTTAAGAGATTTCACTTTATTTTGATAGTCATTTTGTATTTTCTAGTTTCCCAGGATACAAATGAATCAGGACACAATGGCAATGTCTACACTGCCAGTTTTTTCGGCAGAAAATATGTTAATGAGGGTCTCATTAGCATAAGTCGTGATCTCATATTTTCTGCCGTTTCTTTTTGCGCAAGGGGTTTTTGCGCAAAAAGAAGCAGTGTGGATGGGGTTTTTTTGTGCAAAAAAAACATTTTGTGCAAGATCTTTATGCCTGTCTCCGAGAGGCATGAGGATCTTGCACAAAACGGGGGTTTTACACAAAAAAACCCATCCACACTGCTGCTTTTTGCGCAAAAACTCCTTGCATAAAAAGAAATGGCAGAAAATATGATAATGAGATCACGACTTATGCTAATGAGTCTCTCATTAGCATATTTTCTGCCAAAAAAGCTGGCAGTGTAGACGAAGCCAACGAGTTTGTTTGGAAAAGGTATTCACCTTTCTTAGGGAAACATTCAAAATAAAACTAATCAATAACATACAATATAATATACACTGTGAGGTAGGAGTTAGCTCCCAAAATTATTTATTACTACTTTATTTACATCCCGACAGTCCCACATGGGTCCCAGTTGTGCTTGGTGCAGTACAAACACATCATAAGACACTGCCCACACTCTGAAGAACTTGCAATCTAAATAGACAAGGCAAACAAGTGATGGGTGAAATTAAGGATTATTTCATTTTACAGAAGAGAAACTGAGGTACTGAGAGTGACCTGACCAAGGACATGCTGAAAGGTAGAGCTGAAAACAATCCGTGTTTCCTGAATCACAGCTCAATGTCTTAAGCCACAAGATTGGTGTTCCTCTTTTTTTCTTAATTAAAACTAGAAGTCCACACCAGAAATAAAGCACTTTAAACATGAAATATAATGGTTGTAAAATTACGGAACAGTACTAGATTATGTGCCTGAGTTTCAGGAAGAGGTCAGTTCTTAATTCCAAGAAGTCAGATCAGACTGTAACACAACCTCTATTTATTCGATTTCCAATTTTAAGAGAGACGAGACATTTTATGCAATTATTTCATGTCTCCTCATAGAAGTATCTCTTTCCAATGTATCATATTGCATTTCAATATGCACCATCGATTAGATCAAGACAGAGCACCAAGATTTGTGATTAGATATAGAAATAGGTACTGCGGCACAGTATTCCATGCACCAGCTTTACAGATAAATCTTATTAATACAGCCCTGTGTAGATACAAAATCCGTATCCACGTCTGTATCCACAAAAATGAGCTAAGGATATCCACATTGACATCTGCAGAGTGGATAGCCACACATATAAAGCGGATATCTACAAATATGCAGGGTTCTAATACAAAATTTGTATCCACACTCATATGTGGATGCGAATGCCCATGGATATAAAATGGATATCCACAGATTTGCAGGGCTCTACTTATTAAAACTGCCTCTCATAAGTGTTTCTTTTCAGCAAGCTGCTGGTCCATTACCAACAATTTACTGGGCACTAATAACAAGGAGAAACATTTAAATGAGGATTTAAGAATGTTAAGGGGTGAGGAGAGATTCAGGGCAAGGGGTGGGGGTGCAGGAGCTGGAGTGAGGGATCGGAGATGACTAGTGGCTCAGGGAAGGGGACTGGTGTGGGAGGGGTGGGAGTAAGGGATCAAGGATGAGGAATGACTCGGAGCAGAGGACACAGAGTGGGGGGGTGCAGGTGTGGGGGTGTTGAGGGACTCAGGGCAGGGGGTTGGTGTTGTGGCTCTGGAGTGAGGGTTTGGGAGTAAGGAGGAACTCAAGAGGGGGGTTGGGTGGCTCAGGGCAAGGGAAGGGATGTGGGGGCTTAGGGAAGGAGTTGGAGGTGCAGGAGTCAGGGTAGGGGCTAGGAATTTGGGAGGGCTTACTGGGGCCACCTGTGATAGCACTCTCCAGATGGTGGCTCCACCCACAGGGTGCTGCACTCCCTGGATGGTGGTTCCTCCTGGGGTGGAGCAGGGCTGTATGGGCCAGCCCTAGCCTCTAGCTTGTCCAAGGTAGGGGGCCTCCATGATCACCCTGTCCTGTAGCTGGTTGGGGGTGGGGAAGCTGGAACTCTGGGAGATGGCCCTGGCCTCCAGTTGTCACCCCTGCTCTGCAGCTGGTCCAGGAGGGGATGATGCTCTGGGGCTGACCTCCAACTGCCTCTTTCCTGCTAGCCTGTGACCAGGCCGTGATTCCTGGCCTCTTCTCAGGAGGGGTGTCTCCTTGGGGAGGGGGCATGTCCTGTAGGAGGGGGACAGGCCATAGTTCCCAGTCTCTCCTTGGAGGTAAGGGGAACGTGTCCTTGGGGGGAGTGATGGGCCATGGTTTCTAGCTTCTCCTCTAGGGAGGAGCATATCCTGGGGCAAGGGGGATTGGGCTGTACTTCCCAGCTCCGTGGGTGGTCCCTGTGGAGCCATGATGATGGGTTTAGTAGGTACGTGGGTGAATAGGTGGGTGGGCTCCTTCCCCTTTCCAGGACTATTTGGGGCAAGGAGGCCACTTACCTATCTAGTAGCCAGCAATGTGGAGCCCCATCCCCTGCTGGCCAGTCTCCTGCTATTTTGGCTGCCTCCAATGGTCACTCTGCAGCGTAGCTGTCCATCCAATCAGAACACCTCCCTTTTCTATGTGATGGAAAATATTCCCATTCCAGGCACTTCCCACTTCCTGGCACAAACAACCTGACTTTGTTTTAAGTTAAGATAAGAAGAAGCTGCATACCAAAATTGGTGGTCCATTTAGTAGGCGTTCTTGAACAAACAGATTCAGACTCACAGACAAGACGCACAAACTCTCTAAAATATATAGAGAGACTATGGTAGACTTGAGATCCTGATTCAGCATGTGCTTAACTTTAAGTCCCATTAGAGCCAACAGAGTTAGCTGATCAAATTCAAATAGCTAATCATTAACATGTTGGATGGGACTTCAAGATATGCTCAAAACTAAACACCCACTCAAGTAGGGAAGGGCCCACCTGGAGAGAAGATTGTTCATACTTGGCCAAATGTTAGCTGGCATCAGCTTGATCCTTAACCATTTAAAACACAGTCATTTGCACTTGCCAAACCACTTTTTCTCCCACTAGCATGAATTTGTGCAGGCACAATCAGGCTTCATGCATATTCTAGCCCAATAACAATTTGGTCTCCAATCTCCTTTGCCTGAACATCAGACTCATGCTGATGACCTTTCTCAGGTGAGTAGTTCCATCAAATGTAATGAGAGTGTTGACTATTTGTCTGAGTCTTTACAGGATTGGGCCCAAAGTAATTAAAATAAGCTGTCAGTTGCTATGGAGGGTTTTCTCTCTCACATACACTCTTTCTTTCTCTCTTTGCTTGTAAAATACTATTATTTCTTTGAATGAAGTGTGTGTGGGGAGGGAGAGGAGAGTCAAAATGAGAACATGACAGCATGCGTCCTAATGAGCACAGAGCTCCTGCTTAGCATCCACTTGAGAGCATAAATATTTCCCAACTGGATATAAATCTGATGAGAGCTGCATGTGCAATTGGGCAACACACGTTATTTTTAGTTGCACTACTGGCTTTGGCTGCATGTCTGAAAATAATATATTATTTTTGCATACACAGTGTTGAGGGTCATTGCTCATAAATTGCTTAAAATGCTTCTTTGGGAATCTAGCCTTATTTGTTTGGTGAAGAGTTTCTATTTCACTTTGCAAGATAAGGCCTATTTGCTGCTATTGCCCATTACAATGTAATCAGCTTCTGTTATCATCATCAGGTTATTCATTCCTCAGTAACCCGAGGCCCTGTGCTTGAGTTCAATAACATATTTACTCTATGAACAACTTGCTTGTTGATTTGCATTTTTTTGTGCTTTTTATGATTATTTTTGTAAACGCTGTATGTGCTGAGGGATGTAGGTGGGCCACAACAGACAAGTCTTCCCACTCAAATTCATGAGATGTCTCGCAGTTTCTCCCATCTGAGGCCCAAATCCAGGATCTAATTCTACTTTAGCAGGATATAAGTAATTATCACTAGCTTATACTTGCTTCAGGTCAACTGCAGTTACTTGCAGGGTAGGCTGGGCTGTGTGTGTGTGTGTGTGTGCACGTGCACATGTGCTGTATGATTTAAGGTAAGTGGGGTCCTTTATAACACATAAGTAAAATAATTAAACTCTGTTAACTGTCTCTCTTATATTTTTACCTAACAAAATACTTTCTGCATCTCCAACCTTATGCTATTACCAGAGGCATCTCAGGGACTGTGTTGATATACAGAGGGGGCACTTTTCTGATAAGCCAGTCTAAACTGCGAGAGCAATAAAATCAATAGATATTTTGCTACTGGATGATGTGAAAAGGGATCATTTCATTACATTGATAAAAAAATCAATAAGTGTTCCATGCTACATGAAGGCAGAGTGTTCAGTACTAGCTGCAGATTAATCCAATATACATTATGTTAAGAAAATAAAGGGAAATAATTACAGTTAATTCTGCTTTCCAACAAACAATTGGTATTTCATGATAATTTCAAAGATAGACTCTTTATAGTACATTGTACATTACAAGCCAATAGACGTTACATTACAAGGGGGGGATTCATCTTGCAGTAATCAAAAATGTTAAAACTGGCATGTCCAGCAATGAATTTAAAAAAAAATGGTGAGCTAAAGCTTTCCAGGCAACCAGATTATTTTAACTCTGCTTTCAGTGTTTAATTTCCTTGTTTATTTTTTAAATACACTAAGTCCTAGAGAAGAAAATGAGTGTTTCTCTCCCTTCATTGTAAATGGTATATTCCAGTTCACATGTGTTACCATAAATCTGAGAAATTCAGAATTTAATACTCATGAAAATTAAAAATAGCTGCATTGATTTAAAAATTGTTTGTTTTTAAATTCCATTGGTGCAATAAAGTAAAAACAAATTCCTACTTCAAATACTACAATTGTTGTATTTATACAGTACATTTGCTCACTAAAACAAGCCTCTCTCCTTAATTAAAGACATTTTATATTTTTATTGCCATTGCATAAAAGCTGAAAGACACAACTGGGAATATATTACTGAGCCATTACACATTTCCTGAGTGATTGAAAGCATTTGGCTTCACCTCATATGTCACAACATACTGTAGCAATGGGATAAAATTATTAATAATACCAGTAATAACAATAGTCACTTAAATAATGCAGTACATATATGCTGAAAGGCTCCCAGTGACTGGGCCTAGGATCAGGCTCACAAACCCTAGGTCTGAAAATGCAACCCACCCCCGACCCCTCCCACACACACCGCCCCTCACACATACTACCAGGGTGCTTTCTGCTCTCATGAGTTATCCCTCTGAAGTCGCCGTGTGGAGCAAGCGACATGAGTCTTCCCTCCACACAGAGGGAGAATCAGTGAAGGATCCCAGCCCAGCCTCTGTCCCAGAGGGGTGTTTTCAGAGGGCTTGGGCCACTGCAATACAGCCGGTCCCCGAGTTGCGAACAGTCGACTTACGACCGTTCGCATTTACAACCGAAGCTGTCGTAAATGGCGGACCCTGAGTTACAAAGGCGATCCACGCTTACGAACAGCATGGTTGTGTGTAACTCTATGGGTCCGACTTACGAACAAACCGTGTTACGGACCAATTGCTTGGTCCGTAACCGGTTCATAAGTCGGGGAGAGGCTGTACAATGCAGAAAGAACAAGTACAGGACTCAAGGATAGGTGACATCAGATAGTAAGAGGGTGCTTAGAACTTTACGAATAAGAAAAGGGCCTGATCAACACTGAGGCTATATCTACACTACAGGCTTCTTGCGCAAGAGAGTGTCCACACTGCCAAAGTGCATCAAAAAAGCGATGCACTTTTTCGAAAGAGAGCGTTCACGTTGCCTGGACACTCTCTCACATGTAAGCAGTGATTGCTATGGACAGAATGGCCACCAGGGCACCTGTGCTTTTTCCTCTTTCCTCTTCTTCTGAAAAAAAAGAAAACCCTCTTCCCCATCCACACATGGCTTTTTGTGAAAGAATGAGGATTACCAATTATGCAAAAAATGCTCTGTTCTTTCAATTTACATTCGAAAGAATGAGCTTGCAATGTGGACGTAACTCAAGTTTTGTTGGAAAAAATGGCCGTTTTTCCAACAAAACTCTATAGTCTAGACATAGCCTGAGAGGGAGATTGTTCTACACAAGTGGATTAGAGCAAAAGAAGGTACAATTATCCAATGGATATCATACATTTGTAAAACTGACTCCAAATTAATTTTGTGTGTCTCACCACTAGCTTCTGACAGAGAATTCCATAGATAATTTCTATATCATGTTTATTTTAAAAAATACTTGTTTTTATTTGTTTTAAAAGTGTTGTCTTTATGTCATCAAGTATCCTTATAGACTTGTTTCCTTTTGACACGTAATGGTGTTCTTTCCAATATGGGTTTCATCTGCTATCTCAAAAATCACACATGGAGATTGGTTTTGCTGAATAATTACTTTCTTTTCAAACCATTATTTTATCAGATCTTAAAAATGGAATTGGGTTGCTACTTGTTATTCATGTAATGGTCTCCTCCATAATGTATTGTTTGATGTGTTGTACATAATAATGTGGAACATGGCTGTTAGGCTATGACTGGTTTGTGGAAATGATTGTATTATGAAGAGGGGGTGAAATAATGTGCATTAATTGTGATGGACTCTGTGACGAACCCCCCTCCCCCATGCTTTATGAACTGGACTTATGGACATGAATATACATAACTCAAAGGTGGTTTGAGCGAATTATTTCATGTAAACCCATCAATCTTCATGTCATGATTTGCTAGTTCTGTTTATCTTACTCTGTTGTATGTATCATTTGTGTGTGTAAAATTAGACACAGGGAGTGCGGAATAATTTGTGAGTTTCCAATGTGTGAATGGGAGACATGGAGGGTGTTTCCTGCAACTTCTAGATGAGCCACTGTAAAACAATCTTTTGTCCTTAAATCTGAGCAGTGGTTGGTAGGGAGTGGCCTCAACTCCTTAACAAAAGGAATAGGAAAGCAGAGGCCTAGGTCTTTTGGCTGGGCTGCACCTGAAGGAAGGGGCCAGGGACCCCAGGGTGTGGAAGAAAGCCCTGGTTTGGAGGGGCAGCTGGAAAAGAGGTTTTAGGGTGAGTTTGATTAAGTTTGTACTGAGGTTTCAGCATAGAATTAGCCAAGCGGTTTTGTTTCTTTTGATTTGTAACCTACTTTGCTCTGCCTGTTTTCACGTATTACTACTTAATTCCTACTGCTTCAACTTAATAAAACCATTTTTATTTTCTATCAAACCCAGTGTAAGCGACTGTTATGTGGGGGGGCAACTAGTGTGCACATTCCCCCTTTCATTGTTAAAGGTGGCTTACCTAATTCTTTGGGGTCTGATCCCATCTGGGGGATAGCATTGCCAGATGGTTGAAACAAAAGTACCGAACACCCCCGCCCACCCCCCCCAAAAAAAACCCAGGAAAAAATTTTGTTGAAGGGAAAAAAAACGGCGGGGAGACCAAAGTTGTTGAGCAAAAGAAAAAAAGGACTCCAAGTAAGCCAAAAAAAAAAATTAAAATAAAACAGCATTAAAAGCATGTCCCCTTTAGTTAGTGCAGGGATAGGAACAGGGTAGCAGTTGAGCACTAAGACCAAGGCATTGCTTCCCCTGGGTCTTTCGGCCGGCAGCCATTTTGTACCAGCAGCCTTGGGGAACCAGGTAAGCATGGGGACTGGGGTCAGGGGGCTGGGGATGTTGGGAGCTAGGGGAGGGCTCGGGGGAGGAGGGGAGGCTGGGCGCTGAGTGTTTGTAGGGTTGCCAAGTGCCTGGCATTTTCGCCTCCTGGCCGGGGAAAAATTCAGAAAATACTGGACATTTTAGGTGTCCGGTATTCTCTGAATTTTTTTACTGGTCCTTTGTGAAGTGCTGAGTACCGGACACCTGGCAACGCTATCTGGGGAGTGGCCGTGTCAGCACCCCGGGAGGAACCCCCGAGGGGTCGTCTGTGACCGCACCCCATCACAGACTCCTCTCTCCAAACAGCCTTGGGAGGCAGGTGTATCTCTTAGTGTTCTGTGGCACTCAAGGACCACCCCCACAATCTGGCATTGTACAGATTAAAGAATTGAGCCTTAAGGAAGCAGGGTGGTAAAACAATTGGGAAGAACATAAGCAATCTGGGAGGAGGAGGAGGAAGCACAAGAAAAGAACTATAGAAACTAGGGCAGGATTCTGTAAGTCCTTGTAAGTGAGGACAAGGTGCATTCACTGAACACTGTTGAAGAAAAATTATTGGCAAAATTAATAGAAGGAAATTATGTAAGCAGCATAAGAAGATGATTTTTGCAGTGGAATTGTGGGTAAACTGATTAGAGAAAGAGTTGGGAATAAATGAGGCGGAGGTTATAGTAATGTAGGACCAAGATAATTTTGGCTCTGGGGATGAGACTGTAATGCAAAGGTAGGTTGGCCGAGATGTCTGAGATGTGGGGTTATTTATATTAGACTTGCCAACATTTGGGTAAGATAGTAAAATGAAAGTGCCTTCTGGACATTGCTGTTAATTGCCCAGGGAATCATTAAAACTTCCATGGCACTTTTGAAATTACCACAAAAGTAAACGTGTCTGTCTGGGTGAAGTTTCCCTCACAATTAAATAGACTGTGTCATCTAAGTCTATGTGAGTGCATCAGACTGCTAGGTTTTCCTGCATGCTCAATGCTTTGCAGTACTCAAAATATTGAAGACACTAAATTAATCCAAATTCTTTTCTTCTATTTCCTATATATTAATCTAGCTAGCAGTGCATCTGGATAATTTATTTGCTTCTACATGGTAATGCCTTTAGTAAATCCATTTAAATACCCTCTAGCTAATTAGATTTAAATATGCTCTACCTAATTTTAGACTCCTCTTTCATCTAGTACATCTATATTAAATTAAAAGAGAGATTTCCAGATTTTACCACTGTATCTGACTCAACTTTGCTCTATTTCCATTTTCTGGTAAAAATGGTAGAAAAAATCCAGTTTGACTGCCTTATTTTTTTTGAGAGAGTCTGGTTCAGTGTATGACTAGGATAATATTTTTAATTACCTAAAAATCCAAAATGACAGAGAATCTGGTGTTATGGAAGATAAATTGATTTAGGGGATGAAATGAGCCTGTCAGAGGAGGAATACAAAGACATTTTAGTTAAATGCAGGGAAAGATTAAAATGAGCTACCAAGAGCTCTGTGTAGGACAAGGAAGTCCTGGAAGTCTCTCTAGCCTCTGAAGCAGCCAGGATCAGAAGGCCACAAAGGTGGCTTAAAGCCACTTTAATAGCGTCACTCCCTGGGCTATGAGTTCTGTACTGCATCTCTTAGGTTATGTCTACACTACAGAGTTTTTTTCAGAAAAACGACTGTTTTTCCGAAAAAATTTCACTTACGTCCACACGGCAATTGCGTTCTTTCAAAAAAAATCGAAAGAACAAAGGGTTTTTACTGACATTGGTAAACCTCTTTCTATGAGGAAAAAGCCTTTTTCTGAAAGAGCTCTTTCAGAAAAAGACATGTGTGGACAGGGAAGAGGGAGTTCTTTCGAAAGAAGAGGAAAGAGCTTTTTTCAATACGCTTTTGTTGTGTGGACGTTCTCTTTCGGAAGAAGTTTTTTTGGAAGATCTCTTCCAGAAAAGCTTCTTCTGAAATAAGCCTGCAGTCTAGACGAAGCCCTAGAGGCACAACACAAAGTTTTGTCCTGAGTATATATATCAAGTTTAAATAATCACCTGATTTTGTGATAGTAACTTTTGGATCTGGGCCACAACCTTGTAATGACATTTGTGGCCTGAGAACTGTTGGCCTACTGGAGTCCTACTGAATTCAGTGGGGCTCGATGTGGTCACAAGTGCCTGCCCACAAGAAGTTACTGCAGGATCAGGGCCCTAGGGGATAAGGTTTACAGCTCTTAGCACACAGTGTGTAATCATCATCGCCACCACTTCATATTATATTACTTCATGTAATATGGGAAAGTTTTTTTCTCCTGAAAAATGTCTTCATATCTATTATTATTCTAATACTGTGCTCCCCCATAATTTTATCTCTCCCTTTGTTTACTGTCAATATACGGCATGAGGCTAAATCAGTTTAAGATTTTACATAAAGTGTGTCATGGTCTCAGTGCTAAGCATGTTGATGTGAAAGTGTCAGTAGTAACAGAGCCAAGTTATTACTTCTTACATAAGCCATGTCACATTAATGAACAAGCAATGTTACCTTTCAGCTACTAGCGTATAATTTACAGGTGATGTGTTTATGAAATAGGGAATTCTAGGCTGTTGAATTATTAACCGATATTAGTACCACCTTCAGTAGTCATAATATTTACCAAAATGTTCAGTTAGTGGTAAATCATTTTTAATTCCTTTGGATTTCATTGTAATGATGTTAATCATGATTAATTCTTGTGCTCTTTAAGGAATGCAATTGTCAATTAGCTTTTATGAGGAATTATATATCGTGGTTAGTCACCAGTCTCGTGTTAGACTATTCTTCAAGAACTGTTAATAAAAATACACAATAATTTGCTTAATCTGTCTAAAGACAATACTAGTTTCAGAAAAGAATTTCTGCTTTGGAATTACAATTAAAGGGCAGTTTGAGGAATTACTTTATAATACTCTGTTACTGTTCCTAGCTAATTATTTTATATAATGTAAATTTCAGTAAATATTTTATTTACAGGAGCCAGATAACCCTAGGTGCTTACTTTCCCTCTACCCAGGGGGTGCTTGATCCCCCCTCCCCTCCACCCTATGCCCAATCCCCCCTTCCCCAAAGCCTCTACCCTGCCCTGCCTCTTTTTCACCTCTGTCCTCCTATTCCCCCAAGCGCACTCCAACCCCACTCCTCCCTCCTTCTGCCTGGAGACTCCTGAACACCACAAAACTGTTGTTCATAGCAAGCAGGAGGCACAAGAACATAAAAGCAGCCATACTGGGTCGTGCCAAAGGTCCATCTAGCCTAGTATCCTGTCTTCTGACAGTGGCCAATGCCTCAGAGGGAATGGACAGAACAGGTGATCATGAAGTGATCCATCCCCTGTCATTCATTCCCAGCTTCTGAGGAACAGAAGCTAGAGACACCATTCCTGCCCATCCTGGCTAATAGCCAATGTTGGATCCTATGGTCCGTGAATTCAGGTAGCTCTTTTGTAAGCCCTCTTAAAGTCCTGGCCTTCACAACATCCTCTAGCAAGGAGTTCCACAGGCTGACTGTGAGTTCTGGGAAGGAGGGGGAGGAATTGATCAGTGGAGCTACCAGCAGATGAGATGCACCAGGTAGGTGAGTAGGGCAGATTGGCTTCCTGTGGGTGCTGAGCATTCACTAAATTTACTCTGAGGGTACTCCAAGTCGGTGCTTATGCAAATATCTACATACTTTAAAAAAAATAATTTCAATAACTAATAACTATCCAGGGCCGGCCCACATTTGGCACCTGAGGCGGGGAGCTCAGATGATGCCCACATACCCCCTTTTCTCCTGCCTGCCTGTTATGTCTCTTGTGCCCTCCTTCCGCCAGCACAGCACTCTACCACTTCTGTGCATCTAGAACAGAGAGAATACATATGCACCAGCAGCAGACACAATTTTCTACACTCTGGGTCCAAGTGGCGCCCTCCCACAGTCTGGCATCTGAGGCGGCTGCCTCAGTTCGCCTCATGGTAAGGCTAGCCCTGTAACTATCTGTACTAACATAAACAGGCAGTATTCTTTAATGAATACAAGCTTTAGTCAGAAAAAAAAGAAGCTTAAGCAAGAAACTGTTAGGCCAAAGAAACCTCACAGGTTTCCATGGTTGTATGGTTATGAATCTTCACCTTTTGGTTCACTAATTTCAAAATATAGGTAGCCAGGTGTGGCTGAACCTTGTGACCGTCTTCATTTGCTTTGTGAAAAGGCTTGAAAAGTGGGTGAGTTTCCCTTGCTGAGGATTCCCACTCCCAGTGTGGGGAATTTCAAGGAAGATGCAGGAAGGGCTCAAAGAGAGTGGGCAGATGGAGCCCAGGGATACACCTACACACTGCACAGCAGGGAGCACACCTCTCTGCTGGTGGTGTCAGACTCATGCTAGCAGATCTGAGGATAGCAAAGTAAAAACAGAAGTATGAGCGTTGTGGCTCAGGCTCAAGCCTAGGGAGCCAGGGGTCTTAAGTGCCTGAGCTGCAACATCCATATTGGTATTTTCAGCACACTAGCATGGGCCCCACTACACAAGCTGTTTCGACAGACTGGGAGGCTCACGCCCAGCTGCAGTGTAGACATACCCAAGGGATACTGTGTTAAAGCTCTAGTCAGCCCAAAACTTGCTTGAGAATCAGGAGGTGCAACTGGCTCCATTGCCCTCCCCCTTCCAGGAAAGACAAGATACTACAGAGACATTGGGCTATCTTATCAGCTCTTGAGAACACATGAACTGTTTAGAACATTCTACGGGTCAGATTTTGCACCAAAGAAATCAACATGAATTTTATGCCACTGACTTCAGTGCAGATGGGACCTACATCTGCAAGGTCTCTGACATGTATAGGTAACCATAACTTATGCTCTGGGTTGACACACTGAGAGCATGTCTACACAGCTAGGGTTGCCAGGTGTCCGGTTTTCTACTGGACAGGCTGGTATTTGCGCCCTCTGTCCGGTAGAAAAATTCAGAAAATACCGGACATGTGCAAAGTCCGGTATTTTCTGAATTTCCGGCTAGGCGCCGGACAGAAGCCTGACGGGGGCGGGGGAGCAACTGGGAGCCCTGTGGTCGCGTGCAAAAGCCGGGCGGGGCGGGGCCAGGGCTGGGAGTCCCAGCCACTCCCCCTGCCCGGCTTCTGCACACAACCAGAGGCTCCCAGCGCCAATCGCGGCCCCGCCTCCCAGCTGGGAGCCTCTGGCTGCGTGCAGAAGCCAGGCGGGAGGAGTTGCTCCTAGCCACTCTCCCCGCCCCGCCCAGCTTCTACTAGCAACTAGAGGGAGTGCCTGCCGGGGGCATGGCCTGTTGGACTCCAGCTGAGGCCAGTGGCTGCACCCCCCCCCACCGGCTCTGCTTCCCGCCCCCCTTCCTCCAGCCCTCCCGGCCCCTGATCCCCCCCCAGCTCTGCTTTCTGCTCCCCCTTCCTCCCGGCCAGCCCCGCACCCTCCCCGCCAGCCCCGCCTCCCGCCCCCCTTCCTCCTGGCCAGCCCCGCAGCCCCCGATCCTCCCCCCGCCAGCCCCGCCTCCCACCCCCCTTCCTCCCAGCCAGCCCCACGGCCCCCGACCCCCCCCCCAGCCCTGCCTCCTTCCCCCCCCACCCATGATCAAGTATGTCCAGTATTTTGGGGGGGGGAGGACCAACCGGGAAGGGGGTGGAGGCTGTGTATAGGGTTACCGGCGCCTGGTAACCCTATACACAGCAGGGCTAAACTTGAAAAAAGCTCCGCAACTTGAGCTACACTAATTGTGTAACTTAAGTCGAAATAGCTTATTTTGACTTTTGGTGCTGTCTACACAGCAGTTATTTCAAGACAGAGCACTCTTCCTCCGACTTCCCTTACTGCTTGTAGCATGAGGGCTACAGGAGTCAGAGTAAGCAGCCTCCAGCTCAACATTATTTCAACATTATGTCAAAATAACTGCTTGTGTGTACATGCGGACTGTTATTTCGGAATAATATCAAGTTATTCCAAAATAACGCTGCTATGTAGACATAGCCTGACTGTCCTTCAGAGATCTTGCTTAATAAACATCCCACTTTGTAGAACCACTGGATCTGAGCCCACAAATTCCTATTACCAGTCATTGAGGTAACTACCATGAATGATCACAATTAACCTACTGCCCGGTCATATTTTCAGGACTGGTCACTGTTATTTAAAGGGTTTCAGTGCGTCATCTCCTTAAACTGAATCCTTAGCATCCTGTCTTTTCCAGGGTTGTACAACTGATCCTTTCTTGAGTCGGGTTCTGGTTAAAGACTTTGTACCTCTCCCTCTTTGATTGCTGCTCTTTAGAAGCACAGTTCTCTATGTACACAAATAAATATATTCATTCATGCTTATGAATTTATGTATTTATGTACATAGAGAACTGTGTATTTATGTACCCAGAGAACCTCATAGTGATTATTAAGTTTAGAACGTTACAAGCTTTCATAAAAGATCTGATATACTTTTACATTATATTAACGGTGTCATATACCATCAGTTGATTTAACTGTGTTTTATTGCAGGTTCAACTGTCTGTTCTTTCTGTGGGGTGTTCGGACCATGGTTATCGTAGGTATACCTGTGAATATCTCAATACAAATAAATAAAAAAGGATTGAACTGAACCATGGAGGATAGAAGCTTACAACAGTGAATATCAGCTACATTGCTAATGAAATCACAAGAATTACTCTGGGTTTACCCTGAATAAACTGAGATCAGAATCTGGTCCAAAGAATGCAGAAAGAGTGAAGAACTGGTACATACCAAAGTAATACTTCTTGCACAGATTATTTCTTTCTGGCTGTCAGGCATTTTCCTCACCTGAAATCAGTCTACTTTTGCTCTGGGTTATTTATTGACCACAGCTTTCATTATGGAGCAGCCAAGTACCAATAACCTGAAATATATACAAGTTTTAAAAGTCTATATTCAAGGTTTAAACCTTTTTGCTTATGAAAAATGTTCTTACTGGCCTCTTCCTGTCTCATCTGAGAGATAAAAATGTAAACTGTATAGCTGCTGTTCAATGGCTTGCCTCTAAAGGAATCATTATGACTGCAATTCAAGACCCTTGATCAAGGGTACCTTACAGAAATATAGTAGCCTTCTTTATAGCTGGGCATATTATACTACCAGGATACAATGAGAAATCCGGCTCTATAAAGATTTCCACAGTGAAGTCTTCTTTAAAATAATAATAATGTCCGTAACTGACACCTGCCATCCATAGAATGCTTCATCCAAAGAGCCCCAAATAAGTCCAGAGGGTCTATTGCTTCACCTCAGGTAATATGGAATTCAGGACTGACTGCTCAAATTTATCAAAAACTGCCAGCAGTGCTGAGGTTTTCTCTGTGCCTCCTCCCTACTCATTCTCTCCCCACCCTTTCTTTTATTGGTTTTGGAGCTCCTCCAAAGAGCCTCCTCAGGAAGGGAAATAAATATACTCAAGAACAGCAGGGCTGAGAAATCTTCAAATAAATTATATGGTGTTAAATCAATGAGATTAATCTTTAACAGGTCGCTGACTAGAATCAATATTATTATGCCAGTTTTCATATTGAATTCAGAAAATGACCACCATTTAATTTACTTAAATTGGTAGAGGTAATTCCATCATAATAGTTATGTCCTACGATGAGTCAGAGTATGAGTGGCACATCCACAGAGCCATTTCTGAGGTAATGTGTTCAGGGATACAAGTTAGATTCATTTATGCACAATCTCTTCCTTCAATGCTTGATTGCATAGTGTCACACCAATCTACACCATTTACTCATGGAGGGAAATCTAAACTGAAATAATTTTCCAGCTAAGAGGCCAGAAGAAAATCTAAGATTTTAACTGAGAGGCCAACGTAGAGGTGGGCAATAACTTGGTTAGCCCCTGGCAAGCTGCCGCTATATTTCCCTGCACAGTCATCGGTACCAGCAATCACAGCTCCTGTTGGTTGCGGATCGCTGTTCCTGGCCAATGGGAGCAGCGGGAAGTGGTGCAGACTGGGACACCGCTTCCTGCATCTTCCATTGTCTGGGAATGGTGATCGCTGGTACCCGTAGCCATGCAGTTAAATATAGCAATGGGTACCCACCAGGAGCTAACCCTGGTGGACTGGATCTGGTCTGCAGGCTGGTATTTGCCCACCTTGGGCTAAATTATGATGACCTATTTTTAGTTTACATATTATTACAGCTTCCTGTTAATTATTTTTCTTGTTATATTCCTGCCTTCTTGTTCCATGGCAGAGGAGACGACAGCCATGCCAGGTCCTTGGGTAAGGTGGGCTCCAGGTACTGTTGCAGTAGCAATGGCAGCAGTGGGAGCCCCGGGCCCTTTAGAATCACTATGCCCCAGGGAAATTACCCCCTTCACCTCACCTTGTCAGAGGGCCTATTCCTTGGTGTGTAAGTTATACTGGTTTAGATTTACTTACACTTCCATAAACTCATTTAGAGTCAATGGGTCACATTCAGGGTCTAGTAGGTAAGATACACATTGGTAACTGTGTGTGAGTCTACATGGTGTCCATAGGTAGTAACCCTTCCATAAGTTATGAATATGAGCTGACCAGAATACCAATTTAGATCTCCTAACATATGTAAACTTTTGAATTTGGCTCAAGTTGTCCACATAAACTGTATTGACCATCAATGATTTTATTTACATCCCAGATGAGCATGAGTAGTTCCTGTTAAACTGTCTTTCTCCTGTGTTAAAAGTAATCATGGGGAAAGGAATCCTTTTCGTTACTATGACATACATTTTCTAGTCTCGAGAACCATAGTTAAAGCTTAGTACCCATTCACTGGTAGGGGAGCAGAAAAAAATACATCTAAATATAAGGAATTAGTGCAGTGAGTTGGAGGTGTTTGCAGCAAAGAAAACATCAAAGATGACTATATAGATCAGTTGATATCCACAATACCATATATGCAAGGTTGCTGTGGTTACACTGAAGGACATTGCTAGAGCACCCAGTGACTTCAGACAAGTGAATGGCAAGGTAATCTTGTTCTAAATAAAATATGAATCAAGAATAATGAAAACTTATACCCTCACAGAGTGAGCAGATATAAAAGAATAGGAAGATTTTTATCAAAAACTACAATCAGTTGTAAGCTACGGCGTTCCTGTTTAGCTTAAATGCTTTAAAGCAAATGTCATTCAGGATTACATACTACCGTACACTTGGGACACAGTTTGGAAAACCAACAATAATGGGAACCTTTCATCTAAGGATCTCAAAGCAATTTTATAAATACTAATTTATTAAGTTGCTAAAAATGATATCATTCAAGGACTTTAGCATACAATGAATTTGTTGTAAGTCATTTCCCAATATCAAGAGATGAACGTGAATGCTCCCAAGATACCTACTAAAAACCAAAATGACTTTGCAGCATAGCAGAAAGCCTATATCAAATACAGGCAATGTTTGGGTTTTTATTTATGGGAAAACACAATTGAAAAAACTAGCGGTAGAAGGAAATGGAAGGAAAGCATATGTTTTATGCACTCCAGTACAGATCAGTTAGATAAGAACCCTTAAAGCTTTCTCAGGAAAACACAGCCAGAAAGCAGCCAAAAGAAAAACAAAGCACCCAAACCCCACCAACCTACCAAACATGATTTTTTGTTTGCGGGTCAGCCAGAAGAAACACATTGATGGACAACTGTTGGATAAAAGAAGCACATTTCATGGAAGAGGCAGGTGAAAAATAATATGACTCAGTTTCTACTTGCCACAGAGTTATGTGAAGAAAACCAGGGAGGGAGAGGAATAGCTTAAAAACTATTCTCATGAAGTTAAACTTGATGGGAATTAGTGAGCTGGTCAGCCAGTGTCTAGTGGCATCCAAAACTAGTATTATCCAAAACTATTTTTTTTTCCCATGGAAGCATCAAGATACTTGAACATATTAACTGCTCCTATCCTACGCATAGGAAAAGACCTGAAATAGCTTAGATAGTATTGTTTGGCTCCTGTGGGCTAATGTAAAAGTATCTTTCTGTATTAAGAAATAATTTGGTGAACTGTACAATGATTCATACAATACAGTGTAGAAAATTTTGCTTATTCCACTCAGAGTGCTTTAGTACATTTAAATAAATTTATAGTATTTTGTCACTATAGCACTTTTCCTTTAAACAATCTGATTTTCAGTTTAATTTGAAAATAGATCTCAACTGTTGGCTGTTCGAACCGTGCCAACTGATTTTTTCCCAAAATTTCCTTCAATATTTTTGTTTTAATTAAAAACAAAAATCCAACCAAGAACAACAAAACAAAAACAAAAGAAAAAAGTCAACAAACCCCAAACTAAATCCAAAAACATTTTAGGTTTCTGAAAACAGTTTGACAAAAATATTCAGCTTTTAATATTTTATTTTAACAAATTATTTTCCAAAACCCTCAATTAGTTACTGAAAAGTTTTGGCCTATTTTTTTTTCAATTTTCTCTAGAAAGAAGTATAGCCAGGGGCTAAATCTACCCAGTTGATTCATATTGGTTGGAATGGTTCTGACAGAGGGAGTTTTTTGGAAAATGGTATATATCGTAAGTGAAATCCTGTGATCCTCAGTGTTTCATATGGCCACTTTATTCCTTGGCTAATGAAGATTTAGCAATGTTTAGAAAATGTTTCCGTAACACTGCCCAGAGGAGGAGGAACAGAGGAAATGGGGGAGCTGCCTTAGTAAATTCCATAAATTTTTGCACCCTAACTGAGGTCTGACCTGTAGCTTGTCTTGGACCTTGAAAAGTGCAATCACAGTTCCTTATGGGATTCAACTCTTCCAGTAAATGAAAGACACAATTTCAGTGAAGATAGCAGAATTTGAAACTGTTTCCTTAATATTAATTTTTTTGCTTAATAACAAGCTTTATTGGGGACTTTTCCCATCTATCTAGCTCACTGCTTCTGTTTTACACCCTGCTGAGGAATGAGACTGAGGTGAAGGACCCCAGGTTTACGGCTGCTTTAAGAATCCAGCAACTCATGGGGTCGTTCATACCAATAACAGAAGTTAATGAATTGGATCTCTGTCACTGAATGGATGACCTATTGAAATAATTGAATGTATATTTGCCTGGGAAATAAAATGGATTGAAAAGACAGAAGTGAGAACAAAATTAGAAGACAAATAGCACTGGCAGCAGCGACCTATAATGACTTCAATAAAGCAATCTGGAGATGACAAGAAATCTACACTGAAAGAGGTTGATGATTTATATGATCATATGTCAAAATGGCTTGTTCCTATGGATATGAATCATAAGCAAGATCAAGTTAGATACCAAAGAAGAAACCGTCTTAAAACCCCAATGTTTCTGAAGCTTGACTGGCACAAGATGAGAAGACCTTTATCAGATTCACTGAAATGAAATGATCAAAAACAACTCTTCCATTAGCCTCATAAAGAGCAGTGGGCTGGATGAGCTGTAGGAATGAGTGGATAAATTAAGGGATGCATGGGGTGGACACCCACTTGAACAAAAGCTGCTGAAAAAAATACCCTAAATGAGGATGAAATCACTCCTTCAATCAGGAGTGACAAATAATGCTGTTTTGCTGTCCTCGTTATATATGCTAGCATAATGTTGAAGTTGTAACCTACACACCTTCTGGGTGTGGTTCATCATCTCATCTAATTGCACTGAGACCACGTACGGAGAGAATAATGAGTCTTCTCTACAGCCTTAACTAACAGGTGGCTGGCTTTTAGCTCATACACTAAGCTCCAGAGCTCCCAGGTTCGATTCTACCTGTCAGTGTTACAAAGTACTTTTCATTTTTGTAACTATTATGACCCAACAGTTAAGGCACGTCTATACTTACCAGAAGATTGATGCTCCGGAGGTCAATCTTCTAGCATTTGATTTAGTGGCTTTAATATAGACCCGCTAAATTGAATGCTGAGGGCAGCTCCAGACGGTGCCTGTATTCCTTGCAGTTGTGAGGAGTAAGGGCAGCTGACAGGAGGTTTTGCTCCCATCAGCCTCCCACAGTATGGATGCTGCCAACGCTTGGCTTAAATAAGCCGATTCCAGTTTCGCATTGGATAGTTGCAGTTGTGTACCTTATGCTGACCTGCTGGCTCTAGTGTAGACCAGGCCTTCATATCTGAGTGGCAGTTAGTACAACGAATGCGTTCTGGGTGATACTATTATAAAATTGTTGTGCAAGGGAACGTCTTTAGGTGGAGATGGAATCCATCAGTTGCTGCCATGGTTTTGAGGCATGTATCAGATCAAGGACAATGGAAATTTATTAACCTTACCAACTGTGTTCTGGACTGAACCATGGGGATGCCAAAGAGGTTGGCTGGAGCTGGGAGAAGCTATTTTCTCCAACTTGTCTAGGAGGAGCAGCGGTTAAGAGCAGAGAGTAGAAAACTCCCAGAGGGTATGTCTACACTACAGCGTTATTCTGAAATATCTTATAAGTTATTTCGAAATAACGCGTCTACACACAAAATGCATTTCAAAATAGCGTTTTGCTATTTCAAAATAGCGCGTCCACACTGAGCGGCTGCTGAATTGCATTTAAGGCCGGCTGGAACCAGGTCCGGCAGAGCATCAGGTCAGGAGTTACTTTGTGTGGCTGCTGCCTGAGGCTATCTGAGGCCTGTGCTTAAAGGGACCCCCCCGGACAGCCGGTTCTCAGCTTTCCCTGCTTGCTTGCCTACCTCGATGAGGGACAGCAAAGCATTTTGTCTCTGTGTGCTCTGGTTGCCCTCACTCAGGACACCACAGCACTCTGCAACATGGAGCCAGAGCTGCCCCTGGGTACTCTGGTGCTTCTCATGGATGCGTTGCTGCACTTTCTGCAGGCTGCCATCTGGGAGGTCCATCGGGGGGCTGTCAGTGTCCAGGAGACCTTGTGGGGCTATATCTACACTCGTGGCTTCTTGCGGGAGAAATATGCAAATGAGACTAAGCGTGGAATATCGCCGAGCCTCATTTCCATACCTAATGAGCTGCCATTTTTGCAGAAGAGGATCTTGTGCCAGAAGGATCTTTCTACACTGCCCCTTGCTGCGCAGGAAAAACCCTCTTGCGCAATGCCATTACACCAATTATTTTCAGGAATAACGGCACTGCGCAAGAGGGTTTTTCTTGCAAAGAAGGGGCAGTGTAGACAACTCCTTCTGGTGCAAGTGCCTCCTCTGCAAAAATGGCGGCTCATTAGGTATGTAAATGAGGCTCAGCGATATTCCACGCTTAGCCTCATTTGCATAATTCTCCTGCAAGAAGCCGTGAGTGCAGACATAGCCCAGGAGAGCTTCCATCCTGAGGAGCACTAAGAGCCTCCCTGGTCTGCCCCACTGGGGGCTTGTGCCTCATTCCTCCCTCACATCCTTCCACTTACCCCTCCCTAACCCCCCTTCCTGATGTCAAATAAAATACACGTATTTTCATGCATACAAACTCTATTTAACAAAACTGGGGGGGAGGGATGAAACTCTGGTGAGACTGGGGAAAGGAGGTGGGAGAGGAGAGGGGGAAACCTGGGAGGAGGGAGCTGGAAGGGGGAAGCAAGGGGAAGAAGTGGGAGGGGAAGCTCAGGGCTCAGGGTTGGGTGGTCTCGCCGGACCAACTTGATTTTCATGCAAACCTGCTCCTGGGTTCACATGTGGCCTTTGGTGGCCAGGTTGGCAGCTATCCTGCCATAGATGGCCGCGTTCCTCCGTCTAGTGCAGAGATCATGGACGTTGGGGGCATTCCCCCCAAACCTGAATAAGGTCCATGATCTCCACCCTGGACCAGGAAGGCGCCCGCCTTCTCTGGACCCTGGCAGGCTCCTGGGAACTGGCAGACTGCTCCTGGGGAGGGTGGAGGGCTGGCTGCCAGTGGCTTGCTGGCTCATGTTTGGGGGCCACTGGGTCAGAGGCAGTGACTGCTGGCTCTGGACTGGCAGACTTGGAGCTGTTACAGGCACTGTGGCCAGAGTTAACCCCTTTAAGGGCTCTGGGGAGGGGGGAGGGAGAGAAGTGTTATTGGTTGAGGCTGGAGTGGCCACCAGGGCACTCTGGGAAGGCTGGAGGCCCCCTATTTCGATATAAGTGTCTACACAGCACTTATTTCGAAATAGCTATTTTGAATTTGGCATTATTCCTCGTGGAATGAGGTTTACCAAATTCGAAATAAGCGCTCCGCTATTCGAATTAATTTCGAAATAGTGGTTTGGCTGTGTAGATGCTAGTAAAGTTATTTCAAAATAACTTTGCTGTGTAGACATACCCAGATTGAATAAGCTCTCAGTGTGAGAAGAAACATGTATTTTGCTTGGCTTTTTTTCAACGGTCAATAGTGGGTTTTTTCAGAACCTTTATGGTGCTTATGGCTTATTAAAAAGTAACAGCTAAATTAAGACCATTCTAATAAACTGACATATATTAAGAACTGCATGGTGCTAGCAACCACAGAACTTTGGGGAATACAAAGCAATTAACCCCATATTATTGGTTGTGACATACTGTGTGAAGAATTTTGCAAGACTTGCTACGCTGTATGCTTGCATGTTGTATTATCATCTACAATGTGTGTTGTAACACCACCAATCTTTTAGACCACAAATATTCTTCTTGGAAACAGCGGACAATATTTCTGCTCAAGTACATCTTAGGCCATTAGCTAATTGCTGCACTTACTTAGTACTGGTAAGAGAACCAGTATTACTTGCTAAGATTTATCTCTGTGTTTATCTCTTCTGGAGTTATTTACCTTCAGGAATGTCTGGTCAAAGAGGGAATGGAAAAGTACTTCTAACAAAATATGAAGACTTTTTTGGGAAGCTCTAATCCACATAGCATTTATTTAATTTGTTTCTATTTCACCTCATTTTATCCTGAAAAAGTTTCTTTACAATATATTGTACTTGAATGCCATTTTCTGTAATTGTTCATTAGTAGGAGAATTTCAGATGTTCTGCCTGACAGTGTCATTTGTTCCTTAATTAAGAAAAGAAGAGCTGATGTTTGAAAGAATAAACCACTTTCTCTTAACGAAACAAGTACTGTTTTGTTAACAAGTATGTTCTGTGTCAATATGCTATATCATTTTTGGTCACAAAATTTGGGCAGCAAGACAGATTTGATTCAAATTAAGCAGCTAGTTCAGTAACTGCCTTTAACGGCATGACACTCACCTCCCACGGCACCACCTCTCATTTGGCTGAATGTGTGTGCCTGCACTGCCCTCAATCTTCAGCCTTTTCAGCTACTTAGCCCCCCTGGCCCAGTCACACAGCCTTGTGTGTAATCATGACCCCTTCTGGAGCACATACTTTACTGGGGCACCATCCCAGTGTCCCACTCTTACCCTCAGTCCAGTTCATACTCTCAATCTGTTTCCTCCCCACTCAGTAGAAGAGTAGTGCCGCCAGGGCATCTTCTCCTGGAGACAGTGTCCTAAACAGCACCCCACTCTGAGCTGTCCTTGGTTCTGTCTGCAGCCAGCCACCCTTGGCCTTCCCCTTTCCAGGTCTGGGCTGCAACTCATCTGCCTCTTGTCCTGCAGCTTCTTCTATAGTCACTCTTGGCCCCTGATTGGCTGGTTTCTTCCTAACCACTCTAGCAGCCTAGAGGACTCCTCTATAGCCCTTTTGATCTTAGGTTCTAGCCCCATTACACTGCCAAAACAGGCTCAGTTGTCTTATTGGAGCAGAGTGACTTACAGTTGTTTCCAGGTTTTTCATCAATGGTACTTTTAATCCTTTACAGCAGTATCATGGGGCATTCACCACACACCTGGAGGAGTGAATAAGGGTGAGTGGCCAACTAGCCTAGGCTGCATATGGAGGGTAGTCCAAATGCAGTGAGGCTTGCCTGGGGATGAAGCCCTCCTGGCCAGAAACAAGCAGGGCTTCCATAAAGCCAAGGAACTGGCAACAGGGAAGGGAGCCTGCAGTCACACTCCCTACTGCAAGGTAGAAGTCTGTAATCAGCTGAGAGGATGCAGTCCAAGGAAGGCACTGTAAAGGCTGGGAGAGTAAATATATGAGCTGCTGGGTTAAGTCCCTGGATTGGAACCTGATGGAGAGGGCAGACCCAGGTTCCCTAAAAACCACTTCAGGAGTAGCATGGGTAAGGACTGCTTATATGGGGACTGCAGGTGACAGTTTGGAAAGAGACTTTCATAATACTCCTGAAGGGGAGAACTTCAGTGTGACTTGGCTGGAGGGCTGACCCACAAAGGAGAAAGTGCTGCAGCTTCAGGAGCATGAGAGAGGCCATGGAGTAGTACAATGGGCAGAGCAACTGCAGAAAGAGGTGTCAGACTGTATGCAAACCAATCCTCAGATGGGCCAGTAGGAGGCACCTGAGCAGTAAGAGAGCACATCGTGCCACAAGATGATGTATTTATGAAGTTTTTGAACTGACTGAACCTAGAAGCTAATGTTCTCAGGGCCTTTACATTTTTGAGGAAAATCCGAGCCATTTCAGGGTGTTGGACTGTGTGTCACAAGCCATTTCATGATGACTTCAGAGCAGCATCTCACCTTTTGTCCAAATCCTTTTGTAACAATACTGAGGATTATAATTGTATCTACATATTAGCTCAGATCTCTTGTTTAGCCCAAATCAGTTTTGAGGGCCGTGTAGGGGGCAGGGGAAGTCTTTTGAAGTGACCGCATTAGTAATAGTCACCATTTCTGTATCTTAGTATCACAACTAGAAAATAGATATATAACAGAGATGTTTGGAGACTTGTTTGGTTAATGAATGTTAAGAAGTTTAAAATTACAGCTACTGGGTACACATTCTCTACACACCACACATCAGCGGTATTTTTGATCAAATGAAATGTTAAATAGATGTCTCTTGTCCATATGACCATATAGATCCCCAACTGACAGACACACAATTTTGGGAACCCAAATGCCAACATGTTATGTATTGAATATTAGGACCGTATTAATTTGGAATGGCTAATTTGATAAGCAAAATAGTGAACTGAGCAGGGAATAGTTTCACCTTCAAGGAAAACTTTCAAGATTTCCAAAATGTTTCCCTTCCTGAGCCTGAATGAAAAGTCAAAAAATCTTTCAAATGTTTTACAAACCAATGTGCTGGAAACAATTTTGGTTTGGCTCAACTGAAAATTTAGTTTCAATTATGACATTTGCTATTTTTTTATTGATAGTAGAAATGTTTTTTCCCCAAATAAAGTCATTCTGAACAAAAACTAACTTTTTTTCTATTTTGAAAATAACTTTTTTTCAAAAAATTGACCCAGGAACTTGTCAAAAAAATCTTTTCTCATGAATAGGTTGTTTTAAATTGGCATTTTTTTCAACAGAAAAATAATTATAAAATAAATTCAACGTATCTCTACAAAATATGCTTGTGTACTTTACTAATTAAGCTAGACAGGACTTATGGATAGAATTAGCAGTGGATCGCTACTATGAATTTAACTGTTCTCCCAATTCCCCCCCAAAAAATTCTTGCTTCCAGCTTATGTAACTATTTGGAAATCAGCGTCATCTTGTGTAAAATATATATAAAATAACTAATCATGTGGTTAGGTTTCCTTCATAGCTTCCAAAGTAGCCGATAACTACATAGCTGGGGAAACCCATGGTGTGTATTGTGAGGTAGCAGGGTTGCCACTGAAGATGAGGCATCTAACTCACTTGTCATGGGAAGGAGGAAGCTTGTGCTATGACCATGGGGACTGAAGACACATCAGTTCTGTAACACCGTGAATATCTAGACTTCGGAGACAGAAAAACCCTTCCCCCAAAATGGAGAAAAGATCTTTAACATTTCAGTCTCCAGAGGACCAGAAGTATATGTGAGCCAATAACAATCCTGTTTTTCTTCTAATCCTGTAAGGAAAAATTTCTTTTATAGAGACTTCAGACATCAGAAATCAAGCTAAGAACAGTGGCTTTGTCTACACTGCAGGGCTTTTGCACAAGAAGCTTTTGCAGAGGAGATCTTCCGCAAAAACTTCTTGCGCAAAAGTGCGTCACAAAAGCAACGTGCTTTTGCGCAAGAGAGCGTCCACCCTGCATGGACACTCTTGTGCAATAAAGTTCTCATTTCCATTAACAGAATGGCCATCAGAGCACCTATGCTTTTTCTGATAGGCTCTTTTTGCGCAAGAAACCCCTGTTGAGCGTCCACACATGCCTTTTTGCACAAGAGCTGGAAAGCAAAAAGGAGTTATTCCTCATGTGGAGAGGAATAACTCGACTGCAAAAAGCCCTCTGTTCTGCCATTTTACTGTAAATTTTCTTGTGCAAAAATGTGCTTGAGGTGTGGATACTCTGCCGGGTTTTGTGCAAAAACTGCTGGTTTTGCACAAAAACCTTGTTGTAGTGTAGACATACCCAGTGAGTATTCTAGCAGATGCTGTTGGATAACAGGAAAACATTATTTCTTGATGCCAATAAAGCTAAGAACAAATGAGGGGCAAAAACTTGCACAGTGAAACTATTGAAAGAGGATAGAGGAACTGGTAGGTTAGTGCTTGTGTAATGGACAGGATCGATAGACTTGGAGAACAGTATAGGTATAACACAGAAGCAGCTGCAACCTTCTCCACCTCTTTTTGAGAAAACCTTCATCTAGATGAACAAGCTATAGGTAAGACAGTTCAGCCTCTGCATATTCCATCTGTGGCCTCTGAAAGGAGAACATCAACAATGGTGTCCATAACTGTCAACCGTGATGAATTTTTTTTGTTATGAAACTGAGCCAAGAACAAAAACTAAACTAGAGACCTGTTAGTGAAAGATTCTACTTCCTATTGAGTCCACCCAAATGTTGCCTGCACAGTTACAGTTAGTCCTACTCAATAGTCATACAGAAGCTTTGTGTTAAGGGTTTTTTTTTTCTTCAAAACTCTTCCTTTTCAATTTGCCTGTGTCATTACTATGGCACCGGCTGTCATTATCATTTAAATGTACGTAACAAAACTTAGTCTCTTCCAGAGTGTCCCAAGTAACTGTTCAGAACTCAGTGCATCCTTTTCTGTAAAGAGAAATTAACCTGCAGGCCTATAATTTCACAGGAGGCTCATTTACAATTATATCTTCTCCTTGGTAGCTATGTAATAGGGAGATCCAAAGGGATATATTGTGAAGCTGTATGGTTGGTATTGATGTTGCTGCCAGAGAATTAGAAGGGGGAATACCTAGGAAGGAGGTAGCATCTGTTAATAGGCATTTAATATCAAGATTTGAGAGAGAAGAATCCATCCTCCAAAACAGGACCAATAACCTTACAGGAATATGATCTATTTCAGTTTCTGTGGGATACACAGCTTAAGCCAGAGTTAAAGGACTGTTTTTTACTTTCACTCCTTTATGGCACATTGCAAACAATTTCCCTAAAGAGAGCAGTTCTGTAGAGCAGGAAAATTGATTTAAGATAAAAGAGAGAAAGGAACACCTACAAACTGATTTAAAATGAAGAGGACACTATTGGTAGACTACCACACTGATGTCTTACCATTTCTTCCTTTCTGCTATTGAGTTGTCTTGCTCTCACAGCTGCAGTTTTGAGATGCTGCTCAATCCCACAGTTTAGAACTTCAGGAAGAGACCTGTTGGCATCTGTTGGTGTGCGTTGTTCTTAGAGAAAGCAAATTATAAGGCAGAGAAGACTCTGAAGAATCCTCCATGTTCAGCATTTTCTGGCTTGCAACTATTTTGTGATGCCATAAAGCAGAATAGTGAAGGCATTTGGCAGAAAAATGGCATAGACTGCAGACTGAACCTGGAATAAAAACAAGCTCCCAAGGAGGCAGAGATCATTCAGCAAGTTCACAGTGCTAGAAGAAATAAAAGGCAAGATGGGCAGGTATCTGGGGGGTTCTGTTGATCTGAGCACCTCAGGCA
Source organism: Pelochelys cantorii (assembly GCA_032595735.1). NCBI lineage: Eukaryota > Metazoa > Chordata > Testudines > Trionychidae > Pelochelys > Pelochelys cantorii. The sequence continues at coordinate 20,391,093 of CM064339.1, forward strand.
AGTGTTCTGCTTGGTCATCTTTGGACTGTTAGTAGTGAGTTTGCTTACTTTCTTCATGCTTCTTATTGCTCATTAAAGAATAACAGCTACATAAAGACCTTTCTAAAAGAGTAGAAGTATATTAAAACAGTGTGGGGCCAAGAGCTGCAAAAACACTGGAAACACAAAGTAATTAAACCCATATCATGGACAATGTGAGGGACTTTCCTGGCTCTTCATGCTGTATACATGCTACTTGGATTATACAGAAATATCATCTATCATCCACAAAGTGTGTCCTATCTATGCAGAGGTTAACTATACCAAACTTTTAGACTTTCTTGGAAACGGGGAAAAATTTCTGCTCAAGTATATTTTAGCACATAAGTCAATTACTGAATTTGCTTGGCATTAGCAGGAAGACCAATAACGGACAATAAGATTTATCATTGTTCAGTCTGCATGTTTATCTCCTCTGTAGTTATTGACCTTTGCAGGTCTCTGGTCAAAGAGGAAATGGAAAAGTATTCCTTACAAAATGTGCAAGCTTTTTGGGGCAGCAATAATTGATACAGCATTTGTACTCAATATTTTTTCCATTTCATCATACTTTATCCTAAAAATATATATTGTAATTTAGTGACATTTGATATATTTATTTACTGGGGAGAGAAGTTCAATGCATGAAAATGGAAGGCCTGCTTTGACTATCATTGCTATATATTCCTTTATTAAGAAATTAATTACTGAGTCTTCACAAAGTCTTCCATGTGCTATTTATTTGAGAGGGTTTTTCTGACTGTTTGTTCATCCATGTCTCTGTTTGTTCAAGAACTCCTCCTAAATGGTAAGCTCTAGGACCACCAAATTTGGTATGTAGCTTCTTCTTATAACTTAAAGCAAGGTCAGTGTTTGGTTATGCCAGGACAATGGGATGTGCCTGGAATGTGATTGTTTTTCATACATTAGAAGGGAAGGCTCTGTGAGCAGGAACAAATATATTGTATAATGAGCACAGCGAGGCAGCAAAAGCCAGAGATGGGGACTTGGACAGCTATAACCCCATTGGGGCAGAAGGGGCCAAGGGTGGAGAAAGGGACCACTATCTATTATATATTTAAGAAAGTTGTTTGTTTGTGTGTCTGTTTGTCTGCCTCCCAGCAGGGGGATGTGTACCCCTCTTCTGGCTGTGCTCACTGCAGTTGCCGCAGCCATGGAGAGGCGCTTCTCACCTGGCTCTAAGCTGCTGCAGTGAGAGAGGGCTGGGGCTGTCCTCTCTCGCAGGGGCAGCCTGCGTAATAAACTCCTCATTCCCAGCCCACCCCAAAGCAATGATTTAAATGAATAAAAACAAAAACAAAAAAATTTGAGTGAAAGACCCAAGCAACGCCAGGTAGATCCTCTAGTAATAAATAAATGCTCTTTCATCTTCATGTATTCATGTTTAGTTTTATTATTTTTGTTCATGATTAGACTGTAAGCAGAATAACATTTAAAGAGTCAATTTAAAAAGTGGGTCTTAAATTAGGATTTGTTTTCTTATGTAATATAATTTAAGGGGAAAAAAACCCCATGAGAACCAGATCTCAGATTTTATTCCCAATTCTATTTCAGGCTTACTCAAAGTCACACAGCAAATCAGTTTATTTCTCTGTGTCTCACTTGCTCCATTAGCTAGGGATAAAATAATACTTAATAATGATAATAATATTCTAATAATGCTCCAATAATACTCCATAAAGATGCTGAGAGATGTCATTAATTTGATCCTTACCCCAAAACACTTTTTTTGTTTAATTTTAAATATGTGAGTTGTCCCAATGAGCTAAGTGTTTGCTGAATTGGGGCCCAAATGTTTACTTCAATAGGCCGGGTCTACAGTAGGAAATTATTTTGAAATTACTAAATTCGACTTATGAACTCCCGATTTTAATAATTCGAACTTGAGTGTTCTCACTATGGGGAAGCATCGAAATTAGTCTGAAATAGTGTGTTCACATTTAACGGAGCCTGCCTTGGACTTAGAGCCCCCCGGAAGCACTCTGGGGAGAGGGCTAGGAGGGCAGATATTTCCTGTGGTTGCTTGGTCCGGCAAACTGTGACGGGTGCTTACTGGGGTTCTTCTCCATGCCCATGTCTCACAAGGCACTCCTCCACTGCTTCCCCCTCTCATGGGACAGAAAGGGGACACAGTGGGCATGTGCCTTCTCAAGCTCTGGTTGCCCATGTGGATGCCACAGCATTGCCACCGTGAAGCCAAAGCTGCTGCAAAGCAGTGTCATGCTCTTGTCTCTCCTGCTGTGCCTCATGGTGCAGTACTTCGAGAGTGCCCACATGTTGCTCCAGAAGAAACAGGATGAGAATGATGAGGATGAGGAGCAAGAACCCTGGCATGGCCCGTAGGCCCTGCTCAGCCAAGTCCTGGCGCTCCTACTGCTGTTCATGCCCCTTTTTCCCTTGGACAAAGTTGAACGCCGCCTCTGGTGGAGGGAGATGAGCTTGGACTGGTGAGATTGCATCATCATGCAGGGATGGGACTGCCACATGCGCAAGGCCACCTTCCTCTGTGAGTGGCTCACCCCTGCCCTCAGGCAACAGGACACCTGCATGAGACCCATCATCCCCATGCAGAAGCACGTGGCCAGCACCCTGTGGAAGCTTGCCACACCGAACAGCTACCACTCAGTTGGGAACCAGTTTGGCATAGGGAAATCCACAGTCAGGGCTGTGCTCGAGCAAGTAGACTAGGCCATCAACCATGTCCTCCTACAGAGGACCATTCTGGGCAATGTGGACAACATTGTTAATGGCTTTGCCGCCATGGGCTTCCCCAACTGTGTGTGTGTGGGGGGAGGGGAGCGGGACATAGGTGGCAAGCACATCCCCATCCTGGTCCCTGACCACCAGGCCTCAGAGTTCAGCAGGAAGGGTACTTCACCAGGGTGCTGCAGGTGCTCGTGGATCATAAGGGACGTTTCACTGACATCAACATCGGATGGGCCGGAAAGGTGCACAACGTCCGCATCTTTCAGAACTCATGTCTCTTCTGAAAGATGCATGCAGGCACTTCTTTCCCAGACCGAACCATCAGAGTTGGGGACTGTAGCCAGACATGAACCCCATCTTGTTTCCCCCCCCCCCCCCCAGAGAGCAAGAGAAAGGCAGTCAGCCTTTGATGCCCTGGGAACGCAGGGGTGCTGCTTGTCCCTGACTCTAATAAACAGAAACCAGACAGTAAATGGGCTAGCTGACAACCAGGGGACCTCCTGCCGCCCTGATGGCTAGCACCAGTAATTGACACGCCTACACTGTCCCAGGAGAGGAATCTTCGCCCATCACATACTAGAAGTGCCCATTGTCTGCATTTTCCCAGGTGTGAATTATGCTTTGCACCCTTCATGGGAAACTTGGTGTTCAAAGCCATTTTCCCTAATTGGCCACTTGAGACCAGGAAGAAGCCTACGTGACCCAAGGGGTATAAAGAGGGGTTTAGTAGCCCACCCCATTTGAGCTCCAATCATCTACACCTGCTGGCAGGTATTGGTTGTCTCCCGAGGTCTGTGGGACGCCCAACCTCGCCCTACTTCTTCCCGAGGGATTGAGAGAAAGACGCTGGCCACGCCAAGTCTGGAACGCAGGGGTGAGAATATATACCTGCTAGGTGTCTATTTTGCATGCATTTAATAAGAGCTCAGAGAACCAAAAGGGTTTCATGGTACCTGTAAGTGACTTATTAGTGTAATTTCTGTCCTGTCCTTTGTAGTGGCTGTGTTATCTGTGACACAGTAGTAGCATTTAACAGCTAAGTTTACCCTGTAACAATAAAATAGTAACTGTTTAAGCTGTGACCTGACTCCTTCAGTTGCTGTAACAGAACCAAGCACAATTTTAAAAGAACTCCAGCCGGTCATAAGGGACGGATATAGGGAGAGCTTGAGCGTTGGATCGTGTCGCTTCCAGGGGACAGATCCGTTGGGGCATCTCTCAGCCTCCCCAGGCTGCCCGCTGCGAAGGGATCGTGTATCCTAGCAGTCAAAGTCTGAGGTGTAAAGCTCTCCCTGTAACTCTTTGGGGCGCCCGTCAACCTCCTCCAGGTTGCCCGCTGCTAAGGGACCCCAGTCCTAGCAGTTGAAGTCTCGGGTGTATAATACACACACACCACTCACTGCCCTGACCACCGGCTGACAGGGACGGGGGTCATGCCCACCGTGATCCTGGGCAACGCAGCCTAGCCCTTGCTCCCCTGGCTCATGAAGCCCTACACGGGCAGCCTGGACCCCAGCAAGGAGGAGTTCAACACCTGGCTAGGCGATACAGATTGGTGGTGGAGTGTGCATTCGGGAGTTTAGAGGGGAGATTCAGGAATCTCCTCATGCATCTGGACCTCAGCGAGAGCAAAATCCCCTTCATGGTGGCAGCCTGTTGTGTGCTCCACTACCTGTGTGAAAAAAAGGGGGAGACTTTTCTGCAAGGGGGGGGGGGGGCTGAGGCAGAATGCTTGGCCTGGGAGTTTAAGCAAATGTACACCAGTGCCATACAGAGCACAGCAAGAGACTGTGCTCATCAGAGAGGCCTTGCTGGACAGTTTTATGCAAGACCCATTCTGAGACTTCCCCATGACTCTGCACAAGGGGGACCCTACATTCCCTGTGTGTTCCTTGCATCCTCCACACCTCCTTTCCCTCAAGCTGTCCCGCCCATCCTCACCGTCCCCCCCCCCTTCCCCTGCAGAACTAACAATAAAGACATAATTCTTGAAAAAAACAAGAATCTTTCTTCGGGGACATACATCAGGGGTGAAGATCCTAGAATGGGGGAGGGGAGCTCAGGGATGGAGCTGGGACTGGTGTCTGCCTCTGGATGCTCCAGCTGCCCTCACGGGCCCACCCACAGTGTTCTGGGACCCCATCATCCCCTGGTGACCCTTGCAGGGAAAGTCATTGGGCAGGCAGGGAAGTGGCTGGTGGCCTGCTCCATGCACAATACCAGGCACTCCACCACTGAGGTGAGGGTGGAGAATATATCATGCTGGCTTCCCATCTCTTCCCAGAGAGCCTTTCTGTCCTCCCGGTCAGCCCAGCACTGCTCCCGATTGGTCCAGTGCCCCTCCTGGTCAGCAACCCACTGCTGGGGGTCTGCCTCAAGTCCCTGCACAAGGGACTGCAGGAATACCATCTGCTCCCTCATGAGTTCGTCCTGGGTTCTTTTCTGCCTGAGGATCCTGCTCAGGCGGGTAGACACAGTGGGAGGTGGGAGACACACCCAGCTCACAGCTGTCCCAGCTGTGAAGAAAAGTGACAAGGGCAGTCATCCCAGGTCTCAGTTCAGATGATGATAATGTGTTTCAAGCAAGGCCACATGTTGCCTAGACAGTGGGCCCTTTCCAACTGGGACACAGATGTCCCAGAAGAGCTTCGCTACACCCATGGCCCAGGAACAACCAGGCATGGAAAGGTGCCAGCAGGGGTTGGGGGGGACAGAGGGGGTTGGCTCAGCTTTTTACTGTGTCCTGCATTCATGGTATCCTGCAGAGAGAACTTCTATCCCTGCCTGCTGGAGTAGGAGGGCAGGGTTGAGGGAGGTGTGTGTGAGCAGGAGATGCCACTTGCTCGTGAGAGTGCTAATGAGTTCTCCTTCCTCTCCCCTCCACCCCTGGCAGGTTCCTATGCACGATATCAGTCTTCTTTGCATCACTGTACTTGATTGGGAGCGACTGCTGCCTGAGTGCAGGCATGACGCTGGGCAGTGTGCTTCACTGCTGTGTGGTTCCATGACCCCAGGCTCCTTAGTGATGGCTTGTCATGGGAAGGTGTCCCACCATGGAGGCCAGAGTAAGGCAGGCCTCTCCGAGAACCTTGTGAGAAGGAGCGAGGGGTTCCTGTGTGAGTGTGTCATGGTGCTGAGTGCTCCAAATTGGTGCTCCATGTGCAAACACATGAACAAGCTCTTCTGCGACCCGCATGCTGAGTAGGCCAAGAGGGGATCGTGCAGCCCCTCGCAGCCCATCTACTGACCCCCCTGTAGATAAGGAAAGTTAGAAAACTCACCAGAAAGTGCCCTCCCCAGGGTCATTGGAAGACATCCTGGAAGGGGGAGACCAGCTCCAAAGTGAGGAGCAGCTCCTGGCTCTCAAGTTTCCTCACCTAGCTGGACTCCTCCTCCTCCTTCTCCTTCACATCGCTTGTTGCTTTAGCTAAGGCTTTGGCATTCAATACTTGATTAAAATGAAAATACACTAAATACTGTTTATATTACCTAAGCTTCAGCAGTGGTATAAGTTGCTGCTTTGATGTCAAGACAACAGTTTCCCCCTTACTCATCATTACTGAGACTTTCCTAAAGAGAAAGGTGCAGCAAGTTCCCAAGATGGGATACGAGTGCGAAGTTGAATGAGTTCACACTTGTGAGAAGAAATACTAATAACTGGAGATGTGGGCACATTGTTTTTGGAGCTGTGTAGATTTTAGCAGTACTTGCGAGTGTTCTGCTTGGTCATCATTGGAGCAGTGGCAGTTAATCTGCACAGACCTTCATTTTCATTAAAGGCTAATGAAGAACAGTCAAAATATAGACATCCTAATGGAGTATGTCAAAACAGAAGGGGTCGCTTGGCTATAAATTCTTTGGGAATATGTGAAAGTTAATTCCCCCAAGACTTTCTTTTTGGTGCTCGGAATTGGATACCACCCAAGTGAGAATACTGTGTAATTAGCAGTTTAATTACTCATAAACATATTTCTACTTTAAATTCACAGTGTATCCACACCATGGATAGTAGAGCAACATCAAACCTTTAATGCTCAAACAGCCTAAATGGAAAATATTTCTGCTCAAGTGTATCTCTGTCCATATGTTAATTTCTAAATTTGCTTGTTATAGGCAGGAGACATAATATAGGACCATGGGATTTATCACTTCTCGTGCCATAATTTTGTGTCCAGGAAATATTGAGCTGCTGGCATCACTAATCAAAAAGGAAACAGAAGCCTATTTCTGTCAAAGGATGGAACCATTTTTGTATTGTCAGAATTTTATTAAGACTTTTCATTTTGAGTCCTTATTTCCTGCTATTTTCCTCTTGACGTCTGACCTTAACTGCACGTTATACATTGATCCCATTTTAAATATTTGTGGTTTCTCATAAAAGAAGATCTATGTGTGAAAATGAGAACTGCTCTGGTTTGAAAAATGTTAAAACTCTGTTTTTATAAGAATTCAATGTCTGAATTTTCCAAAGGCCTGACCACTAGAGGTTTTAAGGTTAAAACAAAACTGAAATATAACTCACACTTCATTCAAAAAATGTGAGTATTGATGTGTTACACTAATTTATTTGGCAAGGTATTGTAAGGTAAATTTAATCCAATTGAAGCATCATATTCAGTAACTCCTGAGCGTCATGGACATTGAAATCTGGCCTTCCCCTCATGGAATCTCTTCTGTGTACTTTTACCCTATACTACACAGATTTCATGTGGGAGACCAGCATTTCTCAAAGTGGGAGTCAAGACCTAAAAACGAGTTACAGGGAGTTGGGGGGGAGAAAGAGGGTCACACAATATTATTTTAGGGGGGGTCACAATATTGCCATCCTTTCTTCTGCACTGCCTTCAGATCCTGGCATCCAGAGAATGATGGCAGTTAGCCCTAAAAGTCTTGTCTAATTCTATTTACCCAACAACGTGCAGGATTTCCCCTCCCCCCCCCCCAAAATAAGTTTAAAACAAAAGAAGGTCTTGAATAATGCAGTTTTCCTAAAATTAGGAATATGGAGAAAGGCTTAATACTAGTAAATTGAAGAGCTGTACCAGAAGCTAAGCAACTGAAAGTGAAATGATTACATGTACATTGATGAATTTGGAGAACATATGAAATTCACTAATTCAAGGTGCCCTGTATCGATCAGCATTCCCAAATCTTGCAGAAAATCAGTGTGTATGTGTGAGAAGCTGCCGGCCTTTATTTCAGGGTTTTGCTTTTAAATAGACAACTGCCCCCAACTCAAACGTGTCTATGGAGCTTGAAAAATGTATTTTATAACTATTACACAGAAAACTAGAAACAACATTTTCGAATGTTAGACTCCTAAATAGAAACAGACTGGTTTTCAGAACTTCTGAACAGCACAATCTCACTGACTGAAAAAGGATTAGCAGACACGGCCCTTATTTAAGCCTACATATTTAACAAAATATACTAAAAAAAATTGGAATGGAGGTTTTTTATACTTATCATAGTAGAATCTTTCAGGTTTTATTAATGGATCATGAATAAGATGCTGTGGGTTAGGAATAATTATGAGCTTGCAAACTCAAAGGGAGCTGGAAATCGCGAGAGCACAAGTTCCCAAGTTTCGAGGCTCTCATCACAGCTAAAACAACTAGGAGTCCTGTGACACCATGAGGCATGTCTACACAAGGGAGTCATTTTGAAATAACAAGGCAAGCATCCACATTAACAAGCCCGTTATTTCAAAATAACGGGCTTGTTATTTCAAAATAACTCCTGCTTGTGAAGAGGAATAACGCTTATTTTGAAATTGTTATTTTCAAATAGCACTAGCATGGACGCTCAGCTGCTGCTATTTCAAACTAATCAGCCTCCAGAGGCCTCTCAGAGCTGTTCTTGTGGCCACACCACTGACAATTCCACTGCTCCCTTTCTCCTGCAGACTTTAAAGCTGCAGGCAGAAGGGAAAGGACTTATGGCACCACAACAGCCCTGCCACCCCCATGCCACGCAGCACCCTCCTTTTGCGGAGCCATGAACAACTCCAGTGCTCCCTCCGAGCCCCCCCCCCCCATGGCTGCCAGCGTGCCTGCAGCCACCTCTGAAGCCCCCGGCCAGGAGCTAAAGAGAGCACCAGCCTGGACTGATGGGGAGATTCTGGATCTCATCAAGGTCTGGGGCGAGGAGACGAACATCCAGGATCTCCGCACAGAGAGACAAAATGCCACTGTCTATGGCTGGATGGCCACCAGCCTGGCCCAAAAGGGACACAGACGTACCCTGGACCACGTGTGAATGAAAATAAAAGAACTCCAGCAGGTCTACACAAAGGCCACGGAAGAAAGTTCCTGCTCTCAGGCAGCAACACACATGTGCTGCTACTATGAATAGCTGGGTTGCCATCCTGGGAGGGGGGCCAGTCATTCCCCCTCTTGTTGTCAACTCCAGCCAGGACACGCCCACCATCAGACTACACAAGGTTGGGGTGGTGGAGAAGGATGACAAAGACAGTGAGGAGGAGGAGCAGGCCAGCCTGGACACCATGCCTGCCAGCCAGGAGGTCATCATCTGCTTGGAGCTGATCCCACCCTCCCAGGCTGCCTGCCAGGGCTCGGATGAAGCTGGTGAAGGAATTCAGGTGAGTTCTATCACTTTCCCTATACACACATGGGGGCAGGCAGCAGGTGGTGAGGGTTGCACACTCCTTGCTCAGCCTGGGGCTTGCACAACAGCCTGTGCATGTGGGTGCACATGGAATGCCAGTCCGGCGCACTCAGCCCCATGACGCTCTCATACACAAACCCCTCAATCCTTCTCACAAGGTTCCTGAAAATAATCGGCGTAGCGGCATTGCGCAAGAGGGTTTTTCTTGCGCAAGAAAGGGCAGTGTAGTCAGCTCCTTCTGGCGCAAGAGCCACTCTTGCAAAAATGGCGGCTCATTAGGTATGCAAATGAGGCTCAGCGATATTCCACACTTAGCCTCATTTGCAAATTTCTCACGCAAGAATCCACGAGTGTAGACATAGCCCTATACGGCCTCCATTCCCTCAGCTGGAGCTTCCAGGAGGAGCGCTGGGCTGACCGCAAGCTGAGGACCACCATGTGGGAGCAGCTGTGACACCAGCATGAGGCCATGTACTCCTCCATCACATCTATCATGGAGCACATGGTTGCGTGTATGGAACGGTCCACCAGCCATCTCCCTGCGTCTTCAACTCTCAGCCCCCCCCTCCCACCCGGGCATCTCCTCCTAGCCCCTCCAGGGGCTGCCGGGGCCCACAAACACATGGCGGTGGGACCTCTTGGGCAGCTGAAGCCTCCCGAGGCACCTGAGGCAGGCACCAGTCTCAGCCTGAGCCCCCCATCTCTCAGTTTCTTTCCCCAGTCTCTCCCCTGTTGTATATTCCCCAAATAAAAATTACAGGGTTTTTTTTCCCAATCAGAAATACTATTTTATTTGGTCTGCAGGGGAGAGAGGAAGGTGGGGAGGGCAGGGGAAGGAAAGAATGGGGGAGGAAAGGCACATAGGGGCAATGCTGAGGCCCTTTGTGGGGAGACCCGGGGAAATCTCACAGGTTGCCTTGGCTGAAACTTTCCCTCAAGCCTTTCCAGATGACCACAGCCTCCTGAAGTGCTTGCTGAAAGGGTTGCAAGAGACCTCGAGACGTCACCAAGTCCAAATCCCTTCCCAAAGCAGGACCAACCCCAACTAAATCATCCCAGGCAGGGCTTTGTCAAACTGGAACTTACAAACTTCTAGGGATGGATATTCTACCAACTCCCTAAGTAACCCATTCCAGTGCTTCACCATCCTTTTAGTAAAATGGTCAAACCTGCATGAGCACGGTCCCGATCATGGATTTCCCCATGCCAAACTGGTTTCCGACAGAGCGGCAGCTATGCAAGTGGCGAGCTTCCAAAATACGATGGCAACGCGTTTCTGCAGGGGAATGGTGGGTCTCAGCTGGGTGCCCTGTTGTCTGAAGGCAGGGGCAAGTCACTCACAAAGCTAAAAGAAGGTGGCCTTCCATATGCGGAAGTTTTGGAGCCACTGCTGGTCATCCCACTGCTGCATGACAATGTGGTCCCACCCAGTCAGAACTGGTCTTCCTCCACCAGAAGTGGTATTTGCAGGGAAGAATGAAGTTCAGGGGAGGATGGATGGGAATTTGGTGCACAAGGAGCACCCAGGCCTGGGTGAAGAGGTCACCCAGTCTGGGCTGGTCGTCGTGCTCCTACAGCACCACATGGGCAGTCTACATCAACTACACCATGAAGCGCAGCATGATGCCCAAGAGCCTGGCACTACTTTGCAGCAGCTCTGGCTCCATTATGAGAGTACTTTGGGATCTGCAAGGGCAACCAGAGCACATGGCATGAGTTTGGTGCCTCTCAACGGAGTAGTCAGTGGAAAAGTAGAATGTAAGATGCAGCTGTAGAGAGGAGCTCCTTTAAGAACAAATCTCAGCTGGCCTCAGGAAGCAGCTACAGGAGTGCCTGTTCTCCTGATGCCCTCTCCAGAGTGCTTCTAGGGGACTTTAAATGTGATTCCAGCTCCAATTAGTGTGGATGTGCTATTTTGATATAATTCTGCACTATTTCAATGGTGCCTTGTAATGTGGATGAGTTATTTCAAATGTTAGTTGAAAAAAAGATATAGAAATTAAATATTTAGATTCCTAGAACTTTTGGATTGTTTCAAAGAATTTTGCATATTCAAAATTTAAAAAAAAACATTTCAAAATCCTCCATGAAACAGAAATACCAATCTCTGCTCAGCCCAGCCCAACATTGACTGAAACAGCTAATTCCAGATAGTATCTGAAAGACTGGACTGCATTAACTGCTGTTGTGACTATCACAATTCTTATGAAGATAGTGATCTAGTTCACAGTGGAGTTCTGGATTAGCAAGTATTCATAAAGTAATTTAAGTTATTTCCCCTACCTCCTCCTTTTCCCTCAACATTAATGTAAGTTGAAAATAGTCTTATTGCTAGTGAATTTAAACAAGTAATTTGTTTTCCACTATCAAGGAAAATCCAACCAAAATGCTTGTGTATATGTAAATTAGGCACATGAGGTTGCTGGCATGCTGCCAGTGCAGGCTTATGGCATCAGGTGAACCTAACTTGATTATATGAATATCTATTATAAAACAAGGTGTTATCACAATAATTATTACGAACACTGTAAATTCTACTAGTACAAACTCATGTGCTGTAACACTCAACTAGTCTTGCTTCCTTTTCCCTAAAGCCACATAAGGTACAGCACAGACCGACAATAGTCACTTGATAAAAGACTGGATGCAATTAAAAACTATTGGTTCCTAAAATAAATTTAAAATTAATAGGGAAAGTAGAGGAAACAAGTTGTGTTTTTAAAATACCAATTTAGGAGGTATTCAGCTTAATGATAGACAAATGTTGCAAACTCAAATAAATGTTTTATGTTCACACTTTATGGTCCCACACAGAGGTTGAAGAGTTGCAGAATTTTAATGGTAGTTTGAGGGTCCAATATATTACAGTAAATCATATATGGAAGAGTTATTTTACTCAGATAGGGCAATCTGTTCAAAAAGCCATGACTCAGGAGCATAGATTTCCTATATAGTACATACACAACATATAAAACACACCACTGGAAACAATTTCCTTTTGTGGTAATGGCAAAATGGGACACCTCCATTTAAGTGTCAGACTAACCCTTCCAAAATACACAGGTTTGAGAAAGGATTATGGTTTTACCTCTCACCTTATTATAATGATTTATCTAACTTTTATTTATGGACTGATAAATTGTGTGAAAGCATAAATAAAAGAATAAATGAATATGCTCATGCTTTATGGTCAGACTTTACCTATGCTGATTTTTTTTTGCTTGTCAAAAAAAGGTGCTTCTATTTAAAATGTGGATGAAATTAGAACTTTACTTTTTGACATACAACTACATATAGAAGTGTCACTATGGTTTAATCAGTGTTCATCTCCATCTATAATCAAAGTAAAAAATGATTTATTATTGCTGTAGAAAGCAAGATTTCAAACTAAAGTAAATTGTGTAACTATGAGCAGAGTTGTTTAAGTATGCCTCTTACAGATTCTTTTTCTGTTCCTTAAAACAACTATGAATTTGTTCCCACGTCAGATTTTCTTTTTATAGTACGCAAGGGCTTTCCTGGGAGGACTGAAATGGCTAGGGTTAAGTAGGGAAAATTCTGGCTTATGTTTTCTGTTCCAATGATTCCTCATCCCTATTTACACTATAGGGCTCTAGGGATGTTACATTTAGTTTAATCAACTAGTGACAGAATTTCCATCAATTAGTTGATGGGCTGGGAGCTAACTGCACTGCGGCCTTGGAAGCTAACCCTGCTGCGGCTCTGCTTTTTATTAAATATATTAAGAGCCGGTAGGCTCTTAATACATTTAAAAAGCAGAGGCGCAGCATTTGAGATTATTTCTAGCTCTGGCCCAAGCTTCCCGCTACCCCTTTTCCTCCCCTGCCCCCCCCCCCCCCCGAGTCAGTGCTGGGGGACAACAGGCTTTCAAACTGGCTCTCGCTCCTCTCTCGCTGCCTCTAATAGAGGCAGCAAGGATGGAGAAAGACAACTAATTGCTTACATCCTTAAGGACATCCAGAACTTTATTAGGTACTGCCAGCAGATTTCCTGGAATTTTAACACCAAATAAATGACAGATCACTGTTTGATTCTTTATTGGGAAACATTTAAGCATACTTCTTGATAATGGTGACTTTAAACAATTAGGTACATTTTTTGGATCATTTAATTTTATACCACACCAGAATCTTAACTTTTTTTACAATGTTCATACAGAAAAAGATGAAGCAGACAATTGTCCAGTTATTTAACCAACAACAACAACGTTATCAGAAGTAAATTCATATTCTGGAACCTCAAGGTTGGCTGGAGCAGGACCTTTTCTGATTCTGCCAGATGCATCATAGTGTGACCCATGACAAGGGCAGTAATAACCACCGAATTCTCCAGCATTTGCAATGGGTACACATCCAAGATGAGTGCAGACACCTATCAGTATAATCCATTCTGGTTTTTTTACTCTGTCTAAATCATGCTGTGGATCTCTTAGTTCAGTCAGTAGTACTTCAGCTTCCTGATTAATCTCCTGCTGGGTTCTGTGACGCACAAAAAGGGGTTTCCCTCTCCATTTGAAAGCCATACTCTTGCCTTCTGGAATTTCAGACAACTTGATCTCAATTTTTGACAAAGCTAACACATCAGCAGAAGCACTCATGCTGGAAACAAACTGGGTGACAATATTCTTAGCAGCATATGCAGAGGCTATGCATGTTGTTGCAGTCAGAAGATAGGAAAACCCTTTTCTAGCATCGCTGCTATCTTGAGAAGATTTTGTTTTATCTAACACTTCTTGGCGACGGTAGTCAGAGAAGTCAGGTACTGACACATCATTGTGAAGGTAACGAACACTAGCTGGAGCTGCAACAAAAAGTAAATAGTATTAACTGCAAGCATCTTCTTCTTAAAGACTATGAAGCTGTGTTTCCAGAGACTGAAGGTGAAATTTGAAAGAGGTCCAAAATACTTTCTGTAAAAAGTAAACCTTATTACTGCATATTGTTAAAAAATAAAAGTTAACATCCAGTTGTGGTAGTACAAGATCATTTGTGAAACCTAACATGTTTTTATCAATGTGCTTTGCCACTCCCACTGAAATCTGACACTATAAGCCCTGTGTCTAAAAAGACACTCCAGATTGTATTATATTCACAAATGAACTATTCCAGGGGTGGCCAACCTGTGGCTCTTGAGCCACATGCAGCTCTTTGCTCACAGAAATGCGACTCTCAGGGTTACGGCTTGTTCAGAGCCGAATGCTCGCTTTGTGCACGCACCCCCGTTCCTGGAGGGAAAAGTGCATGGCTGTGGCGGTGGCATCTCTGGTGAGACCCAGGCATTGGGTTAGAATGGGAGAGGCCTGGGGTGCCTGGTTCTGGGGGAGGGCACTGGGTTAGAGCCAGGAGGTTGGGGAAGGGGATTGGGTTGGGGGGGCGCGCGCGCGCTACGGGTGCCTGGCTCTGGGGGAGGGATGTGTGGTTCTCTGCACTACTATCCACAGCTCTTTTGGCTCTTATTGTCTAATAGGTTGGCCACCCCTGAACTATTCAGTAATTTAAAAGAGCACCGGCACAGCTTAAAATACAGGACAGGGGCTAGGGATATAATAGTGTAGTCAAAAAAAGCAAAAGCTTTTAGGTTAATGTTATAGACTACATGCATTTCTCTCCCTACCCCCCCCCACCAGTTAATTTTTTAGTAGGCTGACCAGCGCCCTGGCTCAGTCCTGGCTTGTGACAGGGCTGGGACCTACCCCTGCTGCGACTCTGCATTTAAAGTGTATTAGGAGCTAAACAGGCAAGCAGCCCGGCTCAGTCCCAGCTTGTGCTGGGTCGGGGAGCTCAGACCCTCTTCAGACAGGAGCTGCTACAAACCTGCAGAGGTAGCAGCATGGGGTGACAGGCAGCCAGTCTGTGAGATAAGCTGTTTTTTAAACTGGCTCCCCTCGCAGACCAGCTCACAGAGTGGCAGGTCTACTAGGGAGTGGAGCCTAAGTGCACTGGCTGCTGGCCCCACTCCCCGGGTACTGGAGAATAGTTGAGTAACTGATAAGAATTCATAAGGTTAATCAACTACTTGATTAACCAATATTTAACATTCCTAACAGGGGCTGCTCTGTTTAATCGGTTAACCAGTTAAACATCATGTTTAACAGGTTAACCAATTAAATGGCATTTACATTCCTAGTTAAAGAACACTTTAAAATTCTATACCTCAAAAGCTTGAAATCTGGTCATCGCTAAATCCTCCCTTCCATACTTTTCTTATGGAAAGACTACTTGAGCGATGGCTTACCCTAATTTTAAAACACTTTCAGCTGTTTTTTGTTATTTTTTTTCAGAAAGTGGTAAGTTAAATGGTGGCCAATCAGCCCTTGACAGCACAGCTACTGTACATGTTAACATTCTACACTAGCATGGGCACAGGAAGAGAAGAGTAAGCCAAATTCTTAAAGTGAGATTTCTTTCATTTGAAAGTTCCTGGAAACAATGGCATTAAGAAATAGGGATTTCAAAAGCATTTAGGCCGTGAAACTGCAAACATTTACACGTGTAGTTAACTTTTGACTTCAGTGAATCCACTCGAGAGTGTAAGCATGCATGTATATGCGGGATTACTGCATAAATTTAACATGTTTCCCTAAGATCTGATATTTACATTCTTGTGTCAAACTTTACTGGTTTGATTCCCAGTTAGACAATTACTATGCCAAAATGGCCATGTTATACAGATAAAGAATAATGTAAATATCAATTTAAAGACTGAAAACAGATTTTGTTGTGTAAGAAGATATTCAGCCTTACACTGCGTGTTTAGAAGTTTCAGGGGGTAGCTGAGTTTATTGGTTTTTAGGTTCTCCTGTACAGACTAATGGTCTGGTAGCACTTTATAGACTAACAAAACATGTAGATGGTATCATCAGCTTTTGTGGGCACAGCCCACTTCTTCAGATGACCAGAGTTTGTACTACATGCTTAAGTTTTTCCCCAGAAATCGCCATCAGTAACACAGAAGGTTAACAGAAGTGTCTCCTGAAAGGATTGATAAGAATGAGGCATTATGTGCAAAGGAAATCATCATGCAGGGACTGCACCAAGTTACAAGTGATGGAGGAAATAAAGTGCATCTATTTACGAGGAACTTTGCGAAGAGAACCATTTTCTTAGTCTTTAACTGCAGAGAAATTAATCAGTGATTTTTAAAATTCTGTGATAAGTAATACTAATTTGCTCATTTACTTTAAGATCAAGAAATAAACAAAAAAACTTTACCTTCAGTAAGGAGGTAGTTTTGCAACACAATTTTAGCTTTAAAATGTTGTATGTTCTCTTTTCAATGGGAAAGTGTAATTCAGCATTAATACTCATGTTTAGTGTTGAATATAAACTATGTTTTGTCAGCACACTGATGTTAAACAAGACTTGAATCAATGTGGACAAGGCCAAGAGGTATGTAACGTGTCAACTGGCCAATATCTGTTCAAGGGCACAGCATATTTCTACATTACTACATGTAAGCCCATTGTTTTATACAGAAACGTAAAATACACTTTAAAAAATGAACATGGACAGTATTATTGGAAAAGGAATTATATTGAAGCTTTGCATCAAAAATTTTCCATCGGGACCTGACCATGCTTGGTTTGAAAATTAAGTCCTGTAAAGTCCAACACTACTCAAATATTTTATTCAGAGGAAATACTCTGTCAATACCTTTACACAAAGCACTGCATGAACTAGAAAAAAAGTTTTAATCTCTCTCATTTAACAAAGCTCCTCCTTTTGATCTCAAAAATAAGTCTTTCACTTTGTAATTAAAACTACAGCCACTCTCCAACTTACGACCATCCATACTTACAACCCACCTCCCATTAACTCCATTATAATATTTTCGAGTTGAGAACCATGTATGGCAAGTTTTTCGAACAGCGCGGGCAGCGCATTTAAGGGTATTTCTGACTTACGACCAAATCGAGTTACGACCAGGTGTTCGGAACATAATGTGTTTGTAAGTTGGGGACTGTCTGTATTCATGTGCTACATGCAGTGTTTTCTATTCTATCCCCATTCCGGAGCTGTGAAATGAAATCCTGCCAGAAGTACCTTCAAGGAGTCAAGCACAAATTATCTAAAATCACTGCTTCTGATTAGAGATATAAAAAGCTACTTTAAAAGGTAACCGTGTAGCTGCTAAGAAATGTTAGTGGTTACACTGTTACACACGCTGCAGGGATGTTAAATTTAGATTAACTGGCTAATCGAATAGTCAATGCAATTTGCATAGACTAGTCAATTAGTCCATAAGCATGCCTCCGCCTTTGAAGTGTAGCAACAGCCCTGGGGATGAAAGCACTGTGGGAGCATGGAGCGTTTCAAAGTGGCAGACCCCAGGCTCCGCACAGCGCTGCCACTTTGAAGCATCCCCTCCTCTGCCCCCCCATGCCTCTTTCTAATAGAGGCAGCAAGTGTGCGTGTGGGGGGCATGACTAGTCAACTAATGTGTTGACTATATGATAAGCAACTAGTCCTTCACATCCCTCATACTAAAGAGCCTGCAGTAAAGTCGGGGCTCACCAATCCCTGCTAGGCCCGCTGGGGAGAGGGGGGGGCGGGGAGAGAAAAAGTGTCTTTGCCCAGCAGCCCCTGCCAGCGCCGCTCCCAGGGAGCCACAGCCTGTAACCTGTGGTGGGGGTGGGGCGCTGACAGGGGCCCCGCCTGCACTGGAGCTGCTCCAGTCAGTACCTGTTAACCTTTTAACACCCTCCTTCAGATCAAGCACTTGGCACTGGATTCGATTCGATTAATTCCTTGAGCGTGGAAACGACTCAGAGCTGCTCAGGTTTCCCAGTCCCCCTCAGCGCCCCGCACACGGGGGCTATGGACAGCCCACCGGCCCCACACGCTGCGTGCTGCGGACATTTCCGCCGCTGGGAACGGGCACACACGCTGGTCAGGGGCAGCAACGCACAGCGGAAGCTGCAGACGAAACCCGCGCACGAGAAGCACAGCCCCGGCTCAACCAAGCCTGAAGCCGCAGGCCGGGCCCACCGAGCCACCTGAGGCGGGGGGAGGGGGCACTGGTGTCGCGAGCCTCCGCCCGCGCCGCTGCTCCCACAAGCCCCATGGGCTCCGCCAGGGCTCGGCCCGGCCGGCCGGCCGGCTACAGCGGCCCACCCATCCCGCTCGCGGCCCGTCTCAAGCCCGAGCCCCAGGCTGCCGCACCGCCGTGCCGCACCGTTGATGCTGGCGGTGGCGACGAGGCCTCCGCGGGGCGCTCGGCCGCTCAGCGATTCCCGGCACAGCACCAACCGCTTCGCGTCCAGCGGCAGCTTCTCGGGCCGCAGCACCAGCTCCGGCACCAGCGGCTTCAGCGGGCCCGGCACGGCGTGCGCCGCGGCCGACAGGTACGGAGCCAGGGGGCCGGCACGGGCAGCCACGGACAACATGGCGGCGACTGCGTCTGGGGCGGGTCACCTCAGTCGGTCACAGGGCGGGCGCAACCTTCCGGCAGCCGTAACGCCGCGCGGGCGACGTGCTCCGCCCCCTGCCCGTACGTGCGCGCGCCCCGCCCCCTCGGGTTGCTTCTGCCCAAGGTCACTCCGTGACGTCACCCAGGTTTGGCTGAGAGTTGCCGGCCAGCGGCCTTCAGTAACCCCCCCCCGGGCCCGAGCAGGCACTGCCAGTGCTGCCTGGCGGTGACGTCATTCCAACCACCACAGCAGCCTGGTGACCTCATGCTATGTCATACATGCTATGTCATCTCACACAGTGACGTCATGCCCTTCAGACAGCTAGCGGGTTGCGTCCTAACCATGGAGCTTTATAAAGATGTGATACTGCACCCAAAATGACAAGTCACCTCAACAGGAGGGAATCGCAGACATGTAGGGAGGAAAGGGCCCTCCAGAGGTCCCCGAGCCCAGCCACCTGAGCTGGCAAGCTGCACTATCCCTGTTCAGAATGTGTATGTTGTAACGTAACTTTGTGCCTCGCAGAAATGGCATTGTGCTGAGTTGCTTTGGTGCCCCGCAATTTACAAAGCTACAGTGGCAGCTGGAGCCACAGGCCCTTTAAATCACCCAAGAGCCCAGAACAACATTTCAGGCAGTATTGCAGACTAGCTGCCCTATACCCACCTTTCCACCAAGGCCTGGCTCCTTCTGGAGGTCTGGAGCTGAACCCTGCCCCATTTGTCACCAGCACTGATTATGCTATAATGACAAATTCACATACAACCATTACCCCATGTTACCAGAACTCCCTAATGCTGCAACACAGATACTGAAGTACAAAGCTACTTAAGATTAACACCATCAGCTCAGTGCAAAAAGGCCTCACAACACAGAATCATCAGGTCATATTGAAGTGCTGTCATACAGTAATAAAATGTCATAGTGTCACAGCCCAAGTCATCATTTCATGCCAATATGACATTTGCTGCCTTGCCATTATAGCTTGTAAAAATATAAGATTAGAACAATGTTACATCATAAACCTGTGGTCATGACTTGCCAATTGGTTATCATAGTCATCAAATTGTTATTTAAGCAGAGCCAAAGTAGCACTCAAACATAGTATGTGAAAACACCATCCTGTCACACCAAAACATCATGCCCACCTTGGCATGGTGATTCTTCACAGCTGTGTTTTTGGAATGCACTGTTTAATTCTATTAGACATTTATATGACACCAGTTGGCCTGGTATCAAAAGCCACAATCCTACAAACACACGTGTTTAATATTATTACCATACTCAGGTCAGGGTTTAAAGTTAGCTGGCACTTGGTATTGACACTGTGGTGACGGTCTTGCCTGTATTAGGTGCTAGCTCCTTTCTTTCCTGGCAGGGAATGGCTTAGCAAGCACAATTGTTCCTTATGAGAAAGGCACCAGTCTGTGCCTAGGTGAGGCTTGTCACCACTTTATGCATCTCATCCTCTATCATGACACCATCTGGGTTATTAATGAAACATCTCTAACCATTATCTGAAGAAAAATTGTTAAAATTCAGAGACAAGTTATATGCTCTTTTCTTTCTCTGTGTGCTGTTCAGGTTTCCTTTTTAAATATCTCCCCCCCACCCCTTTCTTTAGGCTGATTTGACTGTTGTCCTGTTTTTCTAGTCATTTCCATTTCAAGGGAGAAAAACAGTGATAATCTTGCACTTTGTCTCTGGAAATTTGTGAGTCATAAAGTTTATATCCTATCTGAAAAATGTAAAGCACATTTTTCACCACACGCTTGTTATTTTTATCACTACACTTCTGTGACCAGTCTCCAGTTTCTACAGCTTCAGTCTCTCATACATTGCTTACCATCAGCACGTTCTGTCTGGAACTCAGACTCCTACAGAAGTCAAACAGTTCCCCTGAAACTCATTCTCATCATCAATGATTAGCAGGGTGGAGGAACACAGCAGCTGTAGTTCTCACCAGAAGTATATATTCTCTCATTTTGGGACCACAAATTATCCCTCCACCATTAGTTCATTTGCACACATTTGGGGCCCAATTCTCCACTCCATTACATCAGTTTTACAGTGTATAGAATAGAGCAGAGTGAAGCCATTTATATATATTTTGACTGAAATAAATTTATTACTGCAGAACATGTATTATGTGAATTTTACCTACACAGTGCATATTTGATTTACACCCATTATCTTCAGTGGTGTTTCTCTGGGTGCATACCTAGATGAGTGAGATACGATCTGAGTCCTATATTATAACATTTTATTAGCAAACTGTGATGTATTCTTGATTTCCTTTAGTAGAACTTTTAAAATTCACATGCCTTTTTGTTGATGTTAAACCCAACTGAGATGAAACAAACTTCATCTGCTAGACCTAAAATATAGGGCAAACTGGGGACTACTAGAGTTTGCATACCATACCATTGTGGAGCTTTTCAGATGTGAGTTTGTAATCTAATTTTGTGTACATATATAAAGACATGCAAAGCCATTAAACATCAAAATTGCTCAGTTGTTTTTATATTGCTTTAAGTTTATAAGACTCCAAGAAGTGCCTTCTCAGTCTCTTGATACTTTGGACACGTAATTAAAATCACAATAAAAATCACCATGGCAGTAGCTACCCCCAAAATAGAACAATAATGGAATAAACCACACCTTACAGATAAACTTAAATATCCTAATTCCTCATCCTTTAAATATTACCCTTCAAGCAAATCTTCCCTTCCCAAAAGATCCCATTAAAAGTTGAGCTTTGCAGCATGCCTGGAGGGCCAATAGATTCCAGTTGTTTCAGACGGAGTGTGGGGAGTACATTTGAATGGTAAGAATAGAGAAGGTCTTATCATCAGCTCCTTCTTTTACAGCAATAAAGGCAGCTTTAGCTTCAGTGCCTCCTAGCTGTATCTCTACTCCTAGCAGTAGAGAGAGGCAGCAGCTGCTCAGGTCAGTATATCTTATAGTCAATACCAAATTACAAATTTCATTTGGATATGCTATCCCAGCTCCTGAAGGGATTTGTTCCTTTGGACAGTGCTTCCTGTCCTTCTGTTACTTAGGCGTCATTTCTAAACTTGCATGAAAATTTCATGAGATTTGGAAAGGGCAGGTGCAACTTCAGAATTAAAAATTTCAAAAAACTAGGGAAACTTCATTTGTCTTCAAATGATTGTGAAAATAAAGCTGCATTCTCACTTTTTTACGTTGTCACTGAATCTAACATAACAATATATGGTAGACAATACTCAGCAGATGCATTAATTACATAAATTAACTCTGGTTCCACTTGAGTTCCTTCTGGCAGCCCAAACACTTAACACTTGTCTGAACATAGGACAAATTTACTATTGAGATGTAAACAAGCTTTTTGAGCTGACCAGCTATCCACAACTCCCGCTCAAGATATCTCTCCAATTGCAACTCATCAGGCAATTCATCCATCCCATTCACAAATGAGCTTGAAGGATTGCTACTCATTTTAGGAGTTAGGTGTTTAAATTCTAGTAGTTGCCAGTGTTGTCATTAGCAAATTATTTTAAGATTGTCTACTGAGGGAGACTTCCAGTGAGCAATACAAATTATATTAATTTGGGGAGCAATACTGATAAAATGTATTCATGTGGGTAATTTTGTTCATGGGAGTAATTCAATAGGCATTCCCCCCCCCCCCCCCCGTGCAATAAACTCACATGAGTAAAGTTATCCATGTGCTTTAGTCTTTAGAGGAACAGATTCATCTGAAAGTCCACTCATGTTAACAACTTTCCACCCTGTCAGTAATTTAATTGACCTTTTCTGGTCCAGAATAGTTTATGATAGACAATCTTGCTTTTGCAGTATACATTACAAAGCATAATAGCAAAGTGTCTGTACAATCCACATTTTGCCTGTAAGTAGTAAAATCTTTAATAACAATTTATTTACTTCAAAATCAATGACACTAGACAGAAACTAAAAAATATTTTGCATATAATCTATATTTTAAGGTTATAGTTAATGTTTATTTGAAGAACCTGCCCCCCCTTTCTATACTTTATCTGCTGTAATATTTGTTTCCAATATCTTATTCTCAAAGGATATTATTTGTAATCATTGATTCCAAACACAAATGGAATAGCAAAATATTGTTTGATAGTTTATTTCACTGAGTTTTAATTGAGATTTTCCTCTGCGCAGACTGCTACAATAATTAAACTCTATATCCCATAAGGAGATTTGCTGATTAATAAATTATTTTATAACTAAGTAGAATAAGTGTGCCTCCAATCAATACAATCACCTAAAAGCTCCAAATTAGAAATGGTGTAATAAAATTTAAATGAAATGTACTGGGATTTGGTAGTTTTAATTACAGGGAATGATTAATTGATCCTTCAACTAGCATTGATCTACAACTTATTGAATTCTTAGCAATTTAATTTGTCAGACCTGAGCTTTGATAACTAACAATTTGCCTAATTAATGTTAAACCTGGAGTATTGAAGTAATTGCACTTAGGAGTGAAGTTAGATACTAAAGTCTTCTGTTCAGTTTTAGGTTGTATTAACAGAGGCATAGAATGCAAGTCAAGGGAAATGATAGTACAAGTTAAAACTCTCTAAACCAGGACTTTCTGGTCAGCAACATCCATGGTCTGGCACAGATGTTGCAGGACCAGAGAGGCTTGGTGGAGGGCCAGCTGCAGGGAGCCCTATGGGGCCAGCTGCAGGGAGCCCTATGGGGCCAGCCCACAGTGAGCGGCTGTGGGTCCAGCAGTGCGTGGCAGTGGGGCTGCCCAGCATAGAGCACCATGGCTTCCTGGTGGGACCGGGAGCTCAGCAGTGGGGCCAGGAGCTGTGGTGTGCAGCTGCCTGGTGGGGCCTAGAGCGGGAGTGTGCAGCAGCCCAGTGGACCAGGAGCTGCAGCTGTGGTGGCTTTCCAGTGGGGTAGGCAGGGCAGTGAGGCCAGCAGTAGGTGGTGAGCCATCTGGAAGGCTGGCAGGCTGAGCCAGGGCTGGAGGGGGGGCATTGCAGGGGGGCCAGAAATTACCTACCCTGGTCCGGCAAAATCCCTCATCTGGGACCAGTCAGGTCCCAAGGGTGCCGGACCAGGGGATGTCCAACCTGTATTGTTCAGCCTCTGCTGGAGTACTGTGTCTAAATTTGGTCATCAATATATAGAAAGGACGCAGAGAAACTGGGAAGGTGAGTGACAAAGATGATCAAAGTGATGGAATGCAAGCCACGGGAGTAATAGCTGAAAGAGCCACGTATGTTTTAGTTTGGAAAAGAGGATATTAAGAGGGGACAGGATAGTCTTCAGAAAAGCTGCAATAAAAAGAGGGAGAAAAGTGTGTCTTTCTTTCCTCAGAGGACAGAACAAGAGGCAATGGGTTCAAACTACAGAATAGCTGTTTAGATTGTGGCTACGTGTATACTGCACCCTTCTTCCGCAAAAACTTATGCAAATGAAGCATGAAGTAGCATATTGCTGTGCTTCATTTGCATAATTAATTAGGGGCCGTTTTTGTGCAAGAGGCTTTTGTGCAAAAAGGAGCTGTGTAGACTGCTCCTTTTTGCACAAAAAAACCCTCTTGCGCAAGAGCCGTTCTTCCTGAAAAAATGAGGAAGAATGCTGACATCTGTGTTACTTTTATTGTTGCATGTGGTGTGACTGACTCAAATATGAAGGTTAAAAAATATTACGCAGGGAGGGAGGAACAGAGTTGTGAAGATCTGCATGTCTCTGTATTTTTGATGGCAAAAGCCCACAAAAGAATTGGACTAAGAATTGGACTAAAATTAGATAGTTAGCCGTTTAAAGGAGCAACAGCAAAATGCTATTTCTGTATTCTCTGATTCAGACAGATTATCTGATTCAGGTTCATCGTTTCCTGATGATCTAATTGAAATAAAGCATTTTTTAACGTGGTATGGGGGCGCCACCCTGGTACCAGATGATTATTGGCTTGTTGAATTGTTTCCCATAATCTTAAAGACGGTAGTTAAATTCTGATAGCTGTGAGAATCTGGACAGGCTGAAATGAGCTGGGCACAAAACTAGAGAAACGGGTACAAAGTTAGCTTTCCCACTACTTTGTGGTTTCCTCATGCTGGGGTTATCCAGGTGTTGAACTAGAATCTTCCAGGATTTCCTGTCTGCTGGTCCTGTGTTCATGACACTTGATCGCATCTTGCCACATAACTTTGTTTGGCTAAATAGAGATACTTGTGATTTTTATTGAAAATATAGGTCTTAATACATCAGATACATACCAATAATTTCTTCAAAATATAGAAAGGATTAGGACTCAGAAACTGGTTTTTAAAGCGTGAAATTTGGTTACTAAAGAGGCATATTCGCCTCCTAGAAGAATACAAAAAAAAGACAAGACGATACGTGTTTGTTTGTTTGGGTTTTTTTTTTGCTCTGGTATAATTTCAAAATGGCTAAACAGACTTTTGTGTGTGCTTTCAAAGTTTATTTTACAAAAATGTGCTTCTTGGTTCATACCGTACATACTGAGTTCTAACAGAGCAAATTTTTATATCCAAATTATAAATTGCTGAAAATTAGAGTTTGTCAGCACTTCAATATCATCTTATCCATAGCAGTCAGAATAGACCACTACAATAATTATTGTTGTCTTTTTTATGGAGTGTTAGCTCAAATTGTTCAATGAGGCTGCCATTTAAAGTGAGTTAAAAGGTAATTTGCATTAATACAAATAATGAGATGTCACTGCTGCAGCATTATGAATTAGCGGCAATATGTTGTAATGAGTTTAGCATGTGCAGCTGTGCCCGATTCTTTTCTTATAGCAGGTTATTGTTGAGTTGCACCTTTTCAAACAGTAACTGCAGAACGTGTTTTAAAAGGCTAATTATCCCAGACTAATTGCTTATAGCACAGGGCCGTGTTGTGCGAAATGTTTGTTGTTTTGCATTATTTTTATGCTCTGAAAAGTCAGCATTGCTAAACTTGATACTGTTGAGTTTGTGGCTTTGAAGAAAGAGTCACTCTGTAAATCAGCTAGGTAGTTGTAAGCAGTCATCCTTGTCCCACACTTGCCTTTCACACTACACTGATGGGACAAGGTTTAAACTACTAGTTGATCAGTATATCTGATAGCAGGTGGCCTAAGGATCAGTAGCCGTGTCATTTCTCTATAGGCACGGTGCATGATTTCATGGCTATAGTACATAAACTTGTCATTCTGGCTAATGTGCAGTTGTAGCACAGTCAGTCAATATGCAAGGAACACACATAGTTTAAATGCTAGCCTTCATCTAAATGAAGAACAGACAAGGAAAATCTCCCATTTAGAAGAAAAACCATCTTGAAGATTTTTTTGATACGTGCATAGGCTGCTCATCCAAATTTCTGCTCATTCTCTTCTGCAAAGTGGGTTCATAGCTGAAGCCCAAGGTGAGTATCTTCACAGAAGAAATCCTTACTACTACAACCTAAGTAGGAGAGCCTCTGAATATATGGAAGTTCCACTTATCAGGAATAAGAGTTGGTGAAAGGTACCTGGAATGATCTCCTACTTCCTCTTTGCTAAGCAGGCTTTTGCCTTTAAAACTCACTTCTGTCAAGACTCCTTCCTACAATGTTTTCTTCACCAAGAGTCTTCCCCTTATTTTCTTGCTGAAACATTGCATCATCTCTTGTACCTAGTCTGTAAACTCTTCAGAACAAGGAGCATGTCTTTAATGATGTAAATCACTTTCTATCTACAGACTCTGAATATTTCTTGAGGATTTTCCATTCAGCTACTGCTGAGGTATAAGCAGGGGGGCTGACAGAACTGCCTGGCTCTTGGGCCGGGTGTGGGTGTGGGTTGCTCTATGCTGTCAGAAGGGGTGGGGCCTTGGGTGGAAGGCATGGGGCTCCCTCCACCAGCCCTTTAAAGCTCCCTAGAGTGTGCTGCCCTGGGTGGTGATTTAAAGGGGCCAGGACTTTGCCTGCTGCCACTACTGTGGCAATGGCAGCAGTGGCCAGGAGTCCTGGGCTTTTTTTGAATTGCCGGATCCTGGCCTTTTACCCCCCCACCACCTCTTTGGCCCCCTGTTGGTGGGCCTGGGTATAAAAATGCTTAGTGGCATTGTACTGGTGTCATAATTGCTGGCCAAATGGTCCTAAGTGTAGACACCATGACTAAATAAATAATTCACTTGCAGATTTAAAATTGATTATTATTGCTCTAGTTTATACTCTAAATGTAGCAGAAATGAGTAAATGTAAACTAGAGCTGTGTACAAAAGGGAAAATGTAAGAAAATTAAATAGTGAATTTTTGCAAGTCTTCTTTTCTAGACACTGGAATAACTTTGCTACTTGTTGGTGTAGCAGAATTTGGCCCCATGCTTTGATCTATAGGTCACAATATGCGATTAGACACCAGTGTAGAAAAAATGAGTATCAAAAACAAACACACACAATGAGGAAAAGATGATTGTACTCTGCCAGCCTCAAGTCAGTCAGAGTCCCAAAAGAATCTCAGATGTAGGAGCCTTGTTTATACATCTCTGCAAAAAAAGATAATTAAACCTAATCACAGAGTTTTCTCAGTCAATAAAATGATAGATTAAATAAGGGAGCAAGCCAGGTGGCAGCATGATTATGACTTTCAGCGAGGAGCCAGCTTTTACTCCCTTTCCTACCTGAATCTCTCACATCCTTTCTGGACAGGCTCTAGGCATATTGCATTGGGAGTGTGCTGCCCCTTGTTATTCTTGGAGAGTGGCTCACTGCTGTGAGTGCTAAAATCCAGCAGGCTGACAAGAAGCAGGACAGAGACTCCAAGCTAGTTTTATCTCACTAACCCAGTGACAAGTATGAATTCCTGAAGCACTATAACAGCCTTACCAGGAAGTCAGCTTTACACTACAGTCTGTCAGTGAGGCCGTCCTTCATCTCAGTGGTCTGCAAGATTGTCGTGACCAACACAGTCTCCCAGGAGAGAGTAGTTTTGCTAACTGCACTTGCGTACCTAGAATTTGCGGGGTGTGCCAATTGAATTATAGCAGCGCTTTGATCGGATGCAGAGGGAGCGCACAGCTCTCACAATGGTTTGTGCAATCAGTACACCACTCACTTCATGTGCCTTTGCTTTACCTGTGTTTCTCTTTGTAATACCGGTAGGAAAAAACTATGCAGATGAAAACCAGAAAAATCTGACAATCTTGTGCATGGGCACTGAAGAACAAAATGTCTCATGGGCCACACATAGAACCCCAATGGGCTGCAGGTTGCCTACCACAGGTCTAAGTCAATGTGTGAAAAAGCCCTCTTACCCCGAGTGATGTAGGTTTCATCCTGTCCACACTCCATGCTGCCGCTATGCTGGTAGGAGAGACATAGCTTCTGTTTCTCACCATGATGGAGTAGTTATGCTGAGAGTACACTGCTGTAAGGTGCCCTGTACCAACAGGAGAGGACTTTCCCAGTGCAGCACTGTAATGTATCCTTGCCCACAGACAGTCCCCTTTTGGCACTGCAGTGTAGCTTGCCACCCAGGCAAGCTGGACTTGATGACAAATGGTTGTAACACAACGAATTTCAGGTTACTCCCAGAGGAACAGTCCTGTACCCCAGGTTAGTTAGTACCTTAGATCTCACACCAAAGACCATGTCAGTGCTGGGCTGAGGCCTAAAACCTTGGCACAAGCTGGCACCTGGTCTGCTAGTATAAGATCCTGTGCTGGGAGAAGAATGACTTGTGACACTCACCATCAATCTCTGCCAGGTCAAATAGAGGTGTTGGCACAGAGTTTTGAGACTGTGAACTATAAAATGTGGTAAGCAGAAATGGCTGCTGGGTGGAGGGTGTGCTGTTGCCAAGATTTCTACCAAGTCAGATAAGGCACCTCAATGGGGCTGGGGGAGAGGGAACAAAAACTTGAAAGAAAATGTAATACAGGCATTTAAAATAAATGAACCATATATGATAGTTTAAGAGGGAAAGAGCTAAAAACACTGTAATAGGTTCAGAATCAGAGCTGTATTATGATCATATCAAACACTTACATGGGTGTTGAGGTGGACAAAAGGAGTCAAATACACTAAGTGAAATGGATAAACTGATCACACAAAGATCAGGAATGGCAGCAAAATCTGTCCAACAAAGCAAAAGCCACAGGTTAGATGCTCAGTACCCAGAGCTGAATCAAAGGCTGCTGAACCAGGCAAAAACCAAAGGTTAAATAAAGTTGCCTGGAGTAGTGTCAAAGGCAGCCTACACAAATATCAGTGTGTGTTGGGGATGGGGGAGAAATCCCCTATCCCCAATTTTGAAAAAAAGCAAGGTCTGACTTCAGATAGATTATAGTAGATTCCAACACTTTTGAAAAATCATTTGAGGAACAATACAGCATCTGTCTGCATATCCATGGCTCACATCTTGTTGTACTTCTTTTAATTAGACCTGCAGATGAAAACAAAATATATAATTGTATTTAAACATGTCACCACACTAAGATAAAAGTGCAAAAGCATGCAAAAATTAAAGCATTTTTGGCTTTCCTATGTGCTCATAAAAGTTAACCCATTTTGGAACTATGGTCTGAGGCATAAACAGATAGGCTGTGTCTAGATTGGCATGATTTTCTGGAAATGCTTTTAATGGAAAAGTTTCTGTTAAAAGCATTTTCGGAACAGAGCGTCTAGATTGGCACGGACGCTTTTCCGCAAAAGCACTTTTTGTGGAAAAGTGTCCCTAGCCAATCTAGACGTGCTTTTGCGCAAGAAAGCCCCGATCGCCATTTTAGCCATCGGGGCTTTTTTGCGCAAAACAATTCTGGGTTGTCTACACTGGCCCTCTTGCGCAAAAGCATTTGCTCAAGAGGGCTTTTGACCGAACGGGAGCGTCATTGTATTTGCGCAAGAACGCTGACGATCATACATGAGATCGTCAGTGTTCTTGCGGAAATTCAAGCGGCCAGTGTAGACAGCTGGCAAGTTTTTCCGGAAAAGCGGCCGATTTTCCGGAAAAACTGGCCAGTCTAGACACAGCCATAGTGAAAAACATCATTTTCTGCTGCTCAAGCATCTTTAAAAGGAAATTAGGATTAAATCATCTCTCCTGCAACTTCCTTCTATCCTGCATGAATGTGGTACCTGCTGACCAATGAGTAGGCTGTTTTCCTCCTGCTTTTATCTTCAGTACTGAAGTTGCAGCCATCATCTACTCCCGCTACTGTGCCCTTAAGACTTCAAATACAATATGGAGTTTCTTGGTCTTCATCCCTCCTGTATCCTTGTGCTCTCAAAGGCTACAAGGTTTGTGTGGCACTCATCATGTACACAAATTCCATAAGCTGCAAAGGCATCTGATGTACAGACATTCTGGCACCAGTGAAGGGATATTTGGAACAGTGACTGAGTTTTCAAGAAGGCTTGTTTTAGACTAATACATCTTATGCAGCCCTGTTGTCTCAGTGTAATAACAGAAGCTGTGAACTCTGCCTGAGTGGTGTCTATTTACAGTTATCTTTATGGCAACAGAAGATGGACCCAGTGAAAAGAGCAGGCTACCTTATGAATACAAAATGCCATTTGAACTTTACACATTAAAGTGTAAAGCAAAACATCCTGGACTAAGAAGGGGCAGGACGGACAAAAAGAGAATGAAGACAAAGTCGATGGTTAAGTTTTTCCCATTCATACGATGTACAGTCAGATGCTGGTCATCAAGCTCTTCTATAAACCTTTCTCTGATGAAAAATTACAGGACTTTGGCTACTAACAAGATTAATTTGATGCATATATGATCTCTTTCCAACTCTTAGGATGGTGGGTTCCCAGGGATTATACCATGAAGATATAATGCAATGTGCAAAATCTCAATATTTATTCCTTAATATAAACACATAGGGCAGTGGGAACAGGCCCTTTTCTCAGGTGGCTGCGTCTAGACTGGCATGATTTTCCGCAAATGCTTTTAATGGAAAAGTTTTTCTGTTAAAAGCATTTGCAGAAAAGAGCGTCTAGATTGGCACAGATGCTTTTGCGCAAAAGTGCTTTTGCGCAAAAGTATCCGTGGCCAATCTAGACGCGGTTTTGCGCAAAAAAGCCCCGATCGCCATTTTCGCCATCGGGGCTTTTTTGCGCAAAACCGTTCTCAGTTGTCTACACTGGCCCTCTTGTGCAAAAGCATTTGCACAAGAGGGCTTTTTCCCGAGCGGGAGAGTCATTGTATTTGCGCAAGAACACTGACGATCATACATTAGATCGTCAGTGTTCTTGCAGAAATTCAAGTGGCCAGTGTTGACAGCTGTCAAGTTTTTACGCAAAAGCAGCCGCTTTTGCGCAAAAACTTGCCAGTCTAGACGCAGCCAGGTGAGTATATGCCTGAAATCAAAGGAGCTGATTCTGGTCTATGTTAACACAGGTTTTACACCAAATGAAGTTCTATTGACTTTAGTAGAGTTACTCCAGATTTATGCTGGTGTAAGCAAGAGCAGCATCCAACTCTGGAGAATCTAATTTAGTTAAAGTATGCTATGAGGAGCCCTGATACCAACTATTGATCCCCTTTATGCCTGGGAAAGTGGGGCTTGATGGCTCTTAAATTTTTCTTCAAACTGATCTAATTGCAGATTAAATTCTTACTCCTGTGCATCCTCATCTGTCTATTTCTAAGCAAATTGCTTCAGTAATGACCTGTAGAAATCTGTTTATTACATAAAGGAGGTTTAATATTATCATTTCATTGCATTTTAATTTGAAATTTTTACTATTCCTACACTGGAAAAAAATCAAAAGTGTAGGTCATAAGAAAATGAAGTGAGCTTCTGACTGACCACCTTTTATACAAGACCTAAAACAATAATCCTCTTATTGATACCTATCAGTTATCATTTGCTATAAGCCCAGTCCTTCAGTCCCTTTTCATTGGATCTGATTCTGTTCCATATCTGTGTAAATCTAGAATAAATGTTGATATCAATTATTTAAACAACCTGCTTAGTAAAAGTCAACACGGCATATTTATATGACTAAAAATATAGATCCTGATTGAAAGTCCATTTAAGTCAATGGAAAATCATCAAAGTTTTGGCAAGGGAGTTTCTCCATTGACTTCAGTAGGACTAGAATTTTACTTCAGGTCTTTAATGAAAAATGGAAAAAGCTTTGAGCCCCTATAACTACAGACTCTTACATACATAAGTAACTTTATGCTGTGTTATCAGAGTCCACTATCACAATTGGTAGCAGCAGTCTAATTTAGATTGAAATCTAAATCCTTGTGAAAATTAAACTAATGGCGCTCACTGGAATCTAACGTGATACAGAGAAGCAGAGTGCGCACTTCGACTCTGCATTAGTTCTGTTTTCCCTACAGACTGCCCCTAGTCATTCTAGTACCAGTCTCCCATTATTAGGTAACTGAATAGTGTACTAAATTGTGTGTTAGCTTTGTGACAAAGACAAAAGCCTTCTCTGGGTAGGTGGTATTTTCACTTGTGGTTGAAGGCAGTTGTGAACTTAAATCTTAAGATACAAGATAGTGTAGTTTGTAATCCACTGAGCCATGTTACCTCCAAAACACCTTTTAGAGATGCAAAGTAGTATTTCTGTATTCTGTCCTCAGCCAGAAAAATATTATTGACTTTCTCAAAAAACACTATTGCACTTTGAAATGGGCCTGACATGCAAAAGGGTGAGATAATCTGAAGAAGACATGGATCAATTTCTTATGCATTTTTCCTAGTCTAAAGGAAGGAGTTGCCAACTAGTCAAGGATCACCTACCTTGTGGATGGAACATCTTTCCCACAGGATAAAATATTACTAGTCTTGAAAGACAGATTATAAAGAGATGGCAAAGGAAGCAGCTGAAACATTGGCAGACTATGAGCAGTGTATGAGTAAAGCTATCAAAAGAGATAGGTCCCTTTTGCCCTCCTTAATTTAGGTAGGACACTTTTATCACAGATTTTATGTAAAATTTTCATAGAATAAAATATGTCCATTTTAACATCAGGAAGAAGATAAAACACAACTATTGTTCAGTACATTATTAACACCCATAAATTATTCCTGATCTAAATTTAAAAAAAAAATTGAAACAAAATTTCTGCCTGGCTTATATTCTGTCCAGGAACACTTTAGTATATACTTTTCCAGACACATCTTAATTTTGTAGGATCTTCACTATCATCTTTCTTTATTTTTGTAATTGTAATATAATGGAATTATTGATCACTGCAAGTTTTCTCCTTTTAGACATTTAAGTACTGCAGTTTGTTTAACTAGCATACTGCACTGAGGTTCTTCTACCATTCTGTTTCTAAGCACTTCAGCAGTAATGTCAAAGATGTTAGCAGCTCCTCTCTTTCTCCACTGTATTATTGTGCCACATCTATTTCCGTTTAAATCTCCTCCATCTCTATGTCTGTCTTGCTAGTCCACTCAGCATTGCAGTTTTGTTTATTTAGGCATCTTCTGGAGATTTATTTGCAAGAAGTAGAGGGCATGATTCACCACTGCATGTCTCCAGTTTTACACTGATGTAGCTCTGTTGAAATCAATAGTGTAAAGCTAGAGTAATATAGTGTTGAATTAAGGCTGCAATGTCCAACTTGTGAGGGGAAAAAAAACATGGAGACTAGATGTTTTCTGAACCAGTCGCATATGTAGGATTTCAAACTGGGGAGGAAAGCAGAAGATTCTAGAAAACAGATTTTTTTTAAACATAAAAAGACAGGCTCAAAAGAACACATGTATTTGACCACACTAAAGTTGTAAAAAGACCATCCAATAGTATTTGTCACAAGACAAACAGACACGTGTATACTGATGGTTCATCCAGAGTCCTTCAAGGATGGTGGTGGTGTTGTCTTCACCCAGTGACCTAATGGAGGAGAGTATAAGAGTGAGAACGAGTTGAGGATAGACCAGCTCAAAGTGAAAGCTGTTCTCAATATACTTAAAAAAAAAAACAACAATACAAATAGGGTACATCTACACAGCAACATTATTTCGAAATAACTAGCATTATTTTGAAAGATCTTAGTCCGTGTCTACACAACAGGCAATTATTTTGAAATAATGTCGAAATACTGTCAAGCTGGAGGACTTCTTACCCTCATTGTACAAGGAGTAAGGGAAGTTGGAGGAAGAGTGCTCTATTTTGAAATGAGTGCTGCGTAGAGGCTCCCAAATTTCGAAATAGGCTATTTTGAAATAAGCTACACAATTAACATAGCTCAGTTTGCGTAGCTTATTTCAAGTTAAAGCCTGCTGTGTAGACACACCCATAGAGGTCAGTGTTGTGATGTTTGTTGACTCACAGATGACAATTCTTGGTTTCTTTTGAAGAAACCAGAATGTTCTTAATGATGCAATTCATAATGAGGCTCAGAAAGTCGCACAATATATTAACTTTTTAGCGGATTCCATCACATGTTGGTGTATATAGGAGTGAGGTAGATTATGACTTGGCCAAAACTGGAAGACTGAAAACTCAGGCTGGAATGGCAGAATGCTGACATCCCATTAAAGGAAGTAAATAAGCAGAAGTAAAAAGTCAAAAGAGAAAAGATTCTCTGATATCAAAACTTCTTGGAAAATAACATGCACTATGATGAGATTATGAATGGGGCACAGTGTCAGGAGCAGGCCTTAACATCTTCCCATGCTTTTATTGTGAGGAACATGCAGTTTTTTCTTGTATTTCTTATAGAAACTGGCTATTGTATCTTTCTACTGAGTTCATTCGTAATTAGTGTTCTACAAGGTTGGGATAGTTGTGGTATTGCATATAAAAGACAAAAGTAATAATATTGGACTTAAAACATGCTTTTATGTCCTTTATAAAGCATAGCAAGAACAAGATAATTGAATTACATTTTCAAAGTCTGGCTTCCGCCCCCCCCCCCCCAGTATACTGCTTCTGAACAGAAGAGTCCAAAAATCTTTCTGGGGATTTATAAAATCCTTTCTGTATACAGTTCACATACAGACTGTAAAAGGTGTTTTCCTATAGCCAAGGCATGGTTTTTCACGTTAATGAAATATAAATATAGTAGGTGAGTGACCACTTGTTTTCATTAGGTTTCATCTTGCATTTACTGAGTTCAGTGGTGGTATTGCTATTTAATTCAGTGGATGCAGGATTCTACCTTTTATGAATAAAATAAATAATTTTTGAGAGGCAGATGGCCAAGTGATTAGGGTATTACCCTAGAACTCAGGAGACCTGAGTCCAATTCCCTGCCTACTATATGAGCTTGCCTAAGTCACTTAGGGTATGTCTACACTGCACCGTTATTTCGAGATAGCTAGCGTTATTTCAAAATAACCATGTGAGTGTCCACACAGCCATTCTGTTATTTTGAGATCATTTTGAAATAAGACAGCTTATTCCGAAATCTGTAAACTTTATTCTACAAAAAATAATGCCTATTCCAAAATAGCTATTTTGAAATAAAGCATGTGTAGAAGCTCCATTGCTGCTATTTCGAAATAGCCCCTCACCAGGGCCATTCTAAATTATTCCTCCCCAGTGCCTCCTGGGGCTCTAAATCAAGATAGCATATCTACATTAGGGAAGCCTGCCTTAGACTAATTTTGAGGCTTTCCAGTGTAGATGTGCTATTTCAAAATAAGCTATTTTGGAATAACTATTCCGGAAATAGCTTATTTCGAAATAGCTGTGCATTAGAGACGTACTCTTAGTCTCTCTGGATACGTCTAGACTACATGGCTCTGTCGACGGAGCCATGTAAAATAGTTTACTCGGCATAGTCAATGAAGTGGAGATTTAAATAATCCCCGCGTCATT
This sequence comes from Pelochelys cantorii, assembly GCA_032595735.1. Lineage (NCBI taxonomy): Eukaryota > Metazoa > Chordata > Testudines > Trionychidae > Pelochelys > Pelochelys cantorii. The sequence continues at coordinate 20,426,667 of CM064339.1, forward strand.
AAAATAAAAATGGCCGCCATGTTGTGCCGACGATCAGCTGATCTGGCACAGCGCGGCAGTCTAGACGCAGCGCGGTCAACAACGGAAGCCTTTGTCGACCACTCTGGTATGCCTCATAAAACGAGGTTTACCGGAGCAGTCGACAAACGCTTCCCTTGTTGACCGCGCTGCGGTTAGACTGCCACGCTGTGCCGGATCAGCTGATCATCGGCACAGCATGGCGGCCATTTTTATTTTAATGAAGCGGGGATTATTTAAATCACTGCTTCATTGACTATGCCGAGTAAACTATTTTACATGGCTCCATCAACGGAGCCATGTAGTCTAGACGTACCCTCTGTGCCTGAGATTCCCAGCTGTAAATTGGGAATAGCAATAATACCTCTAAAGAGGTGTTGTGAAGATAAATGTATTAAGTATTATGAGATTCTCAGATACTACAATAATGGGAGTTAGAGAAATACCTGGGACAGATAGAAATGTTTCTGTATTGGGTCAATCAGAAGAACTTTTAATTTACTTCCCTTGTCCTTTCTCTTTCTGGGACGTGAAAAAAATATACAGGAGTTTTAAATCCCTAAATAATCAACACAATAAACACAAACATACTGAGGAATGGCATCAAGACCTAAAAAAAACCCAATAAAAATAAGCTGGTCACCTCTGGAAATGACCATGTTTGTCAGAAATAGTTGTATCCACAGCTTGAAGTAGAAATGAAATACACTGAAGCAAAAAATTAATGTAAAAACTCATCTTCATGAGAAAGAATCCTTTTCTCACCCATCATGTAACTAAATCACTAATTAAACTAATTGTATAACTAAATCACTGCCAATAAAGATTAAATGGGGTAAGCTGATTTGAAAATGGCATAAAACAAAACCCTAAATATTCAAACTAGCAGAGTTTTTTAAAGGTTTATTTGAGTCAGCATGTTTATATTAGTGATGTTGGCAGGAGAGTGTTTATTGACAAAGCAGATAAATGAAAATTCTCTGCATGAAATAAGGACAGTCTTGTGTTTCTCGTGCATCCAAAATTCCTGTCAAATTCAATAGGAGTTTTGGGAATGCCAGGAGTGTCGTAGAATTTCTCTGGTGTCTTATGAGATGGTGTGCCTTACTCAGGATTCAGTTGAAATCAGCATTCCTTTCCTGTGTTAAGTATTACATGTTACTGCTGTGTGGTTTTAGGGCCTGACCTACTGACCTCAGTTGGTGTATATCCTTTGACTTTAATGGTGGTGTGCCTGGGGCATTCAACTGTTGCTGTGTAGTAGGTGCTGGGTTCAGCCTGAGGACTGCAGTCAGTTAGCAAATGAAGGGGCTACTGATCCTGCTAAGGAGATGGAATATTCTCTCAACCTTAACCCCCAGTTTATTAGTCTAAGGAAGAAATCCTGGAACAATGTAAGTCAATGGAGTTTTACTATAAATTTCAGCGGATCCAGAATGTCACACCAAGTTTCCATGAAGTAAAGGAAAGCCAGTGAACAAATTAGATTTTTTCCCTTCTGAGTCAATTAGAGGATTCCTTGGATAACTTCTTATACCTTCATAAAGATTTAAGTAAAATGTAGGTTTTTCCCCTCTGGAAATAATGAACTCCATACCAGACTTGGATCCATGCTACTGTGGGCTGTTTACTTGGTGGGGTAATGAGCTCTATGGAGGTGTTCTTTCTAAAGTAAACTAATGTATCTGCAAAACCAATGAGGGGTCCTGTGACATCTTAGAGACTAACAGATTTATTAGGGCATAAGCTTTCATGGGTAAAAGCCACTTCATCAGATGAATTCCAGTGGAGCTTACAGAGGCATGGAGCTCATATATATATGGACAACAAAAGGCACAAGCATCCAGAAGTTGAACCTTGGTTTCCCTCCTGACCTTCAACAGTGATCTGTTTTGCTACAGTAATACCCGCCTGTGGAGAAATGTGGCATCCCCTACAAACCTGCTGCACAAGCCATGACTGTATTTTCTTTTGCCCCTATGCACACACTTCATTCCTGCTTTCCCTTCCCCCACACACCATGTTTACAGTGTCTGCAGAGATGTATGTGCCTTGCCGTGTATGTGCCTTGCAAGTTGGATCAGTGTGGAAAGGGTCTGTAATATGTTGCAAAAGGTCCTGTAAGTGAAATGTTTCATTGGGCTGGAATGTAACAATGTCTCTTTTGTTACATTCTATGTTACAGATGAGGCCTTGAGAACTCAGAAGATGTCTCCTGCTGATAGATTTGTGTCAGATAAGGAAGAGAACCAAACTCAATTGGGAGGACCCTAGTCAAGGAAGTCATAAAGCACTTCTCAATGGAGGCCAAAAAAAGAGAGGAGCAATGGAGAACCAAAAGGTTGGGGTAGGAAAGACGCCACTGAGCACATGATCAAGGCCATGAAGGAGCAAACCAAGATGTTCAAGTGTTTATCAAGCTGCAGAACGAGCAGATCTGGCATTGACCTTCCCTGTAGCATGCACAATTCTTTGTCCAGCAACCCCCCTCTATGCTCACATATTCCTTTTTGCTCTCTGGGGATCCTCAGTTTCTCCCACACTCTACCCCCTCTCACAACTTTGACTATGACAGCTGGACCTAACCACACTTGTGTAGTTTTAGCCTTCCCAAGACTCTCCCTTATCAGCAAACATGGATGCTTTGATGTATTTCACTATGATTTGTTTTGATCAATAAAGGCAAATTTTATTTTCTGTTCCACAGCCCATAGCAATCACTTCAGCCCCAGGTATAGGCTGAACAAGCATTTTCTTTCACAGATATGTGTTACATGGGATATTAAATGGGATACAGCATGGAAGCAACCTCAAAAGAGCTAGATTTCAGTGTCCCTTGTTGTTAAAGTGGTTCCTCCAAGCCTCCCTCATGTTAATAGCAGCCTTCTGGACTTCTATGACAGCCCTAGTGTCCAGCTGTTCAAATTCTGCAGCTAAGCACTGTGCTTCATTGCTCCATCCCTGAGCAAACATGTCACCCTTTTTTCATAGATATTATGTAAAGTACAGCACTTAGCTATAACCATGGGAATATTCTCTTCTCTAAGATCTAGCCTGACACAGAGACACC